>OX382313.1:19115134-19731043 GCA_947507805.1 Aporophyla nigra | reverse complement strand
TCGTCGCCATGAACATTGCGATCGGCTACCGATATGGAGAGGTCCTACCTAAGTAGAAAGGTGCACTCCGAAGTAACTAACACTTTCAATTTAGCCTATGCAACGCTTTCATATATTCTGTTTCACGGAGGGATTCGTCCTCAAACCAAGCAAGCAAGTAGATCGTTCTCGTAAATACGAAGATATTTATCAAGCTATACATTTCCAGTATAAGTTGACGGAGCTGAGGGTGAACTAAGCTAGCTTTCCGTACAGTGAGAGTTCAGCAGTATATTCTGGAAATGTAGACATAGATTCGTCGCAACTACTTATCTTTAATTATTAATATTATAAAGCTGGTGAGCTTGTTTGTTTGATTGAACGCAGTAATCTCAGGAACTACTGATCCGAATTGAAAAAATCTTTTTGTGTTGAGTAGCCTATTCATCGAGCAGTGAGAGTTCAGCAGTATATTCTGGAAATGTAGACATAGATTCGTCGCAACTACTTATCTTTAATTATTAATATTATAAAGCTGGTGAGCTTGTTTGTTTGATTGAACGCAGTAATCTCAGGAACTACTGATCCGAATTGAAAAAATCTGTTTGTGTTGAGTAGCCTATTCATCGAGAAAGGCTATAGGCTATATAACATTACGCTACAACAAAGAAGAGCAGAGCAGTAATGAAAATTGTTGCAAAAACGGGAAAAATCGCAGGGGTAGGCAATTCGACTCGACGGTAAGGGTCGGGGCAACAAGAAATTTAACGCGGACGAAGTCGCGGGCTGAAGCTAGTCATACGTACGTAATTGGTGAACAAAACAACGAAAGATAAGTAAAATTATCAAAAATTAAAATTAATTCATAAATCACCCAGACAATGCAATTAACATAAAACACCTAATTGAGCACTTGACTGTTTTGTCGTCTTACCTATAGCACTATTGTTTGTTAAATACCTACAGAACATTTACAACAAGTTTATGTGCAACTTAACTTACAATAGGTAGTAAGTACTTTATTCAATCATACTGCTAGTAAAGTTAGTAATAATTTTAGTAGGTATGGAATACCTACGGACATTTTTCCATTTTTAGCAGTGAATAAAATTATGGACACTGAAAAGGGAAATAAAACTGCAATAAACATCACGCTTATTTGGTCCCAGTTAGTTATTAGCTGTCAGGACGACTCCAGCGTGGCACTGCAGTCATTTTAATAAGTAGCTACTGGAGTAGAATGGGTGTATAAAATTAAAATTCCATCATTGATCTTGACCATTCAATAAGAAGCCTCTGTTTTTAATTATTTCAGAAGTTGCAATAAATACGGACTGGGAGAAATACTACAAAGCATCAGGCTGCTAACCATATTCCTTCATTAAAATCTTGATCAGTTCTTCGTTTTAAGTATTTAGAAAACAAACATATCAACAAAACATACCTAAAACACATTAAATGTTCGTAACATTAACAAAACCATGTCAAATCCTCACAATTCCCCGTTAAACTTGATCTCATATCATAGCACCATATATTTCCCACACAGTTTTAACAAAATTATCTCTTCCGAATAAATAAATAGCAAATAATATAATATATTCGCTGTGAATATTGATAAATCTATCGAAAGTTCAAACGTAACGGTGACAACTGGTGTCAGTGGACAACTGTCAAAAACCATAGACTATAAATAGGTGATCGTTTGATTTTTTCTAAGGGAAGATATTTTTGCATAAAACTTCCAATATTTCAAAATCAAATTTTATGATCACTAGATCTTAGCCCATTTAGAGGTTTTACTTAGATAATTTGCATCAGTATATGAATACGAACCAGATAATTATCACCATACATCATAATCAGCCTATATTGTTCCCAATGCTGGGACACAGGCCTTCTGTCAGTGAGAGGGAGTGGGCCATAATCTACCACGCGGGCTCAGTGCGGGTTGATAGATGTAACATACCTTCGAATCTTTGGTTCTAGGACGTGCCGGTTTCCTCACAATGTTTTCCTTCACCGTTTTGAGAGCAGTGGTGATGAAATTATTTACACCAAGTAAAGCACCTGCCTGGGTTCGAACTCACGAGCTACAACTCGTAATTTGAAGCCGATACCACTGGGCCACCACTGTACTCAATAATATCGTGGCATGCAAATAATATCGTGGCGAAGAATCAGAGATTATGCAATCCAAACTTTGCCGAAACAAATCAGAAAAGAAAATAAACTTGACAATCTTGAGCACTGTTCGTCCGTATAAAAGATACTGAATCACCTGTCTTTTCCTTATTCACCGTAGGTCAAGTCCAGTGTACTTAGTATTGTAACAACGTGCAGCAAGTGAGTGTAAACAGTCGTGAGGTCAGTATCACGAAGGTTAGGGCAGTGTCGAGGTTGGGCAGAACGGTGCGTTTCGTTACGATATTTTTGAACGACTGTTTTAAGTATTCGACTCATCGACTGATTTAGCCACTGAAATTGAGAATTGTAATTCTTGAGAATTGCAGAACAATGATGATCAACATTTATTAAATACATATATAAATTCACGCTTTTTAGGGTTCCGTTGCCAAATGGCAAAAAACGGAACCCTTATAGATTCGCCATGTCTGTCTGTCTGTCTGTCTGTCTGTCTGTCTGTCTGTCCGAGTATGTCACAGCCACTTTTCTCCGAAACTATAAGAGCTGTGCTATTGAAACTTGGTAAGTGGATGTATTCAGTGAACCGCATTAAGATTTTCACACAAAAATAGAAAAAAAGCAATAATATTTGGGGTTCCCCATACATAGAATTGAAACTCAAAAATTTTTTTTTCATCAAACCCATACGTGTGGGGTATCTATGGATAGGTCTTCAAAAATGATATTGAGGTTTCTAGTATCATTTTTTTTTAAAACAATAATATTTGGGGTTCCCCATACATAGAACTGAAACACAAAAAAAATTTTTAATCAAACCCTTACGTGTGGGGTATCTATGGATAGGTCTTTAAAAATGAAATTGAGGTTTCTAATATCATTTTTTTCTAAACTGAATAGTTTGCGCGAGAGACACTTCCAAAGTGGTAAAATGTGTGTCCCCCCCCCCGTAACTTCTAAAATAAGGGAATGATAAAACTAAAAAAAATATATGATGTACATTACCATGAAAACTACCAACGAAAATTGGTTTGAACGAGATCTAGTAAGTAGTTTTTTTTTAATACGTCATAAATCGTAAACCACAATTTACCTTTCATTCAGTCAACTCAAATATAAAAATTAAAAAAAAAACATTTAATTTCATAAACGATGATGACGAATGATGATGATGATGACCTGCAGGTTTGTACGGAACCCTCGGTGCGCGAGTCCGACTCGCACTTGGCCGGTTTTTTTCCGATGGCGGTTATCAGAAACTACAGAGCGCCACCTTATACGATCTTTACATCTTCCTTTTGCCTCGGTTAAGTTCATACATCTGATATTAATAACTACAGTCTAAAATATATCAGAAATAAATAATAGTTTATAAAAAAATACCTGATATCAATAAAAAAATACCTTAAAAAGCACCCCATGCTTTTTTTCCATTATTTTCTACTTTTTAGTTTGGTTTTCTATGGAAGCGTGTTTTTTAGTTTTTTTAAACTATGATTTATTTTCTATTTTTTAAGGTGTTTCCAATTTTGAGACGTATGTCAGCGTAGTTTGTGACGTATGTCAGCGTAGTTTTCGAAGACAGTTTTTGTGCTGTCCTGGTAACCGTGGCAAGGATAATGGCACAAATTTATGAAATTATAGTATTGTCATCGGTCCTCGATAAGTCCTACAGAGTTTAAATTAAATCTGGTCGTTTAAAGTGGGTCAAATGGCGCTATAAGGAGTCGGTTACAAACAAACATACAAGTGAAGCTAATATAAAGCGTGTAAAATAGAAGTATAGAAATTCAGTGCTGATCCTCAGCCTAATTTGAATAAATGACTTTTGATTTTTGATTTTCTGGTGTTGACAACGCGACTATAGTAAACGTGAACAAAATAATTTAAAAAAAAAATGTTACTAACATAAAGTATCAGCTAAGGCATTTTGATCGTTTCTAAGATTAAGTCAATACGCAGTAAGTAGGTAAACAGTGCAGGTATCTATCAAGTAATTTAACAAAAGAACTCTGCTAAATTACCATGACCAAATAAACCCAACATCCTAATTACTGCAGATCATTAACCGGGCAAGCTTGCAAGAACATCTCAATTCAACAATGAAAACTAAATAAATTAACTACTAGGGTACTAACTCGAATATAAAGTGGACGAAGCAGAAAGGACCCAAACCACACATACTACAGTCAGCAAAAACGACCTAGCTAACAACAGCTTTATGTTTCATATACTTAAACTTTAGAACCACTGGTATGGCGCTTCTTTTCTTTCAGCATAAACAATTCAAACATTCTGGTTTTTAACTAGTATTTCTAACAGAATATGTTAATATACCATTACTAATAAAAAAAATATATTTCACTGACAAAAAATTAAACCTCTTGAACTACAAAGGTCGATATTTCAAAAGCAACTGGGTGTGGATTGAGTCCTTTCTGCTGAACTACGTCCAAGTGTGCTTTTTAATACAGAGCGGTGGTAGCCGAGTGGTAATGGCCTCGATTTACGAATAGTTGGTCGTGAGTTCGAACCCAAGCAGGCGCTTTACTTTGTGTAAATTACTTCATCACCACTGCTCAAACGGTGAAGGAAAACATCGTGAGGAAACCGGCATGTCTTAGAACCAATAATTCGAAGACATGTGACATCTACCAACCCGCACTGGGCCCGCGTGGTGGATTATGGCCCGCTCCTTCTCACCAAGAGGAGGCCTGTGTCCCAGCAGTGGGAACATTATAGGCTGCTGAAGACTGATGACTGACTTTTAATATTTCATAACCCTAGGGTATTAATGCGACAATGTGAAAGAATTACTGACACATGATTTTTTAATTTTTCATACAAAATAATTTGACGTCACGATTATTTATGTAATATAATAATCGTTAATTTATATAAGGGGCATATTTACAAAGTAACTTATTAACACAGTAAAATATAACACAGTTGCACATTTGCCTGAACTAGGTTGAACCTGTGCTCTGACTGTGCTGGCTTGTAAGTGCATAAATACTTAATGTAATAAATTAACGATGAGTATAAAATTAAAACGAAATTAAAATTTGGAAAATATAAGTACATACAAGGAAAATAGCATATTATGTGAGTCGTTCTATTTGCAGACTGCAAGTAAATCTTCTGTCTGTGTATAATCGATGGTTAGTAAATGTTTAAGTATAATTTGTTGACAGTTAAAGTAGTTTAATTGAAAGACACTTAGTTTTCTATTCAACCTATTGTACAGAAATGGGCCTAAGAATGTAAAAAATCTTTCTACAAAAACATGTTTTGAGGTTGCAATAGATGTGCATACTATATCATTCCGCCTTTTGTTAGTATTGTCAGCAATGTAGGTAAGTATGGTGTGCTGTTTTAATACTATAATGCCGAACAGTCAGCACTCTTACGTGAAATTTGATAACGTTGCATTTTCTTAGCTATAGATTTGACTTATTGGTTTGAATGAAAATGATTTACTCGTATTTATCAATGGAACTTTCGCCCTCGCGTGCAAGAAAAAAAAAACCTTATTATTAAAAAAGAAATCATAAGCCAGTTTGCCAGTTGATTCTTTGACATGGTCTGATTAGAGTTAAGGGATATCAATAGGAAAACCTTGTATAAGTACTTCTGTTTACAAATGCAAAAAAAAAGATTACAATCGAAAATGAAATGCAAATTCTAATGCAGTGAACAATGAATTGAGATGAGAAGCAACAAAAAACATACATTGTCAGCAGCCATTGAACTTCCAATATAAACTATGTAGGTATATACCGACAGACTGTAATGATAATGCTTATTGATTCAAATAATAGTATTGTTCGGTTAGTATTTGTTCTTCATTTTAGCATCCTCTTGTCAAATCTTACAATACTATGTAATAGGAGTGTTTATATACCCACTTAGTATAAGCCTGAAATTGTCCCGTTGTAAGCAAAAATCTCATCTAATATAGGAAAGAAGCATGCTTCTTTTTCTCTTTCTAGATCTTAATGGCTTTTTTGTTTTGGGTGGGAAATCATTAAATGACTTCTCACGCTCTGAGCGGAGCGAGAGCACGTGTCAGACTTTTACAGACTAAAAATTAAACCGCCGTTTAAAAGTTTTTATTTTACAATTTTTTGTAGCTTTAATGTACCAATAATACTTGGCAAGGTATACCCTGTCCAATGAAAAAATAATTATCAAAATCGGACTAGTTATGCGTGGTTATATATTACAATCAGTGAGTGAACAATCAATCATCCTTTGTTTTCCGACCCTTAGGGTTCGATTTGGTTTTCCAAATTTATATGGGACCACCTTCGGAGTATACCTTTTCCAATAAAAAAAGAATTATCACAAGCGTACTACTATGTAAAAAGTTATGCGATCATACATAAAAATAAAAAAATATACGCGTCGCATTGATAACCTCCTCCGTTTTTTTTCGTTGGTTAAAAAACCGGGTGGATTTTAGTCAGCTAAAGTGGTGCCGGACGTAAAGAATAACACCACCCCATTTCTTCCTGTGGGTGTCGTAAAAGGCGACTAAGGGACTTACTAGAGAATGGGCAGCAGCGTTCTCTATGCATTTTACCACCATACTGCGATCGCCAACCCGCCTGCCAAGCGTGGCGATTATGGCAAAGTCCCCCAAATTTGGGGAGGCCTAAGTCCAGCAGTGGACGTCTTACGGCTGAAATGATGATGATGATGATAGTCTAACACCTGTTCCTTAAGTTGCCTGTGCCAGGGCCACGGTACCTATTTCGAAAAATCCGTGACCCTGGCAGGTGGATCTTCATAGCGGAGTTTTCGATTTCATGGGTTTGCCTCGATATTGTCTATTACACATACCGTGCCTACCTTTTGATGAATACATTCTGTTCTTTATGTTTACGATTCCGGCCCAAGTCTGTCGTGATATTTTCTCGCTGTTCAAAAATAACTTAGAAAGTATTATGACATTGAATAGATTTAAGACTCCAGCAGTGGCCTGCGCGTAGTCTAAATAAGCCGTGTCCCCCCTTCCGCCGTCAAAATTACGCAAAGCAAGGTGAGGCGCGTCGAATGTAAAAGACCTGTCCAGAGAATATCATCATTAAGATTTAGATTTTCGAACGGGCAACTTAGGATAACTTGGGACAACCAGTCAAATGTAACCGTCAACCGTAATTAATTTCTTTTACCAAATTGGCAACTGTTTGACAGTTCAAATTTTTTGTTTAGCAACAGCTGGTACATATATGGACAACTAGCTGACCCAGCAAACGTTGTTTTGCCGGGTGAAAAAGAGTGAAAATTTAGAGTTGTATGTATTTTTCAATGCCAAATCATAATAAAATAAAATTTTTGAAAAATGTAAAAAAAAAAAAAAAAAAATTGGGGTGGACTACCCCTAACATTTAGGGGGATGAAAAATAGATGTTGGCCGATTCTCATAGATACCGGATAAGCACAAAAATTTCATCAAAATCGGTCAAGCCGTTTCGGAGGAGTATGGCAACGAAAACTGTGACACGAGAATTTTATATATTAGATGTAAGTCAAAACTTATATATCCCGAGATTAGATATTTCAATGCGATCTGAACAAAAGTTCTAAATGAAATAGACTATTTATTTACCAACAAGCACCTATAACATAATCAAGCTATCTAAATCACTAGAAAGCTTAAATCGATTGCTTCCGAGCGACGACGCCACGCCACAGGTCGACACGGCGACAGTTGCCGGCGTCGGAAATGACAGCGGTTAGTTCTAAACGAGTTCGTGATCAGATCACATCGAGTTAGTTCAATTATTGTGTGCAGTGCCTGCTTACTTCGCCTGCGGAGTTTTACGTAACACACTAACAGTAGAAACAGCGTTTATTTTGACAGTTCAACAACATACATTGCGGTACTAACGAGACGAGCAGACGTTTTTCTCGAAAATATGAAGTAATGGATTAGCAATAACCTAAATAATGTTCAGATTGTGATAGCAATTAGTGTGCTGTGCTTTTGTTGGCCAGTAAAAAAACTAGTGGGGTAGAAGACTTTTATGGACATCACTGGCAAAGGGAATGGAATTTTCAGAAGGGATTTTGACAAACAGATTCAAAGTTAGTGAAGAAGATTTCGTGGTAAATAAAATCCTGATCGGAGCGGAATGTTTACCTGGACATAATAGGAGCACCTATCACCATTCTGATACAATTGTTAATAATAATGTTTCAAGCTGGATAACGTTCTACCACAATGTGAATTATTACTGAATTCATAAACTGAATAGAATTGACCGTAAGAAGTATGGACTGTTGGCCTATTTGATTCTCATTGAGAAGTATATTGTGCCATGTGTAAGTGAAGAAGCTTGCAAGTGTTGGAAAAAACTGTTTTTTCTACAGATTTTTCAGGTCTCATGGTGGACTTTCCGGCGTTGCATCCATCAATGGATTTATTTTCAATTTTATTGGCCACGGTAGCCATTTAGATCACCAAATATTCCCAGTGCCAAATAGTCAAATTATGTCATATGTACCTGCGAACCGCTTTCCCCCTACGCGGCCGGCACCAGCTGCTACAAAACAATTTAAACAATATATTGGACAAACCGGACGGGTTCTTCCGATGGGTGCCGTACCTATGTAGATCACTTGTATCTAGTAGTAGTTTGTACATGTAGTTAGTACCTGTAGTACCTGTACCTGTACCCTTGAGCATCTTAAGTTCTGAGTTGAGCAGCAAGATTATTGACAATTGCGTGCACTGACTAGACAGGCCCAATCAATGTGTGGTTCTTTCCTCAAAAGACCATTTCAGTCACCAATCTACATGTTCTTCACATGATGTGACCAGGATTATGTCTGGACTTTAAAAGAGACCTCTGAGTTTGTTTCGGCCTTTCTTTTCAGAGTAGTCAGTTATGAAACGCCGAACTCATCTAGTTTAAAAAAATATCATTGACGTGTATAAGTGTTTGTACAAACCTACTTACAGAATTAAAATTATATATCATTAACCAGTAACTGGTGTTTTCAGACGACGCATGTTATGTATTGAACTTATCGGACGCTAATCTGCAGAGTCCTCTATGATCAGACCAATAAAATGAGTTTAAAAAAAGGGAGCGACGTCTGAGTTTATTTTGGAGTTCCTTCGAGTCGTATGATAGAAGGATCGTAACAGGTGATGTTCTGTAGTTTTTGTATGCCCCCCTGGGATGCAGCGTGAGTTTAGGGATGAAACACACATTTGAGTATTTTTGGTAAAATTACTATGTTTAAGTACCGTAATAAAGTAATTATTACCATAACAACAACAACAAACATTCATTCGGAACGGTCATCCGTCCTTGAATTGTGAACGAACCGAATGAAACAAGTGGAGTGGAACAATTTGTGTAATTTGTTTGTTCTTGTTACAATATTTAAGTAATTTTCAGGTTCCTATGACTAATGTACGTTTTCTGCCTTTTGAAAGCTGAAATTGTAATCATCATGGAATATATATTTAATCGGGTACGTATTTGAATATCGAAGATTAAAATACCTACGCTTAAAATACCAATGTTCAAAACATCGAAAATTTAAATATCGATTATATCAAAATGTCGAAAATTGTTATACCTAAGCTTAAAACGTCGAAGATTGAAATGCCGAGTGATTAAAATTTCGAATGATTCAAAATATCGAATGACATTATGCCTAAGTTCAAAATATCAACATTTCATACATCTAAATTCATAATATCTACGTTAAAAATACCTACTAGTTGAAATACCGAAAAAAAATTATATAGGCAGTATGAGTTATTTTGGGTTTTTATTATGTAAAAATAGGAAAGGAGGTTTTCCTTGTTTTTTTTGTAACCCACCTAGTAACTGATTACCATCTAGCAGCAAACAAGCATGCAGCAATCATGCAACATGCAAGCAAGCATGGTTTCTGTCACGGCTCCGGCGCTGCAGGGCTCCGGCAGTCCCACGCGAGCTTAACGTCGCAGATGGTCTAAACGCTCACCACCGCAGCTTCGGCTTGTTGGCCGGCTTCGCCGGCCAACCTCAGCTGCGGCGGCGGGTGTTAAAACCACCTGCTCCTCAGCTCGCGGGCTGCCTCGCCCCTCCGCGCCTACGCGATTCTAAATTACACTCTAGGGGTAGGGCAGACAAGACTACGTGGAGTCGGTTTTGCAGCGATATGTTTCTGTCACTAACTTTAGTAGCACAACATATTGACTTTCAAGAAAATATTTTAATTTAAAGACCTAAATAATACCTTCACGATTGACCTATGCTTGTACACTAGACACTGATTTTCATGGATAAAATAGGTCAAAATTGTTCCAAAACCGAATTGGGGCACCCCGAATTTACGTAGTCTTTTGGCTGTTACCCCTAGAGTGTATATAAAAATCCGGAGGCGCGAAGGGAGGACAACCCCCGCCCGCTGTAACAAAGCATAGGCACCCGTGGGAGCCGTAGCGGCTGAGGCTGGTCGCCGGAGGCGACCAGCAAGCCGAAGCTGCGGAGGTGAACATGGGTGCCTATTCTTTGTTACGCAAGGGCGAAGGGGTTGCACTTCCCGTAGCGCCGGAGACGTTGCAGAAGCAACCTTTTTCCACTCATACTACTTACATCAATTTTTTTTCGATATTTTAACTTGTAGGTACGTATTTTTAGGGTGAATTAATGAATGTATTAAATGTTGAAAATTAACCCATTTTTACACGTAGGTATATTCATTTTCGATGTTCTATGTACCCATCGATATTTAGGACGTTCGATAGTTTGTACTTCGATATTTAGGACATTCGATAATCTGTATTTCGATATTTGGATCTTTCGATGTAACTTTTGTAGATATTTAGATTTTAGATATTTTGGACGTAGGATATTTAACCATTCGATACTATAAACTTTCGTTATTTTAATTTTCGGTTTTATGGTCGTTCGATTTTTCCATTTTCGATGTTATGAACATCGATATTTTAACAGTAGGTATTTTAATCTTCGATATTCAAATACGTACCCATTTAATCATTTATACATATACTACATTTAGAGCAGTGTGGTCCAGTGGTATCGACCCCGACTTACGAGTTGTAGGTCGTGGGTTCGAACCAAAGAGAATAAAACCACTAGAGAGCGTATAGGCCGATTTCTGCTTAGCACACGACTCACCACTGCGGGCCGGGGGACGAGGAAGAACGTGCGGCTGCAATTGGTCAATTCAAGGTCAAGTTGCGTAGGTATGCCCATCGTAGGGCTGCTCTACTTCATTAAGGGAAAATAGTCGATATCGATAAAATGGATTTTAAAATTGTGATAAATACTCAATTAAAGTCAAAGAAATCATATTTAATCAAAATCAATCACTAATAAAATGAAAACTAGAGAATCTAAGAACAAAACTTTCGCCACTATCATATTCGACGAAATAGCAATCAGAAACGGTGTCGAATATCATCCCCAAGGCAGAAGGTACTATGGCCACGGTAGTTTTGGCGCCAGTTTACAAACGGATTGTCAAGACGAAGCTAAAGAAGCCACAGTATTTCAATTGAATAAAATTTTCATTCATTTTAATTTAAATTTTGGATAAAGACTTTCAGCTATTAAAGGAAACAGCACTAATTTTTACGATAAAAATACAAAGTGAAAGTAAGGGATAGATGCATTAGAATTGTCTAATGAAAGAACGAGACTTTTCCAAAAGACATCAACGCGGGACTCACACAGTGTGCTGGTTTACCCAACCACCATTTTAAATAGACCCCTACGGTGGATCATAATCTGATTAAATCACAATAATTTTTCGTACTGTTTATTTACTGATGAAAAGTTATGCCATCATTTTTGTAACTAGAAGTCTTGGAATGTTTCTCACACCACTTCACCGCGCATGAAGGTATTTTGATGCGTTATAATTGCAGATTTAGTTATATTATTTGCAATAATTTAGCGTGCACAGAGGTCTAACAATTGGTCACAACTAAATTGGCTACTTGAACCGCAGCCTATGCATAGGCGACAAAATACTAATAGTTTTCGAGCGTCGGGGCACTGTATGCGCAGTCAAGTGGTTATATAGTCTTTGGTTCGAACCCAGGCAGACTCTTTTCTTTGTGTAAAAAATACAACACCACTGTTCTCATAACTGTGAAGGAAAACATTGTGAGGAAACCGGCATGTCTTAGAATCCTAAATTCGAAGACATGTGACATCTACTAACCCGCACTGGGCCCGCGTGGTAGATTACGTTATGTCAAAGTTACAGTAACAGACAGTACGCTGTGCAGGGCCTGTATGGAGGACGACAAGATAGCAGCGCATACAGTACTGCTCAACTGCCCGGGGTGGTTGCTACATACAGGACAAAGTACTTCGGTTACCCAGGTAACCGAAGTACTTTGTTACTACGTGAGATGGTCAGTAACACCAAAGCGTTGCTGGCCTTCCTCAAGGAGCTGGGGTGGATCGAATAACCGATTCCCCACCCGTACGTAAAATACGCGCTCTGACGTGGAATGGCGGACTCCAACCCAAATGACCTATTACATACAAGGCGACAACCCACCACCAGGTACAAATCGGGACTTCGGACTGCAACTGAGTATTTCTATGTGGAAAGACTAAACTGCCCTACTTGGGCATCGGACAAACTCACTTACTTAACTTTCCCAGTTTTTGTTCCCCAGGGTAGCATATTGGGTCCTATCTTGTTTATACTCTACATAAACGACATCGTAAAGGTGACTAATAAGTGCTTTCTTTTTGCTGATGATATTTCCATAATTGTTACTACCGATAAAAAAATTAAATCAATTACTGATCATGAAGCGGACATAAATTCTACAATAGACAATCTAATTAATTACTTAAATAACAATAATTTATCTATTAATCTTACAAAGTCTGTATATGTACAATTTAATCAATCTCATCAAAATAAATTTAATTTTAAAATGGACATAGGTACCACAAATTACACAAGTGACAAATACTAAGTTTTTAGGAGTAGTTATTGACGAACATTTAGACTGGAAAGCACAGGTCGATAATGTCTGTAATAAAATAAATAAATTTGTATACGTCCTCAGACAGATTAGAAAGGTAACAAACATAAAAACGGCTGTGATGTCATACCGTGCATATGTTGAGTCCTCGTTACGGTATGGAATGTGGGGAAATAGTACTGACTACAATAGAGCATTTGTCGCCCAAAAGAAATGTTTACGAGCCATATATGGGATTCCATCTGATGAATCATGTCAACCTTTATTTAAAAAGCTTGGTTTGCTACCGTTACCTTCATTATATTTGTATGAAGCATGTTTGTTTGTTAGGAAATATAAACAATTATTCAAAACAGCAGAAGAAATAAATTCTCGAAGTCGGCGTGACCCATTTACACTTGTACTAGACGAGCTCCCTAGGTTAGCAAAATATAATAAAAGCTGCCTGGCTATGTGTGTACGTGTTTACAACAAATTACCAAATGTATTAAAAATATTAAATTGCAGATTATTTAAAATTAAATTATATTAATGGCTGAATGAAAATAATTTCTATAATATTAAGGATTTTTTTGGACATAAATGTATTTAAATTCATATTTTATTATTCACCTAAATTTGCATGCTTTAATTGTAAGCTAAACATGTATGATCTCATTTTTATAACAACACCTATATATACCATGTTTTAAGCAAATAAATGATCTTATCTTATCTTATCTTAACTCTCAAAAGTCGTGCTTTCGATCGAGAGATTTTTTTTTCTTTCGACGAGATCAGCGAGGCATATTCAAAGTTATACAAAGGTTTAACAACACAAACACAGAAATGTATCGAACAGAAAATCTAGTGTACTTTGTCAGATCAACACTAAGATTTCACTACTCCAATTTTTCCAAAACGAAAGACGTACCTACAGCCACTCCCACTTCACATGTGCACCTTTCAACACACGATCACTCCCGATCTCGCCCGATAAGTTCCGACCGCCACGATGAAACTACCCACATCACTAAAATAGTGAAATTACTATTGATTTTATTACGTTTTTTGTTTATTTCTTTTTAACCACGAAGCCTAGAATTTTCTTAATTTAACAGACTATTCTTATAAACATAACGAAATAATCTACATAAATATTATTGAAGAAATATGTCTCGTTATTTAGTTATTGTGAAAAGTCCTGCATCTCGCAATTAAAGTTTTCCTCGTTCGGAGCTTGTATACAAAATAGATTTGAGTGAAAATTGGGTGGACCCCTCTCTACGTGGGTAATCGGGTGCAGTCGTACCGGTCTAACACGACTGCTTGTAACCAAACCCAAGCAAATAAAACAAACTTGGTTCAATTGGATCTAGACTTTGAGCCAGCCACCACCATTGTAGAGGCTTTGTCCACCCTATTTTTGTGTGATATGAAATATCTAACTGCAAAGTCGGTGTATTTTAGACTACTAATGTGACGTCATACAGTATTGGAAAAGGGCATACATTTAATCGAACTGTTAATCATTCTCATTTTGCGTTTCGAAATGTATTATTGAACGCTCTAACATGTTGATTGCGCCTCTTTTTTGGAACCATAAATAATTTCTATATGGGGTCCTAGCAGACATACAGAGATACTTCAGTAATTATAGTATTCATATTCAAAAATCAAAAGTCATTTATTCAAATTAGGCTGAGAGTCAGCACTTTTTGAACATATTAGTACAGTATGAGCGGTTTATGTGAAAGTGGCAGTGGGATTCGCTGCTAAATGATAACAGCGGCACGGGTCGGTCGAAGGTTAAGCTACGCTTACCGCGGTCGGTTCGTGGATGGGTGACCATCTTTTCACACTGAAACCTCCGGTTTTTGGTCCCGGTTGTTATTCGAGAATGTTTGAAGTCGTTACGGGTAGTCGGAAGGCCAAAAGTATGGCAACCAGTCTTACCAAGTAATACCGTGTGAGGTACCCAGTTACCTGCGTTACAGAGGTCAGACAGGCAGTCGCTCCACGTATATTCTGCTGCATCCGATTACACGGGAAACCGACCCCAAAAATAGCTAGAATTAGGCTAAACAGATGAAGATGAGTATGTATTTTGATGTAAATAAATATATATTTTAATATTATAGACCTGCTGTAAGCATCCTCCGAAATACCTATCAGTTTTGTGCTATAATTTAAATGTAAAAACATCGCAAATATGAGTGGAAACGCCAAGATGGGAAACCCTAGAAGGAGATTATCTAGAAAGGTCAGGTACGTAGTACTCGAAACTGGCGTGCGTGTGTGACCAGATGGTTGAACGGAAACGACGCAAAAGTAGTATGTACCATCGCGGATACTGACGGTCGACCACTTTTCAACCTTATTGCCTAAGTCGTAAGGGTGAAAAGTGATCCACCAATAGTGTCCGCTGTTGTGCCTATGGATAGTCGCGGCTCGCGTGCTGTAGTTTCTGCTGTTATGTTTTGTTTTCATAATATATAAGTATTTACATACATATTATTGTATAGAATCAAGTTCTTCTAACTTAGCGGACAGCTGTGCTGCTGGGGAGTTTGTTGCGCCACTTCTTCCCAGCAAAAGCACTAAAAAGTGGTGAAGGGCGGGCGTTTTGGGAGACTTATGTAACTTTGACGTTCAAAAAGTGCTGACTCTCAGCGTAGTTTGAATGAATTACTTTTGATTTTTAAAAGTTACTGCCGAAATAAAACCGCACTGCTTCGTTACCTACTTAACAAGACAACTAGTTGATTAATGTGCCTTCAAACAAAGCATTAAATACAGTTATATCCAGTCATATTAAATCACCGGTGAGCTAACTATTACACAAGAGGTTGTTGCTCTTCGCTGCATTGGGCTGTGGCTTGAGGAGTAATTTCTAATGTTAAGTCATCGGTAGGAAGCCTCAGGCTAGGAGTGAATACTTCAATAAGAGCTAAGTGTGTTTTAGACGTCTATGGTAATAGTGGTAAAATAAATAAGAGGTAAATTTTGAGAGTTTGTATGTAGAGAGTAATCTTCGGAACTACCGAACTGACTTTTTCACTTATAGGAAGCGTCATATCCCCGCGTTTCATAGGCTTTATGTTCAAGCCAGAAACGCAGACGAAGTCTTGGGCAGAAGCTAGTCTTTACATAGTATGTATAAAACAAAGTCACTTCTCGAGTTTGTTCGCTTAGATTTTTTAAACTACGGATCCGATTTTAAAGCGGCTGTCATCAATGGACAGAATGATTGGAGAGGAAGGTTTATATGCATGACAAAAACTAGTTCAAAATAAGTAGGTCGTACGTTCGGTAATTACGAACACATAGGAACACAACAATCTGCAACAGCTGTCACGCTAAAACGGAAGTGGAAACAAATGGTCAAACCTGTTTTTTATATTTCTATGGGTCAAACTCATGCACCATTAGGTTCTTTCTATACGGACGGTGATGGCGTGAATACCAGCAATTTAGATGGAGCCTATCTGACCTCCACAACATTACTAGCTAACATGACAACCCTTCATAGTCTTGTGCTTCTGACTACTCGTAACGACTATCAAAGATCTGCCAACGATAGCCAAAATATGCTTTAATTGCACCTTTAAGAGAGATGAGGTAGCCCTGGGATAGTCAGGAGTGAAAGAAAAGTTTATTTGTCTTTTCCCTGCAGTGGGACATACAGGCTATTTTTACACGGGTCACCAAATTGACTGAGCATTACTCACAGCTTCGAAACTAGTTTTGACGCAAAGAGTTATTTACTTTTACGACGAATTGATCTACATAAAATTAAAATACATAGTACTTGGAAGACTTTAGTTTTACGTTTTTTTTTTCTTCATACACAAGTCACGAGGCAGAGTTGTTTAATACTTATTACACGAACATTTCGCCAGTTATGTTTAAGTTCCATTTCATGTTACAGGGCAACAGCCTATTGTCAGCAACCGTCACAAATTAAAACTTTGGAGAGCAACTTAGTAATACCAGAAAGAAAAACCTAATAACAATTTACCTAAGACGGAAATGGAGCCCTGCCGGCGTAGCATGACCAATTCCATATCTATTCTACCAAGAACAAAAAAAGTTCCTTATGTATTTTAATTCTGTAAAAATGTTTCTATCTCATCAATAGTAAAGAGAAATAGTCATCATACTTGACATCGTACCCTTGTCGACTGAAGAATAGAAACATCTCTTTTCTTCAGTTTTACACAATTTTTCTACGATACAATCTATCATTTTGTCTTCTCTTCCATTGACAAATTCCGTTTCTATGGCGGTCATGCTACGCGTGCGGGACCTTATACCCAGCAGTACCGCTTGCGACCACTAGGCCAACCTGTCTCATACTCATATTGATTAGGTACCATACATAGGTTTAAGGTTAGGTACAAACCTTTCCATGTTAAGGAAATATATTTATTTACTTATAAACTAAGTAAACCTTGGAATTGAAAAAGTCGTTTCGTGTTTTTTTAAATCGGTCGGTAAATAGTAGAAGAAATTGTAGTAAAATATTGAAACAACTTGGTTTCAAAGTGGTCCCGTAACGCATGTTATTCCTACTACGTGGGGTCATATATTTTGTGCCAGACTATTGTGTTAGTACCTACCTTTATTACCAAATAAATAATTCTAAATGTAAAGTTACGTTAAGATACAATTTGTTTTTTATGCTGATCGTAATGTGACGTCATACATCTTTTTGCTTATGTTTTTCGATAAATTATTAATTATATATTATTAAAAATTAGTCGGAACTATCTATGAACTGTACAGAGTAGTAAAAAATTTGAAAACCTACCTAAATATCATTCTAATTATAAACACAGCGTCAACAAACATTAATATCGTTTTGTGTTACTAGTTGCGCCCCGCAGTTTCACCCTATATCGAATCGGATAAATAATATCGAATGGCCAGGTCACAGTCTAAACATGATTGTGTCAAATTTCATCCAAATTTCGTTCAGCCATTAAAAAGTTAAAGAAACATCCGTTTAAAGTAAAAAAACTCGCTTACGCACCTAATACTTGAATGACACCTTAACTTCTAATTATACCGTTAAGTTATTTGTTTGTCGCCAAATCAATCATTATCGAGATTAATCAAAAAAGAAGTTAGTTCTGCTACATACAGTTTTATAGAATGTTATCTACCCGCCTCACTGGAGAGCAATCTTTAACTGATTGTGATTACAGAATGATTAACACGGTGTGATTTAATTGCCTACTGTGGCATACCTACCATTACTTGAAGCGCACACACTCCTGCCAGGGTCACGAGATTTTTTCGAAAGAGATACCGTGGCCCTGGCATATGGGCAACTAAAGGAACACGGGTGGGTTTCAGTCAGTAAAAGTCTGACACGCCCTTTCGCTCCGCCCAGAGCGGGAGAAGTAATTAAATGATTGAAAACCCACAAAAAAAAGCACACCCTCACTGAATGGTTGAAGAGCAAAAGTTACGAAGAAATCGAGGCTTTGCTCCATACAATTACATAATTTCTAAAATACATATCAATCTCAATCTCAAATCTTTTGCATTCCATAATGTATACAGGTGGTGGGTATTAATATATGTAGAAACAATTATGGACCCTGTAGGGCACAGCAACATTTTAAATTCTAGTTAGAATAGAGGAAGAGCGCTTTAATTATTTTCTTGTAAATTCTAAATATTGGTCTGTATTTTTAACAATATAAATATGTATAATCTATAGATACAATTTGTCGCTGACCTAAACAAAAAGTACACAAATCACACCTTCTGCATCAACAATCACACCCCTAAGTACTTAACCGCCACTTCACACATACTCCCCCCACCCCGCCCCCACACGCCACACACATATAACGTGTGTGTGTGTGTGCGAGTTACTAATAGATAGTGTAATAAGGTTTTTAATGTGTATTAGTTTATTTTTAATGTATAAGTTTATTTTGTGGATTTATTCTATGGACCTTAGTAGGTTGATAATAAAATCATTATTATTATTATTTTTATTATAATATTCCTTACTGGTCAGTGTCAGACTGCAGGTTAAACATTTAAACCATTTACAAAAAAAAAAACGACTAACATGTAAAAAAGTTTATTTTTGTTTTTTTAGTCAGTACTTTTTACTTGCTTTTGTGAGCACTTCCTATGTAAACAACAGAAATACTAAGTATTAGAACAACATCAAAATACACAAAATGGATTAAATACGTATCATCGAAACTAACGCAAAAACTACCCATGCGAAGTTAATAAGATTTATTTGGGACCACCCCTGAGGCTAAGAAATTACACTAAGAATTTTTGAAATTGATCCGCACTTGTCGCAAATATCCCGAAACAAAAACTAAATAAAGACGAAGTGAAAAATTCCTGCTTTTCGAAGTCAGTTAAAAATATTCGTGACCGTAAGCACAAAATTATCTAATATCTTTAAATGAACAATTCTTGTATATATATAATCTGAATCTCAGAAACGACTCCAACGATTTTCATGAATTAGTATACAGGCAGTTTTGGGGGCGATTTTAGTATACAGGGGGTTACGGGGCGGTAAATCGATCTAGCTAGGATTTATTTTAAGAAAAACTTTTTAACAAAAAATTTAACCGCTGAAAAAAACAGCTTTGAGTGATCTTTGTTCATTGATTTTTCAGCGCCGACTCAAAATTTTAAGGTTTATTATTTTTTGCTTTTCTGTTTTTTTCGGCGGTTTAATTTTTTGTTAAAAGTTTATATTTTGTAATTTTTTGTGACTTTAATGTACTAATAATACTTGGCAAGGTATACCCTATCCAATGAAAAAAGAATTATCAAAATCGGACTACTCTGTACAAAGTTATGCGTGGTTATACATTACAATCAATGAGTGAACAATCAATCCCCTTTTTTCCGACCCTTAGGGTTCAATATTGTTTTCCAAATTTATATGGGACCACCCTCGGAGTATACCCTTTCCAATAAAAAAACAATTATCACAACCGGACTACTATGTAAAAAGTTATGCGTGGTCATACATAAAAAAAAAACAAACAAAAAAAATATATACGCGTCGAATTGATAACCTCCTCCGTTTTTTTCGTCGGTTAAAAAAAAATATAGTTTTATTCGTGTTTTCATTAATCAACTTTATCGATAATAAACTTAAACATAAACTTATTTATTATTATGTCGGTAAGATCGAAAAATATTATTCATATTTCATCAGTATGTAATTTGTATTTTTAAATATAATTTCTAAAACACAAAATTTACCAAAAAAAAAAAAAATTACCGAGCTAAGCTGTGTCATCCAGGTACTAATCATTAAAACCACCAATCCTACAATTCTCTAACTTCATGATTTTTTAAATGAAACGGTCACCTAACTCGTACTTATGAACTTACAATTAGAGTTTTGTATTGATGGTTTTAATTATTATTATAATTCTGTAAAGCCTTATTTGTAACGGTCGCGAATCATGTTGTTATCAACGTACAACCTGACCCTGACCTGCAAATTGCCAAAAAAACGTAACAAAATTTAAATATAGACCCTAATTATGCGGGTCAGAAGTTGAACAAATATTTTGAAAGGTAGGTTAAATATTTTGACTAACTTTTCTTTAAATATTTTGACTAAGCCAGTTATTTATTTGGAACTTGAAAAATAAAACCGTTTGTTTACCTGTCTATTCACTTCATAAAATGCCCAATTTAAAACCATAACTTTTTAAAGTTTTCGTCATAATTCGAAGTAAGTAGGTACGTTTTTTTTTTTTTTTGTATATTGTTAGACATTTAAGTGTTTTTTTTATCAAAAACATCTCCAAATGAACACAAGCAATCAAAGTGATTAAAACTATTTCGTTTTCTCTATTCTTCCACAACACAAAACAAATTGTTAAAAAAAAAACAAAACACACACGTAAACAAAACATTTGTAAAAACAAAAACACTCACAAAAAATAACTAGGTATCTAATTTTCGGCCAGTTTTTTTAAATAATACATTCGCTTTTGTATTTCGAACAGTGATTCGATAATAGAGTAGGTATGATACTCACAATAAAGTGTCGTGTCCCGCAGTCCGTCTGCGACTGACTGACCGGCCTCGGATATACTGTGGGGTTACTATCATAGCGCATTTACAGTGTACGATACGACTGTACGATCGCGTTTATTTTGTAAAACGTATTTTGCAATCATATTTTTTTAAAACATCCTGTAACAGAAAACTAAACTTAACAATAGAAAATAATCTTCAATAAGTTTAGAATAAGAATAGAGATTTATCGTAAAAAAGCGTGGGATGCTTTTTGCGGTATTTTCATAATGATTATTTTTTTATCAGTATCTGCCAGTACAATATTTATAACAATTGATCAAGCACCTCGTACATTTTAACGATATAATTAATTTTTTGCTCTGAATTATTCTTATTTTAAAGTTATTGAAGAATATTTTCTATTAATAATAGAAAATATTCGGATGATATGTGAAGATTGAAACATTATTAACTTAGATGTGCTGAATTAAACCTATAACTGAATAGTACGGACGGTGGTATTCGTTTGAAGAAGTCATTTTATACCGGCTGAAAATCATTACAATAATATTTTTCCCATAGCACTTCAGAGCTAAGAGTCAGCCCCCCAGAAGTCTCTCATCTAATGCGATCCTAACGTTTCGCACAGCCTTATTTCTGACTTTTTGGTTTTGGCTCGGCTCCTAAGAGTCATAATGTGATGTCAAGTGGCCTTTCTAAAGAGTTAAGCTATCAAATTCAAAGAGTATTTTTAAAATCCGAATGGCAGTTCCTGAGATAAGCGCGCTCAAACAAACAAATCAACTGTACAGTTTAATTATATTACTAGTATAGATGTATTTTATGCAGCCGAGGTATTATTTACTCGTACTTTTTCACTATCAAAAACATTGCCAGCTGGATATCAAACGGGGAAAGAGTATCCGCTAGCGTTATAAATTGATTGTAGTGTGTATGCACGTATGTATATCCTCTTTTTTGCAGAACAGAACCACGTCTATACCTCTCGAGCGATGTACCTTCATGGATGATAAGATAATTTTGTTGTAGTGGTTTGATTTTAATCATACATTTATGGAACGAAGGAGCCTGGATCTCATGACACAGGGAATCCTAGTGTGAGTTCCAGGAATCAATCGCATATGACTGTAATTTCTTGACCAATAAATTATTCTTATTCTAATTATCACCATCCACGCCGATTACGCCGATTACGCTGCCGCCATGCCGCCACCGACAACTTAGATGTCGGACGACGCCGTCGTCCGTAAAAAATACATCGCCGCACACCTCTACGCGCCACCATGTCAACGGATTTCAAAAAGAAAAAAAAAATTGACGTACATGTTAGTGACATTTAAAGTATTGAACAAAATTGGAATTATGAAAAAAAAAAAGAATGTTTTTTTTTCACGTCGCCAGTTTTCGGTATCTTTATCCAACACGTGGGTAAAGTATTGCCAGTTTTTTAATTTGACATTGCATACCTATGTTTTGCTATCCATAACATTATTATAAATTCGAAAGTTACTCTGTCTCTGCCTGTATGTTATGCACGCCCAAGCCACTGAACAAATTCTGGTAAAATTTTAAACATATTAAAATATATACAAACAAAAAAGCAAAAGTGAAAAAAACTGTTTTTTTTTAAACCGTTTTTTAATTTAAAAAAAAAACATTTCTGCTACAGCGAGTGATGTTAGCTTTGCCGAGTTTTGGGCCAAACCCGACCCGCTAAGAAAAATAAGATCGTATCGTATCGAAGTCGTACGGTATAAACGCTAGTGAAGTTTCACTGAGGAGTGACGTATGAACCACAGTCACCGTCACTAACTAAACAAAACTATTTAGTTTACCTATTTAGTTTGTTAGCTGAAAACATGCCTAGAACTGAACTTGAATATTCTAACAAACTGAAAAGGGGATCATAGAAATATTTGCACTAGTCATCAAGATAAACCAAAAGTTACATGGTTGACTGTCGTAAATATTGTCCAGCATATAAACCAATCTGCGAAGTGTTTTCCTAAATATGTTGGGGTTAGCATCCAGTCTGACCGGATAAAACTGAATACTTTTATATGGAGCGACTACTTATCTGACCTTCACAACCTAGGATCTACGTAATATGTACGATACCCCTTGGTAAGACTGGTAGTCAGACTTTCGGTCTTGTGACGAGCCCTAACAACGAGTGTCAGTCAGAGATCTACGAATGAAAGCCGGGACCAACCGCTTAACCTGATAGCTGAGGCATTGAAAAGGTGGTAACCCAGCGACGGACCTTGGCAAGCGTAGCTTAACCTGCACCCTAATTCGACTGGCCTGTTAGTCTAGTGGTTACTGACCCTGACTGCTAAGACTGAGGTCGTGGGTTCGATCCCCACCCAGGACAAATGTTTGTATGATGAGCACAATCATTTGTTCTGTGTCTGGGTGTAATTTATCTAAAATATATAGGTATGTATTTAGAAATATATAAGTGTGTTTATCAGTTGTCTGGTTGCCATAGTACAGGCTCTGCCTAGTTTGGGATCAGATAACGTTGTGTTGGTTGTCCTATGACATTTATTTATTTACGAAACGCACAATTTATCAGAATCTGAATGGGATTGAAGATTATTTCTAAACCATTGCGTCATTTGTTCGAATAAATTGTAGGCTCAGCAACGTAAATAACGCAATGAATTTTGTTCAACTATGAATATTAAACCAATTCCTACCGATAAAAAGTTTCGCAATTACCCCTCTGGTTAAAACTAAGCTCCTTCTCCAGCATACAATAGGGTGTTAATGATTCTCCTCCCATACCTATTAAACACTGTAGTTAAAACCATTGTAAAAGCCAAATATTTTTAAAAGAGTAACCGTGGTGTTTCTTGCCGGCTCTTCTCCATTGGAATCAACAAATTGAAACCGTGCGTCTAGCTTCTGACGTTTCACAAGTGCCCATGTAGGTTTATGTGAAATAAAAATATTTTGATTTTGTCTTCCAACATGTAGGAATTATAGTAAGGATATTGTAATATCTTCAGTTACTTAAAAACTCTAACAAAATATCAGTTTAGCGGCAATAGCCCAACTGTTAAGTCGTCATCGACAAAAAAGAGGACATGGGTTTGATCCACCATTGTACTATTTGACTACGATAATTATGATTGAATCATCATCATCATCACCATCATCATTTCAGCCGAAAGACGTCCACTGCTGGACATAGACCTCCTCTAATTTGGGGGGATTTGCCACAATCACCACGCTTGGCAGGCGGGTTGGCAATGGCAGTATGGTGGTATAATGCATAGAGAACGCTGCTGCCCATTCTCTAGTAAGTCCCTTAGTCGCCTCTAACGCAGGCGCGGTCCGAGGGGGGGGGGGGGGGTACTAGGGGTCATGACCCCCCCCCAAAGACAGTCATGCTGTCGAAACCCTGAACATTTGCAAAAAGATTATAACCCGGGACATCATTCTGATCAGCAGCGCTTGCGACTACTAGACCAAAGAGGATTTACCTTCCTAAAAATATTCTTCAGTACATGAGTACAAAAGGGGGTCACCGTGAGGTGACCCCCCCCAAAATGTTAGGCTGCGACCGCGCCTGCTCTAACGACACCCACGGGAAGAAATGAGATGGTGGTATTCTTTACGTCCGGCACCACGTGAAACATTAGGAGAATGTTTTGATTCTATTCAGTTATAATTTAAACACCATCCCATTCAAGCAATCGGTACTTATACCGTAGCCTTTAGTTTGTAATAGCTAGAACCCGAGGCTTCGCCCGCAGAAATAATCCTACTGGAATGCATGCATAAAAACTATCCAATGTCCTAACTCAAGCCATGCTCTAGCTAAGGTATGGTAACTTTCATTGAAATCTATTTAGCAAGGTTCAGCCGTTAAGTCGAGAAAAGATGAAAACAGACAGAGATACTTTCTCATTTATAGTATTATTTTATACTAGCTTCTTCCCGCGACTTTGACCGCATCAAATTTCTTGCTCTCATGACCCATCCCGTCGCAACGAATCGCCTGCTCGTGCGAGGTATTAATTATTCGTGACTTTTAATAATTTGCTCAGCTTCTTAGGGTTCCAGCGTGATGTTATATAGTTTATATAACATCACGCTGGCAGCCTTCCTCGATAATTGGGCTGTCCCGACTATACGTAGTTCCTGAGATTAGTACGTTCAACCAAACAAACTCTTCAGCTTTATATTATTTAGATTTGATTACAATTAAAAAAGTAAGCCAAGCTTAAAAGATAAACATAAAAATATGCTATCGCGGACTTTGTGTTAAAAACATTTTTCTTTGATGTTAGGCTCCTATTGGTCGAAGTGTGATGTTATATAGCTTATAGCCATCCTCGATAAATGCACTATCAAACAAAACATTGTATTTTCAAATTGAAACAGTAGTTCCTGAGATTAGCGCGTTCAACCAAACAAACAAACAAACTTCACTTTTATAAAAGTATATAGATTAGATAGTTATCCGATTGGATATACTTTAATGTTGAAACAAGGTAACCTTGACCGTATCTGAAGTAATTCTTTGAACTCGGCGATCAAGTAGCACTTTGAAGATCTGGTAGCGGTCCCTTCGAGGGTGAGCAGCAACTGATTGGCTTGCTTGTTAGCAATATTGAGCCGTCAAGATGTGGAGCAAGTCAGTGATACCATAAGTAGGCCTGTTCCTCAGGTTCCAAATGTTGTTTAGTCTTAAATTTAAGTTAGGGTCCCGTTTATGTGTCGATGCGTGATTTTGCTTGAATAATGATGGTGTTAAGGATCTGGAGTGGCAGTAAGGGGTCGAGTAATTAGGCCTCCCACAAGCTAGACCGATGACCTTGCAAAGGCCGCAGGAATCCACTGGACGTGAGCAGCACAGAACCGGCCGAGGTGGCGGAGCTTGGGGAGGCCTATGTCAGAGAATGTCAGATGATGTCTTTCGGCTGCGATAATGATGGGTAGGTAGATCTCAGCCTTACCATAGCTGGCTTCAGACATTGCATGTATTTACATTGGATGATTTTGACTGGAATTGGACTTGCAAAAAAAACTATATATCACATGGGATACTTTTTATCGCGGTACTACGTTCCCATGGGATCATTTCCGACCTCCACGCTGGCGTAGCCGTTGGCAAAAGCTACTTAAATTGTAAACTGACAGCGGCCTAAACAATTTATTATCTCATACAGGTTCTCGTTGAATCCGGAACTGATTCGGTAACCGTTGCTAGTATTTTTTTCCGTTTGACTCATCAGAGTCTGTACAGACGTTATACAATGATGTCACCCCGAAACAATGATGAAATAGTGCCCGACAATTTGTGTAACATAGACATCTCATTAGAAGTTGAACCAATTTCCGTTGGGATAGACGATTGTTCTTCGAGGAACACTGCTAACGTACAGTAACATAAAACAGCCGCAGGCTAGGTGACGCGACGATCTAAGACGAATTATTATTTAAAAAAACGGTACATAAAATTTTCATTTTAAATCATTTTCTCGAAAGAATTATCCGCTCTGCGTGGTCAGTGTGGTCACTAAGTTAAACGTTAATAATACTACACTTGCCGCCCGTGAGAGTATGAAGGGAAAATTTGCAACTTTGTTTATTATTGTTTTCAATTAATTTCGGCGGCGCGCGGGGTGGGCTGCCGAAATTAATACTTAGCGCAGTGCATACGCACTAGATAATAGCCCGCACTATTACCTAGCGCGCGGCGGTGTCCAGAATCATCAACTTTTTATAGATAACTTTGTGATGTGATATCTCAATATTTTTGTATTGAGTGATACTAAAAGAAAAAACACGTATTCAATGATTTTCGCAAAATATTAATATATCATAATTTGGACGGTGACTAAAAAATCTTCCTGTATAATGATCTTACACTATTCATGTGCGCTAAATATTGAAACAATAATTATTACTAAATCCCAATTAATAACGTAATAAATACGAAAGTCGACTATACTCTTAGTTATAAGTCCTAAAACGGAAATATTTGGATAACAAAAATTAAGGATGGTATTCAACTCGTTATATAGTCACGTGAAGACCTTAGAATCCACATAAAGTCCGGTTGTCATAAGTTTTGATTGCTGATTGCTGATTTTTACATATTTTTTTTACATACATACAGTTATTACAGGCACTAAGTATATAAGTGTTCCTAATAGAATCAATTAAGTGAAAATTTATAATAAAATGATAAAAATTTACCGGTTTCTGATTTATTCCTTTGTATTCGCCTAATTACCTATCTGCATGCTAAATTTGAACTTTCTAGGTCATCTGGAACTGGGTTAGAGTTTTGATCTATAGGTCAGTCAGTGATAAAAATGACGATTTTTGGACGTCAAATCTAAATAACCGTTTGAGATGTGTTTATGAAATTTGGAGCACATATGTATCTCGCAAGTCTCAATATATGAGCCAAATTTGACACGCTTATGTGAAATAGTTTTTGAGTTATGAGGGGGTCAAAAGTGGCTCCAAATGGTTCGTGTAATATTACACACGGTGCTGCTCGCCAGTTCTGTTACTTGAACTTGGCTTGACACGCTGCCGCGTGTCTAGTTCCCTGCTCATAAGCGTCGTCTGGAAAGGTTTCTGATACTAGGCCAGGAAGCTAGCAAGCTAAAGGCAGAGCACCGACGAGATGGTCCAACTCAAGCATGTAGATACTGAGCGGTCCACACAGCAGAAGATCGCATAACTTAGAGACCTATCGTACCTTAGCATTAGTAGTTAGAGCCCTTAGCATGGATCGAGCGACGCGTAATAAGGATCCCCCCAAAGAAGATGTAGGTAGGTATGCGTAATAGCGTCCTTCAATAGCATTTTTTTTAATATTTTCGATATAGAAACGTTGGAAATTTTCCAATAGCAGTTGCATATTCATTATAATAAGCCTACATTGTTGGGACACAACTGCAACTGCTGGGACACAGTCCTCCTCTCGGTAAGAGGGAGTGGGCCGTAATCCACCACGCGGGCCCAGTGCAGGTTGGTAGATTCATGGACTGGTTTCCTCAAGATGTTTCCTTCACCGTCATGAGAGCAGTGGTGATGACATTATTTACACAAAGTAAAGCGCCTGTCTGGATTCGAACCTCCGACCTACATACATATCGTAAGTCGAGGCCGCTTGGCCACCACTGCTCACCAATTACGTATTATGTAGTACCATTATCTAATTTAATTTCTGTAAACAAAAGTCTAGGACACAAATATTTTACCACGATGCGGGACTCGAACCCGCGTCACTTACTGCACTATCTGGGTCGCTGATACCATTGCGGACTATGTCGTAGGATATTTAGTAATTACAGACAATAATTATCGGTTATCGCTAATTATTTTGCCTTCCGATAACATGTGGCCGTGAGAATTGTTTTCATTATTTATTTCTTTATTGCCCAACAATTTTACTGTATGTGCTCGATTTACTGACTGAAAGACTTCGTATCTAAATGTCGTAAAGCTCTAATAGCTTTCTTTACATCTATACTAATATTATAAAGCTGAAGAGTTAGTTTGTTTGGTCCGAATTGAAAAATTATGTGTTGGGTAGCCTATTTATTGAGAAAGGTTATAGGCTATATAACACGCTACGATCAAAAGGAGCGGAGCAGCAACGAAAAATTTACGAAAACTAGCAGGCAATTTGATGCGACGGGAAGGGTCAGGGGAGCAAAAAATTGACGCGGACGAAGTCGCGATAAAGAACTAAAGTTCATAAGTTAGTTTGTAGGAAGTAATCTCTAGAACTATCATTCCGATTTGAAAAACTTCTATTAAACATCCCGCTACCTCCCCCAGGAGCCGAGTAAAATAAAAAAGTGGAAAGTACGCGGTCAAAATACATTGAACAGCATTTAAATAAATATAATAACTGACGTAAAATTTCAAGTGGGATTCAGAATCCTGTACCTACTGAATCCACGATTTCAGATGGCGCGTCGATATCCCTACTGCCATCCTGTATACTTATGTCCTCTTCAACGAACACTAGGCGATACCTAAATGATGCCTAAATAAAAGCACTCTGTTGAGTTGTAAAAGCTGGCTTGTGGGCGGAAGTGAAATAGAATGGAGCAATTATATGTCATTAATTCATTTAGGTATCGTCAATAGGGTGAAAAATAACAATTATTCTCCAAATACATTGGAACAAGGACAGGAGAATAATGTGTTATTGAAAACAGGCATTGGGCTTTGTTTGATCTTCATCATCATCATCATTTTAGCCCCATTTTGGGGGGGGTTCGCCATAATCGCCACGCTTGGCAGGCGGGTTGGCGGTCGTAGTATGCTGACGTGTGAATCCAAAACACTGTATCTCAGAAATACCTATTTTGAGAAAAGGGCTTTTAAAACTTTTTTTGGTTTTTAGTATGTTTTAGTAATATTATTATAACGTTATGTTGTGTGACAGGTACCAAATTCAAGGTAATTTTACGTTTTATCTAGCCATGTATAGTTTACAACCATGATATCCATACAATTAGAATTAACTAAGAAAACGTGTATTGTCTCTATAAAACTTAAATAAATGTTCCCGATTGTTTGAGCAAAACATTGTATCTTTAGTTAAATGAAAATTAATCATACAAAACTAAATCATACAAAACTACTGTATTTTCTAATAAAATGTATTAGTTTAACAATGACAGACATTAATAAGGCGTCCGAAAGAAGAAAGAATAACAATAGTAACCACAGCTTGCAATAACATCGTAGGTATATTTTCTGTGTTCAATTTTGTTTACGTCAAAGACTATAAAACCTGTTTAAAAAAAAATGTTTATTAGAATAAAAACAAAAAAAAAAAAACAAATAAAAGCTCAAGTACGTAGGGTAGGTTTTTGTTTTGAGCATTACAGTTATCTAAGAAAAATGTTACAGACTATAGGCCTCTGCAATATTTTCTGAGAAAATGAGTGTATGTAGAAGCAATATTATGAGCGTTTCTACCACTTTCTCCCTCATGCCAAACTGCACAGACAGCTTGTTTGTTTTTTCCTGGGGGCACAAAAGATTCGTTGAAAAGTACGAATTTTCTTGAGAAAAAGACGTATTCTTTTGTAGTCAACAGAGGCATAAAATAGCTTTTTGCATATCTACAGTAAGTATATAGCAAGTCTCGCCCTTCAGAATTTTTACACATTTCTCCTATTGATTTCAAATCACTTCTTGAATCTCTTTTGTTTTCGAGATGTTTGCCTAAGTCTACACAGTCATTACCATTACACGGCAGAGGTCATAATTTATGTTTTAACTGATGGTTTCTACATTTTGTGCAAATATCTTGAACTGGTTCTGCTGTAGAAAGATTAAGATGTTTTATCATAGCAGCAGTATAGTTGAAATTCTTTGTAAATGCCTGTAAAATTCACACCTACTAGGACATTCTCCAGTCTGTTTGCTTATCCAAAACACTGTAAGTATGTCAGAGTTTCGACTAATCTCGCGTAAACTTATTCAGCAAAAACACTGTACCTAACTACAATCACAGTGTTATGCCATAACAAACCATAAATGTAACTAAAATACAGTGTTTAGTATTTGCTCATATCTCCTTGTACATACTATAAAATGAAAAAAGAAAAATATATGGATATGTATCTGCCTCGAAATAATCAATTGAGCGCTATTAAGGCAAAACACTGTAACTCGAGTTACAGTGTATTGGATTTACACGTCAGTATGATGGTTAACTATAGAGAACGCTGCTGCCCTTTCTCTAGTAAGTCCCTTAGTCGTCTCTTACGACACTAACGAAAAGAAATGGGAAATCATCTTCGCATATGATTAAAGCTATTCGTAAACAATAGCATTTGGTTAACAATTAAAAAACGGATACGAAACCCAACCTCGGTAGGTAAAGTGAATGTCTTACATTCATTAAATCAATATTGTTTGTGATTATACACATCCATTGATCGATTCGCCATGGCTGCCGGTTCTCTCATTCGTCATATTTGTAGATAAAGCATTAAATGAGAGCCATGAACTATTGAAATTATAGTGTTACGCCTAACGAGCGAGAGAAGGCTAATTACTGTTGCAATAAGATAATCGTTTCTAACATCACGCTTGTATACCTCAAAGTGTTAAGCAGACAGGATGGTGGGACATCGACGCGCAAACTGACACTAGGAATTCAGCACCTGATTCTAGAGCAGCGTTGAAATTTTACGTCGGAGAAAAAAAAAAAAAATTTGGTGTTCCATACATTTTGACCGCGTTGGCATCGCAATTTTCTACAAAAAATACCAACGCCGCCTGCGTTGGTATTTTTTGTTCAGAATTACCAATGTAGTTACTGAATTCATGGTGTTGTCCTTGCCACCGTGTATAAAATGCACTATGTTATAAGTAGAGGATCCCAACCTATTGTTATATAAGTTAAAACTGATGATAATAACAGACTTCGGGCAGCAATTGTTACTTTTTGGTAGAAAAACAGTAGCTGTACCTACGACCCGAGAATCGAACAGCTCAGCTCTTACGACTACAAAAATCAACTTCAACTCTTGATTTGTGGCTTTTGTGTATGTAATTTTTTTCAATGTGTTCTTTTCTATGATATCTGACTTCATCCACAGCTCGGCTTTTATTCTTGTGTCTCCTGCGCTACCCTCATCCAGGTTTTGTTTAGAGAAGAAAGGCATGAGTTTAGTTTATGTGTACTTATATATGGCATTTTTGTTTATGGATCTGCAATATTTTCATGAGAATTGCCAAAATAAAATCATTTAGTGTGTTATACAATACCCCGCTGATCTATTATAATCAAACCCAAGGCTTGAAAATTTGCTTTAAAACCAAACCAATGAAGCGTAAAAAAACATTTCTCAATTTCAGTTTCTCGACTAAAAATCTTATTTAGCAGCACCCACTGATCGTGACTCTTACATGTCGAAATATCACCTCCATTTTATAAAATGTTATTTAATTGCCAAGTTTGGTACGATGACAACAAAAAACGGTCCATTTCTATTCTGAAGAGCTAAATGTTAGCGGTCGTTGAGCAATGCAGTAACAGAGTGCAGCAAGCACCTTGTGAAGTTACGTAAAGAGGTTACAACACATTACCTTTGTTGTTTTTTGTTTTGTAAATAGTAAAAAGTTAGTTATATAGGTACAAGGTGTAATACAAATAACTGAAAACGTTCAATAGGGGTCATTATGAATCACTTTTATTCTGACAGGACCGGTTCACTTAATCTGTGTGGTTCTTTCCTCAAAACACCATTTCAGACACAAATGCGTGGTCTTCACATGATGTGACCAAGATTATGTCTGGACTTTAAAGATGACTCTGAGTTTGTTTCGGCCTTTCTTCTCAGAGTAGTCAGATAGGAAACGCCGACCTCATTTATTTTTCAAAATATGTTTGACGTGTTTCTACAAACCTACTTACAAAAATAAAATCATGTATTCAGGGACCACACTCATCATCTGCTGAGCCTTTTTCCAATTATTTCGGGGTCGACTTCTAGTCTAACCGGATGCAGCCGAGTACCTACCAGTATTATACATGGAGTGACGGCCATGTGACTTCCGCAACCGATACTGGGTAATACGATAGCCTTTGGTAAGGCTGTTCATCAGACTTTCGGGCTTTTGACGACCCAGTGACGACAGTCAAATAGCTACGAATGACAGCCGGTTTATACTGACCGGATGATACATACAATTAATCCTGCCATGTTGCGGGGTTACTGCATATTAACATACAATGGCAATCGATGGCAGTGCCTTACTTTTTAACAGTTCAGCAACGTCGATTGCGTTATTTACTTTGTCAGACAGACATATTTTTCATACCCATGAAACAATGGATGGAATAGAAATTTTCTTCAAAACTCTCATACTTTGAAAATGTTCAAGCATAGTTCATTGAAGTATCTTCCAATTTATACTTAAGACTAAAAGGACACTAAAATCAAATGAGAACAAAGAACGTTGATTGCAATGATTTATTGAAAAAAATAATCACCATTTCTATACATACAATAATTATTATTATATTTTATATAATTCAATGAAACTAAACTAAACCTTAACTACGCCAAAATAAACGCATTAATTTATTTTTATACGTGTTGAGTCTCGTACAAAATTACAAGGTTTCTCATTTTCAACCATCTCTTATGAAACTATAAGCCCTTGGCACTCGGGACGATTTTTCATCGGGCATTGAATTTTGCACTCGGTTGTATTCTCAATTTTCGGCTCAACCCCGAAAGTTGAAAATTGAGAAGCGTGTTTCAAAAAATAGTCGCGTGACAAAATTTTGATCCCGTTGGATTATCTATATGTACACAACATTGTAGAAGCATTTACTTCAGTTTGTCCGATACAACAGGACACGCGTCGTTTGTTGAAACTCAACTTGTAAAGGCCAGTCAGAATACTACTTATTTTAATACTTTCCTTCAAATTCCCTAATTTCTTACGATTTTTCCTATCTTTTGTTCAACAAGATATCTCCTACGACCTTGCCAAACATTCCCTAGATTCGACGTTATAACAGTTTACTTGAGCCCCACCCCAACATAATTAATTTGATTTCAATATTGACTGGCCCTTATTTTCAATTTAAACACCTGAAATAATACTCATTGAGAACGAAACTAGTTTCTAATTTAACACTATATTTTTATATATAAAAATATAAATAATATCGAATTCGAGAACACTTATGTTTTACAACTACTTGTATGCGCAAGTGACGACAAAAACAGTTTTTATTTCAAAAAGGAAGTACGTAACTAAATATTGTTGAAAAAAACAATATTGCACTGAGTAAAAAAAAATGTCACATTTTTGACAGCATATAATCATTTTCACCATTTGCTGAAGAACTAACACTTATTGTTTTTACTAAGGCTGATGTCTATAAAGCATACTATCTTCAAAATAAGTCAAGTAAGCGCTTCATACGCAAATATACCTTATATGAATGAAGTTAACGTGCATAATAAAAGTAATCAAGAATGTTATGCAGATATGAAAATATCTTTATATTATACTAATAAGGTTCATAACACAGCATGCCTGAATTCTACGAAGGATAGCCGAGGTGCACCTATAGTAGACCCACATAAGGCTCATATTCGTATGAAACGCTTTATAGATCTCAGCCTTAGATTAAGGCAAACCTGTAATATATTACTCCTTTGCACATTTTTGACGTTTAAAAATCTCTTAACTATAATAGTTAGAAGACTTTGAAACATCAAAAATTTAGTTAAACAATACTTAACTTTATGCAACGTTTATAAATAAACTCTTTAGGGCCGGCGCTCACTGCCGGCATGGCACGGCAGATTGTGCTGCGGCATCCCGCGGCCTTCCGTGGCATGCCGTGGTATCCCGTGAATTCGGCATTCTGCTGAAAGCTCAGCCACTCTGGCATCAACAGTTTTGCTCCGCGCGGATTCGAAGTTGGTTGTGTCGTTATGGTTGACTGGGATTTAGTATTAAGCTGCACAAGTTACAACCTTATTTTAACTAGCTTAACAATCATAATTCCTCGACACAAAGTGACCCATACGTCTCGCGAGATGCAATGGCGTGCCGCGGCAACCCGTGGAATGAAACGACATGACTCGTCATGCCACAGCATCCCGCGGCACGTCGCGACTTCGTGGTATCGAAATAAAATAACATGAACTCTAAACTCATTGAAATAAGAATCAAAATAACTTGATTAGTAATAAAATCCTTTGCCATGCCATGCCATGCCGTGCCGGCAGTGAGCGCCGGCCCTTATTGTATTGTGCGAATTACACAAAAACTATTTCAAAACGCTAGCATACTTTAAATATGTATGCAATTGGTAAATTAAACATACGTTGCACTATTACAGACACAGATAATTTCTTCAAATCTACAAATACTTTCTCCAAAGTAATAAATTCGTATGATTTGTATCATTGCTTTCGATTCATGCATTTATTTTGATTCATTTGTACGTAGACAAATAGATTTCATAAGTACTACCATTTAAGATTATTCTTTCATTTCATGCACACAGCATTTATAGAGTTAAGCTCAATCTGACGAAATATTATAGTCTATGAACACATTATAGCAAAATGCATACAAATTGGTGGTTCAGTGAATTTAATGTTTTATGGCAATGTTTCGGTGGTTCTAATCCCTATTGTCATGAATGAAACTGTGAACAGATGTATAAATATTATGAGATATGCTTCGAGAGTACACAAATCATGTTCTTGTTAATTTCATAATAATAACATAACATTTAATAGTCGACAAACACAAAAAAAAAAACTTTATCTACAAGGATGATATGTTAGTAACTTCCAATGATTATGAAATAAAAAATCCTGTATATTTGTATGATTGAAGTTTATTAAAAATGCACAAATATGATTGGAGAACACAATTATTGTTCATTCTTTGGGTAGACTTTCAATGTTATAAGATAAAATCCGTGAAACCGACTGCTAACCCAGTCTCTCTACCTAAGTATTAATCTAACACAGTTGGGACATGTTAAGGACTAGAAAATACACAAAATATTACATTTTGATATAATTTGTACAGTAACTTCGAAATAGGTACCATGTCTTGCAAGGAAATACCCAAAAAATTAATATTTTATAGTTACCATACAATTTGATTCGATTACAATAAAACGAATTTTGCAGATTATTTACAATACCGATAAGATAATCCACAAAGTTGATTCTATTTAAAAAAAAACATACATAATTTTTCTTTTTGGTTCTTATCAAAAAGTTTTTATTTCTTACCATAAAGTTTGTAGTCCTCAACATGTCCAGTTTAAAGTCAATCGATAAAAGGATAAAATCATACGGCGAGTTAAAGCCGCGATACATAATGTATATTATGTACAAACACATTGCTGTTTATAAACTTGTCTTTTACAACTAATCATCATCATATATCTATTTACTATATTACATTTTTATGTATTCTATTTTGTTTTTCGAGTGGAGTGTTTTTTGGACTTTCATTTTGAATTAGTGACGCAATTATAATATAAAAAACTAATGTTAATATAATTTGTTACTTGGTGTAATCAATAATAGATCTGATAATTGATATTATTGAATCTATTTGCTGGATTTCTTTGTAGAGATTAATTATTTCATGTTTTCTATTTCCCCATTCCTATTTCTATTCAATCGGTTGACATGTCCATTTTGATCCAAATTCTAATACACGGTTCTCTGAACATTTTCACAATGGCTGTGTAAAAAAAGATGATTTTAAAGAATATAAATTCCAGTACAAAACACAATCCACATACAATACTTACATAAGGACAAGGCGTTGTTTGGATTCGCTATCGAAGCGATTCGACGCCGAATAATATCGAGACCACACTTGTAATATGGATATGAAGTGATAAAGTTATATTCGCACATGACATAGCATTCAGAAGATCTAACAGCAGAACTTCTATTTCATGTTAACTCTAGGCTTTGATTAAAGACATACTGACGATACACAATATGACCCTAGTTTTCAGCTTAGTGACTTTTTTATGAACATATATTTAACTTTTTGTATCTAGACCAAATCCCTGGTAAATGCCATTTAAAGACACAAATGTTTGTCACTTCATAATACAAGGGTCTTCAAACTCTTACTGAATCGTAAAAACGTACCTAAATAATATCTGTATAAAGTCCACCGGGGCTATAATATCTTCCGCCTCGGCCCTCAGGTGCTACAGTATCGTCCTGTGGCTTGTTCCTCTTACATGATGACGCACCTCTTATTGTCCTTTTCGTCGAGGGTGAGCGGCACGGCCACGGGTTCTGCAGAAGGCAATTGTTGGCGCGGCAGCGTGAGGAGCGACGGCTTGAGCGCCTCGGGGTCGAAGGTGTCGGGCGGCGACAGCGGCGCCGACAGCGGCAGGTCCGTGTTGATGCCCACGATCTGTGCGAGGGACGGAGATTAATGTGGTTTACTTGCAGAATACTAGCTATGTAGATTGATAGATTCTTCCTTACTATCTTATTTTATAAATGTTTCGGGTTTTGTAACCAAGGACATAAAAGGAACTTTGTCATAAAAACTTTTTACAAGTTAATAAATGTATTAAGAGGGTATTTCACAGTACTCAGCTCTGTTATAAGTTTAAAACGAATCTACGTTCAATATTTTTAATGAACAGCGTCACTTCAAGATGAAATTAAATGATAAATTATTTTATTTCTGTAAACAGTTTTACACATCAATCATATTTTTAAAACTAGATGAGGTTGGCGTTTCCTATTTGACTACCCTAAGAAAGGACGAAACAAACTCAGCGGTCTGTCATAAATCTTGGTCACATCATGTGAAGACCTGTTCAGTTCATAAAGATCCTATAATGAAGGACGAATTTCACCAATGAAACCACGACTGTTACGGAATGTTAACTCTTGAACGCAGTTTAAATGTGTTGATCACAATCAGTTACTTTAGTGACATTTAATGTACGTCGTTTTTAAAGCAAAGACATTTACCTCAGCATTCCTCCTGGCTACAGTAGGCAAGGCCGCAGCAGCCGCAACTCGCCTGAAGGGCTCGGCCAGCCTGTCCAGCACACGCATCCTCTTGCTGAGCACGTGGCTGGGCTCGCTCGCCTCGGTGCCCAGCTCGATGTCATCGGTGTCGGGCTTACGTTTGCGGCCGACCACTGTGCCGGTGGGCCGGCTGTGCGAGTCAAAAGCTGGAGATATCGCTGTAACAGGAATAAATTTAATTGTTTAGGTTATCAAATACCAAAGAAACGATGGATGGACGATGTAAATGGTATGGATAGAAAGGGGATGACTACCGAGATGACGACTGATAGAGAAGTGTGGAAGAAAAGACATGTAGCTACTATCACAATAAATTGGGATAAGGGTCGGATAATGATTTTCTCAAGTAACCATATGATATCTACATCACATTGCGTCAAATATTGAGGAACCAGAACTTGAATCTGGCATCATGCACTAATCAATCATGGTGTTTGCTATGCTCTGTCATCTCTACCAAAAGCAGGGGTTTTCTCGTTCGGAGGCAGGGAGAATAATAATCACAGGACAGAGTTTCGACGTCTTGACGGCTCAACTTCAACTTAAGATTAAAATCGCATCTACGAATTCCTTGGTGTTACAAACGTGTGTATACCAAAATGTATGTCCCAAAAATCAACGTCAAGCCGAAAACGGTGGATAGGCCAGGTGGTGACAGTTATCAGAAAAATAATAAAAAAAATCTAAGTTAAGCATTTTTTTTTTTCAGTACAGTCAGTTAAAGTTGGGCGATGTAATCATTTTTAGTACATGGTGGAGCAAAAATGTGATGTTTTCTTTAAAACTGAGGTAGTTGTGTTTTAATTTTTGACTGTAGTTTACAGAAGGGTTATTCAGGGTTACATCACTCACAAAAAAAATATGAAAAGTAAAGATCTTTTAATGTCAATAATTTGAAAAGTACATAACTTAGATTTTTTTTTAAATTATTTTTCTGATAACTGTCACCACCTGGCCTATCAACCGTTTTCGGCTTGACATTGATTTTTGGGACATCCTGTTTATATATATAATGTCTATAGATATATCGATACCGGAAATTTGAAATGCCGTAAGGGACAGGGATTTAAACGTCCCTTACGGCATTTCAAATTTCCAGCATCGATATTTTTAATGCTTTTATTAACCGAGAGTCTGAACTTTGTACCCATTTTAAGAGGTTCAGCCCCAACAATTTGTAAATTAAAACGAGTAAAATGTGGGAGATCCATTTACCTATCTACTTCTGGCAAAACAAACGTAATATTAATTAACTAGCTTCTGCCCGCGACTTCGTCCGCGTCTAATTTTTGCTCCTCTAACTCTTCCCGTCGCATCGAATTGTCTGCCAGTTTTCGTCCATTTTTCGTTGCTGCTCCGATCCTTTTGATCGTAGCGTGATTTTATAGCATAGCATATAGCCTTCCTTAATAAATAGGCTACTCAACACACAAAAATAATTTTTCAATTAGGACCAGTTGTTCCTGAGATTCAACCAAATAAACTCTTCAGGTTTATAATATTAGTATAGATTTCACTCACTGCTAGTACTAGCTGTGGACCGCGCACTCTTGTTCGCAGTGATATGTCTCAGTGTGATCTCCTTCAGCGGCTTGTACGACGATCGACCGCGGATGCTGCGCAGTCCACGTAGGTATGAACTGTCGTCTAGCGGAGCGTCTTCCATGAACGAGGAGGACTCGGTTATGTCCATCTCCATTGTTGTGTTGTTGCCTGAAAGAATGTAAAGGTTTCATGATATGAAAATGTATTTATTTTGTAAAAATGAGTACAGGTGATTTTAGTTTTGTATGATTGGTCTTTTCAGGTACTACACACTTGTTCGGCTCGGAATGATTCAGCACAGTCGAGCGGCAAAATGTAGATGTCGAACGGAGTTTGCTGGTCTTCACGAGCCGAGTGTAAGCCAAAGTTGCGTTATAATTTCGGGTCGGTTTTGTCGTGCACTGTCGAATTGAGTGTGCCGACCCTAACAAGCTGGCCCGGTAACAGGACTTGAACCATGTTTGACATATAACGTCGTATGATTTCAGACAGTAATAATTTATCGTTGTAGTCGGGTGGTGAGAAAAAAAACAAACCAGGGAAAAATCTAGACTATGTGATAGAACCGTTGTGCACTACAAAACTTCCTATTGCTCTTCAAAAACGTATGAGAAAATGAGATGAAAAAAAAAGCAGTGCTTTGTATGTCTTTGAAGCGAATGGTTACCCTTGCAAATTTGTAATTGGCATTAATTCTTTTGATCAAATCTGACTTCCATTCTTAGGTAAACAAAAATTTCCCAGTGTAGTGTTCAGGTATGACTTTACATACCGGTATAGTTAGCCTGTAGCGACGTGTTGGTCTGGTCCGCGATCCTCATGCTGCGCCTGTAGGGCGACACTTTGACCCTGGACTTGGAGAAGTTCGTGTCAGTCTTGCTCCTCTCTTTGTCCTGCGCTTCCTCGCCTGCAATGATACGTCACACTACACATAACGTTACCGTATCCGTAGTTACAATCATTAGGGGAGGAGAAAAAGCAAGCCGCCCTTTTCAATATGGGAAGTTTTCAAAGACAACCTGAATTAGGAGAGGCCGAATATAGCAGGTACCCCCAGGCCTGTCGCCGAATATTCATTAATTGCTTCATTCCATCTGGCAAATAACAACACTTCTCATACCCTCATTGTCTGGTGCTTCCAGTACCACTTCTACCTCCACCTCCTGATTCTTCTCATTCTTGGCAGCATCTTCATCTTTTTCTTCTACCTTCTCCAATCCTTCCGACTTCTTCGGCGAGTCCAGGAGTTTATCCTTGAATAATGTTTATTTAGTAAATAAATAAATAATACTTAGACTTGTTCAATACAGCGTGGCAGGGACATATACTAGTAAACTGTAACCATGAATTCAGCTCATGATTCCAGACCCCTACGATAGAATTTTTCCGTTGGTTATCAAATAAAATCTGCTGTCAATAGAAAAGTGCAATTTCTATGCAGTCAAAATGTTTGGAACGGCCATTTTTTTTTTATTTGTTCAAGTTCTGATAAGTAGATTTTGAGTTAGCTTCAAATATATGTATTTTTTTTCCACAATGTTTATTACTGGTGTTTTAATAACTTCGTGTCGTGTGCGTAAAAACAAAATACAAAACGAAAGATAGTGATTAGTTGTTTTTCACTTAGTAGTGTTTTTTTATTTTAAAGGCTTTTTTTAACTTCAATATTTTAATCACATAATAGTTATTAGAAACATACAAAGTTTAAACCTAAATAAACAAGAATTTCTTTTAGTAAGTGACTGGCTAAAAATGGGGTGTATGCTTACACTTTCTCAAGATACTTTTAGAACAGATCATAACGTCAGTAGGAAACAAGGATTAGAATAGACTTTACCTTCTTTGTTGTTTCTGGTTTCTTTCCTTCCTGAGGTTTAGGAGAGTTTGACGAGCGGAGCCGTCTGTCCGTTGCGGTTGTCGCATCTTCTTTGAGTTTTAGTACTTTGTCTTTTGGCTGAAATTATTTAAGAAAGGAAATGAAAACTTTTGTTTAAATCTTGAGTGAGATTTGAAGTTAATTGTGAGTGGTGTTGCTATACTGAATGTAGAATAAATAGATATTTAATACTTTATAAATTATTATGCTATTTGTACTTCGCTATAGTTAAGACAAAAATAAAGAGTGTGTTGTCAATACATAAATACTTAGTAAATAAATTAAAATGTTATACAAATAAATACGGTACCGAAGTATAGTAAGTAAGTAAGTGGGAGTTTATTTAAAAAATAGATATTTTAAATACATTTCTTTCAGTGACCTTAAAAAGGAGTCGCAGAAACTCCTTCCAGACTGTGTATAAGGACAATTTTCGTTTTAAAGTGGTAATATACCAGTCAATTATACCTTTACATACATCACAGACTGTATACCACATACAAATATAACTCACCTAATGCCGCACCTCTTAAATAAAACCTCTCTTCACCAATATATACAAGTAATTATCATAATTTACACACATAAGTAATACAAAATTGGGTCAGTAGTGTTAGTACAGTCAACATGTGCATATTGTAGTAGACAACAGACTTTGTGCAGGCTGTTAGCTGTGCAAATATGTGCAGAACAGTGCTTTGCGAATGTGGAAAACTGATAATTTTAATTCTGTTTATTAAACAGTTTTGTTAATTTTATTGAGGTAGTCGTAATATGAGAACCGAATACGGATTGTAGATAAGAATCTATATCTATCCGATTTTAGATCTTTTGTTTGTGACCGACCAATGCTTAGTTTAAAAATAATCTATTAGTTTTCCAAATTTGCAAAATAGTTTTATAACAACACGGAGAAGTTAATAAATGGAGTGTCAATGCGATTCCACCTACGCGATTGAGTATGCAGGCGTATTGCTTAACAAACTCGTATAGAGAATCGCGTTCATTAAGGGAAAAGTTAGGCAATATACATATCTTTTGGGTAGGATATAGGGACCATAAATTATAAAAATAATCGTGGTATAAATAAGTTCTATTGCATTGTCACAATGACAGATAGACACACTTTGATAAATTTGTCGCTCTGGACCTTTAGCACTCCATTTACCCACTCTTCCGTGACATACATAAGGTAAGCCGGACTTACATCGTCCGCATCCTTGTCCGGTTGTTTGTCGGACGCGGGGCGGGGAGTCTCCGGCGTTCGCGTCGCTTTCACCTTTACCATAACAACGCTATTAGTTAGTTAGGGGGTGGGCACAAACACTGTGATGGGGATGTCTTACTGCTGAACTATAGTTACAATTTGAATTATTTTATAGAATTTATGTACTAAAAAATTACTTTATTTTTTGTAATTTTTCTTAGAAATAGGCAAATGAGTTCGATTCACGTGTTAGGAGGATTGCATTAATTGGTAACCGTTGTTTTGCATTTATTTTGATGGGAGATGGATATCAAATAAATGTAGGCGTCGACCATACGTCTTATATCAGTAACCATGAGTGAGAAGTGTTGAAAAATGTGCAATATTTATATGAAGTGAAGGTTCTAGTTCGCAGTAAGACATCATAAAAAATGACACCACAATCCAGAGAAACGACTATCATTTTTCCAAGTTCATAAACCATTATGAATGATACTTATTGTTCTCATTATCAACACGATAATGATTGATGATCGAGATTCTAACGGAACTGTCATTTAATCGTCAGAAATTGGTTTAGTAGATTAAAAAACCTGCACCAACCATCAATGTTACTATCACGTATTTAATCGATTTTTAATTCAACCTTCAATTAATCAACCGACTCAAATAATCGATTAAATTCAACTATCGTAATAGAGCCATCTAATGGTGATTAAAATGTAACTATAGTTTGACTGATCAGAATAAAATCGACTAAAAATCACAACAAGAAAAGTTAATCGACATTCAGAAAACGAAAAAAAGCACAACAGGTACCGAATGAAGGTACCTGCGATCGTCGCGTGAAACTCCTACTGGGCCCGTTTTCCGGTGTCGGCAGTTCAAAACAATCGCCATCAGATGTCTCTTCGTACGTCAGCTCCGGGAACAAATCGTCTTGGTCGTTGTCATCGATGACGAGTATCTCGTCATCGTCGTCCGAGTCCGCACTCACCGTTCCGTTGAGTACGTCATCGGTCCCGTTCGTACCGAGCGTGACGTCGGACACACCGTTGTGCACGCGATCTCGCCCGTTCTGTTTTGCCTTTGATGGCTCTGCCTTTTTTGTGTCCGGTTTCTCTGGCTGTAATTTTTAAAGGTTCTGTATGAATATTTGGAGAACTCTGTAGACTGGGATCAACGGCAGTGGAGTTTTATCGACTAGAAAAGATGTCAAAGGACTACACAAATATGTTACAATACATCGATTATACAAATATACATAACAGTGGCAGTTAAACTGAAATTAGACGAAGGAACTTAAGGATCTAACAAGCATCTAGGTTACACGAAAAAGGAAATTGTAGAAGAGAAATGGTTAAAAGGACAGACAGAACACAGGACATTGATGGTTGGCATAATATATCTAACGAAGGAGTTGGTTAATACCGAAATAGGAATGTTCATAATAGGCCTATTTCTGACTGATGTATCATAATGGTGACTGAGTGTTGTTGGCTTTAAGTGAATGTAGGTTGACTACAAGTCAAGTAGTAGTTAAATGTGAATGAAAATAAAAGGATTCAACGGAAGTAGTCGGTCTCCCGTTTCGGGAGATTAGCCGGAACGAGAGGGACAAACAAATAAAAAAAAAAAAAATGTTATAAGTAATATACACTCTGAAGCATTTAGTTAAAAGCTGTTATTTTGACATTGCAAGCAGACACGCTTCAATTTTATTCATTACGGTTTTTTAATGTCATCTCAAAGATTTACAAAATCACATAATGAGAAATAAAGTTTTATTAATAACATGTAGATAATATTGGCTCGTAATAAAATTAGTTGTCATATTTTCAAATTAGAAAAAAATATTTGTGTATGCGACTGAACTCAGAATGATCGCTAGTTTCAAACAAGAAAACACAACACCATCCATTTCACCACCATTCCTCTCTGCTTATTATTCTGATGTCTAAATGAAACTCACCTTTCCACTCTTATCTTCTTTACTGCTCTCTGCTTTGCTCTTCTCCGGCTGAGGTTCAGGCTTCTTTTGTTCTTCTTTCGTCTGCTTTTCAGATTTCTTATCTACACTCTTGTCAACCTTCTCAGATTTCTTCTCTACACTCTTATCAAGTTTTTCAGCTTTTTTATCTGCACCTTTATCGGGCTTTTCATTCTTATCATGTTTCTCTGCTTTTTCCGCAGTTTTCTCCACCGCTTTCTCTGTTGGTTTCTCTGTTTTCTCCGTGGGTTTCTCTACCGTTTTTTCTGCGTGTTTGTCTGTGGCTTTTTCGGCCGCTTGTTTTTCTTTCTCTGCGTTGGCTGCCATTTTCTTCTTCATCTCCTTGACTGGACTCTGTGTTTGCCTCTGTAGAAGGGAGAGAGAATTTATTTTATTAAAGTGAAAGCTCCAGGGTAACCTGGGAAATTCAAATTTTCTAACATTTTTTGCATAGGGCAGTGCCAGGTTGGGTGTTGAATAAATATGATTTGCGATCGTAACAAAAATGGCTTTCATTTCATTATCGTCATTTTAACCGAAAGACGTCCCCCAAGGGTTCATAATCAGTAGGGGCTGGCGGGCTGGCGGGTTGGCGATCGCAGTATGGTGGTAAAATTCATAGAGAACGCCGCTGCCCATTTTCTAGCCCCTTAGTCGCCTTGTATGACACCCACGGGCAGAAATGGGATGGTACTATATCTTTACGTCCGGCACCAAACGGAACACAATTAGTAATCATCAAAATCATCAATACAACCCCCGTAAGTTCATTTAATTCCAACTGCAAATTGCAAAACACTTAAGAAAATTTGAATTTCGCTGCCTACCTCTGGAAGCTCTAGAGTTTCCACATTAACTGAAATCCAAAGAAGTGTGAGGCAGCGACAACTTAGGACCTGATTTCAGCGCTAACGAAAACAGTGGGTGTACGGCCGGGTAAATATAAATAGCTTCGGTAAAGGATTTACTGCACAAATCCGATAACTGGGACAGCTTTAGTACTACATGCGTGTTACAAGTAGTAAGAAATGATTCGTTACGTCAGTGCCATTCATTACCTTTACCTTATCTTTTTCTTCGTTGACCGCTGTTTTGCGGGTCACCTTCTGACTCATGATTTACCTGAAACAAAATACAAAGTTGTTTAGTATCCATATCATAATCAGCCTATATTGTTCCCGTAGCTGGGACACAGGCCCCCTCTTGGTGAGAGGGTGTGGGCCGTAATCTACCACGCGGGCCCAGTGCGGGTTGCCGGTTTCTTCAAGATATTTGCTAAATAAAGTTTCAATACATGGATAAAATGGTATGAGAAGTGGTAACATCGGTTAAGGACATCGAAGCGCGTATATTGAAAGCGCAAGTCAGTTCTAGTGGGACCAGACTGGTTGACACCACACCAATTGTTGTCTCGTGTCGAGCCATGTTAAGGCTCGTACAGACAGGCGCGACATGTCGCGCGACCTGTCGCGGAGGCGATTCTGCGATAAATCGCGACGCAACACCTTTCACACTGGCGCGACCACTCATGCGCGAATCGCCCGCGATTCGCGCGCGACGAGCAGCGCGACAGCTTTTAGTACATTTTGTATGGCGTCGCCGCGTCGCAGCGATTTCGCGGCGATATCGCCGCGACACCACACAAATGGTATAAATCGCGGTACAATCCGGGCTGAGCTCAGTAGTAAGCGATCTTAATCAGAGGACGACGGCAGGTATGTGGGTGTTTGCGGGTCGTAGGATCGATTCCCTGGTCGGTCGACATAGGTACCTACCTACTTAAGTTAGGTAATGTCACATAACTCAACCCAACTAGGGGTACCTAAGCTAGAAGTACTTTTACGTAGTAGTTGTTTAAAAACTGGCCAAGTGCGAGTCGGACTCGCGCACCGAGGGTTCCGTACAAACCTGCAGGTATTCATGGTTTATGCATAAGGTTTATGTTTATGAAATTAAATGGTTTTTTTTTTAATTTTTATATTTGAGTTGACTGAATGAAAGGTAAATTGTGGTTTACGATTTATGAAGTATTAAAAAAAAAACTAATTACTAGATCTCGTCCAAACCAATTTTCGGTGGAAGTTTACATGGTAATGTACACCATATATTTTTTTAGTTTTATCATTCCCTTATTTTAGAAGTTACGGGGGGGCACTCATTTTACCACTTTGGAAGTGTCTCTCGCGCAATCCATTCAGTTTAGAAAAAAATGTTATTAGAAACCTCAATATCATTTTTGAAGACCTATTCATAGATACCCCACATGCATGGGTTTAATGATTTTTTTTTTTTCAAATCTTAGTGCGGTTCACAGAATACTTACCAAGTTTCAACAGAATAGCTCTTATAGTTTCTGAAAAAAGTGGCTGTGACATACACGGACAGACAGACAGACAGACAGACATGACGAATCTATAAGGGTTCCGTTTTTTGCCATTTGGCAACGGAGCCCTAAAAATCAAGATTTTAAGTCTAGGTGTGAATCGTTGATTTTTGACGTACTTTTTAGTTTCCAATTCATGTGATTTGTGTGTCCGATACAACAATTTTTATGAGGAGATTACATATTGTGATTTTGAAATCTTAAATTACACTCTCGTAAAATACGCATAACTGGCATAATGTAGTTGTAGGTACTACACGTACCGTTACCTCTGTGTAACCCTTTGGGGAATGCAGGGGCGATGTTATGTGTGTGTTTAAGAAATATTCAGTAATAACTTAATATGTCCAATGAGTAGTGGTGGCCCAGGTGGTAACGGCCGCGACTTACGAGTAGTAGGTCGTGAGTTCAAACCCAAGCAGGCGCATTACTTTGTGTAAATTATTTCATCGCCACTGCTCTCAAAGCGGTGAAGGAAAACATCGTGAGGAAACCGGCATGTCTTAGAACCAAAAATTCGAAGACATGTGACATCTACCAACCCGCACTGGGCCCGCGTGGTGGATCATGGCCCACTCCCTCTTACCGAGAGGAGGCCTGTGTCCCAGCAGTGGAAACATTATAGGCTGATGATGATGATGTCCAATGAGTGATCTAATTGTAAATATAGTAACTTCTAACAAACTGCTTCGTTGGTCTAGCGGTCTCACGTACAACAGCGCGTGCGGTCCAGGGGCTAGTAATATGCACACACAGTCGTTCGCTCGCATTCACACGTTGACGTTTGAACTCGAAATGACCTTCGCACAGCTGACATCACGCACTTGACTGATAGCGGAGACCTAGCGCTCTTACTATGAATCGGGCGCACGCTCCGCCGCGAGCCATTTCAACTCGAGGTGCACCAGCCCATTTAGAGGTATTAAGGAGGTATTATTATTAGTGATATATAATAAGTTGTGTGTTCGGGGTAGGTTTATCTACGTAATTAAACACTACTTTAAAATATGTATTATAAAATTATTATTATCACTATTATGTAACATACACGGCGCAATCTAGGAATGGCATGCATTTGCTGACTCTCAATAATACTCGGTGCACTTGTCAAACGGTATCCAACCTTGATGCCCTCCAGCCTGAGGCAACGGTGGACCCGTCCCAAGTTGTGAGTAGTCTGCACTGTATCTCCATTCAAAATATACCTGATACTGTGCATGAACAATCTCAAGGGGTACAGTCAGTAGCTAGTAGTGTTACCCCTTGTTGCAGTCACCTTGGTTTTCAGTCCGTTATGTTCTCAGATAGTATAGGAAGAGGTTTAGGGAAATTAGTTAGTAACAAGTTGAATATTTCTAATCAAAATAATTGTTTGCCTGGGAAATCCTTTACTGAAATAATGTCATCAATTATGAGATATCAATATGATTGTAATACCAACATAACTGTGTTTGTAGGTAATAGTTCACAGATCAAACAAGATGATATTACTGACAGTGTTACTGAGATTTTAAAGATTAATTGTAACAAAATTATTTTGTGTGCTTTTCCATATTTTGAGAAATTATCTAGTAGAAAAAACAAATATATTCATATGCTTAATAATCATATGCAGTTTTTGGTCAGTCACTACAGTGATAAACTTATATTTTTTGATACCAACATTTTTGTTGATAAGTTAAAATCAACAAGGAACTCAGTGTATCTGCCCCTTATGTTTAGACATAAAATAGCGAGGCTATTAGCTTATATTAACTCAGACATAAGTAGTATGTCGAAGTCTTGTTTATTTACTGTTGGTACTTATATTAACTCAGACATAAGTAGTATGTCGAAGTCGTGTTTATTTACTGTTGGTAGTGATACTAACACTACTATTGATACGCCTAGTAGTTTAAACTAGTAGGTGCGACAACAGATGAGCCGCATATGTTGAATGTTGTTCATCAAAATATGCAGGGTCTGTCCGGCAAAGAGTTAGAGTTAAGCTTATTTATAGAGAATCATGATGTTCAGGTGTTATGTTTAACTGAACATTGGTTGAAAGAACATGAAGTAGTGTTTATCAATGATGATAATTTTACTGTACAAAGTTCATTTGCGAGAAAAAGGGCCATCCGCGGTGGTTCTTTAGTTCTTGTTTCAAACAAGCTGAAATGTAAGCAACGTTTAGATTTAGTTAATCTTTCTATTGAGCGCACTATTGAGTTGTCTTGTGTTGAACTCGAGCGATACGTTATAATTTGCGTTTATCGACCCCCCTCTGGGGATTTCATTTGTTTCGAATCAGTCATGGAGGATTTACTCAATAAGTTAAAATCAAGTAATAAAAGTATAGTTGTATGTGGAGATTTTAATATTAATATTCTAGAGGTTACTCCATTAAGTATTAGACTTCTCAATCTGTTTAGGTCATTTAATTTATTTAACTTGTTTTTTGAACCAACCAGGATCACGGCATGTTCGTCAACTTGTCTTGATAATATATTTAGTGATTGTTATGCCAAAAATAAATTAGTGTTAACTGATTTAACGTCCGACCACTGTGGTTTGCTATCCAGTTTCCCTATGCCATTGTTTAAAAAGGCGCGTAAACTTGAATGCAGGCCTTATACAGCTAGTCGTTGCACCAAGTTTAAAAATAATATAGCTCGCAGAATTGCACCATCTATAGTAGAACACGATAATCCTAATGCAATTTATGAAGCCCTCTTTGATGTAGTGCAAAAAGAGTACAAATCTACTTTCAAGACCAAAACCATTGACATTAATGGCACCTCCGTTGGCTTTAACCAATGGGCTACTCCAGGTATTTACAAAAGTAGAGCGAGGCTTTACGAGTTATATGGTTTAAAAAAATACAGGTTTGATACTCCTTTCCTAGAGTATGTAAAAAAATATTCAAAATTATTTAAACAGATTAGTGCTTTTGCTAAATCCAAATTTTTAAGCGATCAAATTAAAAATTCAAATAATAAAATAAAAACTACTTGGAAAATCATTAACAATGAGACGGGTAAATCGGTTAAACAAGAAAAACAACTTGAAATTTTGGTCGACAACAAATTACTTAATACGCCAGCTGACGTAGCACAGGCATTTAATGAGTTTTTTGCCAACATACCTGTAACTACGACTCGCTCCTTAAATTCGTCCCCGTCTAAAGCTGATAATCTTTTGCATAGTAGTGTGCCAAAAAGTAGTTGCCTATTCAATTTTGAACATGTAACGCCTCGTGATGTAGTTAATGTTTTTAACACACTTAAGTCTAAAAACACTGGTGATTTCTGGGGCATTTCCATCAAACTATTAAGTAATATAATAGACATCGTAGCCCCCTATTTGGCTGTTACTTTTAATAAATGTGTTGATGTCGGAACTTTTCCTGACCTCATGAAGAGTAGCAAAGTCATACCATTATTTAAATCAGGTAATAAAAATGACGTTTCTAATTTTAGGCCTATTTCTATCTTACCTGCATTTAGCAAAATATTTGAAAAGTTAATCCTCAAGCAGTTGCTAAGACATTTTAATTTAAATAGCCTCCTTCATAATGAGCAATATGGCTTTACAAAAGGTCGTTCAACTATAGATGCGGGTGTTGCTCTCTTGAAACACATTTTTAACGCATGGGAGAACTCGCAAAATGCTATCGGAGTATTCTGTGATCTCTCCAAAGCCTTTGATTGCGTGCACCATGACACGCTTTTGCGTAAACTACGTCATTACGGTGTCCATAACGAAGCTATAAACGTAATAAATTCTTACTTACATAATAGGTTCCAATGTGTAGATATTAATGGTGTAAAGTCTGCCGGGCTACCGGTTCAGTTAGGTGTGCCTCAAGGCTCTATACTCGGCCCATTCTTGTTCTTAGTGTATATCAATGACTTACCATTCTTTTTAAAGGGTATTTGTGACGTTGTACTGTTTGCAGATGATACATCTCTTATTTTTAAAGTAGACAGGAATAGACCAGATTTTGACGACGTGAACAGTGCACTCTCAATGGTTACCGATTGGTTTACGGCAAATAACCTAGTTCTCAATGCCAAGAAAACCAAATGTGTAAAGTTCGCCTTACCGAATGTTAAAAATCTAGGTCCCAACATCGTCTTAGATAAAGAGGTGCTTAAAACTGTAGACTCGGCAGTTTTTCTGGGCATAACAGTGGATGGCAAACTTCAGTGGGGCCCACATATTTCAAGCCTAGCGGGAAGGCTCAGTTCAGCTGCCTACGCCGTCAGAAAAGTAAGACAATATACTGACGTTGATACAGCTCGGTTAGTCTATTTTAGTTATTTCCACAGCGTTATGTCTTACGGTATTCTACTGTGGGGTACTGCAGCTGATATTCAAAATATTTTTGTCCTTCAGAAACGAGCTGTTCGAGCAATTTACCAGCTAGGTGCCAGAGTTTCCCTAAGGGACTTTTTTAAAGATATTGGTATTCTTACGGTGTCATCACAATTCATTTTCGCCAACATCTTATATATTAGGCAAAATATACACTTATACGCTAAAAACAGTGATATTCACACTGTTAACACTAGAAGTAAGGACAAACTACGTGTTCCCTTTCACCGGCTTCATAAGGTGCATAACTCATTTGTTGGGCTTGGTATAACATTTTACAACAAGCTACCACCTTCTTTACTAGAATTACCTTTTAATGCGTTTAAAGCTCAAGTAAAATCCAACCTTTGTCAAAAGGCGTACTATTCCATCAACGATTATTTAAATGATAAGAATAGTTGGTCGCTGTGATTAACTCAAGACAATGTTTATGTTCTTTCTCCAGTATTAGCGTACCTAGTGATAGGTTCAATATAATTGTTTCCATATTTTTTTTCCTGTTTATGCCAATTTTATTTTATTAGTATTGCATAATGTGGTTAGCTAGCGACCTCGACAAGTAATCATTCAATTCTTGCTTGAGCAACCGGCAGCAAGTTCGTCATGCTCCCTTAGATGTCAATGCTTGCGGTAGCGTCGGGGGTCGGGTTGCCCCCTTCCCTCAAATATGGCGAGGGGGGCAATGGCTGATCTTTGCGTTATGCTCGTGAACGGGTGCTGCTTGTGGTGACTGGTCGTCTTGCTGACTTTGATGTTGATATTATTATTAATATTACTTACCTGTTTAATTTATTTTACGTCGATGGTCCTAGTTTATCATTTGTGGCCTCGAGTTGTAACTCAGGTCGTAACAGCTATGTGAACATTCAGCATTGCATATGTAAGCGGGCACGCCCTTTATACCCGGAGGCTCTTATTTAGGTTTTAAGCTCTATTTACGATTTTATTATTTCAGCTTGAGTTTAGTTTTTTTAAATGTTTTGTTCGTATATTGGCGTGTGCTAGCTGACATATGACGCATAATTTGATGTATGTTTTGTTTTGTTTTATACTATTAATTACTTACATAATACTGTATAGAATCAAGTTCTTCTAACTTAACAGACAGCTGTGCTGCTGGGGAGTTTGTTCCGCCACTTCTTCTTCCCAGCCAAAGCACTAGGAAGTGTCGAAGGGTGGGCGTTTTTGGGGGACTGTCTCATGTAACTTTGACGTTCAAAAAGTGCTGACTCTCAGCCTAGTTTGAATAAATGACTTTTGATTGATTTTTGATTCACGGCTGAGGTTTCTAGATTTAGTGGACTGGCGAAGGCGTCCGAAGGGCGCGGGCCGTGCATGGGAGACGCGGCGGCCGGGCGGCCAGAGCGACTCAACGCGATGGTCCGATGGTCCTCGCGGTTCGGTAATGTTCGGTCGGTAGGGAAGAAGCGGCCTACGGCCGAGCGAATGCTGGGGCTCCGCTGGCGGCCCGCGTTATTTTGCTAGGTGTATACCTACTGCATAGTAAGAGGATGTACAACACGTGCTTAGCCTACATACAAAGTATTAATTTGACAAACAAATTACTTATATTGACAAAAAATTTACAGGCGTTGGAGGCAGACTGCTGACTGTAATATTGAAGAGCACCATTTAAATTATTGAACAACTAAACTCGCTGCAGATACGAATAAAAATGTTGGACAAAGTATTATCTTGTAATCATTGAATAATGCCAAAGCATAATTGCAAAAATGAAAATAAAAGGCGCTATATTCTCACGGACGCCACGCCCGCCGTTCGCATCTATTTCAAAGAGAAGCCTCCGCCGCAGTTGCAGCGCCGCGTAGCCCCGATACGCGTGCGGTCTCCTAATCCACTACCATATTAAAAAGTTTTTAAGCAAAATACAACCGTCTTTGAATTAAGTTCACACTTACATAACTTTTATCTCAAAGAGCAACGCATTTTGGTAACCAAGTGAACAAACACGTTGTGAGTGTGTGCGTGAAGACGAGTAGTGTCAGCACATAACACATACACGAACACAAACACACATTGGTCATGTCTCGGACAAGTCGGAAGTCGGACGATACCACGGTAGGACGGTACCGTCAGCTCCCGCACTTATACACACAACTGTCTTTTGACACGCTTTATATTAGCTTCACTTGTATGTTTGTTTGTATGTTTGTTTGTAACCGACTCCTTATAGCGCGATTTTGACCCACTTTAAACGACCAGATTTCATTCAAACTTTGCACACCTGTCAAGGACCGATGACAATGCAATAATTTCATAAATTTGTGCCATTATCCTTGCCAGGGTTACCAGAACAGCAAAAAAACTGTCTTCGAAAACTACGCTGACATACGTCACAAATTACGCTGACATACGACAGAAACTACACTGACATACGTCACAAACTACACTGACATACGTCACAAACTCCGCTGACATACGTCACAAACTACGCTGACATACGTCACAAACTACGCTGACATACGTCTCAAAATTCGAAACACCCTAAAAAATAGAAAATAAATAATAGTTTAAAAAACGCTTCCATTGAAAACCAAACTAAAAAGTACATAATAATGGAAAAAAAAGCGTGGGGTGCCTGATATCAATAAACAAAATACCTTAAAAAGCACTCCACGCTTTTTTATACTTTTATTTTGTACTTTTTAGTTTGGTTTTCAATGGAAGCGTGTTTTTTAGTTTTTTTTATTGTAAATTATTTCCTCACCACTTCTCTCAAACCGGTGTCAGACTGTCTTAGAACCAAAAAAATCGACAACATGTAACATCTATGAACCCGCAGGGTCCGCGTGGTGGATTAAGGCCCACTCCCTGTCTGAGAGAGGAGACCTGTGTCCGGTAGTGGGAATATTATAGGCTGATGATGAGATATACATAATATGTAATGTGGATGTTTAAAGGCAAAAATATTTCCAAACTATACTGCCATTGCAACCTATACTATTTCGGTATTGTAGCAGAATCAGTCAGTTTGAATTTACTCATACTAACATATTATATTAAATTCAATGATTTTAGATTACAATGATCGAAATCGAAAATAGAGACCGTAAACTGAGAAATAATGTAAAGGGTAACTACCTATTTGGTAATCACCAAATAGGTAACTACCCTACATTTCTCAGTTTCCCTGTACCTCATCGATGGTATAACCACTGCTCTCAAATGACGATGAGACCAGCGGTGGTCCAGTGGTAACGGCCGCGACTTACGAGTTACTTAGGTCGTGAGTTCGGGTCACGGGTCGTGGGGCTTTTGGGACCGGGACCGCGGTCCCGGATTCTACCTAAAAAAACAATAATCATTTTGCAGCAGTTTTTTGAGACCACAAGAAAATTGAAATTAAAGTACTGTTACCAAAAAAATTACGAGAATAAAAGATAATAATTCACTTTCTCATACATTTGGTGTGTCACCTACAAAACGCGTTAGGGACCGGGACCGCGGTCCCGGATTCTACCTAAAAAACAATAATCATTTTGCAGCAGTTTTTTGAGACCACAAGAAAATTGAAATTAAAGTACTGTTACCAAAAAATTACGAGAATAAAAGATAATAATTCACTTTCTCATACATTTGGTGTGTCACCTACAAAACGCGTTATGCCTTTAAAGTACCAGGTTGTCATAACTTAGTAGGACCTTAGGAATAGGTAGAACGGGCTGGTGCCCGCAACTCCACGTCTGAGCGTGTATTTTGCGTACGGTTGTAGGAGCTTACCAAACTTAGGAGTGTCAGCTAGAAATCGCTTTATGCCTTCAAAGTACCAGGTTGTTATAACTTGGTAGGAGCCTACTAAGTCAACACATCACTTATTGACTCTGAGTCGGTACTTTCGCTGGGTCAGCTAGTATTATTATGATAGCATTTTTTGAATGTCAGTTGATTATGTTTAATTTACAAAAATAATGATATTCAATAATTGTAATGATTACGACTGCTGCTGATGTGTCAAATTAAAGTTGTGAAGTTTTTTAAAAGTTTATTGTTACGTTTTGGTGGGTGATTAGGGGGACGATAGGTGATTTAAACACACAAGATTACTTTTTTAAAATATTATTGTGTATTCTTTTAAGGTTTAATTCTTATAAAAGGCTGCCACTGTAAAAAAAGTATTATATCGTTTTATAAAAATAATTTTATTTGTATAAATTCAAAAATTTTTGGTTGACCGTACTTTCCCAAGACATAACTTTGTTTATTTTACTTGTGGTCCCAAAGTACTACTAAAAATATTTATTTTATTAATAGGTGGATTCTGGAACCGCGGTCCCGGTTCGTAAAGCCCCCACGATCCGTGAGTTCAAACCCAAGCAGGCGCATTACTTTGTGTAAATTATTTCATCGCCACTGCTCTCAAAACGGTGAAGGAAAACATCGTGAGGAAAAAACCGGCATGTCTTAGAACTAAAATTCGAAGACATGTGACATCTACCAACCCGCACTGGGCCCGCGTGGTGGATCATGGCCCACTCCCTCTCACCGAGAGGAGGCCTGTGTCCCAGCAGTGGGAACGTTATAGGCTGCTGATGAAACGACGATGTACATTTTTTTTTTTACATATACCTATCACATAATCTAGGTAATCTTTATTTGACACTAGCTTCTGCCCGCGACTTCGTCCGCGTTAAATTTCTTGTTCCTCCTACCCTTCCCGTCGCGTCGAATCGCCTACCCGTGTGATTTTCCCCGTTTTTTTAACATTTTTCATTACTGCTCCGCTCTTCTTGGTTGAAGCGTGATGTTATATAGCCTATAGCCTTCCTCGATAAATAGGCTACCCAACACAAAAAGATTTTTTCAATTCGGATCAGTAGTTTTTGAGATTACCGCGTTCAAACAAACAAACAAAGTCTTCAGCTTTATAATATTAAAGTATAGATTCTAGACCTACAACTATGTAGTTTGAACCCAGTATTATTGGTTGTCATGGCCATAATGACATTTGTTTTAAATAGGTTATTATATTTTATTTATGACATACCTATCATTAAAATAGATTATTTTATATTTTGTGAATGTGAGAAGGTTGTAGGCCTTATAGGACAGTACGCAATTTTCTATTTTATTAAGTACCTGGTACTTGTTGATAGCCCACTTACGAGGACAGTTCCTCCCATAGCTATTAAAACTAACACCTAACATAAGTAGCTACAAATGTCGATCGACCAGGGTATCGAACCTCGGACCCCAAGCTAAGCAAACACGCACCGACCTGCCTTCGTCCTATGACGAAGATCGTCTACTACTGAGCTCAGCTTGGATTGCACCGTCTTTTATACTCTCATGTCGCGTCGCGTCGCGGCCGCGAATTCGCGGCGATATCGCCGCGAAATCGCCGCGACGCCATACAAAATGTACTAATAAGCTGTCGCGCTACTCGACGCGGCGCGACCGTGTCGCGGCGCGACAGGTCGCCCCTATGTGAACGGTCGCGCGCGTTTTCATAGAAATTGTTCTACGGATATAAATCGCCGATTCGCGCGCGACCGTCGCGTCGCGCTAGTCTGAACGAGCCTTTATTTGGGAGGCTTTCTGGTTAGAGTATAAAGAAAAGGTGAAACTTCTTAGGGAGTTAATGAGGCTGAAAAGGTTCGATAGGCTGTTTATTATTTACGTACACACAGTAAATTATATATATTTTACTGAGATAGCGACATGAATAACTTTTGAGTACAAAGGTATATGTAGGCAAGTATTTTTATTCCAGTTGTTGAGAAATTATGAATTTAACTTAGAAAAATCTCACAATGAGGCAAAATTTCTTTGTTTGTGAGTTGGTATGTAGGGGGTTATCTCTGGAGCTGTCAGTCGGATCATAAAATTAAGTATCTTTTTGCATTTGACAACCATTTTGTGCTTGATAAACGTTTTAGGCTATGTAACATCACGCTACGACCCTAAGGAGCTGAGTGAAAAGAAAGAAAGGTCAGTGAGAACGCTAAGAGAACACAATAACATCGCGGGCGCGCAATGCGAAGCTATAGATAGGATTTATGATAAAACAATAAATTTCAAGCTATTGTCAAATAAAACCATTTACTTTTACAAACTATTCAAATTTCCAAGATAAATATAACTCCGAATAGTATTCAACGGTATCTGCGTGAAAACACGTAAGATCTAAGATAAATAGTGCCGCCATTATGTCCTAGACTCAGACTATTGTATGCATAGGTGTTTGAATATCCTTTTAGTATTTGAGACACGTTATGTAATATTTAACACACTTTCACGTATTGGGTTAGGTCAGAGGTTGAGTGAAACTGAAGTATTTTATTTGTAGATTTCATAAATATTTTACGAAAAGGAGACCAGCCACGTTTCCATAGAATCTTTTACACTTTTGGGCCCAACTTTGTAGTTGGGCCCTAGAGTGTAAAAGATTCCTTCAGATGTTTTTTACATAAAAGCACGTTAAGCCGTTGGTCCCGGCTGTCTTTCGTAGATCTTAAACAGTCGTTACAGGTCGTCAGAAGCCCGAAAGTCTGACAACCAGTCTTACCAAGGGGTATCGTATTACCTAGTAACTGGGTTGTGGAGGTCAGATAAGCAGTCGCTCCATGTAAAATACTGGTACTCAGCTGCATCCGGTTAGACTGGAAGCCGACCCCAAGATAGTTGGGAAAAGGCTAGGCAGATAATGAATGCGAAAATAAATGAAAGCTGGCCTTGGTATTTACGTAATAAGTGTTATAGGGACACTTGCAGAGGTGTTGTTGTGGTTGAAGATATGGTGGTAGAGGTTCGCCGCTGGGGAGTTTCTCCCGTCCTAGTGCTTTAGCACTAGGAAGTGGTGAAAGACGGGCGTTTTTGGGGGACTAATTTTGACGTTCGAAAAGTTCTGATTTTCAGCCTAATTTGAATTAATTACTTTTGATTTTGAATAGTAAAAAATTGATAAGCAAGACTTCCCCGACCAGGAAAACACACATTTCTTTTTCGCTGGCCGGCTAATTTAAATTTTGGGCCCAAAATGCCCGATCTCCTTTGAATATTGATAGTAATAGGAAATAGGCTTTTATAGTTTTTAGTCCAGAGGGGTAATTGCGGAACTTTTTATCGGTAAGAATTGGTTTAATATTCATAGTTAAACAACATTTATTGCGTTATTTACGTTGCTGAGCCGACAATTTATTCGAACAAATGACGCAATGGTTTAGAAATAATCTTCAATCCCATTCAGATTCTGATAAATTGTGCGTTTCGCAATTAGGGTGCAGGTTATTCCAGGTGGTTGATGTTGATGATGGATGGTTTCTGTGTATTAGCTACTGCAAGGTTCAGGACGATGTCCCGAGTCTCCCTGATTGCCTCGTCTAGAATCATGGTAGATGTGTGTTCTATAAGTCAACAATCAATTAATTAGTTACTTTGTAGATACAATATAAACATAATATAATAACACGCCTTGTTGCCCCGAAGGGATTCCTAGTGTTTTAGTATTTTTTATTTTATTTTATTTGGTAAAAAAAAACGATATTACATTACATATTAGATATGAAAAAAGTTATATAAAACAAAATTAATGTAATAACAACAACATTTTCCACGAATTTACAAATTTTGGTAGTATTTCGCCAATTAGTTTAAGTCCCATATGATATTTTAATAATGGTATCAAGTATTAGTCAAAAATATTGGACAAAAGAAGCGAAAGATATATCAGTGCACAAACAGCGTATTTCTACTATTGGAATCATACCACATTACCTTAGCGTAAACTCGTCTTACAAATAATATACTGTTCCTCTCAAACGAAGCACCTGCCATCAAATCTCTTCACCACCTTTGGTTGACTGGCAGAGAATGCCTAAGGCATTAAGTCCGCCTTTGTGTGAGAACTTTAAATAAATAAATACAAAATGGACACTCCATGCCAGGCCCAGATCAACTAAAACTCAACATAATTGCATATCACTCGTCATCAAAGGTGAATAACACAAAATTATCTCTAGCCCCATCAAATGGATATAATGACCATGCACTTAAGGTGCTGGGCAGCTATCAAGGTCAAGTCTATAGGAGCTTTCTCTGAGATATTCGTTATTTCCCTTCTAACACGAATAGAGGCGATGGGTTGAATGAACTCAAGCGCACACATAGACCGCGGTGGCATGGTGTGTGGTGTAAATTAATATTTTTCTGTTAATTAAAATTAAGCAAGGAGAGTTCTGTTTTTAGTTGCCCGAAAGTGTCCGAAAGTGTGTGTGTGTGTGTTATTAGTATGGGAATTGATTTACAAAAAATAAAAATAGGCACTTTGAAATAGTTTTATTGTATTTGTATCTGAATCCTTGTTTTTTTTACAAAGAATAGCGTGTTTGCATTTATAGATTCTTTCCAAAGCAATTAATTAATTAATTAATAAAAACTTGTAGTTATGACCTGGCGAAATAAAAAGAAATTAAGTTATCAATATTTTGGGTTTTATTTTTGTAATAAAAGTAATGATGTCAACAAACTAGGTACTTCCAACAAAATTATTATATTTTAAACAATTCCGACAAAAGTAGGAAAGCTGTACGCAATATACAAAATGCTATGTTACTACTGTACTATGGATTTTCACTTCGGATTTTACTAGATGGAGCAATACCAATAATAATAAATACCAGCTAATATTGTCCCACTGCAGGGCAAAGGTCTTTTCTCCAGAGAAGGCACAAGCTTTGATCATCCATCTCACTTGTTTCAAGACGGTAGCGAATTAAGACTTGCTTTTATATTTTAACTATAAGAGCAGGTTTCCTCGCGATATTATTTATTCACCGATACTATTAATGTCAAATATATTCATATTCAGGATACATATTTCTCACATATGTTATTATATTATCATCTTCATAACCCACATTTTTTCCTTTCCTAGCTATATTTTCTTAAGGACCGCTCTAATAATTCAATAAGTGTTTTATTTAAGGATCGATCAATGCAACATTACTAGAACATAAAAACATTTAGTTCACAAATTCGCTACATCCCAAGTCTTGCACCACACCACGACACAGACGCTTACAAAGGCCATCAGCGCAAGGGCCGTTCATTTACCACTTGTGTTAACAGATGTTATACATCGATATTATACACGCACACATCGACTCGAGATTAGCACTATCAGTTGAACGAATTAGTGTTTTCTTGAAAACATAATTAAATATCTAGGTTTGAAATGACATGTGCTTTTTGGGAGCAGGAACTTGCTAAATATCTATAGCATAACATTATGTATGTTTCTAGTTCTCTTTGTAATAGGGGATGGCCTTGTTTCTGAGGTTTTCCTAATGTAACCAATTAATTACGCTTTGCCAAGTCACACCAACCCAACCGTGGCGTGCATTGCATATAAGCAGTGCCTACCTCGAAAAAGCACCATAAGTCAGTCAATTACGTATTAATGTGTGTCCCAAAATGATTAAGAAACAAACTAAATGATCATACCTAAAAGAAACCCGCATTTCGTCTGCCTAGACAAGAACAGGCGGCTTACAAAGCCATATACCCGAAGCGATTTGCCTTCGGCAAAAATGACACACTTTAATCCCCTATTAATATCCTTCAGGGGTCGAATTTTGAAGACTCCTTCCTTAGTGACCACTACTTTATTTATATGAGACACTCTTATGCTACTTTTCATGCTTCCAGACCCAGCGGTTTTGGTTGTGCATTGTCTTTCAGTGATCCAATTTAAGATTTTTAATATGTAGATTAATTATTATGTATCTAATTAACGAAGTGAACCAAATTTTTTACAGTAATGTTGTTATGTGTGCAGCCAACCCAACTTAAATCAACCCTTTTCATAGCTGCAGCCGTATCTTCTATATTTGTACTACGAGTTTACATCGAAACGCTATTAGGTAGGCGACGACAGATTTATTATTAGAGGTAACTGTAATATGGGCCATCTGTTGCGTGCACTACCGGCATGGCTCTATCTACTGTGTGTTGATTGACAATCTATATTTTTTACTTTTTAACACGCTTATATTAGCTTCACCTGTATGTTGTTTCTCTAGCTTGTTGATGGTTTGATTGACATAATATTATAAGTTGTTGCAGCTTTATGTTTCTTGTGTCATCATCAATCAGCCGAAAGACGTCCACTGCGTCCGACGGACATAGGCTTGGTTTCCCCTAAGTTCCGCCACTTCAACCGGCTTTATACATCCCGCATCCAGTGGATTCCTGCGGCCTTTACAAGGTCATCGGTCCAGCTTGCGTAAGGCCTTCCCACTCATACCTCTGCCGGTACGCGTTCTGCGAGCAAGTTTGGCAATTATTCAGGCTGGTTCTCAGGTTCTCCTACGGATCTCTTAATTTCTGATCTGTACACGTAGGTGAACTCTAAGCATAGCCCTCTCCATTGCTCTTTGGGTGCCTTCTAATAAATCCCATTGTGAGCGACCACGTTTCAGTGCCATAGGTCATCACTGGCAACACGCACTGGTCAAAGAAGATATTGCGTTTCTTCCACAATAAGGTAAATATTGGCTAGCAAAAGCTTTTAAGTCACTAAGTAGTTTAGTGTTTTGGATTAAAAGATTTAGTATCGATTTTTACGAGTTGAATACCTAGTATTTATAAAAATCTCAGATTAATCAATAGTAGTTCTTTGACCATATAATACCACTAACTATAACTAAGTATTTGATGAATAAAAGGAAGCTTAAACAGATGAAAAATAATCCAAAGAGCGAAACAATAAAATCATTCTCACTCAAACCTTCCGATACGGAAGCCACTGTTAGAGCCGAGAAAAGCAATCCTGTTACAATGATTGATGGTTTTGGGGCGCTTCGTTATTTTAGTCCTGATTAATAGTTTTTCTATTAGAAATAGCTGTTTTGTATTTCTTTGTGAACTTCAAAGTATTTCTATTTGAACCTTTTGGAAAAGCAGTGATTCTGTCGGCCTGTTTGTTACATTATATCACTGCTGAGCAACCACACCGACTTCATTCCGTTTTTGTTCGATATATAATTAGGTTCCTGTTGGAGTTAATCATGGAAATATAACCTTTTTAAATGCCAGCAGAGCTATTTCCAATCATTTTAAAATAATATAGTTCAGTTAAGGTTAACAAACTCAATGTTGGCATAGTTAAGTATAAAATGGAACACAAACATTTATAAAGACGATTAAAATCTTCACAAAAGGAACCCATTAAAATACCATATAAATCGGTTTTAATTATAGCCTTAAAAAAATCTTTGATGTTAGCTGAGAAACGTTAACAGGGTTTTTGATAAAAAATACTGACATCTTTAGATAACAATAACAACCAGCCACTCCTAGCCAGGTAAGTAAAAATTTATCTATTTTAAAATTAGTTTTTACATTTAAAATGTACTTACGTAGAACAAGATCGAAGCTTCAGAGGTATATCACTCAAATAACGAACTGAAAATAGATACACAACACAACCCACTACAGAAAAAAAATCTAGTTTCATAATAGTCCAGACAGAAAGTCCAACAACAATCACTGCACCTTGCCGCCTACACTTTGAACTGAATGCATTGCAATGCACTCCCAAACACGTCGCCAATGAATTTGAAAGCTCATTTGTCAAAATTTGCCTAATTTACGCACAAAACCTGTTTGTGCAGTGTCCTTTAGTCGACATGGACGTAAAAAAATCCCAGCAGAATGTTTTCGCGCACAGAATTTTGAACTCTCGGTTAAGCACATAGAGTTGATAATCTAATAGAAAGCAGCGCGAGTGAGTTCTCTGCGCGTGAAAAAAACAGTGTTCGATTTTCAACTCTCAGCGCTAAGCAGTGTGTTGAAGATTGATTGCGCGAAACAATCCCGCCGAATTGTATTACGTCGACTTACTCCGGGTACGCACGGGCAAGCAAGCAAGTAACGCGCACTCAATTTTCAACTCTAGGTGTTGAACTGAGCATTGAGAATCTAACACAGTGCATCCCACCGTGTTGTGAGCGATTTTCGACTCTCAGTGCTAAGCAGTGCGTTAAAAATCCAGTACGCGATTAAAAATCGCACACGAGATCTTATTTCAGTTATGATGAGAAATCAGTTTTTATGATCCCATACAATTGGTGGATGATTCATAGTGATGTTACGGAAGGAGCAGAGGTCCCATAAGACAATGCTCTTTGAATAGCTAATGGCTTATCAAACTTGCGGTTTAGTCATAGAGTTTTGTTAGAGATTAGATAAAGATTGGGATTAATGTGGGTTTCTGTGGTCCTAGGTCCAAGCTAAATTTCCAATGGGTATTGATATCGAGCCTATATAAAGAATAGCTCTATCCTTTCTCTTCCGGTAGGTGTCGTAAAAGGTAATTAAGGGACTTACTAGAGAATGGACAGCAGCGTTCCCTATGCATTTTACAACCAAACTGCGATCGCCAACCCGCCTGCCAAGCGTTGCGATTTTGGCAAACCCTCCTAACTTCAACTCGATTCGTCTCCAGTAGAGTCTGAATTGATGATGATCGAGCCTATAGCACTATCGGACAGACAAATTCCGGTGTATAATACCAAGAATCCCAGCATGGATATTGTGAAATAGTGGAATACACGTTCCTCATTGACCGATCACCGCGTTCGCATCGTGTCAAGTTTCTGCTGGAATGCAATTTTTACACAAATTGAGCACTCCATTTCTTACTACTTCATGGTGCATTCTGTCAACTTCTATCATCTAGACAAGCCACTTGTATTATAGTTTAGTGTTATCATCAACGTATATCGGCCAATAGTTCACTTGGTTAATGTGAACACTGGAACATTTTATCAATACGGAATTACTAATAAAATATGCACTGTGATATACGACTGCATTCCTTATCGATTGACTGATTCTTAAGTTCAACAAAGTTCGCTTGTAGATACTCTAGTTGCTAAGCTGTGATACAACTGTTGTAAGGTAGCCCCAGAAATTCAAATTGTGTTGTTTTGAGCATGTTTCTTGCTATTTGTAATTCAGTGTCTGGTTGTATAATGATTAAATTATTATTCGCGGCCGTAAGAAATACGGCTTAACCTTTTTTATGCAATTATATCCAATTAAATTACTTTCGAAAATATCCGTCTGTTTCTTACTAAACTTCCTATATCCGACGACCCTGGTTACTTATCTCTTTTGAAGACCGTACATGGTATTAATAGAAAGACAACTGAGGAAACTGTATGAAAACGCACGTTGTCTAAATAATGTAATAGATATTGACAGGAAAGTAAGAAAAAGTACGTAGAACAAGCCAGGTGCTGATTAAGGAAAGCCATTAAATAGCCACTTACAGATTGAGTATGCTAGTCAACAGCTACATCACTAACTATGCCTCGACTCTTGCTTGTCTTGCTCTCTCAGTAACGCCTGCACTAAAGACCTTAGCGAGGGCTATGCTTACACTGTGAACGTGGCTTAAAGCTTATGTGAAAGAGATCATCGATAGTAAAGAGACAGTAGAAGACATTTTATGAACTCTCAAGTATGAAACCTATCCTCGTATTGCATGGTCTTCCAGCCTTACCAGATGCAGCTGTACGATAAAATGTCGTAGGCAAATACGACCGTGCAACGAACTAAGCGAAGGGTCAAGTGAGAGAGCGTGCTGCTGGCGCGAGAAGTCACGATCAATTAGTACATGTGTGCTGACAGTTTGGTATTTAGCACATAACAGAGGAAGCGTTTAGAATCAGTAAACAGGGGATAGTAAACTTATGCGAAAAGAAACTGACAGAGGGTTTTTAGTTTTTACACGCTTTATATTAGCTTCACTTGTATGGTTGTATGTTTGTTTGTAACCGACTCCTTAAAGCGCGTTTCTACCCACTTTAAACGACCAAGTTTCATTTAAACTCTGTAGACTTATCGGAGACCAATGACAATACTATAATTTCATAAATTTGTGCCATTATCCTTGCCAGGGTTACCAGGACAGCAAAAAAACTGTCTTCGAAAACTAAGCTGACAAAAGGCTCAAAATTCGAAACACCCTAAAAAATAGAAAATAAATAATAGTTTTAAAAAACCTGATATCAATAAAAAAAAATCCTTAAAAAGTACCCCACGCTTTTTTTTCCATTATTTTCAACTTTTTAGTTTTATTTTTACTTTTTATATACAAGAAAGTTACTGGTGTATCGAGTAAGATTGCCATTCATCATCATCCACAGCAAGACTTCACCCACTACTGAGCATCCCACGCTCCTGTGCCAGCCTCATCCAGGTTTTGCACGCGAAGGCAACAATGTCGTCTGCCCATCTTGTCTTCCATCCAATCCTTGGATACCACTTTGTCAAGGTCTTACTCAACCTGTGATCACTGCGCCTTACCTGTCCTACCCAACTCCATTTGCCGCATGCCCTTGTAGTGAACTAAACATGCCAGTTTTGCAGGTGTGATGTCGATAGACCATGTTGCTGCCAATAAAAGGAGGTTTGAATGATAATTTTAGCTTTTTACCCCTATAAATTGACTGCTGATTGCCGGAAAGCAAATTGAATCAAATGATATAATCATATCCTCCTCATCATCATAATCAGCCAATATTGTTCCCCCTGCTGGGACACAGGCTTCCTTTCGATGACAGAGATTGGGCAGTAATCTACCAGGCGGGCCTACGTAACTACGTACGTTGGTAGATGTCACATGTCTTCGAATTTTTTATTGTAGAACATGCCGGTTTCCTCACGAATTCACGATGTTTTCCTTCACCGTGTAGAGGGCAGTGGTGATGAAATGAATTACCCAAATTAAAGCGCCTGCCCTGGTTTGAACCCACGACCTACTATTCGGTAAGTAGAGGCCCATACTACTGCAGTCCACTGCATCCTCCTCATGATCATCCTTCATTCATTTTAAACTGCTTGAATGTAACATCAGTTTTGTCCCAGTTCACCACTACGAGGTACAAATCAATACGTTCAATAACATGAAGGCAAAACGCTTGCTATTTTACTACGAATAGGTAAGTTCCTCAAATTAGGTCAAGTAACCTTGGAGTACGAATTACGAGGTTATGTAACATGGCTTAGACAAAAAACTACGCTAATGATTTTTTGTAATGAGTAAACTAGTTTGGTGTAAGCGTGGGTGAATAATTTTGGCATATTTCATTCCAATTTTATTGGTAGGCAGATCAGATTTGGCTTAGGAAATGCTAGATTGAAACCTTGAAACCCACATGTAATATCCTTTTTTCCAGAATCCTTGGCGACATCGCGGTAGACCCAAAACAAAGATGGAGGGACGAACTTGGCTCCTACCGAAAGAACTGGCCCACAATGATGGCATTGGGCATAAAATCCATCGGTATGGGTGAATTTAGACTACAATTAAGACAAGATAGATGTACGAGTATGTATATATAACCATTGCTTAAGTCCATCGGCTGATGCGGAAGACTGATGAAACAATTTGTGGTGTGAATCTATACCTATTAGAAGTCACTTTATTCGATTATTGTCACTTTGAGCTCAAAGGGAATGTTTCGGTCACAGTAATTAACTTGAAGAAGTATACAACTATCAGTGAAGAAATAAATAAGAGGTACACTACGTAATCTTGCATGAAAATTGCAGTTTCCAAGTGGGTTACATCAATACCAATAAATACTAGCCAAACACGAAACTAGAAAGTCTAGGCCACCGATATAATACTAATTTAGAAAACTAAACAAACATAGCCATTGTATTGCAAATACATTTGGAAATATTTCAAGACTCGCTTTTTAATAATTTGCATGTCCTAAACACTGACTCATCGCCAAAAATATGTTTTTTTTTTCCTTAGACGGTTTAGAACATCATTTAAATGTATACAAAAATACTTGATTTTCATTCATAGATTTGAATAAAGATAATGTGTTTGATATTGTGCTCATTTCTGATGTTATCTAAGAACTGTATTATGACCTCCGCAGTCTTTGGAGACATGCACCTACTAAGGTTTCTGCTGTTTACGCAAGTGTTGTACGGGTCACCTTCCAAAAAGGTAGAATTAAATATTTTAGGACACAAATGGCACCAGATGTGACTGCTTTTAAAACCTGAAATATGGATTAAATATATCTTCTTTATCTTTACTTAGTATAAAACAAAGTCGCATTTCGTGTTTGTACGCTTAGATCTTTTAAACCATGCAACGGATTTCAATGCGGTTTCCATCAATAGACAGAGTCATTCAAGAGAAAGGAATATAAACATAATACGCAGGCAAAGACGTTGGCAAACGCTACTGTATAATAAAATAAGACTAGGTTGGTCTTGTCTTACATATTTTTTTGTAATGTAGAAGATCTTGCCATTTTTGCTGAAAAGTCTATTAAGATATTCCATGAGGACCTACTTACAATCTAACTTTTGAACCCAAAAACTGCATTTAAAAAGTAAGTTTCTACACAAGCAATATTGTAGGTAACTAAATTATGTAGAAAAAGTTAAGTGACTAACTTTCACATTTTTAAGACCTAACCAGCGGACAATCAGACTGTCTAGACCCAGACAATTCACAGTTATACCTGAAATTGAACAGATTCTTTTTAACAAAACGTGGTGACAAAAAAAAATTGTACTTATTGTCCCATTTTTTGTCAGTTGCTAAAGTTAGGTTTTCTTTTTCACTTTGTGACTGCATTTTGTCTGGTGCATTGATCTTTGCTCTGAAAACTGCATCATAGAAATGGTACCATCTGTTATCTTTTCACGCTAGCTGTATGGATTTCGATAAAATTTGGCACGTAGGCATACCATGATCTAGGTTAGAGTAAAGGACTTCTACCGGGATGAAAAGTCCCATACCTTCGTCGTAAGTTTCCGTGCAATAATTTTCGACCTCCAAGAGGGCGAGCCGCGGGCAAAACCTACTTGATTAATAAAATCAGCTGATTGAGCTTGAGGTTGTATGGACATCACATCTGAAGAAAGTAAGGCAGTCTTTTTATGGGGACAGTGGTCTGAAGAAAGCAATGCTGTTTGATTTAGAAACATCGGTTGTGGAAAACGGCAAGGTAATGTGGAACACTTTCAAAGAAAGCCATGTTTAATATTGGATGGCGCATTAAAACGACTCTATTACTGACTCTCACATAAGTCATCCAATCAATCAAGCCTTTTCCCAACAATGTTGAAGTCCGCTTCTAGTCAAATCGGATGCAGCTGAGAACCTGTATTTTACATAGAGCGATGTCTATATGACCTCCACACCCCAGTTACTGATTAACACAATTCCTCGTAGCAAGATTAGTCGTCAGATTTCGGGCATCTGACTACCCATAACGACTACTCAAGATAATTTCCGAAAAGGGTGTGAAGTCGTAGGCAAAAGATGGTTTCTTTTTTGTTTATAGTATTCTGCAGTCAAAACACCGCAAAAATACCAACTTAGCATTCAAACCAAAGAGAGCCTCACAAAACCGTTAAACGATGAATCAGACAAACACTCCCGGCCATTATTTATGCCAAGAACATCACAAGAAACTCCAGTTCATCATCATAATATCAGTCAATTAACAGTCGGTAACACAATATGCGATTGTAGAAGAGTTTTTTGGGACGTTGCCATAAGGGTCAATGTACTAGGTAATGATCCAATGTGGCGCACTTTGGAGCCAACATGTGGCCAATGATGGCCATTACAACTGATGAGAGGAGTGTAAAGTTTATGACTTTGTTTTGAGTACGATATTCGATCTATTTTGAGATATCGCAACTGTAAATAGGTACTCTTTTATACTGTTTTTTTTTTTAAATATATCCCATCGTTGGATAAAGTTTGCATCTTTTTTGTCGAGAAGGTAATCCAACATTGGATCAAACCAGTTGGCGTGTTGAGCGAGTGCATTGACGACTGGCAGACAGTAATGGATTTCTAATGACGTTCTACTAACGGATTAAAGGTTTAAATTAAAATTTAAGTAAGTTTAAATTATGAAGTGATAACAGTGGTTTGATGTTTTAAGATGATTTACAATCGATGGAACAAGGCTCTATTAAAAATAAACATTTAACCATTTCGGGTATAACTTGGTGTATATTCTGTTACCATTACCTAGGTCCTAGACTCAAGAGCTAAGCTAACTCATGTAGCCGTAAAAACTGATGCTAGTTTACACACTAAGCGACACCTAAATGAATGCCTAAATAAAAGCGCAGCTCTTGGCTCTGTCACGCCAGGCACAACGCCGAAAATTGATAACCTCTAGCTCGCTTTTCACTTAAGGCGCGTACGCACGTACGAACACGAACATAGCGAACACAAACACCAGACCCGAACATTTGGTTCGTACGTATGGACGGCATATTCGAACACTAACGCAAACATAGTTCGAGTCGAGTTCGCGAACAACAGTCGTGAACTCTATCTTAGTAGCCATATTTATAGCACCCCGCCCAGATCTAGGTATACGAACAGTTTTGTTGCGTAACATTTATTAAAGCTCTTCGAACACCGTCCATACAGAACACACTACAAGGATCGCCGCGAACATGTTTGACGAACAGAGTGTTCGATGTTCGATAGTGGTACGCACGTGCGAACCAAGTTGTTGCGTATCATGTAACGCAACAAATTTGTTCGTACGTGCGTACGCGGCTTTAGGAGTCGTCTAGCGTTAGTGAGAATGGACTAACTTTACTTGTTTGACTTGTTTCACGAATCGATGCTAGAACAATATTTGTCAGCTTCTTCACATTTGTGAAGTTATGTAGTCAATGAGATTTTATGCACGAGTCATCAGACTAATGGCCAAAGGCACATTGCTAAGGATCCACAAAGTGTCCTGAACTAACGAACAAGGGCTGTCGGCTTATTAAGAGTCGTTAGCTTAATACTTGCGACTTCCACACTCGGAGTAAGACGATAAAGTAAACAATATTTCGCATGTTAAATGAAGGTAAATAAGGACCCACGTTCTATAGTTAACCAGCGGGTGTAAACTTGCCACGTTAACGATGGGCAAATATACCGAGTCAATACGACTTCTCGTTTACTTGAATGGTACCTATGTATGAAACTTATTTATGATTATGGTATTATAATATTGTAGTCATAATTTCATAATCAGCCGATATTGTTCCCACAGCTGGGACACAAGTTTGCTCTCGGCAAAGAATGGGCCGTAATCTAACCACGCGGGCTCAGCGTGGGTTGGTAAATGTCACATGTCTTCGAATTTTTGTTTCTAGGACATGCCGGTTTCCTCACGATGTTTTCCTTTACCGTTTTCATCACCCTTCAACTCAGGCAGGTGTCTGGGTTGGAACTCACGAGCTACAACACGGTCATAATTTATTAGCTTGTAAATTCTACGTGGGGCAATGACCACTTCTCAAGCGTATAAAGGAGCGCGCTTCAATCGCTGCTTACTGCAAGTCATGTTAGCGGTTTCCCAACGATCTCTCCGTAAGAATTTCCCGTTTTGGTCCGATTTGGCTTATTAAAAGAGAAGAAGAAGAGATTGAAGAGTTTTCGGTACCGGCGGTGTCGGGTACCGGCGATTCCGCGTAAGGCTACGCGACACCACGCAGCGCAACACGACGCCATCACTTCGTGTACAATGGTTTTATGTTTACATTGTTTTTATTTGTATGTATGTTAGTCTGTAAGGTATTTATGATATGGATCTTTGTAGCCCGAAATAAATTGATTTTGATTTGATTAATTTTAATACCAACAGAATAAAACGGTCATAAAGGAACATGTGCAATGACCGTGCACCTCTGACGGAAGATGCCTCGGGTCTCGTCAGTCGCAAATTAAGTAGATAGTAAAACATTTAACACACTCAACGCCAATCGTATCATCGCGATTGGCGCCCGACAGCAACAATAAACCACCCATAGAAGTTCAAAACTACTTTTCTTCAGAGACCTTACCTAACATTCCTATCGTTTCGACCGCCACATTTCTGCCACACCACAAAATGAATCACTCAACCATTGACCATGAACTCATATCGATTAAATATCACCATATTCGGTAGTGTGTAAAGCCTGCATAAAGCTGTGTACCGACAGGAAGGAGGTCTATTGAGGCATGCGTGTGCGCAGTGATGCGCGCATGATATGCATCACAATGCGCTCGTGCCGGGAGTATGTAGGTCCTTAGGGTACGGTTTGGCTGTTATTGAATGTAATGGACGATTGATGGGTTGTTTGAATAGTTGAAAAGCCTATATTATTGATAAAGGCCTGATAACACCTGTGGAGACCAGTGGTAACGGTTGCGACTTACCGATTTTTGTTCGTAGGTTCGAACGTTCGTTAGGAAAACATCGTGAGGAAACCGGCACGTCCTAGAACGAATTCGAAGACATGTGACATCTACCAACCCGCACTGGGCCCGCGTGAAAGATTATGGCCCGCGTGAAAGATTATGGCCCACTCCCTGTCACAGAGAGGCCTGTGTCCCAATAGTGGGAACATTAAAGGTTGATTATGATGATGGTGTTCAGCCGAAAAGGTTAGAGGGTCTAGAATTAAGCTGCGCCTTAGGCTTAACATTTTAGCACGACAATACTATGCTGGCACGATCAAAGTTGAAAAGGTTTACTGCGAACTAAGTGTACAATGTCGAGAAGTCGAAGGTCGAGATGTCGAGGTTGATCAACTGGAGAGATCATCAAAAGAAGAGCAAAGGCAAATGCTGACTAGTACGATCATAAAAAAGTTCGTATCCATAGTTACATGCATCCAAAAAGAAGACAGGTAATTTAGGTCATCGGTATAAGTTGCACGTGTTAGTTTATAAAGCTATTTTATTTTATTTATACTTCACACAGCTTTGTTGTCCCTAACGGACAAAATAAACATTGCCTGTAGTTATTTATGGAAAACGTCAAGTTTTCCTTATAAGTACATAGTCACGCGTTAGATTGTGAAAGTACTTATTTCAATATTGTACACAAATACAACACACGCATACAAATGTACGAGTATTTTGTTGATAAATAAAATTCCAATATTACGTTAGAATTAGAAAGTACTAAGTAGATGGACAGGCCATTGAAAAGGTCAGAAAATCTTTACAGAAGATTGACAGTTTGGCATCTTTTGTTCAAAAAGCAAATTATATAATTTTTCAATCTTATTTGACGAATATAAACCTACTCCATAATAAACTGTAGAAACACTATGAATAGAAAATTCACTGGTCATTTTTAATACCCTTGGAAGCGACAATTCGCTAGTCCAAGCAACAAAATTAAAAGTCATTTATTCAAACTAGCCTAAGAGTCAGCACTTTTTGAACGCCAAAGTTACATAAGAGAGTCCCCCAAAACGCCCGCCCTTCACCATTTCCTAGTGCTTTCGCTGGGAAGAAGTGGCGCAACAAACTCCCCAGCAGCACAGCTGTCCGCTAAGTTAGAAGAACTTGGCTCTATACAAAACAAATACATACCCACAGTCACAAACCCTACGACCACATCTTCACAAATAACATCTGAACCACTTACTCTATTATACTCTAACTATGCCTCACAAATACATCCTGCACATGGTATTGACAACGCACGGACTGCATTCACACAACTGAATAGTTCGTCAGCTCTCCGAAGATTTGCAAGTTAATGCTTATGGACTAATAGCTGACAGGTTTCAATGACCTCAAGATTCAATGACCCCTGCAAAGGGACTTCTTAACGATACTTGAGGAATTAGTAAAGTAAGTGTATTGTATTTGGATAATGTAAAGTTTAAGATGTTGCAGATTTAGATATATGGCGTAACGGGATGTGGTCACGCGTAGCATGACCACCATAGAAAGAACTTTGTCTATTCTTGGTAGAATAGAGATAGAATTGTCATGCTACGCCAGCATAAAACGGTACAAATCTTTAATTCTGTCTTTAATCTTTCTACAATCTGTAATTTTGTCTATTCTTCCGTCGACAAAACCCCTTTCTACGGTGGTCATGCTACGCATGCTGGGCCTCGTAATTGAACTTGTGCTATCGACACGAAAAGATCAAGATGAGGATTATTTTGATCAAAAAGGGCTTACTATTCGACATATTATATGTTAAAGAGAATAGCTGTAGCATAGATATAGCTACTAATCAATAGTTAAAGATAATAAAATAAAGCTATTCGAACTTATAGAAAAACTAATATCTGTGAAAGATAACCTCAATACGGAACAGAACAGGTTATATATTGTGCAATGAAAAACTTGTTGCTAAGAGAGCGATAAACATTTCGAGACCCACTAAACAAGCCAGAATTATATCCACGAGGATACTGCAACAAAATATTCGTGCAGAAATAACGACTCCATTCATTCCTACTTCCATTTATCATACTACATATTGTGCCCATAGTCTATGTGTAAATGATTTCCATGCGTGTGCCCGCCCATATCTCCACATTTTATCAGGTATTGTAAAGCAACCATAGGCTGAACCCATTCAGTAATTGGAGCATTGGATTGGTAAGCGAACAAATCGATGTTTACACAATGATTGGGTTTCAATTTGATACGCTATCAATGTAAGTGCCTTAGGCGGTTGATTCCCATATACAGACATAATTGGCTCAGATAATAAGCCACAGTTAACACAACCAATTAACTCACATAGATTTACTGGAACCAAAGACTTGATACGTCAGTCAGTAAGGTGATAGAGTTATTAACCTTGTCGAAAATGCATTATTGTGCTCTTGGTAGCTTTAAAAATCAACAAGCAGGATTGGAATCTTCCAAAAACAAAAACAGGTCGCTGGAATCAAAACCAACGAACCAAACCCTTTTCGTGCGCAGACAGTATAAAAACACCATCGTATAAAGTTACAAAAACCACAAGCGGTAGTTCACTTGTTGAGCACGGCTGGATGCGCAAGCGCTCGTCACACTTCACTGGTTTCGATACCAAGGGTCGGGCTACGCTACGCCATAGCCATTAACATCTAGTCCTGCTGGAACTAATTGCCCGATAAAGGTGCCGTACCTTAGATAGAAAACTATGGTTGTAAAACATAGACAGTCTCTTCCGAAAAGTTGAACTGTTAAAGGAGTTTGGCTTTTATTATATCAGCGGTAATATAGGATGCTGCGAGCTAAATACCTTGAGTAAGGCATATCAATTTTAATACGACTTGGTTTTGGTTAATATCTATGGCAAATAAATAATTGTTCTAAATCTATGGCATTGGTCAGTATGGACGCGAGATCAAAAACCAGTACTTAAAGCTTTTTTCTGAAGCTGTATTCCTGGTATAATTCGATCGCAGTACAAAAACTACTTCGTGTAAAAAACTGCAGTATCTACGCAATTAATCAAATCTGGTTGGTCTAGAAACCGACTCCGCCCGGGACAAGACTATGATGATGATATAGAATATACTATGATTTACTCAGTTTCGGGCCGTTAGTTTTTATTCGAAGGGCCGGGCGAAGGACTGACATCTTGTCGTCTAATTTAACTAATTGAGCTATTACAGTGCCGTACCTTCGTGGATAACTTATTAGACGAGGATGGTGAAGATTGTACCATTTTAATAAACATGTCGACAGTCCAAAACAATGGGTTATGTTGTGAAATAGTGGAAGCTATTGTCAATAATGGTTTCGTCCAAGTCTAACGTAGTTAGTGCAAACTCAACGATATTTCAATCTGCTCTTAGTAGCTTGAATGACGAATAGAATTGGTATCATTAGGCCTACATCAAATCTATTAATGGCAATAAAACCTACATCCAACTGCCGCTTTAAGTTTCGCTATTATACGATTGTGCTCAGTATGGCTAGTTACTATCATACAATCTAGCTATTGTACTTACTATTCAGGCATTTATTTAGTCGTACACTCCTAGAGAATGGGCAGTAGCGTTCTTTATGCATTTTACCACCATACTGCGATCGCCAACTCGCCTGCCAAGCGTGGCGATTATGGCAAAGCCCCCCAAATTGGGGGAGGCCTAAGTCCAACAGTGGACGTCTTACGGCTGAGATGATGGTGATGATGATGACACTCCTAATGGCTTTGTATTCTTGTGATACAATTACTGGACAGGTGACGCAACGAGTCTCAGATTTGAAGCAGGAAAGAGTGAATTAACTAAGAATGGGACTACATTTCTCCAAATTATGGATTTAAAATCTCGATTTCTTTTAAATCGGGATCTTGATTTCAGAATTTCGATAATGTTATTATTGGTACTGAAACCAGTCTAAAACCGGTAGCTAATCTCGGGACCATCAGCATCCACCTGTTAAATGATCACATACGGCGATCACAAATACGGTTGCCATGCACAGATTATGGCAACACTCGCCCACGATTTCTAGTAGCATTTTTCAATGGCGGTCGCTTCCGTAATAGAGTCAGACTACTTTAGATGTGTTGATGAATGATGCTGACGACCGAAATCATTTAGATTAGAGGAGTTGTGTTCTCGTCTCGTGTTCAAGGTCGTGCAAAAAATGTCTGGACGTTATACGGTGATTCGTTTCTATGTTGGCAAATACAGAGGCCCGTGAAAATTTTGCAGGTAGGCGCGTTGTTCATGAATGTATTTTCCTTTCCATTGTTCGTGTGGGAAACATGAGCAGTCCCGTTGTCCTAGCTAGTACTTTAGACCGCTCGCGCTCGTCAGTGGTAATAAAATCAATATAAGCTGAACTCTTATTCTGTTGAAACTTTGTACTAAGCTAGGGTAGCTCAAGGGCAGTGTGGACACGTGAGACCCACTGTACAAAACTTGGATTGTAGAAGGCTTAGGGCTTAGGAAATTCATAGAATACAGAGGTGACTGTATGATGAATGATGAAGAGCACTGCGAGCTTTAGACAAAAAAAATTCGTCGTATTTTCCGTGTACCTACTCAAAAATTAGGAAGCTATAAAGTATGGTGCGATTTCGGGGGCTGTCTTTTGAGACGTTCTAAAAACATTAACTTACGTCCATTTCCAATAAAGTTTTCATTCCGAAAAGACATTATCTTAAGGTGTCTTCACACAGCGAGCGCGACGCGGCGGGACCGGGCGGCGACGCGACGCTGAGTAGTTGTAATGTACTAGATAGTATGGACGACTTCACACAGAGCGCTCGGCGCGACGCGCCACGCCGCCGCCGCGCCGAGTCGTAATACAACTCAAGAGGCCGGCGTGCCGCGAGCGGGGCGCGAGCGCAGCGTCGGCAGGACGGCGATAAATTGCAGAAGTATCACAAGTTTTAAATTGATTGACTGCGTCTTACATTTAATAATAGTTTTGTATGTTAGTTGATACGAGTAATGGATAGTGAATGAAAGTGAACGATCGCCGACATTAGCTGTGATTGACTAAAACATTTTCATTACGAGTACAGTTTCAAACAACTAGCGCACGTGAATCAATTGAATTTGAACTTTATGCCAATGTGATTAGAGTCACACGACGCAAGCTTGTTTATTACAATGACTGTATCCTTTATTTAGTAAGTAAACTCAATTAATTTAATGAGAATAATTCGATACATTTAATCTAAGAAACCCGTTAAATCTTATTGAAAAGTCAAAAAAATTAAAACAGTTCGGTTTAAAGCATAGGACCAATTTCCTAACAATTGAAATGATTTGGTTTTCTGTTTTGTCTCTGTAACTTTTTGATCATTCACATGACAAGACAGCGCGGCGCCGCACAGTGGGTTGCAAATCGCGAGATAAGAAAGGTAATTCATAATAACCATGTGATTTCAATTTAGTGAAACGAATTTTTGTGATTTTTTTAGACTGTCTTGGCTTATAGTATAAAAAAATATTGTGAACTTGACTAAGCATACTCATATTTAAAGCATTTAACCATAAAATTAATCATCAACATACATTTTTTTTTTAATTGAGGATTTTTAAAACACCACAAATGGTGGCGCAATATGAAGTATGTAAAAAAAATAAAAATAAATGGTACTATCTGCGTTTAAGGGTATAATGGTGAACCTTATAATTCCAGGGATAGAATAATTTTTCATGTCAGCAGCGTACAATTTTTTCGCTTTGTGGATTTACCGAGACAGATTTTCAAACCTCCGGCATCCTTCTGAATCTCGCATAAAAGGCATGGAGTACAGTTTGACAAATTAAGCCAAACCTCATAAGATCGCAAAAGATTTAGAAAGGTACGTAAAATGCCTGTCAATTTCAATGTTTAACGGCTACTAATACGATTAAAATTCATAATTTTGTAAAGCGCTTGAGGCTAAGTTACAACAGCCGCACGGGTCGATGATATGCTGACCTGTGATATTTGTTAGATACTTCATTAAAAAATAAGAGCAAGAGCGTTTCCACGTCTGAATCGCTCAACATTTTTTCAATGAATGAATCGCGGCGCGGCGCCGCACAGTGGATCGTCCCCATACAAGAGGTCGGACATAGAATCAAAAATTGAAAAAGGATCTAATTAAAAACAAAATATACAGTTGCATTTCTCTATTAAAGTACAACAAAAATTGTTCTACGCTTTTTTTATTTGACCAGCACTTTAGGCGCTATTCGATGAAAACTTTTATTTTTGTATGGAAACGAACACAAAAATGTATTTATCTCATGATTCCCTCTTTGTTCGACTTGTGGATTTCACTACTGTTATTTACCCATTTTATGCCACATTTTCTTCAAGGACACATGGTGCCCCTACCGAGATATTTTGCCTATAGTAACTATCTTTGTATGTGTATTACTGATGGAATGGAGGTACATTAAGTATACTTATTACTGAGAATTAGTCATCACTAAGTAGTTCCTTAAATAACAGGTGCATTTTTGAGGACTTTAATAACTTATGAACGCTTTTGTTGCAACATAACAAAAGCGTTAATGAGTCATTAAGTAACGACTACCAGTACTTGCTTAATCTAATGAGTTATTGTAATTACTATGTTCACAGCTCTTAAGCTCTGCAGTGTGATTGGCTCATGTCATAATTAGCTTATCAAATTCATTGCTAGTTATAGTTATTTTTGTGTGTTTTGCACATGTGTGTTGTTCTTTAATAGAGGAATGCAACTGTATATTTTGATTTTTTTTTAAATTAAATACTTTTTCAATTTTTGATTCTATGTCCGACCTCTTGTATGGAGACGATCCACTGTGCGCCGGCGGGACGGGACGTGATCGCGCCCGCAGTGTGAAGGCTCCCGCCGCGCCGGCGTCGCGCCGGCGCCCCGCCACGTCGCGTCACGTCACGCCCCGCTCGCTGTCTGAAGACACCTTTAGCTGCCACAACCAAGGACCGTTTAGTTTATCTTAAATTCAATTCACTTCCAACTATCTCGGCCACGTGGGTGACTAATTATACCGTGCCGTGCCTAGATAGTGTTCTATTTAGTCACGCAAGATATTACAATGTAGTACGATGTACAAGGAAGAACGTAGTAAATACCTCGCAGCAATTTATGACGGAGATTATTCAGTAAATCGGCTGTTACTATTTGATCTGGATGAATTGTAATCGAGTTTGGTATTTTTCTTCAATACATCCTAAAGGTGACATATAGTTTCTTTCTTTTCTTTTTAGTTTTAACAGGTACTACGATGGAGAACAAAAACAATGGGATATTTTGTTGTAGTATACTTACTTACTACAACAAAATATCCCATTGTTACCCCTAGTATGTACCAGTTTTACAAGAAGTTCTCGTGCGTCAAGTTCAGTTTTTGCCTCTAGAGGTAAACTGCTATTTTGGTCAATGAAAAGTATGATGTTTCACACAAAATATTGTGTTTCTTTACATGTTTTGAGACTTTGACCAAAATTCAATGCTATCTCTAAAGTAGAACTGTTTTTCATTTTCAAAATCATCCCGAAAGATAACGTTGCATTTTAAAACTGCACATGGCTGTGGTATTTGTTTGTTTATTTAACAAATAAAAACATCGATAAGAAAGTTGTCGACAGACATTGCCCAGTGATGGTGAAGTATCCTGACATGATGGTTTTTTTGCCAACTTACCGAGGAGTTGTCTCGACGGGCCGCGCATGTTTGCAGATTGTTATTCCCTTTTATTTTTATGGTTTAGTTACTTTCTTTCTACCAGTATGCATTATGTGCTGTCGATTATGCCTGATCGTTTGGGAAGGGACTAATAATTATGTATAGTTTTGTAACTTTATTTACGTAACCATCACCGATTTGGGGAGGAAACTAGCATTCATAATATTTTTTTGTGTGTATTGAGAATTGTTGTAGCAAATTAACTGTCGTAGGAAGTGTTTTTATGTTAGCCTTGACTTTATATTGTATTTCATTTACAAGTATAAACTGCTATGGTCACACACACCATGGCATGGTTGTATTGAAGAACATATGTTTCATGATAACAGGGATTTGTGGCTAAATAGTAACAGCCGCATGGGTCGATCGATCAGGTTGAGGTACGCTTGCCGCAGTTAGTGTGTGGATGGATGACAATCTTTACATACCAAAACCTACACGCCTTGGAAAGCACGTTTAGTTGTTGGTCTGGCTTTCATTCGTGGATCTTTGACTGTCGTTATGGATCGTCAGAAGCCCGAAAGACTGACAACCATTCTTACCAACGGGTAGCATATTACCCAGGAACTGGGTTGTGGAGGTGTGATAGGTAGTTGTTCCGGGTAAAATACTGGTATCAGCTGCATTCGGTTAGACTGGAAGCCGACCCTAACATAGTTAAGAACAGACTGGGCAGATGATGAGTTTCAACTAAACGTTCCTTGATAATTTTACTACTTTCCTTATCTGTACTGATAAGCAAGTTCATTCACTCCACAAAAATAATTCAAACAACTTGAAGGATATTTTTTTTATCACTAGTATTTTAGTCTGATTTCCTTGAAGCTAAAGTAAACAGAGTTGTGGGAGAGGTCTATGTCCAATAGTAGACTGCGATTGCTGAGTTAGGTAGATATTAAAGAATTTGATGAAATCTTAAAAATAGAATAGAATATCTAAACACAAAGTATAGCAGCAAAGACAAAAAAATACTTTTTCTATATTGCCAGTAATAAAACCATAATTTTAATCCTTTGGATAAATCCTTCATCACAGCAAACTAATCATAGACGGAATGTTACCTTCAGTGAGGAAAATAAACATGGAGCACTGATAGATAAAGAGGTTATGGACAGGTGTGGCCGAGATAAGCGGAATTATCTGATTTGCCACAATCACATCACTCATTTAGATGCCTTCGTAAGACGCTATGAATGAAATTTTAATTATAATACTATCACATAAGTGAAGGTTAAAAATATAAGTTGCTCAGAAATCAAAGCTTTAGTGCATACTTTTAGAGCTTAAATTATTGTTTAATTTAATAAATTATGGACCAATGGATATCAACCAGTTGCGGATGAGAAACCAGTATCAATTTATTTTACCATTTCCCCTTTATTAATTATTGTGATTGAGAACATAGGTAGGTTTCCTTTATTGAATATTTTCAGAGTAATGATAATAATTTAATAGACCAAGTTTGTTAATGAACTATTATTTATTACATACCTATGCTATACAAGGAAAATAGTTTAACATACTCAATGGAAGTACAAATTATTGAAACTTTAATCATATTTTAAAAGTTTTGTAAATAAACAGGTACACTGTTTTGATAAAATTAATCAAAACATTAGCATTCTTACTATTTTTATTGTGTTAGATATGGCACTGACATTTGATATCTTAATTATTTCCTGTAATATTAAAGGTATGCTATAGTTTGTCTACACAAAATGTCAAGGTAAATGTGGAAAACACTCTGCATTTATTTGTGAAAAGTTTGATGTGCTAAAAATAAAAGTATTCCACATTGTTATAACATAGCTGTCGCGCCAAAAACTCGGCAAAATTAGTTCTAGCTCATGGTAACAACACAGCTTGAGTATGGTCTAAGAAGTAAAAAAAAACACTTTTTTCACTACACTACAAGATATATCAAATTTCATTCATTTCTTGTTAAGTTTATACAGAAATACTGTACTGAAATACTGTAATACGAGCGCAACATCGTTTTATATTACTACGAAGCTACGAACGTAATTAGAAAGACACCGACGCAAAAACCTTTGGGCGTGCGCAATCCATAACCTAAATAATAAACACAAGCATCTTTAAACCATAAAAGGTGAATTATGAAGTATTTGAGCATCTTTCCGGCTATTTTAATTAATAATTCCGGGCGTATTATTCAAGTTGGAAAAATAAAAAACAATAATTGAAATGATGGCGGGCGGCACAATGGCGCGCTTACTGGTTTGCTAATAAAACACGTAAAAATCAGGAAAATACTCACGTTTGATAACAATAATCCACACTCACTGAAAAAAAAAACACTGAACAAATCAAATATCACCGAGTTCGGCGTGTATTGTATCGATCAAACAAAACGTATTTTATTTGAGAAAGCGTCGTTGAAACACATCGTTTTTCCGGATTCAGAATGATTAGTGTTGCCAAGTGTTGCCAAGAAATCTACAAAACAAAAGCAAACTCTATAACTATCAATCAGATAACATTTTTTAATTTCAGTTTTAATGATAACACTAAAAATAGTTTTCAAAAAAGCATTGGTGAAATCACAGGTGAAAATTACTATTCAAAAAAAAATATATGCATAAAAGTTTTTTCTTTTGGCAAGATATTGTGTTCTAACGGTCATTGACTTCCCTAGTTTGGGGGAAAATTAAGATTATTGCAGCGAGAGACAAAACCCTTTTTCTTTAGGTTATTGGATTCTCAAAGTTATTTAGGAGGGTGTAAGAGTATTTTTTTTTTCACCCCGACTGCTATTTTACTATTGTTAACTCAATAAATTGTATTTAAAGTTAAATAACCGGTAGCCGGGTCGTAGTTAGTGTAGACGTAGCATATGTATGCTACGGCTACACTGTCATGTTATCGCTAATTACAAGTAACGCTTACTCTGTGGTATATAGCACGACGCCTCGGTGTGTACAACAAAGAGAGCGCTACTCTTTTTTCGCGATAACGCGAAAAAGTAGCCGTCGCGTAAATAAACATGATTTTTTTATTGCTAAGAAAAACTGATTAAATTCTACAGAATTAAAATAACGAATAGGTACTAAAATTACGAGAATTGACCGTCCGGTGGGGTCAATTAATTTTATGAATGGTCACAGTCTCATCTCGGTCTGAACCTTTTACCTTGAGTTTCCATACATTTTTGACAAGTTTTTGACATTTGACTGTTGCCGAGATGAGACTACGACTATATTTTGAACTTTTTTTTAAAACGAGATGTTTATATAATTCCCATATTATGCTTTCGAAACATTGACCTTTTACATAAATAAAAATAGTTCCCGTTAGGGTTTTTAACCCAAACGTTTTTCAGAAAAAGTATATTGTACCTATTGGCGGCTGTTCGGGAAAATTTAATTCTGACGTTGTAGCACCACTGAAGTGTCAGTCAGTACTCAGTCTGTCAATCGAATGTCAAAATAAAATAACCAAAAATACCATGTGCGTTGCGCGGCGACACACGGTATTTGATCTATAAATAGTTATATCGAGTGATTATTGTGCCATGGATTACGTGCTGGGCAGCGTGGCAGCCTTAGTTACCGGCAACGTGACACCAAGCAGACCTAAGCTTATGAAGAGAGCCTTAACTCCTACAAAACATCAGCCATCACCCAATGTTACTCCAAAGAGTGAATTTGTTGAAGATAGATCCATATTTCTTTCACCAAGTATGCAGAAAAAGAAGGCTATAGTCAAGAAGTCGCCGAAGAGAATATTTCAGAACCCAGAAACTGAGAATACTGAAAATGGGGAGGGCAATTTAAGTCTCTCAAGCCCGAAGGCAGATAAAGTTAAGAAACATTTAAAAGATGAATTAGAAGCTGACAGCGTGGCTAACAAAAGTATATCGAGTCAGAAATCACCTAAAAACAAAGGTAATAACAAAAGAGAATCAACAACAACACTTGATGGTAATAAAAGTGTTGCAGAACAAGGTGATAATGAAAATACTCCTCAAAAGAAGAAAAAGAAACAGAACTCTGAATCAGATAATACAGAAAATGTAATTACTAAACCTATACGCGATTTAAGAACTGAAGATGGTACTCCAGCAGCAAAAAGTCCTAAAAAGAAGAAGCCGAGACGCAAGTCAGTAGTCTCCACAGATAGTGTTAAAGAAAATGATACAAGGGTCATATCAAATCCACCTACTCCTAATATAAGTTCTGTGAAACAGGATAATAAAACGAACACTACAGAAGCAGTAGTAAACACCAATGATGTCACAGAAACAAGTAATACTAACACTCCTAAAAAGAAGAATAAGAGACGAAAGAAGAAGTCAAAGGCACAAGCAGCACCACAAACTGCTGAAAACAAAGACAAAGAATCAGATGGAACAGACAAGGAAAATATACAAAAACAAAATCAAGTAGCAACAAAAAAGAAGAATAAAAGACGTAAGAAATCAAAAGGACCACATAATAAACCAGAAACTATGGACACAAATGAACAAAAACCAGAAATTATGGACACAGATGAACAAAAACCAGAAAGTGGAGCAGAATCAGATAATGATGAAGAAGAAGAAGAAAAAAAAAATTCTGAAACTAAAAGCACAGTTAACCCAAATGCTATAACAGATAAAGAATCAGATTCAGAACACGAATCTGATGATGAAATTGAGTCGGAGAATGAGGAAATAAATAAAAAAGTACTGGAATCAGAGAAGCCAGAATCTTCAGATGATGAAGATGAGGATGCAGAGAAAGCGCAGAAAAAAGAAGCGGAGGACAAAGAAGCGGGGAAACCTGAAGGTGGTGAAGAGAGAATCACCGAGGAGGAGATTAAAAGGACACTGTTTGTGGGCAATGTCCCCTTTAGTGTTAAGTGTAAGAAGGAATTAAAGAAGATTTTTAGTCAACATGGGCAGATAGAAACCATCAGGTATTTTGTTAAAAAAAAAAATCTTGAACTAGTTACACCTTTTTTTCTGATGAAAAACAAACAAAGCAGTAAAAATCAGAATGACATAAATCAGACATACAGATAAAACCTTTATGTCCGTTTTCAATAAAATGAGACAGTGGGTTCATAATGATCTAAATTATATAGTCACCACCTAAGTACACATTATGGTAAAGCAACAAAGATATTGAGTATTGACACCACAATGTAATGCAAAAACAAAAGCAAACTATTAGAGCATTCTGTGCCTAGGCATTACATTGAGTTCTCTGCTAGTGTCAGTGAAAATCATTAGTCCCAGATATTTAAGTCATACAAAGACATTAAATTCCATCAGTACATAATGCATAACAATCTCAAGCAAACCTTATTTCAACTCATGTTTTATCTTCAGGATCCGCACAGTTCCCATTAAAGATGGCCGCTACACCCCTAAGTTAGCTGTGATCAAGAATGAGTTGCATCCAGAGAGGACCACCGTCAATGTGTACATTAAGTATGTTGATGAAGATTCTGTAGAAAAGGTAAATTAATGTCCAATGTAATGTTTTCAATACTGTACTGTTATATGTTGCTTTTATTTCTAGTAAATTTTCTTTAATAGATTTGAACAGAATTTAACCTTATATTGAAGTTACCATTGTTCTCAAAACGGTGAAGTATAACATTGTGTTGAAAACAGCATGTCCTAGATCCTAAGTTTCAAAGTCATGTGACACCTGCAGTGGTCAATTATGGCCCACTCCCTCTCCCAGAGAGGAGGCCTGAGTCCCAGCTGTGGGATTGTGGGAACATTATAGACTGATTAAGTTATGCTTATGTTATATTGATCTGTTAGTAATAACTGCTACAAGGGTCGATCAAATCAGATTAGGCTACGCCTGCTGTGGGTGTTCCATGGATAAACCATTTTTCCATACTAAGACCTTGTGCTTCTGAAAGCATGTTAAGCCGTTGGTTCCGACTGTCATTAATTGATCTTTGATAGTTTGTTACGGATCGTCGGAATCCAAAAGTCTGCCAACCAGTCTTACCTAATATATTGATATTGGTACCGATTCCCTTGCTCACAAACTAAACTAAATTTAAGTTCAGTGCATCTTTTTCTTTGTATTTCATTAAGAAGAGGACAAAAGATAAATTTTAGTTTAGTCCTGTCAAATTAATCAGCGCCTGTCACTACTCCATACAAGTTTAGACGTGATTAAAAACTTGCCTACTAAAATTACGTCAAGCGCCGATTAATTTGACAGGACTAAACTAAAATTTATCTTCTGTCCTTTCTTTAATGAAATAGAAAGAAAAAGATGCATTGAACTTAAATTTAGTTTAGTTTGTGATTAAGGGAATCGGCACCAGTAACTAATAACTGTGTCTTGGAGGTCAGATTTTTAGATGAAGTTGGTCCATGCAATATACTGGTATGCAGCTGCATACAGTTGGACTGGAAGGCGACCCCAACATAAAGGGGAATGGCTAGGCATGTAAAGATGACATGGACACAAAAAGAGAATCATCATCATCATCATTTCAGCCATAAGACGTCCACTGCTGGACATAGGCCTCGCCCAATTTGGGTGCTTTATCATAATCTCCACGCTTGGCATACGGATTGGCGACCGCAGTATGGTGGTAAAATGCATAGAGAATGCTGGTACCCACTCTCCAGTAAGTCCCTTAGTCGCCTTTTACGACACCCACGGGAAGAAATAGGGTGATGCTATCCTTTACGTCCACATGGACAAAAGACATGTAGACAACGTGTGTTTATGTAATCAGCCTATGCCGTTCCCGCTGCTGGGACACAGGTCTCCTCTCGGTCAGAAGGAGTGGGGCGTAATCTACCACGCGGGCCCAGTGCGGGTTGGTAAATGTCATGTCTTCGAATTTTTGGTTATAGGACATGCCGTTTTCCTCACGATGTTTTCCTTAACCTTTTTGAGAGCAGTGGAGATGAAATTATTTACACAAAGTAAAACGTCTGCCTGGGGTCGAAACCACAACCTACAACTCGAAATTCGAAGCCGATACTACTGGGCCACCCCTGCTCGCAAAAAGAGAACTTAGCTTGGATAAACGCATGGTAGAACGTATGGTAGAACGATACTCATACTGTTGTTAAACCTTACTTTTTTGTTTCACAGGCGCTAGTAGAAAACAACACAGTCCTCAATGAGAACCACCTCAGAGTGTCCCGCAGCAGCAGCACAGGAGCGGAACACGACCCCAAGTGCTCTATATTTATCGGAAACATGCCGTTTGCGATGGAAGATGAAGCTCTGAGGGCCAAGTTTGAGAACTGTGGGGAGATACAATCTGTCAGGATAATAAGGGATAAGAAGACTAACGCGGGGAAAGGTGAGCTTATAATTATTGTATAAGAATGGGTAGAGCAGCTACTGTCATAGCCAGCAAATTATTTCAATCAAAGAAAGAAAGAAAATGCATTTATTTAGCACAGACTAAAAAGCACACAATATGTATGTGGAAAGAGTATGACATATTATTGAAAAAGCTAGAGTCCGTCGGAATCAGAGGATTGTCACTTCAGTGGCTATCTTCATACTTAACTGATAGACAACAGAGTGTAGTTATCTCCAAGCTTAATGAAAAGAGAGACATGACAGGTCCGTCGATACTAACTTACTTACACTAGTTAATTATATCTCTACTAGTCTTGATCGCAGACGCCAGGTAGACGTTCTTTACTTTGATTTTCAAAAGGCGTTTGACAGAGTCAACAATGACGTCTTGCTGTCAAAGCTCAGTGCTATAGGTGTAGCTCCAGGTCTCCTACGGCTTCTTGCAGATTACTTGCGGGACCGACAACAATTTGTCAGACTAGGTTTATATGAGTCACTCCCATACCACACTCGCTCGGGTGTGAGTCAAGGTTCGGTAGTCGGCCCTCTCCTTTTCATCTTGGTGATTAATGACCTCCCTGACGTAGTTGCGAATGCCAGATCCCTCTTATATGCTGATGACTTAAAACTGTTTTATGAAATAAAATCTGAGCTCGATTGCCAAGCTCTGCAATCAGACATTGATTCAGTATATAAGTGGAGCATAGAAAATCAAATGGAATTTAATAAATCAAAATGCTACGTGATGTCCTTCGGTCGAATGCGGCACCCAGTCAACTTTACATACAAGCTGAATGGAGAGGCAATCACAAGAACGGATTCCATGAAAGACCTGGGAGTCATATTCGACAGTAAGCTCACTTTTCACGACCACATCACATCCACTGCTAAAGAGTCTTTCAAGCGCCTTGGTTTCATCTTAAGGAACTGTCGTGATTTTCATAACCCCCACGTTATCAAGCTTATTTTTGGGGCATTGGTCCGTAGCAAACTTGAGTCTAGTGCGTGCGTATGGAATCCTTTTGAGAAGCAGTATGCGTTAGCTTTAGAAAAAGTTCAAAAAGCATTCCTTAGATACCTTTACAAGCGCTTGTACGGGTTTTATCCTTTCTTGTATCCCACAAAGTTTCTGTTGGGTTGCTTAAGCTTTAATTCTCTAGAAGTAAGAAGGTCGCGCGATCAGATGACTGTAATATTTAAAATTCTTAGGGGGATTATTGATGCTCCTGATCTGCACAATGATATCTGTAAACTATTTGTCCCAGACAATTACTGTCGTGGTAGAAAACACCGCTTGCTGGCTGTTCCAACTTGCCGTACTATTGCGCACTCCAAGTCACCTATTCCTCGGACTTTAGCAGCTACTAACGCTTTCCTGAACTCAAACACAGATATAGATATGTTTGCAAATGAATGGAAGATGATACTGTCAGAATGTTTGAATTTTTGTGAGAAGAATGCATGACTGCTAAATTCATTGTAAATATCAAAATAGTTTTACTATATGTTTAAATAGTGTAATTGGCTTCGGCCGTTCTATTTAAAATAAAATAAATAAATAAATAAATAAATAAATAAATAAATGACATTTTACTCGTCTGAATATAAAAATGTCAAATGTGGCGTACCACAAGGTAGTATATTGGGCCCTATTCTATTTATTATTTACATAAACGACATAGTTGACATATTACCAATCATAATTGTATTCTTTTTGCTGATGACATATCTATTATTATTACTAGTGACAAAAAATTTAAAACCATTACTGATCATGAAACGGACATAAATAAAACAATTGACATTTTAATTAACTATTTAAATATTAATAATTTATCTATTAATCTCAATAAATCTGTTTATATTCAATTCAATCAATCTTATAATCAGAAATATAATTTTAAAATGAACGTACCCAAACTTACCCAAGTGACACAAACTAAATTCTTAGGAGTAATTGTAGACCAACATTTAGGTTGACCATGTGTGCAATAAAATAAATAAATTCGTGTACGCCCTAAGGCAAATTAAAAGGGTCACTAGTATAAAAACGGCTGTGATGTCTTATCAGGCATATGTTGAGTCCTCTTTACGGTATGGTCTAATATTTTGGGGAAATAGTACCGACCAAGGTTTTGTTGCCCAAAAAAAATGCATACGAGCTATTTATGGTATCCCATCGGATGAATCATGCCAACCCATTTAAAAAAAACTTGGTCTGCTACCATTGCCCTCATTGTATTTGTATGAAGTGTCTATGTTTGTACGAAAACATATAGAGCTGTTTAAAACAGTAGAAGAAGTAAGCTCACGTAGTCGGCGTGATCAGCACCAGCACAGACTCATACTGGAAGAGATTCCTAGGATAGTGAAATACAATAAGAGCTGTCCAGCTATGTGTATTTGTGTATTTAATAAACTACCAAATATTTTAAAAACGTTAAATTGTAGACTGTTTAAGATTAAGTTGTATAATTTGTTGACTCAATATAACTTCTATAGTATTAAGCAATTTTTGGAACATAGACCTTAGTTTATTGTATTGTAAAATTTTATAGCGTTTGACTTGACACTTACAAGTTTGCATGCTTTAATTCTAAGCAAAACATGCTGGACCTTATATTTATTTTAACAACTTTGTATACCGTGTTTTTCGCAAATAAATATATTATTATTTTCATATATATATTTATATATCTCGGGATCCTAGGATCCCGGTCTTTTAGAAGGCATACGAGGGGCCGAAGCCAACTCGCAGAGGCCCCTTAGAAAATTTAAATGAAGTGAGGCACTAACCGACGGTTATCCCCGTATGCACTGTGCAAGTGCACCCAAGGACAACCTCCGGTTGGTGTTGGACTTTTGCAGGATATGGAAACCAAGAAGTTGGACTATGTATTTGACTGGCTAAAATGGACTGGTTACCAAGAACTATGGAAGGTCTATGGCCCCTGCCGCATCAATGTTTGTATTTACACGGATTAAATGGCAGGGGGTGACTTGCACACTCAATAATGGGCCCCCGGAAACCGTCGCTGGCACATAGTGACGCAGCGAAAAGGGGGCAACACTTCCTGAGGTGCTTGAGAAGTGGAGAGGTATTCCACGGCTTTCAGAACAATCCCAGAGCCCGGAAGATGGTCAATATCCCTACTAGCACTTACTGGAATACTTCCTTTCCCCGAGCACGTTTGCTCTTGCGAATCTCCACTCAAGCCGGCCAATAAAGGCAAGAATGAGGTGGGAGCTCTGAACCTCTTCATTGTTCACTCCAGCCGGCCAATAAAGGCAAGCCAGAGATGAGGAACAAGAATTCTCCCGGGAGATAGGGTCCGTGGGGTCGCTACTGCCCAACAGCACGCCACATGCTGCCCTGCGGGTATATTATTATAAAAAAATAAAACGTAAAAGCGTAAGGTGCGATGACAAACTAGTAATGGTTAGAGTGTGCCTCACGTCTGCACCAAAAACGCCCAGTTCAGCAAAAATGTCGGACAACTAGTTCCTGATGCTGGTTTTCTACTGGACCTGAAGTGTGAGGCAATCACTTTTTTGCCTCCACCTCTAATTCTCTCCTCTTTTTAACTCTTGTCAGTTTTCTCTTTACAAATATTCTTATGAGAAAACCATAGAAAATGTTTGGCGAATAAATGCAACCATCTGGTTGAGTAATATCATTTTGCTAAATGATAACAGCCACGCGGATCGATCGAAGGTTAAGGGAGCTTGCCGCGGTCGGTTCGTAGGTGACCATTCATAACATATCGAGACTCTTCCGGGTCTCGAAAAGCAGGTTAAGCCGTTGATTTCGGCTTGGTTGTCCGAGTTTTGAGCGACTCCATAACCCAGTTACTGGGTAACCCAAAACAGGGGTATTCAGGTTACAATAAAGATTGCAAGCCAACCCCGTCTATGTTGGTTGGATATTGTAATTTTTTTGTTGTTAGGTAAAAAACAATTAATTTTGTCTTTGCAGGATTTGGCTATGTAAACTTCGAATCGAAAGACGGCGTAGAACTAGCCCTAGCTTTAACAGAAGAAGATCTAACAGTCAAGAACAGAATACTTCGCGTGAAACGGTGCACACAAACCACGACCAAGAAGAAACCAGTGAAAAACAATAATAACGTGAAACATAGCGGATACAAAGGCGGTAATCACCAGCCTAATCAAGAAAGAGGCGGTTTCAATAACCAAGAAAGAGGTAGTTTTAGAGATGGCAACCAACAAAGTGGGGGCTTTAGAGGTGGACATCAGCAAAGAGGCGGCTTTAGAGGTGGCCACCAGCAAAGAGGAGGCTTTAGAGGTGGCCACCAGCAAAGTGGGGGCTTTAGAGGTGGCCACCAGCAAAGTGGTGGCTTCAGAGGTGGTATTAACCAGCCACGGGGAGATTTCAGATCTGGCAATAATGATAATAACCAACAAAGAGGTGGCTTTAAAGGTGGAAATAACCAAGGTTTCCAGCAAAGAAGTGGGCCACCTAGCCGTAACAACCAGGGTAATAGGCAAAGAGCTTTTGGAGCCAGCAATGACCAGCAAAGAGGCGGATTTAATAATAAGTTTGATGGCCAGAGGAATCTACCGCAGAAAGATGAGCAGGGGCGCGAGGGAGCGCACAGGAGAGTTATGAATAAGAGGAAGAATCAGGTAAGAAAATGTTTTTAGAAATGCTTTAGACAGTAGGCACTTTGGGTAAACTGACTTTAAAAGTGTCGATCACTAAAAACGACTTACGCAATAATACACGATGGTAGGAACAACGCACTTACTCTCGCTATGAACCCAAAACATTATTCTAGACATACAAATTTTTCGTCGGTTATAAAAAGAACGCTGTTTCATTTCTATGTATCTTGATTATGTTCTAATAGTTCCTATAACGGTTGTTTACATAGAAAGTAATGGTAAACTAAAAACGGTTTTAGAAAAAAAAATCATCCAAGAAAAACACTACAAAGTGAAAAAGAACTTTAATTTCGGAAGTTGGTGGCAAAAACCGAAAATATGAAACCAAAGACACCGATTTCCGTAACAAAAGTTATTTTTTTAATTCTAAATATAAAATCAACTTTTCTGTTGATTCCAGGATGGTGCTGGCGGTGATGCACCTCCAAACAAAAAACCTAAAGATACGAGCGAGCCTAAAGAAAAGAAAACCAGGAAGGAATTCGTTGGCATGACGGCTGAAAAGAAAAAGGTAAGCTTTCGTTACATAGTGTTTCTCCTCATCATCATCCTTGCGTTATCCCGGTTGCATTCTTGCGGAGCCCGGGGTCCGCTTCCCTGCTTTTAGCTCTCCACTTCGGACGGTCTTGTGCATCCCTTATGGTGAGTTTGTTGGTACGCATGTCGTCCGCTACGACGTCAAGCCAGCACTTTTTGGGTCTGCCCCTTCTACAGGGACCCGGGCGGAGGCGGCATGGCCAGACATTTGTTCCCCACATAGCCCGCCAGTTTCCGTAATACGTGCCCGTACCAACGTAGGCGACACTCCTGCAATTTGTCTGCTATGTCACGGATATGAAGGCTGCCGCGAATGCGTGAGTTCTTGACGCGGTCTCTCCGCGTAACTCCGGACATCCAGCGCAACTTCCGTGACACGCACTTCTTGCTTGTGCCGCTCAAGTACGGGCCACGCCTCACTGCCATATAAAAGAACAGGCCTAATGATGGATTTATAGACCTGTCCCTTCAGCTTAACCGGTATCTTGGGGTCACAAATGATACCAGACACCTCTCGCCATTTAGCCCACGCTGCAGCAATGCGTGCCTTGACGTCGTAGTCGATGTCACCAGACGCTTGGAGTACAGATCCCAAGTACATAAACTGGTCCGTGCGCTCGACCGTATCTTCGCCTGTGCAGACGGATGTGAGATCTGCTGTGTTGCAGGCCAAGTACTCTGTCTTCGCCACATTGAGCTTCAGACCACCGTTCTCAAGCGTACCCTTCCACGCCTTCACGCGTCTCGCCAGTCCCCGCCTGCCAAGAGTGGCGATTATGGCAAATCCCCTCAAATTGGGGGAAGCCTATGTCTAGCAGTGGATGACTTACGGCTGAAATGTTGAAGATGGTTTGCCAAAAGACATCAAAACAATCGCATAGACGTCGTAACATCATTATTTTGCTTAGTGGTGTCCCACAGGGCACTTTTCCGGGTCCTCTCCAATTCAAGACTATATCATAACCTATGTTATCTTTCGCAAGTGTTTGTAATAACATTGAAAATATTTTACAGAAACACAAGTTCGACAAAGGGCTAAAGAAGAAGAAGGCTTTGAGCGAGATAATGACGAAATAATGTGATTTTGGTGATAATACTTCGAACTGTATGTAACTTATTGTTTTAATATGTTCATTAAAATGGCGAACATTTTAAATAAAATGTTTTTAATTTCATTTTGCCCTTATTATGATTGTACCTAATTAAATTTAGATAATATGTAGTATGAGCAATAGAGCGCAGTATAATAGTATAATAGCGTTAAATTAACGGATCGTGTCCGTAACACAATACTGCGCTCCAAAACAAACATAGCTGACGTAGATAAAAAGGCAACTTAATGGGACTGGGCAGTTCATGTCTGACGCATGCCGGACAAACTGTGAGCCCAAGTAGCGCAGAACTGGTGCCCTGAGACAGTGAGACGGGATTGCGGCAGACCAAGTAGGAGATAGAGGGACGAGCTGGATTCCGTCAAAACTGAAGGAGGACGCGCGGGCTCGCGAAAGGCGGAAGGAATGAGGAAACTGGGACAGTAGACAGAAAACCATAATAGAACAAAACCATATAGTATTAGGTGCATGTTGATAGTAGTTCGTTATAACGCTTAACATGGACTTAGCTTGGCTTGTTGTGCAATTTGATAAATGCAGGTTCTTAAAGTCATCATCAACTGTCTAGCCTTTTTATTAACTATGTTGGGGTCGGCATCCAGGTTAACCAGATGCAGCTGAGTACCAGTATTTTAAATGGATCCACTATCTAACTGACCTTCACAACCCAGTTACTTGATAATACGACACCCCTAGGTAAGACTGGTTGTCAGTCTTTCGGGCTTCTGACGACGTTTAAAGACTGTCAAAATTCTACGAATGACAGCCGAGGCCTATGGCTTAACGTGCTTTCCGAGACACTACGCATGTAAAGATGGTCACCCATCCACGGAACAATCGCGGCAAGCGTAGCTGTACTTAATCGACTGACGAAATCTTTGGCCTCTTTATTATATGTATAGATGAAGAGTTTGTTTGTTTGGTTGAACGCTATGATCTCAGGAACTAGTGATTGGAATTGAAAAAATCTTTTAGTTTAGGTAGCCTATCTATGGCGGAAGGCTACAGGCTATATAACATCACGCTACGACTATAGTCTTTTCGCCATAAGATGAGTTCCCTGACAGTTATTGTTTGACAATTGTAGTGACGTGACCTAACGAAATATAATCGATTTTTTTATAATATCGATTCAGTTAGCAAAGAAAATGGAATCGGATTATCGATTTTAGATTTTCAAAATATTTTTTTAATAAACTGGTTATTCTACTTCCTACTAATATTATAAATGTGAAAGTTATTATGTGTGTGTGTGTGGATGATTCTTACTCTTTCACGCATAAAGTACTGTACGGATTTTGATGAAACTTTACAGTAATATAGCTTATATATCAGAATAAGAAATAGGCTACATAACATCACGTGAGCAGAGCAAAAACCTGACATAACGCACTCGTACTGACGCGACGCGATCGCGATTACAAAATGGCCGCTCCGGTTCATCTATTTTTTTGTCGATTAGTGTATTGAGTAGTGGCAATCTCTATTGGCCGAATTTCCGTTCAACGTATTAGACATTTTTAAGATTTATACTTTTTTATTTTATTTACTTAATTTATTAACAGTTAATTATAACTACAATAATTTACGTAGTAATTTACGAAAGGCAATATTTTTTTTTATCATTTCTTTTTTAATTTTTTTGCCAGTTTATTTTTTATTCGTCTAAAGTAGTATGCGTGCCACGGAAAAATTGAACTGTCAGGGAACTCATGTTTTGGCGAAAAAACTATAAAAGAAGCTGAGCAGCAATGAAAAATTGTTGCAAAAACGGGGAAATGTATTCCTCTTGAGAGCTACCGTTGCGTGCGCTGCGTAAACGTCAAATTAAGGCAACAATCATGAATGACGGAATTGTTCCTCTTAAAATGTTCTAAAAAAGTCCGTGATAGCATGTGTCTATCTTTTAAGGTTGACGCACTATAACGTTTATAATTGTAATAAAATCGAAATATTTTAAAGCTGAAGAGTTTATTTGGTTGAACGTCGATCTCAGGAACTACGTTTAGTGTTGGATAGCCCGTTTATCGACGAAACCGAGCTAAAATAAAAAAGGCACGAATACGTAGAACTCTCAGGGGCAAGCGATTCAATGCGACGGGGAGGGGAGAGGGAATAAGAAATTTAATGCGGACGAAGTCGCGGGCATAATTAATATATATAATTAAGAACCTGGTCTTTTGGCAAATATGCCAAAAGAAGACTAGATTCATACCGGATCTTTCAATGCAATGAAGTCTATAACAGTGAACGGAGTTTGCGTAGGTAAATTATGGGGCCAACTAATAAGTTAATGGGACTGTTGAGCTGGGTATATACAGCCCACCATTCTGCTTCATACTGGCTAGTTATAAATAAAAATACATACATTATTTGGTACAGTATTTATTGTATAGTTGTCATTACAAAAATGTCAATGTTAGCAAAAATAATCACAGTCTGACACTTCTAAGATACAATAATTAATTCTACACGCAATCGATACATTCGCTACGCCATCTATCGACCGATTTACACAACTATTCGATGTTCCATTTGCTAAGCGACATCTCTAGACCGAAAATATTAAAAACAGAGAATATTTTATACAAACGCCACGTATAACTTAATATCTAGACTTCTATCTACCAATTCTAGACTCCGTAACAACCTAACTTAACTGTACATCACTACAATCTATAAAATGATGTGACCATTGATTATTATAGATTTTGAATACCATAAAGTTTGTGTGTTGCTGTTTAAAAAACAAGATGGCGCTGCCGTTTACTTAATTATTATTATTTTTCGATAAACTGCTGTTTTGATTAAATTCACACATACTTTTTTAACAGAGTCTAACCAAAATTAATAATCATAAAGTATTTGAAGTTCAAACCAGGTTATATATTTTGACCCCAAAAAGGTTTTTCGAAAAAAGTATCTTATACACCATTATTGTTTATGGCACCATCTTATTCTATGGTAACTCATTTATCAGGTATTTTCAACATTGCATGTCAAAATCTTACATTATAATGTCCCTTACCAATGATAGCTAGGAAAACCTGTGTTTATTTCGAGATAGATACATTCCACATGGGAAACTGATTTTAGGGCAATATTTATTTAGCATGTTGGCAACACCACAGTAGGTATTCATTTTTAAATATGTTTACTATAGCAACACAGCTTAATTGTTTTAAATGATTTATAATCTAATAGAGAATCAGGTTTTAACTCAGAACTAGAGAGAACTCCCGAAATAAACACAAGAAAACACATTTTAACCCTAAAAAGCGTTGGACCAATCATTATTGCTAACATTCCCGTTAACCCTAGAAGTATATCTTGACACTAACGCATAAATATAAGCTACTATTTACATTCCGACTAACAGTCAATTAGCTATAAGAACTAAGTCATTAAAAACAGTTTTGTTCGTATTTTTGAGCAAAATAAAATTTTATGAGGATGTTAGGGCAAAAGGGGTTTAACATCAACATTCTCATTTTGATAAATTAATCGAAAAAATGTCAATAGATTTTCTTCGAAAAATATAAGTTAAGCCACTTTTGCACAAACATCCTCAAATACGCAAAAAAGTGACCATGTTTGTCATACTAAATCGGATTTAGAAATCACATCATAGAAAACTTTTTCTTGTACATATTTAGAAAGAAAGCCGTACACTTTCGATATTTGGTGGTAACAGGCATAAGCGTGATTTAGGCATTTTGGAAAACACCCAGTATTTTCTACATCTCCAGCCTTATTTTTTTTTGTATTTTTACTATTTTTTTCTCCATTTTTCTTTAAGTTTCGACAGTGTACAACTAACTTTGACTCGTCTACCTTCACCTTTATAATGAAGAAATAGAAACTGACTAAATAAAAGGCGTGGTCCATGAAACTCTAATTCTGTTCTATCGTAAGCTACAACGTACACAAATAATTTACAAATATACTTACATCAGATTTTTTGTTTGCTATAATTGATATGTATGTCAATAATGTGATGCAAAATAAAATTAATGTTATGATTTATACAATTCAAATAATTACAATACAATTCACTGATAGCTTACGATAGTCAAAATACCCCATTTTAAATGCTATTATTACGTAACAGATATATTTAGAAAATTCTAAAGGACGGACTTCCAAAGTCGAAAATCGACTTCCAAATGACGGACCAATGCCTGAAGCAACTGCAATGGCATCCTAATTTCTTTTGAACTTCAAAATGGTTAACGTGACGACTAAAAATAGGGCGATCCAGGCTAGAGTTGAGACGAAGCCCATGTAGACTTCTGGGTCCGTGATTGGCCATCCTCGGGTGAGGATGGACCGTAGCGAGTTGGTGGCTAAAGTCAGGGGAAGACATAGAGAGACGTATCTTAGCACCCAGGGCATGCCCTCGATGGGCCAGATGACTCCACTGAGCAGCAGTGTCGGGTAGAAGGATCCGAGTGCAAGCTGGATAGCGTTTCGTTCGAGCTCGCAAGCCGCGGAGATTACGAAACCGAAACACATGCCGCAAAGACCTGAAAACACGAAATATTATTTTTATTTATCATCATATAATTATTTAGTACAACAAATTAGTGATCAATACTAAATTAATTTTATCCTTCCGAGAAGACAAAGCTTCTCACAGGACCGCAAAAACATTCTAACGTTGTTGTCTTCCATTCACCAGCAAAGAAGTTTCAATCCAAGGATTTCTGTCATCTTCACTAGTATCGACACCAATTATGAAAGATTATCTCATGCATACATAAATTCATGCCTTCTTTCCAAGGTAGGTAGAAACTATAGAACGCTAGCTGCTACGATCCTAACATATTCCTTTTGCTTCATTTACGCTCATCCATTAAGGTCATTCAAATACGCACGCCGGTTGCGAGTACTACGCATCTGAGATCTGAACATTCTGAATTTCTAGAATTTCTCATGCCTTTTAGCCAATAGTAACAGGTTTACCCAGATACATTTTGACAATTCAGAACAACATTCATTGCGTTATTTAAGTTATTGAGCAGACAATTATTTCGAACATATGAATTAATGTATTAACAATATGCTTCCAAAATGATTCATCTTACAACGCAGGGTACACTAGACGCGTATTTAATCCTTGCCCCTTTTAATGCTATTTTAGCACATACCTAAAAAAATATTGTATTCTTATTCAAGGCTACTGCTAAGTCTTTTCAAGGTAAGTTTCCATACTAGACATAAATGTCCAAACTACAAACCATTTATAACTGACATAAAAATGAGGAAGTTTCTGCGTTAGTAAAGTTTACTCATTTCCGAGTGGCCAACATTTTATAGTTGGAATAAACTTGAACATGATCTTGAACATAGCGATATGCAAATAATAATGAGATTATCTAAACTATACCTACCTCTAATAACGCATTAGAGATGTTTAAAAAACCTTGAGAATTATTTAAGTACTTATAAAATTATTTGTGGTCTCACTAAATTAAGTTAGGCAGATATCAAGGAATGCCAAATCATAAATATGACCTTTTTTACAAAACCACATTTTTTTTCTATTCTTTCGTTAAATGTTCCATGACTAAGTTTAATGACTGCAAAAACTACGACATATTTCTGAGATATTAACGTTATTCTATGGAAAATTGTGCGTCATTAAGTATGACAATTATATTATCTTGTATTTAATGACCGCAAAAAGTGTAGACATTAATGTTGGTCACACCGGTCATTATAAGAGTTATGTGCATTATGATACTATTCAGATTGTGTATAAAAAAAACGATGTCATATAATGTGACATGCGACCACTTATGTTTGCAACTATGTAAAACCATGTACAGACAGCACATCAGGCTACCCGAAACTGTAAAATTTTCCCAATTAATCTTGAACCTAATAATACTATAGCGATAAAATTGAAAACCTTTTAAAGAAATTTGACAGATTGTAGTAGCTTTAAGTGCTGGTGTCTGTACATTACTGTGTCCTGACGCGATACACGAATCAAACGAAACAGTTCTGTGGCCCTAGTGTAAGTTTCTTTTAACCATCTCGAACATACGCATCGACTGCGTTTGGCACTCCGATTGGCCCTGGTTTGAAGTTCTACTGTCCCACAGCTGGGTAGAAGCCTCCCCAAAGTCCTTCCAGGAACTCTTTTCCCGCGCCATCTCGGTTAACTAAGTTTAACCAAAAACATAAAAAAGCACCAGTTTACTCACCCTGCAACAAAGTCAGCATAATAACGAATACTATATTTCCATTATTTTTGACTCCAAACACGACGATCATGAATATGAGGACCAGCGCCGTCTGCCCGCACATCACCACGAACTGAGTGACGACGTGTGAGAACAGGATCTCTCCCGGAGACACTCCGGCGACCCACGACCTGTCCAGCAGACCTTCCATCCGTTCTACGATCAGCGCTGATGACGTGAGGGCGACGGCCAAGAAAAATACGATGCTGTGAAAGAAATTATGATAGTTTAAGGGTTTTAGGCTTGTTTTGATAAATGATATTTATTTCTGTGGGTAGATTCAAAAAACCAGTTTTAGACGTCTTAAACAAATAATGTTTTGAAAGTACTTAGATGAGGTGTTTCTTATGCGACTATTGTGGGAAGAAACGCCGAAAAATACTGAGAGGTTCTATAGTAACTTTATATGCAGAAACATAGAAAAAATATAAATTAATAAGATTTTGCTGGTAAGTATTTAAGCTAACAAAAATCTGTTTGAAAGTGGCGATTCCTGCCAGGGTCGCGAGATTCGTTCGAAAGAGTTACCGTGGCCCTGGCACATGGGCAACTGAAGGAACACGGGTGGGTTTTAGTCAGTAAAAGTCTGACACGTCCTTCCGCTCCGCCCAGAGCGGGAGAAGTCATTTGATGATTTCCCATCCAAAAAAAAAACAAAAAGTGGCGATTCAGTTGTGAAGGTGTGAAGATGTCCGTAAGAAAATGAATTCGTCATACATACGGTGCAGTCCGTTTGCATACTGTCCTACGTAACGTACATACATTTTGTATAACTAAGGCAATAGGCATTACCTATAGGTAAATATTTAAAAAAAAAAACTAAATTTAAATGATCAGCCAGATAAGTTGACAGAAACTTATCAGGAGCAAGGTGTAACATGTATTCATTTCACAATATATACATAGTGTCAAGTTCTAATAGTGTCCAAATTGGCACCTGATACTATATACCAAAGAAAATGAAGAGATTTTGAAGATATTACTTGACAGATTGGTTAACCTTAACTTATCTGGAGACAGTGTAACGGGTGACCTATATTTTTTTAATCACTTACGTCAAAATAACTCCAGGAGCGACGAAGTCAGTGAAGGAGGGGTTCTTATTGCCGTAGATAGGGTCCATGAAGTCGATGGGGATGTCACCCAGCTTCGGATTGTGTTTACACGTCTGTAGCAAGTCCTGGAAATAACGAATATGAGGTGTTAAAATGATGGATTTAGCATATCATATCATAATCAGAATTCTCACTGCTGGGACAAAAACCTCTTCTCGGTTAGAGGGAGTGGGCTATACCTAACCTTGTAGGCTAAGCTGTGCGTCAAAGGCATAATCAGCGTTGATAAATAGAACAAAGTGGTCAAAATGAACCATTAGATCAAATTTTGAGGAAAATAACGAGGAATCGACAATCTTGTGAAGAAGCCGTGAAATGAAGAAAAAAAAAAGTAAAATTAAGGGACACTTACCTTAGCAAAGTCCCTGTATGAGAACTGAATATCTCTGTTCAACATGAGGCCGATCTGTTGGTTGGACATGTCGAGCCAGACTTGCACCTCCGACGATATGATGGTCTCATTGTCAGCAGTATCCGCTGTGGACAAACGAGGTTACAGTTTGAGGAGCAGTTTATAAAATTATGTGCACCATACAGGGTCACATTAAACTTTACAGACATAATGGGTATCGATATCTGTTAACAACCACAGCGCCATCTACTGGCGATAAATAATGCAATCGATGTGACGAAAGCGGCGTGTGGGGGTTAGACACTGACACGACAACGTCTTGACGTAGAAACCTCGGCATATTTAGTCCTTCGAGCCGGATTAAATTAAGTTGTGGTTTCTGCGCTAGGTTGTCGTCGTGCCAGTTGACGGAGGTGTGGTTTTCAACAATATTATATCATTATAATAAGTTAGTGTGTAGTTAGTTACTAGAGAATGGGCAGTAGTGTTCTCTATGCATTTTACCACCATACTGCGATCGCCAACCCGCCTGCCAAGCGTGGCGATTATGGCAAAGCCCCCCAAATTGGGGGAGGCCTAAGTCCACCAGTGGACGTCTTACAGCTGAAATGATGAAGTTAGTGTCCAACAGATTCGCATCTATTTGGATGATATAGTCATTTCTTTATGAAGGTAACTACCCATTTCTCTACTACTTACTTAAGACGATACGAGCGACACAATTGCAAAAAATTATGCGACAGATAATCTGCGTGCGTTTAATTAAAATTACGCAACGTCACTTCGGTCTGATTTGCCAGGACATTTAAAAAGTATCGCAAGCAGCACGTAGAAGTTCCGTCGTGTATTTCCCGTAAAAAAATACTCACCCAAAGCCAGTCTTGCAACGAGCGAGTCGGTATAATTTTCGTTGAAGTACAGCGCGCCCCACGCCTGTCCATCTTCGACGGCTTTCAGGGCTGATGACAGGTCCGCGTAGTACTCCTTTATAGTGTGGTTGTTGAGATTGGCCAGGTATCGACAGGAGAGGTTCTGCATCGAGCAGGACGTGTTGTATGGACAGTAGCCGTCGACAATGCGGACGTCATCGTTCACTATGGCCTGCGGAGACAAGAGGAAATGTTAGTCTAGCATTTGAAAAGGTCTTGAAGAATTGTAGCAATGTTCAAATTCAGCAAATTTAAATGTTCCTCTCGCTTTGAAGTTCAGTTCTATTATATTCTAACAGAGCTCCTGTTCGAATAGCGAGTTCTCTTAGAAGCAGATTGAATCCCAATGCAACGGAAACAGAAGGCATAATCTGAGAGTTCATGTTCCGAATCTTGCGTATCTATTCCGTTACTCTGCGTTATAAACATACCAAAGACATAAAACACGAATGTTTCAATCTTATTTTGATAAAAAAATTATGAAGCCATCAGAATAATTGGCATCATCTTTTTTTCGCAGCAGTACAATGATGATGGCTCATAACACTTTAAAAGGCATCCCTAGGATTGTTACTTGTTTATCTCACTATCTCCCAGTAATCTTGATCCCCAATAATCATCTTCTACATTCTATGTTAGTGGGTGTGGTTTCCGTACTTAATCCTTCAGGTGGACTATAGTGCGTCAGCTATGGCGGCCGTCGGTGGATATTCCAACCAGCCCACTTCGTTCCAGGAGTTGATAATATCTTCTGGGCAGTCAACACCATATTTCAGAACATAAGTGTACTCACCAGCCTCAACCCACTAGGATCCCTCCCGATGGCCAGACAGAACAGGATGACCTGCATCACGGGCAGCACGAAGATGAACAGCATCACGCCGATGTTACGCCACATCCGAAGGAAGTTCTTCTGGATGAGGGCCTTTATCTTGCCGCGAGATGTGAACTGGAAAGAAAAGAGAAGTGATGTAGATGAGCAAGAGAAAAACCTTATTTGAATGGCAGAATTCAGATAGTCTTTGTTGTTCCAGGTCTAGAAGTATGTGGAGATATATTAATGTTTGTAAAAGCACCCACGGATTAGGAGAAAATATTGAGTGAGGGAAATAGCATTATAACAGACGACAAAGTATAGAAATTGCCCAGGATTTATGTGCTTTAAATTTCGCCATTGTAAGATGCGCTGTGCGCTACCTTGATACTTTGGGCGCCTCGTCATAAACCGGATGGGTTTCGAAGGGACTTTGCAGTAATTTTTTAAATTCTATTAATGACGAATATTAAGAAACACTTACGTTTAGACAGTCTCCGCAGTCTTCACAATCAGGTGTCACATCAGTCACCTTACCAGGAATCTGAAACATGCCGCCATTATGTTCATAAGTTTAGGTTTAGCTTGAAAACTTGAGGCATTCCCAAGTAATTCTGGGTAAAGGTTAGATAACACGATAATATTTTCAGGAAGGACCAGAATGTCAAAAATAAAACGGATGATTTATTTATAACTTTTTATCAAAATCAAAGAGGTATCAAGTCGTAAGAGGGAAGTAAAAGGATTTTTATCAGAGAAATTCACAGGAGAGAGAAAACACCATGCTATACTTACATCACCATTAGAGCCCGCACCATTGTCTACTATCAGCACCTCCTTGCTCTGATGGAACACTAGTCCCACGACCTGAGCATCCTCCGCCGCGTAGGGCGCCTCCTCTCGCTTCGACATCTTGTTGAGTCCTAGGCCTCCGCCCGTTACGTTGAGCTCCACAACTTGGTTCGCTTGGCCTGGAAGAGAAGGCACGTTTTGTTGGGTAGGTTGATCCACTGAAAGGAAAAGGGGGGGTTTTAGATTTCTGAGAAAAAAGAAACCTAAGAATTGACTAAGATTATGTGTGGACAAGTGGGCAAATTAAATAGTGTTATTTGATAGCGATGGCTTATTAGGGCGAATCATGGTTGCTGATTGAGAACCAGCTGCGTTATTGCGTAACACACTACCAGTAGGAATGGCTTTCATTTTGACAGTTCAACGATATTCATTGCGTTATTTACGTTGTTGAGCAGACAATTATTTCGTACTTAGGGAGCAATAGTTAAGCAATAACCTTCAAAATTATTCACATTATGACTGATAATGTGTTACGCAATTACGGTGCTGATGTTAAGTAGTAGTACAGTCGAATTTTCAAACAAATCTTAATTTCAAATCGCCGTAAGCTTCATTAGTCGTCATTAGATAATAATGATGACACATTTTGGAACAGTCATCAAAATGCACAAAACCTAGATACAGTCAACAAACATACTTATTGGTAATCATCTAGGAAAACAACATTTCACGTGTTCAATCGATTCGCATGATGTTCCGGTATATAAAATCGAGTGATACGTCAACAGATTATCTTGTATAGATCATCGTTTTACACGAATACGGCGATGCAAAAAGGTGGGTTATGATTTTGATCGATATATATGTGAGTATGTATGTATGTTCATCTGCTGTCTCATAACTTCTAAACTACTGATCATAATTTGACAAATGTAGTATCGTTGGAAGCGTCTTGATCGTCTGCTGGTTATAGGCTATGTGACGCCACATTAAATGACTTAACTATACTTTATGTTCGAATTTAATATCTTCATTTATTTAATTCATGTTATCAAAGACTTTGCATGCTAGGTTTAGCGAATTGTATTAGATACTGTAAAATAACCCGACCATCTGTTATGTACTACAATTCTTGCAAAATAAATTTCATTTAATTTCAAAGTCACAAACTAAAAAAATATATTCAGTGATATCGGGCCGGGTACCAAATTATTTGGCTTAATTACTGATTAAATAAATTAAATATAACGTAAGTTAACAAACTTAAACCTGACGACTGAAGTATCATGCACTAAAAACTACAAAACAAGAAAATATTTTCATCTGAAAGCCGTGATCGTATCCCTAACAAAAACAATACTTTCTACCAGTAGTAAGCAATCATAAACTTTATGTCAAAGTGGTATTCTACCACGCATATGCATGATGTTCCGGTATATAAAACCATGTGATATCTGACAGAGTATCTTATATAGATGATAGTTTTTCATATGTAAAGATGAAATGTTTCATATTCATGTGAAATGAGGTGGAAAATAAACGGAATGCTTTCTTCGTGGCTCCGAGGGAGAGAGTGCTACACGAGAGTGGACATGCTTTGTGCATTTGTAGTTAATTATGGTTACCGTTTGGTCGGTCAGCTGTAGATAAGAACTGTGATCTAATTGCGTAACACAGTTACAGTTTCATTTTGACAGTTCAACAACACTCATTGCGTTATTTACGGACAAAGATAATAATAATATCTCAGGACAACCAACACACCATTATCTGATCCCAAACCAGGCAGAGCATGTACTATGTCAACCAGACAACTGATAAATATACTTATATATTTCTAAATATGTATTTACCAATGTATGTACATACTCGTATCTATACTTAATATTATAAAGCTGATGAGTTTGTTTGTTTGTATGTTTGTTTGATTGAACGCGCTAATCTCAGGAACTACTGATCCGAGTTGAAAAATTATTTTTGTGTTGGGTAGCCTATTTATCGAGGAAGGCTATAGGTTATATAACATCACGCTATAACCAAGAGGAGCGGAGCAGTAATGAAAAATGTTGCAAAAATGGGAAAAATCGCACGGGTAGGCGATTCGACGTGACGGGAAAGGTCGGGGGAACAAGAAATTTAACGCGGACTAAGTCGCGGGCAAAAGCTAGTTATAGATAAATTACACCCAGACAGAACAAATGATTGTGCTCATCACACAGAGATTTGTCCTGGGTGGGAATCGAACCCACGACCTCAGTCTTTGCAGTCAGGGGCACTAACCACTACACTAACAAGCCAGTCAGATGAAATAACTGTGGCTTCTGGGAGTTTCTAAGGGTATTTTTGGCCTGCAGATTCCCTATTAGTATAATGCTTGTCCCATAATTTCATATTTTAATTGTAACTGATAAAATGTGGCTGAATTATACAAATCTATTCAGGTACTGATAATAAGGCGTGACTTTATTTGAAGTTTTAATACCCTGGTAGTCTGGATTTATGCCCGGTTGTTTGCAATAAGCTCATTCCCTGTTACATGGGTTTTAAATATAACAGGCAAAATTAGGATGTACTGTACGTACACTTCTTCTTAACCCTTCTGGCAAAAGTGATGTAATAAATGATAAATAAAAATATTGTTAATTTTATGAATATACTTAAGACTTTTCTCCAACATCTCAATAATCGACAATGCAGCAAGAAAAACTCCGATGGTTAGAGTCAATCGAACAATAGTGCAACAACCTTGACAACAATTTTCTAGACGTAGTTGTCAATAGGTAAAATACAACGCAACTTAGTCATTATAAGTTAATCATTGTCTTCGAGATATGAGCCAATCCCAGGCTAGGATAGTACAAGGGTCGAGGATACAATTTCTACAACATAACTGTCTGGTGGCTTTGAGTATTTTGTAAATGGCCTACGCAAATGTCCTGCTGATCTGGTAGCGTCTTGTGACGGGTAGTTGAGCTCCCTGAAATAAGGTTGAGCTACACGATGACTGATACATACATTCCGTCTGTTGGGACAGGTCAGCTCAAAGCTGCAATGGCTCTTTGTTCAAAAGGCTCTTCCAGACATTGCCCTGCATTGTTAGACTCACATAAAATTCTAATAATATAATATGTTTTGACTTAAAAAAAAAGAGACCATGACCTCTCGAGTTTGTTTCGGCGTTTCTTCCTAGGGAACAGTCAGCTAGAAAATGCCGGCACCATGAAGTTTAAAAAAAAACATTGACCAAAAAATGTTGACGTGTTAAAGTGTTGTTATAAGATCTACTTACAGAAATAAACATTTGATTATATTTCATTTTGGTTGAAGGATAGTAGTGACTAAGTCCAAAGAAGAAAGACGTTCCGTATTCGTTTGTCTGTAGTACATGTCAGTGCAAATCTGCAAAATAGATTTGTGGTGCATTTCATTTACCTTATTTTTATCCGACTAAACTGCGCGACAGCAAAGGAAGGGTTATGACTTGCCCGACTCGTTTTTGTGTCTATTTTGTTGTTTCTTCCATCCAGCTACCTATTAGTTAGTTTTTAAACTTACTCGTACTATCTCAAGCTTTGACAAAAAAAAATATTTCGATATCTACGTCATCGAATACAGTGCTGATTTACGCAACAAAAGAACAATATAAGTAGTAGAATCAGCCTATAATGTTCCCACTATTGGGACACACGCCTCCTGGCCTCCTCTATGAATCTTTATGAGAGGGAGTGGGCCATAATTCACCAGTGCGGGTTGGTAGATGTCACATGTCATCGAATTTTTGTTCTAAGACATGCCGGTTTCTTCACGTTTTGTTTTCCTTCACTGTTTTGAGAGCAGTGATGATGAAAGAAAATACACAACCCTGCCTGGGTTCGAACTCACGACCTACAGTTCGGAAGTCGTGGCTGATACCAATGGGCAACCACTGCTTTTGTGTAAATATAAATGCTTTGTGTTGTTTCAAAGAATTACCCGCTACTTTAGAATAAAACATTATTCTTTTCTTATTAAGCATTTTACTACACAAATAAACATCACCACATGCATACAAAACTGTTATTTTACATTGTAATATTTAAATATGCCATCAATAACACTTACGTACCTACTTAATAAGGTAAAACTAATGGGCGCTACTCTATTAGTCAGTGACAACTCTATTCATTGCTGAATAGCGACATGACTAAGTACTACGTTGAAATTATTCACAATTTGTCATCTTTGTCGTAAAACATGCGTTCTTAAGGGGAATGCTCCAACCAGCCCGCGAAATTCAAAATTTATTGCGTTCTTTGCAATTTTCAGGCCAGTGCTAGGTTGTATGTTGATTAAAATATTATTCACGGCTGTAAGACGTATGTTTATAATAATACTTTAATCAACATACAACGTAAAACTGGCCTGCAAATTGCAAAAAACGTAAGAAAATTTGAATTACGCGGGCTGGTTGGAGCATTCACCTTAATGTATTTTGAAGAGGCCTTCGTTCGTAGTGTTCGTATTGGCGTACTTTGGTCTGTATTCTCATGAATACGGATTTTTATGGACATCAAAAATACGTTTTGGTACCTTGATCTAAGGACTGATGAGAATGTCATTCAAACCCAGGTTAAGTATATTTTTTTGCATTTCAATTAGATGTCAAATCATAATTTGACATAGGCATACCTACTAGGGTTATCCCAACGACTTCGTGCGTTCACCAACCTATTCTTTTTTCAAACCTATCTAGTTTGTATTTCCTAGGTACTTATCTCTGGCCATGTCTCGCACTACCTCTTTTGAAAGACATCTATAGCCACACCAACAGTACGTCTAAACCAATAAGGTACTTGATTTCGTCACCGTCATGAATTATTCCAACAACCTTGACAGCAGACCTTTGACCCACTGTCTCAGCAGAGATGAGTAAGTTAGTAAAACTACAGTTTATGACAAAAATGATCGTCGGAACAATAGTCAGCTATTTACGACAGGACCTTGCATTGTGCATCTGTTTCGTAAGGCCGTGCTGGCACGCAAGACGCGAACGTGCATCTAGAGATGGGTTGTAAGTTGAGGCCGAATATTCGGCTTCGATTTTCGGTGTGTTGAAATTGTTGGGACTTATACGTATACAATATTAAATGTGGGGTAGTGCTGAAGGGACCGGTATCGAAGTAAAAACTTCTTTATGTGCCCTTTGACCTTTGTTTAAACAGCGAAACTAGAGGTCATAAACATACCCCTTGTTTTTTTTTTTTAAGAGAATAAAAAATGTGGCAATTCAACTTTGACATAAGAGATTTGCTAGTCGAAAATAACGCTAACAGAAAATTATAAAAAAATTTAACGGGAGCAGTCCGTAGATTTCTTAATTGAAAAATAATATGAGAAATTATCGCTGTCTTACACTGATTATTCGGCGAAACCCCGAGTGCCGAATACCGAATATTCGGCCCAACTCTATTATTACCATTAACTTGTATTTCAAAGAATTCATTTTGCAACAATAGCAATATTACTAGAATATACATAAATTACAATACCGTAACTACTGTTGTGCAACTTTCTTAAGTTTTGATTTATCTTTATATATATAATTCTACTGTACGTGTGTATGTCACTGAACTCCTCCTAAACGGGTGGACCGATTTGAATGAATTTTGTATGCGTTTGGGTAGTGGTTTAGATTCACTATTGGACCCGGTAAGTGGCACTGCTATCGAGTTCTAGGAAACAGGAAAACGTCTGTACGGTCAGCTAGTCGTTATATAAAATGTTAGCTAATAAATGATTTTAAGATGAAATAAGAAAATATAAAAGAAGTCACGTTTTAATTTATGACCTTTTTTCAGCAGTACCAAAGACTTTAACACATATCCTCACGCTTTGTTTCTCCGAAGAGTTAGGTAGAGTTGTCCATAGTACCTATATTTTGGAAGTTATCGAAGCATCAACCGGCACGAGTCCAAACTCTGGGCTGCTATTTAGAAATTCCTGGTGGAAAAACCCAATAACAAATAGACCGAGTTGGGAATCGAACTCAGGACCTCATGGTTATCAGTAGAGAGAAAGTTTAAATTTTGCCTGGTACAGATACCGCAAGGTTTTTTTAGTAGCAATATTTTTAAAACTATGGACAACATAATAATGACTCAATAATTATCCTCGCGAAACAATTTAAAGCAAAGTTAAATTAATAACCATACTAAACCTGAACGCAAAGAGATCTGAATATTAATGTTTTAAATTTAAATTAAAAGTCGATTATTCATATAAGGCTGAGAATCAACACCTTTTGAATTTTAAAATTACATAAGACAGTCCTCAACACTCCCGCCCTTCACCAATTTCTTGTACAAATGCGGTGCAAGTACGCCGCGCCGGCAGACTTAACCATGCCCCATATATTGACGTGTCCAAAGTGTCGTTACACCTACACCTTTGTGGACCTTAAAACCGTTACTGACGCTGCTATAAGGAAAGAAGAGTGCTATAGCTGGGAAGAAGAAGTGACGCAAGTATACCCTCCGCAGCAGCATAGCTGTCTGTTAGAAGAACTTGATCAGGGTTAAGTAGACAATTGCACACGACAACATAAACTGGATATTAGGTAATATTTCGAGCAATGAACTCCAAATGATGCCTACAACATAAGCAGGTGATTTGAACACGCATTAATTCTTTACGAGCACGCCATTATGAAATTTTCTTCGCAATGAACCGTATTTACCAGAGTTGTTAAACATCTGGTTGTAGATGAAGCGTCTCGTAATATTTGTCGAGTAAAGATAAATTGTTGTGGATCCCTTGTTACAATGTTGTTACGAGTCTGCTTTTAGAGTAAAGGCTCCCGCAGGAAGGCGCAATGCGACTCCTGTAAGACAGTTCCTATTAGTGTTGCCCAAATGCAAGAACAAGACGAGACTTAGCCAGTCTTGGTCTTGGTCTTGCGCCAATACACCTGGTCTTGGTCTTGGTCTTGGTCTTGCGCTCCCAGTCTTGGTCTTGGTCTTGGTCTTGCAGCAAGAGTCTTGCAAGTCTTGCAATTACCTATTAGTCTATTACTATTTATTAAAGTTTACTTTAAATCTTAGAAAAACGTATTAGAATTGGAACATTGTGAGCTTGAATTAACATAGCCATAGTAAAGATCAAGCAGATTAATAAATAACTGAAGATTTGATAAGAAATTCGAAAAATCAACTGACCTATATGTCGTTTTCCATGGAAGTAACTGTTTCTTAATAAACATTTATGATTTATAAGCTTACATTTGCTAAAACATGTAAAAAAACAAATTAATTACAATAACTTGACTGTATTTTAAAGAACAATACTTATCTGTCTAGAAAGAGATTGAACCCTCAACTTATAAGAAATTTAATAAAAGAGTTTTACGATTTATCATTTATTTGAATAAAAAATAAAATACAACACAAATCAACAGCTTTATCATTAGGTTATGATACTTTATATCAATTTTTTTGACCAAGATATAATACAAAGTAACCATCTGGCTGACTCATCACTTAACCTATTTCTATGTTTTCTAATTACTAATGATGCTTTAGAAAATAACCTCTCAGCAGGTACTGAAGTTGCAGGTATTGAGAGAAAATCACGGGCCATTTTCGATAAAATCGGATACTCTGTCTCATGCGTCCTCCACCAATCTAAAATGTCTTCCGAGCTGGCAGTTCTTGGTTTTCTCAGGTACTCCTCCAACTCGTCTATCACTAAGCCTTGAAGACAAGATGCAGATGACGTCGAGGGACATTCATAGAGTTTATCAAAGTCTATTACGTCTTCATCTTCATCACATACTTTATTTTCTTTTTCTGGTAATTCCAGAGATTTGTTCAGTGAGTGTAGACTTTTATATTCTTCATAAAGTTCATTGAACTTGCGCAGACTTTCTGTTTTAAGTTGCTTCCCCCACATTGTCAGGTCAAAAGTCTGAGCCTTATGCCTTGGGTCTAAAATTAAAGAAGTACAATAAATCCAGTTGCTCTTCTTGTAATGTTTAAGCATTTTGTCTCGAGCTGCTTGGAAAGCTAGAATGAGCCTTTCATCCACTTCAGATCGATTAGGTTTCTCATCTAACTGTTTTACCATGGATTCAATTTTATCTAGCAAGAGATTGAATGATACAATGACTAGCGGTAATGTAACATATTTGTCTCCACCAAGTTTTGTACTTAAAAGTTTAAAGTTTATTAGAAATTTATGTAATTTTTCGAGTACCTGCCATTCATTAGCTGTGATTTGAAAATCATTTAATTCGGTGACAGAACTGCACAATATGTCAATGCCCGCTCTCACTTTTAAACCAAATCCAATCATATCATGTGTGGAATTCCATCTCGTTGGACAGTCAAGAATGGCATTTAGATTTGATGGCACGCCAGCTGCTTCACAAGCAGACTGAAACTTCTTCTTCACTATCTCACTTCTTTTTATTTTACTGGAAATACTGCGTAACTTTGTTACAGATGTACGCGAGTCAGCAATATTTGGTGCAGATTCTTCATCTTCCTCATCCTCAGTTTCGTCTGCATAGTCTTCGTACTGCTGATCTTGCGCGTTAGTGTCAGACTCACAGTGTAATGCTAAGGTCTTTAATAAATCTTGTACACCAAGGTTTAAAATGTGAGCAAAGCACCGGAAATGTTGATTGTCTGAATCAAAGTGTGGCGGCAGCTGTTTGCCCAGTTCATACATAAATTTGGTATTTGCAGTTGCGTTGTCGACCGTGATACCTTGTATTTTATCAATTATGCCATATTCCAATAAACATTCATGGAAAATCGTTGCAATATCTTCCCCAGTATGTCGACCGCGTGATGGTATAAAATCAAGAACTACAGATTGATACTTCCATTCGTTGTCTATATAATGAATAGTAACCCCGTAGTAACTCCTACCAGCAATTGACGTCCACCCATCAATGGTAAAAGACATTTTAGATGATAATTGTTGAAGTCGTTCCTTGAGATTCAATTGGAGCTCTTCAAATCGCTCTTTGACTTTCCTTCTAAGTGTAGACCTTTTAGGAAACACCATATTAGGGCAAATACGTCGAAAATATACTTGTGTAGCTTCGTCATCGAAAAATGAGAAGGGAAGATATTTTTTCACCACCCAATCAACTGTAGCTGTCGTGATGTTGTCACTGCTGTTTTCCGACTGAAACAAAACAATAAATCTTGTGTTATTATTTAAAACATACTAGGTTTGAGCGTATAAGAGGAGGAGGTTTGTTGTTGTTAAATCGAGAAAATCGTTAAATTGATATTTGTTATATTAAGGTTGCACTGTACTGTAATTTACCAAAATAAAGTGCTTAGTTGTTACTGGCCGATTAAATGAAAATATGGGTGTTTATAAAAAATATTTAAGACGATAATTACATACTTAATATGTCGCACCCCTAGATGAAAACACCACTAACTCAAAAATACTTACGTAAGTTAATGGCGTTTTTGAAAGTATCGCATGAATAGCTACGCGGAGTTAAAATTCTTTTAACTGTTAAAAAAATATTCTTACCTGTCCACTTCTTCCAGCGGTTACTAAAAAGCTTGTGATATCTCCACTTAATTTTGGTTTAACAGGAAGAAATATTTCTGATTCCTTTTTGTGGAAAGATATTAGATGTTTCCTTAAGCCTGAAGTGTTTCTGTTTTTCATTTTTATTTCAATCTTTTTATGTTGGCACAATTTACAGAAGGCAGTTTGGGATGCATGAATTATTTCGAAAAACTCCTCAAATTTGCTTTTGGGTCTTTTAGATCTGTGACTCAAACTCTCGTTACTCGGACTAGAATAATTTGAATCTTCGTCACTCATATTAAATTGTACACGTGATACGTTTTTAGAAAACAACGAGAATTAGTAAAAACAATTATTAAGTTAGACTCGAAGCACAGCTCAATTGGAAATGACTGGAATTAAAATAATTCCTTTATTTATAGTACGTTTCCTTGCTTTCTACCGCGCCGCCTCGCCACGTGCCGGCTCTATGAAAAGGATGCCGCCGCAAATCAAACAATGCCGCGTGCGGCGTACAAACACACACTAAATATTACCTACTTGTACAGACGCGACGCGTGAATAAAATAGAATTAGTGCCAATCACTATTCTTTACATATAAGTGAATGTTTTGGCGTACATCTATACTAATATTATAAAGCTGAAGAGTTCGTTTGTATGTTTGATGACAGAAGTTTTAAAATAAATAAATAAGTCCTGAACGTCACTATACCTCCAAAGTTACTATTCCTCGTGGACGAAGTCGCGGGCACAGCTAGTAAAATACTTACTCTCATCATCTCTCTCAGAGATATTCGGGCTGGTAAGTAATACAAAACTCTTATCGCAGGCTTTTTATTTTATTAGTAGGTAAGTACCTACGCTTTTTATATTATTTTATTAGTTTTGTAGAATTTTTTTACACGTTTCAAGTATATTTAAAAGTGGCTACAATATTTATTAAACGGGTGATATTTGAACACTTTTTTGCTATTTTTTCTTGTAAAAACTTAAGAAATATAATGACTAAATGTACAATAATAGTACCTAAGTAATTAGTTTAAAACCATATAAGTAATCAATATTATAATATATACTTACTAGAATGAATTAATATGACATCTACTACCTATCCTTACCATTTTATCCTAATCATAATACTACTTGCGTGATCAGTATAATGTATTCATTTTCATTCTAAGCACTCTGAAACTTATTTATTCTTTGGAACACCTGTAGGTACTCTTAAAAAAATTCGAAATTATTTTGCATGAGTATACCTACGCCCTATGGCGGCAATCAAATAGTGTCACAAATGTTATGATTTCGGCGTGGCGGCAACGATTGTTTTAGATTTCAAAAGAAGCCGCCGGCGCGTGTATCATAACCATGTACTTCCGAAAAGCGGCAAATTTCTTTGAGAAGTAAGTACAAAACCTTTGATGCCGCATTATCAAAGTGCCGATGGTTAAAACATAACTATGCATGCACTCAGTTTGATTTTAATAGATATTTTTTTATTCGTTATGTTTATGGTATTAGTCGTAATGCGCATAGGTCCAGTTTTTCATATTCTTTGATACAGTTTTTTGCGTCTCATAGAATTCCTAAGCGTACCTACCTATACACCGAACTGTTACACCTAACTACTCAGTGAAATAGCGCTAAGTCCTAGCTGCAAGACGCAAGAGTCTTGCAGGCTATGTCTTGTTCTTGCTCAAGTCTTGCACGGTCAGTCTTGGTCTTGGTCTTGCTAAAAATACGCGGTCTTGTTCTTGGTCTTGGTCTTGCAAAAACGCAAGAACAAGACCAAGACTGCAAGACCAAGACTGAATTTGGGCAACACTAGTTCCTATGAAAACCGCCTTTCGATCTATACTAATATAGCTCATAAGATGGACCTACAAAAACTGTTCCAGCGAAAAATCAAAATATCCAACATAAGTGACGATTCTTGAATGTATGTTCGTCACACTGACAATGACGTGATCGAATCAGAAATGATGACAACAGATGTCCGATGTGACAGAAAGGTTCTGGAGTATCGACCGTGTACTGGAAGATGTAGCATTCGAAGGCCTCTTACAAGATTGGGGGAGGCCTTGTCCAACAGTGGACGTCTTTCGGCTGAAATGATGATGAACCAAATAACAAACCGAGATTTTTTTGATTGATTATCAGACACACTCCTGGGCAAGAGCCTTCCCTCATTCCTTCCACTTCTCCCGATGTTATGGTTCTTTTTGCCAATCCATAAAAATAAGTAAAAGGTTTCTAAAGAGTCACATAATTATATGCCTCAGTAAGATCAATGGCCTACAGACCAATGTTACAACAAAGTGTCCATATTATGAGGTTACGGTCTTCTCGCCAAGATATAAATATTGACATAGGATTCGTGCGAACATTTCTATGTTATTACTACGTATACCTAATAGTTTCAATAGATCTGTTTATGTGTAGAGTTCATTCGATTGTGGCACCTGAGAACTGAAATCTAATCTAATCTGGAGTGAATGTTTGTGTTTAAAATTAATAGAGAAAGTAGAAGAGAATTAAAACCTTTCTCGTTCCTTTATACTCAAAACCACGGAATCAAAATACCAGCAGAACCTAAAGAAGGCAGTAGCACAAAGTGTTTCTGGGCAGAGGTTTGTCTATATTACACCTTCATTTCGTCAGTTATGTTTATATTCTATGTAATAGAGGCAAGCTTTTTGCTATCAACCGGGGACAAATTCAGACTATGGGATGCTACTGGGATATTCTAGAAGGAGTAACCTAATAACATTTAGCAGTAGATTTTTTGGACCTCATGATGTTATCCTTTACCGTTTTAAGGGCAATGGTGATGGAATAATTTACACAAAGTAAAACGCCTGTCGTGGTTCGAACTGCAACTCATACGTCGTCGCGGCGGATACCACTTGGCCGCTTCCTCTCTCTATATTTAAACCTATGTTCAACCTCCATAATAAGCCGTAGTAATAAAGTTACTATTGCTTCAGGTACCCAGCTATTCTGAGATATGATTTTTAGGAAGGGTAGCCAACTTAAATTGGGAGTAACTTAATACTGATCTGCGAGGAACATAAGGAAAACATAAGGATTACTATATGTCAGTTGTCAAGAAAATTCAATAACAACAACGTTACCTAAGACATTTTTATAGTCTTTCCGTCTCTACAAAACTCGTTCAAATAACATAGAAAGTATCAGACTTAACAGCGTTTAAGAATTCGTAGCGGTCGCATCTTCAAACAGTTTTTATAAGAAGTTAGCTTAAATTCTTACCTTGCTTCCTGGACAGTTTGAGGAAGACATCTTCGAGTGATATGCAGCTGTACATCTGCAGCAGCGCTTGTGGAGACTCCTCGGCCAACAGGCGGCCGCTTCTCATCAGACCGATCTGCAAGATGAAGTACATCGTCAAAATACGGCAGGATATTTTTACAGGTTATCGGATGCCGGACGTAAAGAATAGCATCATCCAATTTCGTCCCGTGGGTATCGTAAGAGGCGTCTAAGGGACTTACTAAAGCATGGGCAGTAGCGTTCTCTATGCATTTTATCACCATACTGTGATCGCCAACCCGCATGTCAAGCGTACGCGATTATGGCAAAACTCCCCCAAATTGGGCGAAGCATGTCCAGCAGTGGACGTCTCTCAGCTGAAATGATGATGTTGATGATGACTTTTCCAAATTGGTCATGAACCAAATAAGATGATTAATTTTATTTTTATGTTCTACTTTGCTGTAGCGGTTGAATTTGATTCCTACCTTATATCTGTCATCAAAATGTTGTTCCTGTTTATGTATTGGTGACTTGCGGGGTAATTCAGCAATGAAGTACAATGGCAATGCTTATCATTTCGACAGTTGAGCAACAATCATTGCGTCATTTACGTTTCAATTTTCTTCAAAATCCCTTGAATGGTGCTTCAAAGTGCGCTACGCAATTAAAATGCGATGAAGAAGGCTGGCAGTCAAGAACAAGTCAGGCTATTTTGGTGGGGCATAGCCATATTGTGGAGCCATTTCGCAAAAGATGCTTTTGTCGGGCTTTTTGTGCAAGCACTCTTGTACTATGAAAGACCTTTGCGAGACCAACAATAACGCTGTTAAAATGACCGAATTCTGGTTGAGCTTTTTTTAAAACCGATAAAAGGACCGTCACGACGAAAAAGAAAAAATAAGGATGCTGAAGACAAGAAACGGTAAAATTGCCATCTTTATCAAATATGGCAGACGGATTTTTTTTTGTGACAGCGATAATCTCCCATCATTTTGTACATAACCGTTAATGTGTTTTGTTTTTTTTTATTTTGTTAAATACGAGTTCATCAAAATATAATCAGTTATTTCACGTCCTCATCATAATTATAATGATAGGTCTAGTATCCCCGTAACCAATCAGATAATGATGTCAAATATTTCTCATAGTTTTTGCCAATAACGCCGAAAATGGGAAAAAACTTTATTTAAAGTTTTTGTCTCTGCCTTCATTAGTGGCTTGTGGCCAATTTGTTGGTACTTTGAACTTGCCGCGTAGTAACAGTAAACTATACAACTATTGAGTTTCACAAAACTGATACTTTAGAGGTTTCACTAATTATTTCGGTGGTACTCACAAAACAACCACGTTCTAAGTAAAGGTTAGATTTGTTTTAGAAACTTGTTTTCCAAACTGAATGTACATAAAATAAAATAGGTAATTATTTTATGACTGTATGTATCTGTGGCCCGCAGGGATTAAAAGTAGCCTATGTCCTTACCCAAGTCATGATCTATCTGTGTCACAAATTTCATCCAAATCGGTTTAGCCGATTTAGCGTAAAAGCGTAACAAATAAACAAAATTTCGCATTTATAATCTTAAATTAGGAAGTTAGGATTACCCCACTACCTCACAAGGAGGGTAGTGTTTTTTTTTTAAATATTATGTAGTGTATTTCAACATTTAGCATAATTATGTACGCCTTATTTCATTCAAAATTATGATAATTATCATAAAAAATACTCTTTAACAATGCTCATCTGTTATGTTTTCTCACCACCCTCGGGTGGCTGGTAAGTGATAGAGTATGCCTAACTAAGGCATTCAATTCGCCATGTTGCCTTTTATGTTGCTAAACGTTTCAGCAGATTGAAATCATCATAGTAATAAAGAAAGAGCTCTTAGGGCATTCAACAATTCATCCCCACACTGTCACGTTGCATGTTGCCACGTTGGATGGCAATGCTCATTTCTTGGCTTAAAATTGATAGATTTTTCACCAAAAAACGCAGCATTCCATGAAGAAATAGCCGCAAAACTTCGCTAATACCTTTGATATAACCATGACCGTTTCTCCGCAGTTGCAAAACAGCTTTATCAAGCAAAATTATGCGTACAATATGCTAATGACTCGAGGTCTAACGAGGAAGCTCGTGGACCTCGATTAGTCAGTTTTTTGATACAAAAACACGTATCTTCAAGGAAACATCACTCCGGAAACATCAGTGGAAGGTAATATGGTTGGGAATTATTTTTGTACATAAAATAATAAACAAACGTGCGTCGGAAAGCATGTAATGCCGTTGGTCCCGGCTGTCGTTTGTTGATCTTTGTCAGTCGATACGGCTCGAAAATTTTCGACATCCACGCGAGTGAAGCCGGGGGCAGAAACTTGTTAAAAATAAAGTTAGATCGCTGGTTCATATCCGGCTCGAAGGACCATAATGTTGAGCACTACACAAAACTGCATAGCGGCAAAACATATATTATGATTGTAATTCCCGGCACACTGTTCTTTATTATCTTAATAACGTTGCTTCGGGTGTATTGGAAGATAAGGCTCTTAGATCAATCATCATCATTTCAGCCGAAAGACGTGAACTGCTGGACATAGGCTCTCCCCAATTTAGGGGAGCTTTCCATAATCGCCTCGCTTGGCAGGCGGGTTGACAATCGCAGTATGGTGGTAAAATGAGAGGACACCGCTGCCGATTCTCTAGTAAGTCCCTTAGTCGCCTCTTACGACACCCACGAGAAGAAATAGGATGGTGCCGCTCTTTACGTTCGACACCACATGGGTAGCCGAATAGACATAATACGCACATAATGGTTATTTTATTACATTTTGATGTGTATAATGATGCCTTAAAAGGCAGGTATCATTGACTAGGGACCTTCAACGGAGATTAGACGATAAGATTTTTTTTTCAAAATTTGCAATTTTTTGCTTCTTTTGACATCACCTTTAACTTAACATTGAATGTCAAGTTTTTGTGTAAATACAATAATTCATTATTTGTCTACTGGATGAACAATGTACTTGAGACACACATTGTATAACTACACATTAACATATATAAACTGTGTGCGTATATGTGTGCGTCTAGGAGACTATATACCTACTCAAACAATACCTAGGGGTCTTCGAGGTACATAATTAGCTAAACTAATATTATGAAGAGGTAAAGTTTATGAGTTTGTTTGTAGGAACCAATCTGTGGAACTAGCTGTCGGATTTGAAAAACATTGTTTGCATTTGATTGCCCAATTCTTGATGTAGGCATTTTAACATTACGCTACGACCTTTAGGAGCTGATCAAAATGAAAAAGAATAGTAAAGTAATAGCGCGGGTGGGTGATGGAATACGAATGGCGGGTCCAAAATTTCACTCAAACGAAGTCAAGGGCGAAATGCTTGTCTTCTATGGATTAATATACTAGCTTCAGCCCGCGACCTCGTCCGCGTTAAATTTTATGTTCCCCCGACCCTTCCCGTCGCATCGAATCGCCTGCCCGTGCGATTTTCCCCGTTTTTGTAACATGTTTCATTGCTGCTCCGCTCCTCTTAGTTGTAGCGTGATGTTATATAGCCTTTTTCGATAAATACTACCATGTATACTCAATAAAGGCTACCCAACACAAAAAGATTTTTTCAATTCGGACCAGTAGTTCCTGAGATTACCGCGTTCAATCAAACAAAAAAACAAACTCTTCAGCTTTATAATATTAGTATAGATGAAGCAAAATCTTTGCACCCTTTGTACGAAAAATACGCGGACGAAGGAGTATGAAATTTGGCACAGTTAAAAGTTTAAATGGAGAAGTAGTGCAGAAACCTAATATTTTCTATTCAAATGAATTAGGGTCGAACTTCGACCACAGGGGACCAACTAGTACCTAAGTAATGAAGAAGGTCAGATTGTTTTGAAGGAGTAAGGGTTAATGCTGGCAGACGTAGCTTTATAGTTTATCCTTTACGTTCTAAATTATGCACTATGAGTCATTGAGATATCTAGAATATTTAAGAAGTTGATAAAAATTTCTGCTGACAAAACTTTAGAAAACAGGAAATTCCAAACTGTATGGTACTTTTCCACGCGCAAATAACCGATTTTGATCAGACGAGCTAAATAAAAATAACAAAATATACTCACACAATGCGCCTGCCGAGCCTCTTCAATATAATGCGTGGTGATGATGACAGTCTTGTCTCCGGAGCTGGTGATTCGCACCAGATGGGTCCAGATAGACTGGCGCAGCAGCGGGTCCACTCCCACGGTGGGCTCATCCAGGATCAGCAGCTCTGGGTCGTGCATCAGCGCTACGGCGAAGGACACTCGACGTTGTTGACCGCCACTGTGGAAGATAGGACAGGTTAGTTTTGTTTGATCAGAGGAGAGAGATATGACGTTTTAGGACCTTGATTGTTTTGGATGTGAGAGAGAAATGGCACCATACAGAACAGATATCACCATCTCGTTTTCGCAACGGGTTGGGTTTATTTAAGGCGAAACCGCCGAACCGAATGATGATCAAAATATGATTCGAGACCGTTTCAAAAATGTGCGGTGCCGGACGTATCCGTGTGGTGAGTAACGTAAATAATAGTACCATCCCATTTCTTCCCGTGGGTGTCATAAACCTAACTACTCAGGGACTTACTAGAGAATGGACAGCAGCGTTCTTAGTGCATTTTACCATCATGTTGCGATGGCCTACCCGCCTGTCAAGCTTGGTGATTATGGCAATCCTCCCCACCCAAAATGGGGCAGGCCTATGTCCAGTAGTGGATGTCCATGTCAAATATGTATTATCAGAATTTAAATACTTAGAATCATCAATACACCTCTCTGTTTATGATTCGACTGTCTAACATTTTAGCAAACGGACAATCAGCAAATATTTGAGCAGCCTCAAGAATTCGTTCTGTCTATAGACGGCGGTATGGCGATATACATTTTTTATTAGAAAGAAAAAGAAAGAAAATACGTTTATTTGCGGCAAACATGACGCACAGAAAGACCAGAAACATACACAAATAAAAAATAAGGGGTGGGAAAATATGCGTCACATCCACGCAAAACGGCCATCACTCAGCATTATGCATTATTGCTTTCTGCGCTTGTTCGGGATACGTTGTTAGTAGATATTTTAAGTACAAAGTGCAATGAACTCTAGATAGTTATTTGACGGACAAAGCTTATTATGTTTGCATTCTCGTTACTATTTGTCTGTAACTTTAGCCCACGATGAAAAACATTTGGTGTGTTAGACATGTAACTTGTTTAATAAAATTATGAGATTTTTTTTTTCTGAAAAAACAATATCTGTTGTTTCATTAAAAAGTGCAATGCCTACGCGGTGAGAATGTATAGAAAAGCTATATTTTTAATAACCGTCATAAAATGTCAAATCCGGAACACAGGAGTTATGTACTGAATCCATGATTACAATTTGCGCGTCAATATCTATATGCCACCATGTTTACCAAAACCAGTAATCATTTGACTTCGGCAACTCATCATAACACAACAGTATCGTGATAACTTCCAAGTCATACGAAATTTCACCTTTCCAAAAACTGCCTCACAAGAGTTACAAGCTATTGTTGAGCGATCGACCGGCGAAAGTCGATGCGTTGCGTAATATCACCACTTTAGATGTACAGTTAAGTTATGAGCGGTGATTCACATATCTAGTTAAGAGTTTTAGATAACATACATACGTCATAACATCACACCTGTTATCCTAAAAGGGGGAGATAAAATTTGTGCGTCCACACGTTAGTATTAATCGGTCGAAATACGTCTACTATTGGACCTGTACCTCCTTTTTTTTTGGGTGGGAAATCATCAAGTGACGTTTCCCGTTCTTGGGCGGAGTGGGAGGGCGTGTCAGACTTTTACTGAATAAAACCCACCCGTGTTCCTTCAGTTGCCCATGTGCCAGGGTCACGGTGTCTCTTTCGAACAATCTCTTGACCCTGGCAGGCCTCTACCTCCCTTAAGTATGTATTAAAAGGCGGAGATGTTGACAAATCAAGACTCCAAACTCATCACCTACCTAGCTTTTTCACAACTACGTTGGGATCGGCTTACAGTCTAACCAGATGCAGCTGAATACCAGTATTTTACATGGAGCGACTGCCTATCTAACCTGCACAACCCAGTTATTAGGTAATACCATCCTCTTGGCAAGACTGGTTGTCAGATTTTCAGGCTTCTGACGACCCGTAACGACTATCAAAGATACACGAATGACGGCCGGGGCTTAACGTGTTTTCCGAGGTACAGATGGGTCTCGGTATTTAGAGATGGTCACCCATCCACGGACCGACTGCGGCAAGCGTAGCTTAACCTGATCGATCGATCCGTGCGGCTGTTATTACTTAGCCATGAACTTCGTGACTCTATCTGTTCATAAGCTGCAATTAGCTTTTGATATTTCATAACTGCCTATGTAGGTTTACGTGTTTTTTTTACTAAGAATTATGGATAGGTAAACCTAATTATCAGGTACCCGACCTGAGGATCAAATTAAAGACCCTTAGGTTAGCATTCGCATTTCCAATCACTAGACCAACGAGGTTGTCTACAGACGATTACTTTACAATTGTTGCGCAATGTCATAACTTGTAGACTATACTATTAGATACCATTGTATTCATAAATTGTAAAAGTGCCAAATTATGATGTGGTAATTACTTTTTTGTTATTAGTGTTACTAAATATTATGCAGATCTTTTGTTGTGTAAGAGGAAAATAAGTTCGGTCAATGTCAGTCTTGTGTAAGAACCTTTAGAGCTGCCTTTTGCTAGCATTGACTTTTTCTAAGAAGTTGTAAATGAGACATGTAATATATTTTTAATATTTAGCGGTACATGACCTTTGACGTCATCAATGTTGAGTTTTTCCATCTAGATTATCAAAAGTTGCTTTGAGTCTGAATTTAAAGTAAATGGTGCTTTATATGCGATTGTGACCAACCAGTTGATGTCCGATAAGGCTCGACTGGCTGTTCACAATGGTGTACTCAGCCTACGCTTATGTATAGAAGTGAATGTTGGGTATGGCAGAAGAAGCATGAAAGTAGAATAAATGCTGTGGAAATGCGTTCCTTGCGAAGCATGTGTGGTGTGACTATGAATGATAGGCTGAGGAATGATGTGATAAGAGAACGGTGTGGTTTAAAAGAAGATGTAGTGACAACAATTGAAAAAAGTATGCTTAGATGGTTTGGTCATGTTGAGAGAATGAATGAAGGTCGGCTCACAAAAGGTATTTACAAGGCAGATGTGAGTGGAAACACCGGGAGGGGACGCCCTAGGAGAACATATAGGGACCTTATTGGTGATGTTCTTCAGGAAGGTCAGGTGCGTAGTACTCGCAACCGGCGTGTGTGTATGACCAGATGTATGTACCTAAACGAGGCAAAAGAAGTGTGTAGAGATCGTAGCAGGTGGCGTTCCGTGGTTTCTGCCCATGGGAAAAAGGCGTGATTGTATGTATGTATGTACAGTCGAGCATCAAATTATGTTCGAGAAAAAGTAGCGACTCAACCCATTTTTCATTCAGCGAGGGTTGCTGTCAAAAAAAAATTATGAGTAGTAATTACTTCGAGTCGGTTTTTATTGTACCTGTACTAATAATAAATAGGTACTACCGAATAAAATGTGCCGATCCGAACAAGCGAGTGAATCAAAGTGAATAAAAATCTAACACATTGACCTATCAAGAGCCTATTGACCCTTCAACACATTTTTTACTCTTGGAGAACAATACGTTTTTTCCCGTCACCTATTGATTCTTATAAAAAAAACACACATAAGTAGTTGCTACTATTAATAGAAACCGTCATAAATGACGACGGATTGAAAAACGGTAGATTGAAACAAAAAAAACGCGGACTCCCGTTAAGAACCTGAAACTGTTTTGTTAACATGTGACTTTAAGATCCGTAACTGGTTATTAAAGTGACAATAGACATTACACTGTGATAATTTAAACGGATGTAATGGTCGGTCTGAGAGAAGTCTATATTTAACAGATCAGCGAACTACTGTAGTAGGTAATACCTTTCGTGTTGGGGAAGCTATGTCTTATGAAAGTTTACAAGCACTGTTTACCTGAAAAGGACATTTCATCTCGAAAAGCTAAAAATAAATGACGCTCAGCTAAAGCACTAGAAAATGATAAAGGGCGGGCGTTTTGAGAAACTGTCCCATGTAATTATGACGTTCAAAAAGTGCTGACTGTCACCCTAGTTTGACTCAATGACTTTTGCGTATTATACAGACTGGACGCGTAAACTACAACGTTCATGCTTCTAGTTTGAGGCTAGGACACGGTTTTAGATTTTTTTTTACACAACAGACGAAAAATATCAGCGCAGGTGGTGCTCTGAGTGATATCCTGAATTCTTACATAAATGGTTACAGTTTGCATGTTGATGTCATTGTTACCATGTATAACAGCAAAATTGCATCTTGAAGTTATGAGTTACCGTGGCCCTGGCATAGGCAAATCAAAGAACACGGGTGGATTTTAGTCAGCAAAAGTCTGACACACCCTCCTGCTCCGCCCAGAGGGGGAGAAGTCATTTACCGATTTCTCACTCAAAAAAAGTGTGAAGTTATAAAGCCAAAACATTACTTAACACTTCGCACGTAATCAGCACCAATGTTCGAAAGTTGAGATGATGAAATTAAGATCAACACGGGTCTGCACGAACTTAACTCACACTTAGCGTTTCTAAGTGACAAAAAAACAAATCACTTTATACTATACTATATAGCTATTGAAGTTACCTACACAATGATGTAAAGATTTTTATGAAGCTATGCAAAATATATCCTATCAAATATATCCTATCCTATCCTAATGTGAAAGTTTGTAAGGATGTATGGGTGTTCGTTACTCTTTCACGCAAAAACCACTGAACGGATTCGAATGAAATTTTGCATACAGTTTATAACCTGGATTAACACATAGGGTACTTGTTATCCCAGTAATACATTCCCACGGGATAATTTCCAACCTTCACGCGGGCGAAGCCGCTGGCAAAAGCTAGTGTAAATAAATTTGAGTTTCTCTAGGGAGTACGCTAAAGCGTATTGACCTGCTTAAGTTTTACTTAACAGACAGGATATCCTTTATTTAAAAAGTTACACAAACGAATCTCTTTCCTTAAGCACTTATATAGTGTACTTATATCAAATGAGTGGGTGTAAAAAGTGCCAATATCTTCTTATTTGATTTCCATAAAGACTCAACTTTTTGCCATGCTCATCGTGGCTGTGAGGTTCAAACCAAACAAACTGTCCCCACTGTATCGGAATTGTCTTGTTTAAACAGGATAACTTTTAATCCAGTGCGCAAACTGTAACCATGAATTCAGCATATAATTCTAGACCCCCAGCGTAGAAAATTTTCATCGGTTATCCAAAAAAAAAAATCAGCTGTTCCATACATTTTGACCCCGTAGATATTGCATTTTTCTATGAAACAGCAGATTTCTTTTTGTAAAACCGACGAAAAAATTCTGTGCAAGGGGGTCTAGAATGATATGCTGAATTCATGGTTACAATTTACCTACGCACTGGATAAAAACTTATCCGATATATAGAGTAAGTATTATTAAGTTGTCCAGATATCATCATCATCTTCCAGCCTTTTCCCAACTATAACGTAGTTGGCGAACGGGTCGGCTTCCAGTCTAACCGGATGCAGCTGAATACCGGTACTTTACATGGAGGGACTGTTCATCTGATACCCCCTGGTAAGACTGGTTTTCAGATTTTCGGGCTTCTGGCGATCCCTGCCGACTGTCAAAAATCTACAAATGACAGCCGGGCCCAACGGCGAGGCACGGAGGGTCTTGGTATGTAAAGATGGTCACCCATCCCCGAAACAGCCGCGGTAAGCGGCAAGTTGTTCTACATATCTGATACTCAAATATCAATAAAAGAATGCTCTTACTCTTGCTCTGGTCCTCTGTTCTTATTTTTTTTACCAAACCAACCTAATACCGCCCATCTTAAAATACTGAAATCCAGTCTCATCTGGTAAGCATTCCAGCCAATCTCAACAATTAAGTTGGTTGATAAGCAATGATGGTTATTTTATTTAATTTGTATTATTAAACTGCTCTAATAAACATAAAACCTATTACAAATGCATACTACAATTATCCACGCCAATTGCCTATACAATTATGTCAGTTTTCAATAACCTATGCGACACAGTTCGACATAAGTCCTTTGTCACGGTTTTCACGCGTGTTTGGACACAATTAGCGTGGCCAAACTCTCGTTATACACAGATTTGTCACGCTGCTGGGAACGTTTACAAATTAGAAGTGTTTGTTTAGAGTTTAGACATTGTTTGGTAAATGTTTTTAACTATTGTTAATTAGTGTGGGAAAATGCGAGAGCCACTGTGTTAGGCGGTTTAACGTTTCTCTTGTAAGCAAAATGAATAGTCAAAGGCTAATTTATGAGTATTAGAAAGTCCTCTTGACAAACTTGGAGTAGAGAGGTATGTTCTACTAAATTCCTTATAATCATAATCCTAATTCGTCTGTTGGGACAGGTCAGCTCAAAGCTATAATGGCCTTGTCTTCAAAAGACCCTTCCAGACATGGCCTTGCATTGTAAGATTCACATACAATCCTAATAATATAATGTTTGGACTGTAGAAGAGACCTCTGAGTTTGTTTCGGCATGTTTTCTCAAGGATCAGTCAGCTGTCGGCGTCATCTTGTTTTAAAATATTAACCATCAAAATATAAAAGTGTCTTAAAAGATCTATTTACTATAAACTGCTACTTGAATTCGTTTCAAATCAATCAACCCAGTTACTTTTGGATTTTTCGGGATTATGGGCTACATTTTCACAAGTAATTACTGATCGAATTTGGAATCGCATAGAAGATAATAAACTTCATTTTTTATTGATTTCAAAAAACGAGTAGGTTCTTTTTTACTGATTTAAAAAAGGCGAAAGTATTTTGTCTTGTTTTTTTTTTTTCAGTACGTGAAGATCATTTTACAGTCGAGATAATATAACAGCAATTCATCTTTCAATTACCAATTATCCAACATGTAAATATATTACTTATCTTCAAACGTTTTATAAAAATCTTATTTAAAAACACAAAGACATCTTGTAGTTAACGATGCAACAAATAATATTGCCTGTTCACACAATCGATAAATTATCGTAAACTCATCGTTATAATCGTAAAATTATCGTAAATATTACGTGGTTAGGTAACCGGTTGAATAGAAATATTAGTGTTTGTAATAAGTAAGACCTTACTTTTAATCTAAACTGTCTCGACGTACGTAGTCCTGTCCAATTTTCAATCATTCATACGAAAATCCAGTACATAAAGAAATAACAGTTTTGCCCGAATTTGAAATTTTTCGGGAAACTTTTCGTATTTTTCTTTCTTATAAAACTTCCTTTGGTCTATTACAAATCATTTAAACAAAAAATAGTCAAAGCAGTCTAGCCGTTATCTAATGATGCCCTTAACAACGAACAGCATTTTATTTGTATACATTTCAGTAATAAATTCAGAATCATCAATCGGTAATAAACTCGAAATTCAGAATGTTCCGATTCATTACCACTTATTCAACTATTTACTTTACCATTATGGAGTCTAAGTTGATTTTAGAGTGACCATTTGTGGTACTTACAACATTTGAGTTAGTTATACATCCTAAGTTTTTGAATATATGTCCAGTTAATTCATGTTTGAACTTTGAACACGGTCTTTTTATTTTTGCAATAAATTCACCATTTAGTATTCTCTCAACTGTTTAGGTTGCGGTTTCTAGTCTAAACAAATGCAACTGAATACCACTATTTTTCATGGAGCGACTACCTACCCGACCTTCACAACCCAGTTACTGGGTAACACGATACCCCTTGAGACTTTCAGGCTTCGGGACCCGAAAGGACTGTCAAAGATCTACGAATGACAGCCGGGACCAACAGCTGGACGTGCTTTACGAGGCACGGAGGGGACTTAGTATGTAAAGATGGTCACTCATCTACAGACAAACCGCGGCAACCGTAGCTTGACCCAATCGATCGACCCGTGCGTCTCTTAATACTTAGCCACGATCCCCTCACTTTTTGGCTATAAATCATCATAGCACTTTTTACGAAGTCATTTTGTAGAATTTAAATGTTCTTACATAATAAGCGAATGGTTAACTAAGACTACCAACAATTATGTAATAACAAATTATTACAAAATATAAATGTTTAGTTTTGTGCGAGTCATCCTAAGATGTTTAGCTGTCAATCTATTCTAAAAATAACTTGAATGACTAGCTAAATGTATGGAAAATACATAACATAGTGGAAATATTTGCATAATCACCAAATAGATACAAAATATGATGTTAGATACCTGTGAGTCAAGTTTTAACGGAGATTCCAGTATTTGTGATAACATTTTCACACACACTTAAAAGTCATGATCACTAAGTATGACTAATAAATTAAACCAACTAATTGTAATTACTGGAAACTATCTACATATTTTATTTTAATTAATAACGCTGTATCCAATTACGGTAATTAAGAAAAACATACAGATATTGTAGGTATGCTTAACTATTTCCGTTTCCGTGTGCTTTACACTGTTTTAAACAACATATCCGAGAGAGCAAGAGCAAAATAAGTTAAAGCGAGTGAGGTTTTAGTTACATTATAGACATAATTATGCCTGAATTACACCAAGGGTTAGGCAGGGAGAGGTGTAACTATGTATACACCTTCATTTCGTCAGTTATGTTTAAATACCATGTAATAGGAGGCGAAACTATTGCTGTCAACCGGGCACAAGTTTTCATACCGGGGTGCTAGTAAGAAATTGCTAATGTAAAAATCCAATATTTAACTCTTTATTCGACCTGGGGACGTAAATAAGGACTTTATGAACAGTAGTAGCGTTTGCGACCACTAGATCAATGAGTAAGTCGTTTAATCGATATCAATTAATAGATAGAACTCAGAACGAATCGGGACATGTGGTACCTAGTTACCTATTAAGTACCTAGATTTAGTGTGGTGTATCTGTGTGGTGGACGTAAAGAATAGTACCTTCATATTTCTTCCCGTGGGTGTCGTAAAAGGCTACTAAGGGACTTACTAGAGAATGGGCAGCAGTTCTCTATGTATTTTACTATGATACTGCGCCCGCCAACCCGCTTGCCAAGATGGCGATTATGGCAAAAACCCTTCTTTTATGCGAGGCCTTTGTCCGGCAGTGGATGTCTTTCGGCAGAAATGATGATGATAATGACCTGGATATGACCTTGATACATATATATAGGTAAGTTCTGTAAAACACGTGTTTTGTTTGCAAATTTACTCATAAAGAATACTACGAAGTTTGCTAATAGAATTGTTGATAGTAAATACAAATGTGACGTCACCACGCCATGTACATAACAGCTTACAGTTTACATGAGGTAAATTCTCACATAAAGGTCTCCTGTCAAACTGCAAATAATTGACAAGTATTTAAAACATACGTGTTTTAGGGTTCCGTTCATAGGGCCGCTGCCTGCCAGGGTCGCAGATTCGTTCGGAAGACTTACCGTGGCCCTGGCACAGGCAACTGAAGCATCACGGGTGGGTTAGAGTCAGTAAAAGTCTGATAGCCCAGAGCGGGAGACGTCATTTGATGATTTCCCACCAAAAAAAAGGGTTCGGTTCATTATGTCTCCGAAGAGCTTAGTGCCATTCGAACTCTATTACTCAGCCTATATTGCGTCTTTTGCCTGTTAAAAAGACGCCGACAGATACTCGCACAGTTCTGTTGTTTTTTTACTGTAAAAGGTGGTAAGATGTAGTTTCAAACTAAATATAATGTTTCCATGTCTTTTAGCATCAAACCTCGAAAATATTAGATATTTTTTCCGATTTTTTTGTTCGTAGCACTTGCACACCTTGCTATATGGGACTGACTCGATCTTGACTGGTTTTTTTATGTGCGTAACTTATTAGCATTACTGAATTTAAGAGGAAATCCTGATGATTATGATTATGAGTGTGGGGTTTAACTGACACGGTTGTGCCGGAATCGAGATTCCGGTTCGCAATTTTTTATGACGTACGTAACTTAAAATGCCGCTTGATACGTGAGACCGAGAATTAAGTAATATATTTCTTTTTAAGTTAACAAATTTAAATGTCTGACAAGGAGGTCTTTTAGCTAGGCTCTCAATTAAATCAACTAACTTAATTTATACAGCGTTGCAGGGGCATTGACGCGTAAACTGCAATAAAGAATTCAGCACATGATTCTACACCAATAGATTTAGTAAAAATATTTCGTGACTTATAAAAAAAAAAAAAAAAATCAGAGGGACAATTCAAAGAACGTTCACAGTCTGCACCCTAATTGCGAAACGCACAATTTATCAGAATCCGAATGGGATTGAAGATTATTTCTAACAATTGTGTCATTTGTTCGAATAAATTGTCGGCTCAGCAACGTAAATAACGCAATGAATGCTGTTTAACAATGAATATTAAACCAATTCCTACCGATAAAAAGTTCCGCAACTACCCCTCTGATCGCAATCTCAATCTGTCAAAAATACCTGGAATTTCCTAACATTTTTGACAAGTTTTTGACATTTGATAGTCGCCGAGTTGAGACTTCAACTATATTTGGAACGTTTTTAGTTACGAGAATCGGCCTTCTGCTGTTTCATAGAAAAGTGAAAAACCGGCGCGATCAACATGTATGGAAACGTAATTTCCTTTTTGAAATAACTGTTAAATATTTTTAACAAGGGGTTTCAGAATCACAAAATGTACAAAATAATTATTTTGTACTTTTTAGTTTGGTTTTCAATGGAAACGTGTTTTTTTAGTTTTTTTTTAAACTATTGTTTATTATTTTATTCTTTTCTGTTGCAGCATTGTCACATCTTGTTTTATTTTTTGTAATATGGGTTATGCCTGAATTATTTTTTTTACATTTATTTTTTATGGTTACAATTAGTACGTGGAAGTTAACGTCGGTTGCCACCATGAATATGCCACCGTCTATAAACTAAATTGATTAATTGAATTGAGTTCTTTGTGAAACCAAAAACATTTAAATGGGTTTTGTATACAAGACTCGGCTTTACCCTGGCCTTAATTGACAAGGGCCACGCTCATTTTAAATTGAATAGGTACTTTCCCTTTATATGGTAAGTACGCGGTTCGTTAAATAATGACACGGTGATCAATTAAGTTTTATTATTAACCTAAACTACTCTAGGAAATACTTGTCAAAAGTTCACTTCAGTAAGAATTTCATAAGCTTTGAATCTTTAAACACAATAAAAATTATCAGCTTATAATCTTCTCATAGTAAGAGGGAGTAGGTCGTTATACACCTCGCGGGCCCAGTGCAGGTTGGTAAATGTTCACATGTCTTCGAATGTTTGGTTCTAGGACTTGCCGGTTTCCTCACGAAGCTTTCCTTGAAGCAGTGATGGTATAATAATTTACACAAAGTAAAGTGTCTGCTTGGGATCAAAGTCCACTTGAGACCTTGTAGGTCGTGGCGTTACTACTTGGCCACCACTGCTCTTGTGTGTTAAATAAGGTAAGTCTTGATATGTATTTTGATCTCGTCCTAATTTCATCGACGGTTTTCCCCAATTTGTGAATCGAATATGCAACATACTGAGCAGCAGCTAGTTAAATATTAAATTAGCCACAACGCGGACCTTCTCGTCTTCGAAATGTCTTCACATCTAGAACCATAGTAGTCATTGTCATCGCAATTTATTTCTGCATGCTTCTACGCATTTATTTCGATTAAACAGTTTGTAGACAACCCAGTCACTTCAATGTGGTGGTCAGATATGCAGTCGCTTTACGTAAAATACTGGCAGTCAGCTGCATCCGGCTAGACTGGAAGACGACTCCAAAAATCGTTGACAAAAGGCTAGGTAGATGGTGATGACGACAGGCACTTTTGAACCGTCAAGGAGTCGGTTAGTCAGAAATTTGGCCATCCAGTTGGCATTCCAAAGCCTAGTAGATTCCTATAAAGAAGAACGGACAAGAAACCACACGAGCCCACTCCTCCAAAATCTTCTTGCATCACTATTAAAAGACCAAAATATCCACTCACCTCAGATTCTTAACCATCCTGTTCTCGCTGGGAAGGTCGAGGAAGTCCAGCAGGAACCGCAGCCTCTCCACGATCTCCCTGGTCTCCATGCCGAAGATCCAGCCGAAGTACATCATGGTCTCCTTGATTGTGAACTCGCCGTACAAAGCGATCTCTTGAGGCATGTAGCCCACTCGCTTTCCGGGTACTCCAGACCCTGAAGGAAAAAGAGGAGAATTTGAGAATACGCGTAAAATAAGTAATAGGATTTAAATTGGCCCTAAACTATCTAAGTCTGTATCCAAGGTACATTAATAGAAATGGACTAAAAGATTAAATTGATTTGTCATTATTGATCATATTAGAAAGAGGTGAAGTTTGTAAGTTTGGATGTAGGAAGTAATCTCTTAAACGACTCATCCGATTCCAAAAGATCTTTCAGTGAAAGCTACGCTATTGCCGACTGTCACAGAATGTGTCATTTTTGTTAAAAAGCGTGGAGGAAATATCGGGCAGAGGTTGGTACACAGCCGTGGCAGAAAAATCGACGCATCTAGACTCAACGGCTGTTTCATAGAAAAGTGCCACATCTACACGTTTAAAATGTATGGCACCAAGATACAGAATACCTATATTTTTTTTTAATACTCGACGAAAATATTCAACGCAATAGGGGTTCAATAGGGGGCTTACAATCATGTATTGTATATGTAACAGGTTGCGCGTCCATATACCTGCCACCTTATAAAATTATTTTCAATTATTTATCAATTGCTACATTTGCCAACCACTACGAAGACAACACTATGGATAGATCATTATGACAAGTTACGAAACAACAAAAAAGAAAAGAATTGCATAAGAATTATTGCAATTCATATAATGTGATCCTCATTTTTAACCCCCGACGGAAAAAGAGGGGTGCTCTAAGACTTTGAAAAGTTACATTATGTGGCCTTATCAGAATCCATCCATTCTCGTCAACACAACTCCGGCCAATAGTGGCATCATCAAATTGAATTGATATTGTTTTTGGAAGCTTCCCATCTTCCTGTTGGCCACGGCGAAGTTCTATGTATTTACAACTTAACAAAATCTACATTATAATAAGTATACCTATAAAAAGTATAAAATAAAAAATTAAATTTAAAATTTAAAAAACCCCCGACACAAAAACCTAAGATCCCTTTAAAAAGTAAAAAATAATAAAAAAAACTCAATCTTAAAGTACCTAAGTATGTATTAATAATTCAAAAAAAAATACGTTACGTTGGGGGACCGCTCTGCGAGGGCAGACGTCGTTGACCGTCGTATCCTAAATGGAATATTTAGAAGTAATTTTATAAAAGTTTTCTTCAGCTAGATAATAGACTATTTGTAATTAAATTGTTAGGTTTGGAGCGGTCCCCCAACGCGACGTACTTTTTTTTTAAATTATTAATACATACTTAGGTACTTTAAGATTGAGTTTTTTTTATTATTTTTTACTTTTTAAAGGGATCTTAGGTTTTTGTGTCGGGGGTTTTTATAAGAAGTTGTTTGGGTTGATAAACCGTTCAGTTAAGTTTTACTAAATCTTGGACATGTTCTCAGTTTGACCTCAGAAATTATAATCGAAATGTAATTTCACTTTGAGCGTGTTAAGCAGGAGCAAGAACTATTCAAAACCACTTTTGACTTAATTACATGATGGCAGGGACATCAACGTGCAATCTGTTACTATGATTCAATTTATGATTCTGCGTTAGTATTTCATCGAATAATTTGAAAGAAGAAAGAAAAAAAAAAAGAAAATACGTTTATTTGCGGTAAATATGACGCGCGCGTATGATTTAATTTTTTTAAATAGCTGGTTCACACATTTTGACCGCAGAGGTCCACACACTTTTGTAGCAAACAGCGGATTTTCAGGAGATCAGAATATTTCAGCGCCAGAATCAAGAATCTGGACGATAAACTGCGGGGCGAGTACGGCCTTTGTTATAGGCTCGAGTCACGCATTTTATCACGGTTTTTGCTACCAAACTGTGATAAAAATGTGTGACTCAAACCTACCACATTAAGCCATGCTTGCCCCGCTGGCCATCCTTTATAGTCCCTTCTTTACAATTTGAATCTTTAAACACAGTAAAAATTATCAGCTTATAATCTTCTCATAGTAAGAGGGTTGCAGTGCAGGTTGGTAAATGTTCACATGTCTTCGAATGTTTGGTTCTAGGACTTGCCGGTTTCCTCACGAAGCTTTCCTTGAAGCAGTGATGGTATAATAATTTACACAAAGTAAAGTGCCTGCTTGGGATCAAAGTCCACTTGAGACCTTGTAGATCGTGGCGTTACTACTTTTTTTTACAGACTTCTACAGACATATTCTATTAATTGGTGGACTTACCTTTGGTGCCAGGCTTGCCCCCGAGCACCCAGATCTCTCCACTATTCAGTTTCCGCCTGCCCACGATACAGGACAACAGCGTCGTCTTGCCGCACCCTGACGCTCCGAGTAGACCGTATCTGCAAACAAGGATTTAGATTTTAGATTTATTTATTTGCCCGAAATATGGTATTTTACAGATTTAGAAAAAAAGAAAGAAAGAAAATACGTTTATTTGCGGCAAACATGACGCACAGAAAGCCCAGAAACATACAGAAATAAGAAATAAGGGGTGGGAACACACTCAATAGTTCTCCATATTCCGCCAACTAAATTCGGCATGCAAATTTTGTGATAATAATGATGATTCTAATTTTATAACTTTAAACAAAACAATTAAATTGCAATGTCAAAAAAAAAATTGCCTACATATTAAATTACAAATGTCAAAGAAAAAGAATTAAATTACAATTGTCAAAAAAAAGAAATAAATTACAAATTTCAAAGAAAAAGAATTAAATTACCAATGTCAAAGAATACTAATTAAATTACAAAATTTCAAAGAAAAATAATTACAATTACAAATGTCAAAAGAAATTACACAAGCCAAAGAAAAAAAACCGGCCAAGTGCGAGTCGGACTCGCGCACCGAGGGTTCCGTACAAACCTGCAGGTCATCATCATCATCATTCGTCATCATCGTTTATGAAATTAAATGTTTTTTTTTTAAATTTTTATATTTGAGTTGACTGAATGAAAGGTAAATTGTGGTTTACGATTTATGACGTATTAAAAAAAACTACTTACTAGATCTCGTTCAAACCAATTTTCGTTGGTAGTTTTCATGGTAATGTACATCATGTATTTTTTTTAGTTTTATCATTCCCTTATTTTAGAAGTTACGGGGGGGGGGGACACACATTTTACCACTTTGGAAGTGTCTCTCGTGCAAACTATTCAGTTTAGAAAAAAATGATATTAGAAACCTCAATTTCATTTTTAAAGACCTATCCATAGATACCCCACACGTAAGGGTTTGATTAATTTTTTTTTTTGTGTTTCCGTTCTATGTATGGGGAACCCCAAATATTATTGTTTTAAAAAAAAATGATATTAGAAACCTCAATATCATTTTTGAAGACCTATCCATAGATACCCCACACGTATGGGTTTGATGAAAAAAAAATTTTTGAGTTTCAATTCTATGTATGGGGAACCCCAAATATTATTGCTTTTTTTCTATTTTTGTGTGAAAATCTTAATGCGGTTCACTGAATACATCCACTTACCAAGTTTCAATAGCACAGCTCTTATAGTTTCGGAGAAAAGTGGCAGTGACATACTCGGACAGACAGACAGACAGACAGACAGACAGACATGGCGAATCTATAAGGGTTCCGTTTTTTGCCATTTGGCAATGGAACCCTAAAAAGGAGGGAATTTAATGATTACTGGTCGCATTGTTCCTGCTTATTTTCTAGAACAGTCCTGGCACAGATAACTCGTTAATGGTATGTTTCGTCCTTTCATATATTTCTCTGTATGTATGGTAAACAGTAATTATTAATTGGGGATATCGTGGCTAAATAATAAAAAACGAAGGTTCAGCTACGCTTGTCGCGGGCGGTTCGTGGATAGGTGACCATCCTTTACATATCGAGGCTCCTAACTCCATGCCTCGGAAAGCACGCTAAGCCGTTGATCCCGGCTGTTAGATCTATATCTTTGCGAGTCATTACGTATCGTCAGAAGTCCGAAATTCTGACAACCAGTAGGGGTACCAAGGGGTATCGTATTACCCAGTAATGGTACTGGTTATGGAGGTGAAACAGATAGCCGCTCCAAGTAAATTACAATTATTTTAATTTAATTTCACTCAAAAACGATTAAATCTCAAGCCATCACATGAACATTTCCTAAAACCGTCCGAGATCGCAACGTAACGGTCGGACGCGCTTGCGTTTGCGCATGCAGCAACACACGAGGACGAAGCATTGCGAAACAGCACCATTTACATTCTATTCCGTACCAGACCAACTAACACATGCAGTTCATAACACTCTTAAAAGTTGACGGAAGGTTTATATTCGCTTGTCAAATGTCCTAGGATGGACATCAGTTTCTTCATTGGAAAAAAAATGCAGCTTAAAAGAATCTTATTTCATTGTGATAAGGTGGGTTTTAGATTGATAATTGTCTTAGGATGGTCGGTGTGATTTCTTCATGAGTTTAAGGAAAAGACGGTATTACAGTATGTGGAGGAAGGCGACAATTGTGCAGGCAACGGCTGTGACTGTTTCTCAATGGTTTAGGATGTTGTTATTTGCTTTGGGATTGGACTTCATGGTACGCGCTTGCGCATTTCCAAGGGTGACGGAAGGATAAAGGAGGTTTACATATGTAAATTTACCTTGGATGATGCTAATTATAGAACTCGACAATAGATAGTCGACTGGAATCTATACTAATATTATAAAGCTGAAGAGTTTGTTTGTTTGATTGAACGCGATAATCTCAAGAACTACTGGTTCGAATTGAAAAATTCATCATCATTTGTGTTGGGTAGCCTATTTATCGAAGAAGGTTATAGGCTATATAACATCACGCTACAACAAAGAGGAGCGGAGCAGTAATGAAAAATGTTGCAAAAACGTGGAAAATCGCACGGGTACGCGATTCGACGCGACGGGAAGGGTCGGGGGAACAAGAAATTTAACGCGGACGAAGTCGCGGGCAGAAGCTAGTGACTTCTAAAATTGAAAATTTTAGTTGGATAGCCAAGCAAATGATGATCGCCTTTTTTTTTTAACGGCAGAATATCAGAACTACGTTGCCAATCGTGAAGCCTTTAGAGGCTAGTTCTCACTGTGACCCAGCGGTAACGACTTACCAATTGAAGGCGTAGGTTCGAACCCAGGCAGTCGCTTTACTTTGTGTAAATTATTTCATCACTATTGCTCTCAAAACGGTGAAGGCAAACATCGTGAGGAAACTGCCATGTCCTAGAACTAAAAATTCGAAGACATGTGACATCTACCAACCCGCACTGGCCCTGCGTGTTGGATAGCCTACTCCCTCTTATCAAGTGGCAGCCTGTGTCCCAGCAGTGGGAACATTACAGGCTGATTATGATGGTGACTCGTTATTCGTACATGGAAAATCAGTGGCCATTTTTTTCTACAACCACGCACAAATTTAGTATAGATTACTACGTAAGAAAACCATGGAAAAACGTGTCTCATTTTCAAACGATCATGGCATAAATTATTCGGTAAAAAATCACATATTTAGTTATTTACATCAATAACATAATGTATTTCCTATAAGGTCATGGTGTTAGCGCAAAGGCGTTAATGAAACCATAAACTAATTGACCACGAAGTCATGTAGACGGATTGTTAAAAAACGTAAAAATATTTGCAGCATGTAGGTAAGTTTTTGTGCCGTATCTAAGCTTATTTTTTGCTCTATGTTCGATATATTGAAGACGTCAATGGAAGCTATAAATATAGGTGATTATTAACTGTTTTGTAGCAATATGGCGAACTTTAAACTCGATTTCTAAGTATGGTCCTACAATTTAGAGACGTCTGGTGGAGGGATTTTTCCACCGTCTTAACTTCTGCCATTTCAAGTAATGTTCGCTTATATAGAGACAGAATTAGAATAAAATAGATTTATCTATCTTCTATATATATCAAATTCAAAGTCCTGAGTGACTGACTGATATATAAACGCACAGCCTAAACCGCTGGTCCTTGAAACATGTTTGGAGGGTGTGTTCTTTGTGAAGAGTTGGTATCTACTAAGAAAGAGTTTTGTGAAATTCCATCCTTAAGAGGGTGAAATGGGGGGTTGAATTTTCTGTGAAACTTTTTATTTTCTGGGTCGGATAAGACAAAACAATTAGTGCGATAAGACATTGTTTACCTCGATTAACATATAGAGTACTTTTGATTCTGGTAACATAAAGTACAAAGATACAGGGTAGGGTATAGTTAAATGTATCATGTGGCAGACCTGTGTGTGTCTTGAATGGTGAATTTCACAAACAAGAGAGTAACCGACTATCACTAAGACAACACATCATCATTATCTGCCAAGCCCTTTTCAAACTATGTTGGGGTCAGCTTCCAGTCTAACCGAATGCAGCTGAGTACCAATTCACCGTGACATTTTAGTCGTCTTACAAAGGTTGTCCACAAGATGTAGCCGACATAATATACCTTTAGCCGTGATTAAAAATTGTTACCATTAATTAAGATAATAGGTACTAAGAAAAATAAATAATGGATTAGAATTATGAAACATCCTGTTAATAATGTTTACGTATCATACGGTAGAGAACATACCTACCCAGTGCACGAGTCGGCTAGATCATTCCATCTCCCTTTTCCATAAGACAAAATATCAAATTTAAACCACGTCATGCGTCATCATAATGAATAATATTTTTAGTTATTCAAACGTTATTTTTTTCTTATGGATGTGTAGTAGTCATTGGTTACATGAAGTGGGCTGCCGTTGTAAGACGACTAAAATGTGACGGTGTATTTTAGAAGCGCCTGCCTATCTGACTTCCACAACCCAGTAACTGTGTAAAACGATATCCCTTTGGTAAGACTTGTTGTCAAACTTTCTGGCTTCTGACGACTGTATTGACTGTCAAAGATCCACGAAAGACTGCTTTACGAGGCAAAAGAAGTCTTGTTATGTAAAGGTCACTCATCCACGGATCAACCGCGGCAAGCGTAGCTTAACCTGAACCGTGCGGCTATTATTACTTAACAACACCAAGCATGTTTTTTTTTTTTTTTTTGGATGGGAAATCATCAAATGACTTCTCCCGCTCTGGGCGGAGTGGGAGGGCGTGTCAGACTTTTACTGACTAAAACCCACCCGTGTTCCTTCAGTTGCCCATGTGCCAGAGTCACGGTATCTCTTTCGAACAATCTCGTGACCCTGGCAGGCATCGGTCCTAGCAGACCCCTACATTGACACCAAGCATGATTAGATTAACAATGCTATTATGCTACGATCTCTACACACTTCTTTTGCCTCGTTTAGGTTCATACAATAGGTCATACGCACACGCCAGTTGCGAGTACTATGCACCTGACCTTTCTGAAGAACATCACCAATAAGGTCCCTATATCGCACCCCTAGATCTAAAGGGAACTAACTCAAAATTCTTAATTTATGAATTATGCACACCTTCGAGTCTGCCATTTCAATACCTATCGACCAATAAACCAGATTCAAAACTATTTCCAACATTAGACTCCAAATATTGGAAATAGTTTTGAATCTGGTTTATTGGTCGATAGGTATTGAAATGACAGACTCAAAGGTGTGCATAACTGAAAAATTAAGAATTTTGAGTTAGTTCCCTTTAGATCTAGGGGTGCGATATGTCCTCCTAGGGCGTCCCCTCCCGGTGTTTCCACTCACATCTGTCTTGTAAATACCTTTTGTGAGCCGACCTTCATTCATCCTCTCAACATGACCAAACCATCGTAGCAGGTGGCGTTCCGTGGTTTCTGCCTACCCCCATGGGTAAAAGGCGTGATTGTATGTATGTATGTGTGTATTACAAAACTATAAGTAAAGAGTAAAAACGACAGTCTTCATCAACTATTACGACCTCAAAACGTCAACACATCAAATATATTCCATCAACAATTAGGTCTCAATTTGTATGTCATTCACATACCCTGCCATATTGAGGCAGCCATCTTGACAGTACATAGCCGTCAGTTATGTACCGCACATAATGTAATGGTGGCCATCGTCCATATATGGCGCTAGTATTCTAATTGTTTAGCTTGACGTCAGATATAATGGACTTCCTGACGCATTGGATCTACGACGCATTGTTACGTAGATGTTGGGCTGAAGAATGAGGAGCATAGTTCTAGATATCATAACATAACGCCTGGTTCTCCCGTAGGAAGGTGGGAAGAGAGGTGTATCTATAGTACACATTACGCCGGTTATGTTTAGGTCACATATGTAATAAGGAGCGAGACTACTGCCATCAACCGCCACAACTGGGCCATATTATACGCCATAACTGGGTTACTGGTTAAGATGTACCGAAGACCTGGTGAAGGCCACAGGAATACGTTGGATGCGAGAAGCATAAAACAGGTCGAAGTGGCGGTGCTTGGGGGCGGCCTATGTCCAGCAGTGGACGTCTTTCGGCTGAAATGATGATGATGATGATGATGAACCGGGTTACTGATACAAAATACCAAAAATACTTTGCCTGGCCAGGTAATCGAACCTCATTCCCAGCAGTAGCGCGTCAATAGTATATATTGGCTTTCTGATAAATATGGTTTCCTTGTTGAAAGTTTTAATTAGCTGTAAGTCCTCAATGTACTAAATAAATAAATATACAATCATCCCAGAATTTGGCTACGAGCTTGCCACTTTATGAAGCGTCCATCAACTCCTGTAGCGTGCAGACAACAGAACGCTGAACAAGATATTAAGTGCCCCATTTTTTGTAGGACTGCTGTCCTCCTCATTCACATTCCAGGGCGGAGTCATCTGTACATCTGATTTGACTGGCCTGTTAGTCTAGTGGTTAGTGACCCTGACTGCTAAGACTGAGGTCGTGGGTTCGATTCCCACCCAGAACAAATCTTTGTGTGACAGCTCATTCATTTGTTCTGTGTCTGGGTGTAATTTATCTATAATGTGTATGTATTTAGAAATATATAAGTATGTTTATCAGTTGTCTGGTTACCATAGTACAGGCTCTGCCTAGTTTGGGATCAGATAATGTTGTGTTGGTTGTCCTAAGATATTTATTTATTTATTATCTCCACTTGAGCAAGTTTTCTTTGCTTCGGCCTACCGGAGTCCGAAGTCTATTTAAAGACCTCTAGGTAAGCCACGGCAACTCATGTCTAGGTGCGAGTTTTTCAGTAAGTGAAACGAATGGGTTTAGTCGGGAAGCACTATCTCCTTACCTTTCCCTTTCCTTAGATCGCCAGTGAGTGGGGGGACAGGACAAGAGTTTTAAAAGCTGTTATGGTTCCTCAGCCTTGTCACTTGTCTAGGAACTTAGATAACGAATATCAGCCAACCTCTCGACAACAAAACAATCATGTTTTCTTTTCACACTGAAGTGAATAGAACGATGTCATCCTACTGTTTGTTTTGACTACTGCCTCAATTAATCACAATCGATATCTCTGAGTCACCCCAGCTCAACAATAGTGTCAATAAGCAGCATTATCCATTATTTAACATTTTCTCTTCCTTTTAATACATGCACTCACCTCATCTATATGCCATCGTATTATTTTTATTCTATATCTATCTATATACATAATATACTAATCTATACTAATATTATAAAGCTGAAGAGTTTGTTTGTTTGAACGCGGTAATCTCAGGAACTACTGGTCCGAATTAAAAAATCTTTTTGTGTTAGTTAGTCTATTTATCGTGGAATGCTATAAGCTATATAACGTCACACTATAATCAAAAGGAGCGGAGCAGTAATGAAAAATGTTGCAAAAACGGGAAAAATCGCACGGGTAGGCGAATCGACGCGACGGGAAGGGTCGGGGGATCAAGAAATTTTACGCGGAGGAAGTCGCGTGCAGAAGCTAGTCTATACTAATATTTTAATGCTGGAGAGTTTGTTTGTTTGGTTGAAGGCGCTAATCTCAGGAACTACTGGTTCGGATTGAAAAATCCTTTTAGTGTTTGGTAGCCTATTTATTGAGAAAGGCTGTAGGCTATATAAAATCTCGATTGGACCTTAAGGAGCCGAGCAGAAAGAGAAGAAAAAGTCACGAATAAGACGGTGTGGATCGGGCGACTAAGAAAATTGACGTGGACGAAGTCGCAGGCAGGAGCTAGTTGTATTATTATGAAAGTTTGATGATTGATGTTCAGATGCTTGATACGCAATCACGCAAAAACAGCGAAACGGATTTGGATGAAATTTGACACACAGATAGATTATAATCTGAAGGGTAATTGCATAATACACTATCAGTAGAAATCGCTTTCATTTTAATAGTTACTCAACATTCATAGCATTGTGTGAGAAAAGGGAGCTGGATACTTTTGTTTCAGTAGTAAATTACCGTGAGATAATTTTCGACCTCCACGCAGGTGAAGCCGCTGGCAAAAGCTAGTTATGCATAATATCGCTCCAGTGTTCCCTATTAAATAATACTACGTCATTAATTATATGGGCACTCCTTTGAACTGACGTCGTTTGACGTCAATAGGCGTAGTAAGGAGCTCTTGACGTCTATGTTCTATTGATTCAATTAATCTTATGTACTAAAGTCATTGTACTTGGTAATCGTTAGGATTAATCGTCATCCATTCAGCCGTAAGACGTCCATTGCTGGACATAGGCCTCTCCCAATCGTTAGTAGATGACCCTATATGTAAAATTCTATGGCGAGCATAAAAACCTTACAATTACGCAAAATCTATACTAATATTATAAAGCTGAAGAGATTGTTTGGTTGAACGCGGTAATCTCAGGAACTACTGGTCCGAATCGAAAAATTATTTTTGTACTGGGTAGCCTATTTATTGAGGAAGGCATAAGGTTATAACATTACGCTACGATTAAAAGGAGCGGAGCAGCAACGAAAAATGGACGAAAACTGGCCTGCAGTTCGATGCGACTGGAAGGGTCACGGGAGCAAAAATTTGACGCAGACGAAGTCGCGGGCAGAAGCTAGTTGAGAATATTTTGCTCGTGAAATATAACAAAATGCGACTTCGAAGTTAGGCTATTTTATCCTCCGTAGAAAATAGAGGATCCTCCGACTAGACAAGTATTAATTCTGGTGGCGACTGTCCGACAATTGACGTCAGGACGTTGTAAATAGTCACGAATACGACGGGGTGGGTCGGGGAAGCAAGAAAATTGACGCGGATGATGTCGCACGCAGCATGAATTTATATATTTATTATTTATAATACAAATATCTGTTTATTTATTTTATTGTATGTTTGCACCAATGACATCCCCATTTTACGTCCAGGCTAATCACTGTCCATGCCATGGTTGCCAGGTATAGATCGCAGAAAGTAATAAGGCCGCCCATTGTATATTTTGTAGTATCCATCGTTTTTAACCGACTTCAAAAAAAGGAGGAGGAATAACGCGATTAGATTAGTGCGGGGTATTTATCATAACTAAAAAGTTAAAAATAAAAACTTTTTAGAAAAAAGTGACAAATAACTTTAATTTCGGAAGTCGGTGGCAAAAAACCCTTAATTACAGATTCTAAGACACCAACTTCCGGAATTAAACTTTCACTATATAGTGTGTTTTTTTTAGGAAATTGGTTGTTATTTTTTTGTAAAAAGTTTTTATTTTGTTATCTATTATTGTGGTGCACAAATAAGTTATATCATCATCACCATCATTTCAGCCGAAAGACGTGTGTTGCCAGTGATGACCTATAGAAATGAAGCGTGGTCGCTCACAATGGGCCTTATTCGAAGGCTGAAAGTCACCCGGGGGCGATGGAGAGGGCTAATAAGTTATATGTAAATAAATATAAATATATGCTGGTTACGCGGCAAACTCTGCTTGTGCGATGCAGAATTTTACGTGACGTCAGTATGTTGCGTACTTGGCGATATAGATGTCGCCACAACAACTAATATTATAAATCATAGTTTAAAAAAAAACTAAAAAACACGCTTCCATTGAATCACGCTTCAATGGAAGCGTGTTTTTTAGTTTTTTTGAAACTATTATTTATTTTCTATTTTTTAGGGTGTTTCGAATTTTGAGACGTATGTCAGCATAGTTTTCGAAGACAGTTTTTTTTGCTGTCCTGGTAACTTTGGCAAGGATAATGGCACAAATTAGTTTGTGACGTATGTCATTGTAGTTTTCGAAGGCAGTTTTTTTGCTGTCCTGGTAACCCTGGCAAGGATAATGGCACAAATTTATGAAATTTTTGCATTGTCATCGGTCCTTGACAGGCGTGCAAAGTTTGAATTAAATCGGGTCGTTTAAAGTGGGTCAAAATCGCGCTATAAGGAGTCGGTTACAAACAAACATACAAACATACAAATATACAAACATACAAACATACAAGTGAAGCTAATATAAAGCGTGTAATAAATGCGAAAGTTTGTGAGTATTTTACGCAAAACCTACTGAACGGATTTGGATTAAATATGGAACACAATCAGTTTATAACCTGCATTAACACATAGGGTACTTCTTATCCCGGTAGTACGTTCCCGCGGGATATTTTCCGACAAAAGCTAGTATTTAATAAAACATAGTATGTTCGTAACATTGTAGAAATATCTATCAAAACTTTAGGAGAAAATTGCTTTTGAATCTTGCGTAGGTAAGTGTAAGGTATTTATAGGTTTTAGGTTTAAAGAAACTTTATTCTCAATAAAGACATACGTCACTCACTTGAGAACAATATTAAAACATATAGGTACATTTATGATAGTGACTGAACTGTCCTTTTCGGAATGAGGAAAGCTCTGTGCTAATTATGCAGGTAGAATAGCACAATGGAGGGCCAAGACTGGTACGCGCCAGCTAGATAGACTGAAGGTTGGGACAGACTGGATGCGGGGATGCGGAAGGCAGTGGACCGGGTTGTTGTGGAAGTTATCAGTATCACACTAGTGATGACTTATCTTGATGAAACTATTCATAACTAGCCACCAGCGCCTGATTTGCGCGGTTTCTACGATTGGACAAAACACCGAGATTGCTTTATTAATGTAAATTAAATACAAATAGCATTAGGGAGAGGAAAAAACTACGGGAACACCATTTGCTACGGTACTTACATACTCCTTTTGCCTCGTGTAAATGACGAATGTTTTATTTTTGTAAGATAGGTCAATCATATTCTTAAAACCAGATGTAGTTAGCGATTCCTATTTGACCATGTGTAAGTTTAATATTAATGTACTTATTATACACATAATCTTTGAGAATAAATAATGAAAATACTCGTGAAAACCGCAACAGAATCCGTTGCAAATTTTGAAAGACACGAAAAGCAACGTTTACTTTTAATGTTTTTGTATAAACAGAGTTACCTATGTCTGTTGCTACTTGCAAGTCCTAATACCTGTGTATTGTTAGAACACATTCTTTGGTGATTTGCCTCTGGTAATTCTGGTTTTACTTTATATAACAAGTTTTTTGTTTTATCTATCCGAAAACATTTATTACACGTACATTAGGTATGCATGAGATTTTACGATTAGTTTTTACTAACTCCACAAAGAGGATAAACAAATCTAAGTAAACATTAGACTGGTTTCCAAGTCTTACTTTTGCAATCAACTGGTTTTTTGGATGGTCTTGAGTTTTTGTTATTAAATTAAATGCAATCACTTAATTATATTTTAAAACTGCAGATTCAGATTTATTTGCCAACAATGTAGGTTTAGGTATAAGATGGTACATCAATAATGGTTACCGCTACATTCTACCTAACGGCATACAGAGTCGTATATGTCGGGTTTGGTCCAGACATCAGAAGTAAAACTCAGTTATGGCAATACAATACACTAATTTTAATTTAATTGAACAATCAGTTATCTTAAATCTAGGAAATGTAGAAATGAAATAAAACTGAATTAAATAACGAATAAAGGCAGTGAGGGCGGTCACATAGGGCAGTACTGACTGTCAGGGACAGTGGTCCATGCACCCACCGCAATAAGGATAGTACTAACTGTGTACACAGTGTTCCACATCCAATAACCGGGCAGTACTGACTGTCGAGAGACAGTGGTCCGTGCACCAAGACGCATCCGTTTGAAATGCGTGCCGTCTCAACAGCGCAGCTCCTTATAAAGGCGGTCGCTAGTGGCCGAGGGTAGTTACGATATTTTACTGAACTGTACATTACGTCAAATGATCGAAAGAGTGAAGGTTTGTCTATGATGCTTCCGGTGCACGTTCCACTAGCGCCATCTAGTCGCCGTCTCTCGCAGTTGTTAAATAATATTGCTGCCGACACGGCCATTCTGACAAATCACTCGTCCTCGAGTGCATTTATTCATCTAAAAATAATAATAATACTAATTAATTCACATCATCATCATCGTTACATAGCTTAATAGCAAATATCACTGGTCTAGGTATTTCTTTACAACAGAAAACCCCTACAGTTCAAACAAGCTGGTCTAAATCGTCACCCACTAAAGCAGGCGAGATTCCTGCAGCATCTCACACATCATTGCTCATAACAGCAAGAGATCTTATTAGAACACCAATACAGTTCAAACATTCTGGTCTGAATCGTCACCCACTAAAGCAGGTGAGATTCCTGCAGAGCATCACAGATCATCTCCCACAACAACAGGAAAGATCTTTATATTCTATTTGCTAAAACAACCATCTTCCACAAAAGTAGAAGAGACCACATAGTAATTGATCATTCCAAAGATTCCATTATAGCATCGGAATTATCTACACTTAAGGTGCGAGAACTTACAGAAAGTGTTTCCTCTGCATCATCTGCAGTCAATGTACCAGAGCTTACAGAAAGTGTTTCCTCTGAATTATGTGCAGTCAATGTACGAGAGCTTACAGTAAGAGTTTCCTCCGAGTCTGAGGTCATATCATTATTTACTGGCACAAAAGACGTACTGAGCTCATCTTCTGCCGTCACGGTCCGTTCATCATTTTCATCACTATAATTTTCGCAAATTTCTAAATAACTTTCTTGCCCTTTAGGTACTTCCCTTAAATTTTCATGCGCATATTTATAAATTCTGTTAGAACCGTTAATATGTTTAAGTTCATAACGGTCATTATCTAATACGGTGACTATTTTATAAGGCCCCTTAAATTTATTATCTAACTTTGTTTGATGTCTTGCTTCGCATTTTGCGAAAACAAATTCACCTACTGCAAAAGGTTTAATCCGAGCTTTTCCCTTATTAAACCGTATAGTGTCAGCGTTAGCTACTCTTTGAATATTTTCTGATGCGGATGAACGAGCCGTTTCAACATTAATTATAGGTGGTTCAGAAGAACTAGGAGTTATTTTAGCTAGACTAAGTGAGGAACCTTGAATGCCAAACATCAGTTCCATAGGCGTAAAACCTGTGGTCCTGGAACGAGTACTATTAAGAGCAAGTTGGATCTCTCCTAGTTCATCCTTCCAAGCATTATTAGAATTACATTCTATAACAGTAAGAATACTCTTCAAAGTTCGCATGACTCTCTCAACCTGCCCGTTAGCTCTACTAGAACCAGTTGCTATTAAATGGAGCTCTATTCCATTATTATTACAAAAGTTTTTAAACTCATTGCAGTCATAACAACGTCCTCTATCTGCGATAATGCGCTTCGGAGCACCAAATAAGTTTACAGCATTCTTAATTGCTCTCACAGCGTATGAAGAGCTTAAGGCCGGTGTATATTCCAGCAGTACAAACTTTGTAAAGGCGTCTATTAAAACTGAGCAATATTCTTTTTTATCACTTTTGCCCGAAAGTTTTCCGGTTAAATCCAAGTGAATTGTGTGCCAAGGGACTGGATGTTTAGGAATTGAATGCAACTGCATTTGCTGTGCACCTGAAGGGCCTTTAGCGGTTTTACATACTACGCAGCAATTAATAAACTTTTTGACTAATTTAGCCATATCAGAAAACCAATAAAATTCGTAAAGTTTGTCTAAAGTCTTGTCAAAACCTAAATGTTTTATTTCATTATGAACGTGGTTAATAAGGGACCAAACCAAAGAACGTGGTACAATAGGTAGCCAACTAGAAACTCCTCTACGTTCTATCTTCCTATACAATATTCCTTGTCTTAAATCATACGTATGCGATATCTCTTCAGGTAATTGATTATTACGGATTTTTGCTATTATTTCAGAAAGTTCCAAATCGCGTTCTTGTTCTACAATTAACCAACCTTTATCTAATTCAAGGAAATTTACTTTGCGGGGCTCAGAATAATTTGTGTTTGACAAATTGCGAGACAAGAAATCTGCATGAGCCATCTTTCGACCTTCTTTGTACACGATATCAAAATCATAAGCTTGCAATATAGCCCACCAACGGTGAACCCTTGGAGTCAAATCACGTTTAGAGTGAGAAGCTTTAAGGGAGTTACAATCGGTAAATACGGTGAATTTTCGTCCATGCAAATAATGACGAAAATGTTCGATTGCTTTTACTACCGCAAGAGTCTCTAACTCGTAAGAGTGATATCGCGTTTCTGCATCTATGGTCTTCCTACTATAATATGCTACTACATGAGGGGTATCATTATGTTTTTGGATAAGAATTGCACCATATCCCGCACTACTTGCATCGGTATAGAGTTCAATGGGCAAGGAAGGGTCAAAAACTTTTAAAACTGGTTCAGACGTCAAAATGTGGATAAGTTTTTTGTGTATTTGGTCATGCTCAGGGGTCCACTTAACATTGCCTTTTCCTTTTGTCAAGGGATATAAAGGGCGAATTATTTGGGAAAAGTTAGGAATAAACTGTCTAAAATACGTTGCCAGCCCTATGAGCTGCCTAACATGAGTGACAGTTTTTGGAGTTGGAACATTAATTAAGGCTTGTATTTTTTTTGGATTTGGTCTAATCTCCCCAGCTGAAACTATATACCCAAGGTACTCAGTTTGAACTTTCAGAAACGAACATTTCTTTAAATTAAACGAGAAACCAGCATTGGACAGAGTTTTAAGTAATTTGTCTAAACGGTCAAGCCCCTCATTAATATCTGTGGAAATTGAAAGGACATCATCCATGAAAACTAGAATTCTTTCATCATTCATAGGCTGTAGAGCAGTATTAATAGCCTTTTGAAAAATGGAAGGTGCATTGCGCAAACCGAAGGGCATAGCCAAATATTCGAACTGCCCTTTTGGGGTAACAAATGCAGTTTTTTCTATGGAACTTTCATGTACAGGCAGCTGGTGAAACCCAGAGGCCATATCAATACTACTAAAATAATGAGCACCATTAAGTTTATCAATTTGTTCACTGATCAGAGGTAAAGGATAATGATTAGGTTGAGTATTACTATTTAATTCCCTATAGTCAACACACATGCGTGTACTACCGTCCTTTTTCTCTACAAGAATGATGGGGCTTGCAAACGGGGATGAACTTTCCCTAATAATATTTGCCGCCAACAATTGCTCGATTTTTTCGTCAACTATCTTAGATTCCTGAGGGGATAACCTATACGGTCTCCTATGTACCACTTTATGAGGATCAATTAAATCGATTTTCAACTGTCCTGTTTTAATTCTAGTTGTTGGAAAATTTTCAATCAATTGCCAAAGACGTAAACATGCCTGAGCAGGGGTCTCATTAGAATTAAGTTGAAATTTGAGGATACTGTCAAAGTGATCCTGAATAAGCATAGGGCGAGAGAACTGAGCTTTTAAAGTCTCCTGTATATCGTCCCATTGATATTGACTGGGAGGTATCTTGGTCAGTAATGTAGCTGCGCGGCCTCGAAGACAATGGGTCAATGTCATGATTAAATCGACACCTTTCAAATTTTTGCTTTTAATTATAGTGTCTGACAGCCGACACCAGCCCCCTATGTCTGAATTGGGATCGTCAGGATCAAAAGGTACTAACGCTATGAAAGGTTGTGGTGCTGAATTGGACCGGGGTAGTAGAGCATCAGTTAATTTTGAAAGAAATGCTTCTAAACTATTTGAGGGTAGCGGAATATCTTCCTGCATATTTTGTGATGATGAAGTGCCAGAGGTGGGCGGAAAATCCGATCCCACTTCTGATGTCGGGTTTGGTCCAGACATCAGAAGTAAAACTCAGTTATGGCAATACAATACACTAATTTTAATTTAATTGAACAATCAGTTATCTTAAATCTAGGAAATGTAGAAATGAAATAAAACTGAATTAAATAACGAATAAAGGCAGTGAGGGCGGTCACATAGGGCAGTACTGACTGTCAGGGACAGTGGTCCATGCACCCACCGCAATAAGGATAGTACTAACTGTGTACACAGTGTTCCACATCCAATAACCGGGCAGTACTGACTGTCGAGAGACAGTGGTCCGTGCACCAAGACGCATCCGTTTGAAATGCGTGCCGTCTCAACAGCGCAGCTCCTTATAAAGGCGGTCGCTAGTGGCCGAGGGTAGTTACGATATTTTACTGAACTGTACATTACGTCAAATGATCGAAAGAGTGAAGGTTTGTCTATGATGCTTCCGGTGCACGTTCCACTAGCGCCATCTAGTCGCCGTCTCTCGCAGTTGTTAAATAATATTGCTGCCGACATATACAAAAGAGTAATAAAAACTAAAAAAAAATACAAATCATGCGGCCATAAAACGAATGTTACAATTTTCATCTAAATTATTAATTAAGTGATTCTGATATGATATAAATTCTCGTATAGTCTCGTCGTTTAAATTTTACATTTTTATATATTTTCATCATTTACAGTTTTGCAATATAACTATTACATACATCATAACTATGAAATATGGAATCCGGTTGAAATTAATTAGTAGATGATTTGTCTTGGCAAAAGATTTTTTTACAGTTTTGCGTCATAAAAATCAATCAAATTATCAAAACAGGTTCTCATTCAAAATCGTTATTAAAACTAGTTCTAATTTTGTAGAATCACATAATAACTTTTAATTGGTTTAAAAATCCAAGATTATACTATATCCTACATTATTTACTCCATGACTGACTGACTTTTCGGCTAGATGTGGTTAGAATGGAAGTCGGCACCAACCACAGTTGAGAAGAGGCCAGGCAGACTTTTGACTGACTAACTCTTCACCAAGACATTTGCTGTACTCGTATGGCATATTTCCACGCCCTTCTTCAAAAATACTCAGGCCAGGTTTCAGCAATGAAGCTGACCACGATGAGCACATGTAAGCCGCGTTCCAAGTGTCACAAAAGAAAATCTTCCCAGGAAGAAGTTCTACCACATATGGGGAGACAAGGATCTATATACATAACACCACGCCTTGTTTCCCTAAAGTGTTGGGCAGACGTGTACCTATAGTACACCCACATTTCGCCTGTTATGTTTAAGTCCCATGTAATAGAGGGCGAGCCTGTTGCCATCAACAGGACACATACCCAGACGCTGTATGGCTACTGAGAAATTCCAGAAAGAAATAGATAGATAGATGTCACATGTCTTCGAATTGTTGGCTCTAGGACGATTTCCTCACGATGTTTTCATTCACCGTTTTGAGAGCTGTGGCGATGAAATTATTTACAGAAAGTAAAGCACCTGTCTGGGTTCGAACCTGCGACGTATAAGTCGAGACCGTTACTCTGGGTCACTACTGCTCCCACCCAGTATACTATACTATAATATTATAAAGCTGAAGAGTTTGTTTGTTTGTTTGATTTAACGCGCTAATCTCAGGAACTACCGGTCCGAACTGAAAAATTATTTTAGTGTTGGGTAGCCCATTTATCGAGGAAGGCTATAGGCTATATAACATTACGCTACAACCAAGAGGAGCGGAGTAGTAATTAAAAAAATTGCAAAAACGAGGAAAATCGGACGGGTAGACGATTCGACGCGACGGGAAGTGTCGGGGGAACAAGAAATATAACGCGAACGAAGTCGCGGGCAGAAGCTAGTAATCAATATGACAATACCAATTATACATTAGTACGTCCCATCATATGCTACCTAAATTTCCGGTCTACTAAAATTACTGCACATATTGTCTCACCTTAATCAATTGTTATTATACGTAAGCACAATAACAATTATATACTGTTTGTCAGAGGTTAACAATCTTTTGTTCTTCGCCCTTGCTGCCTTGGCATCGTGCCACGGACTTCCTTGTGGAAAATAGTCATGTGTTAGCTAATATATAGGCATTCTAACATCTACGTGGTGTGTGAGATTGTTATCAGGTAATCTGATGTGGCATTCGTCCAAGAATAGGTTTCAATGTTTACTACTCCTGATGGGAAATCAAACGAGAATATGTTAAAGGAGATAAAATTGCCACCGGATAAGAACGTTGAATCGTAAGTCTGCTATTCAAGTGACTATGTAAGTTTTTAAACTATGTTAGGGGATTTGCCAATTTTGGTCTCCGTCTCTTGTACCCTTTTTTTTGTGGGAAATCATCAAATGACTTTTCCCGCTCTTGGGCGAAACGGGAGGGCGTGTCAGACTTTTACTGACTAAAACCCACCCGTGTTCCTTCAGTTACCCATGTGCCAGGGCCACGGTATCTCTTTCGAACAAATCTCGCGTTCCGGGCAGGATCTTGTACCCTGATATTGTTGTTGTTTTTCTTTTAACAATTCTTGCATTTTGTTTTCTATCGATGGTGTCTATCGAGGGGCTTAAACATACCTGGCGAATGCGGGGGCAAAGTAATAAGAGCCGTACGGATCGATCGATCAGGTAAAGCTACGCTTGACGCGGTTGATTCGTGGATGGGTAACCATCTTTACACACCAACACGCCTCTGTGCCTCGGAAAGCACGTTAAGCCCCGGCTGTCATTTGTTACAGGCCCATATTTTTTTCTTAATAAATGGCATTTCACAGCTCAAGCAAGGAGGTATTGGCTATTTAACCGTATTTTTCGGGCTGTCAGGGCACAAGTGATGGTCTGAGCTTCTAGCCCTCTTTCCAACAATTAACTATTTACTACACAAGATAAATAAAAGTGTTGTACTCACATGGTGCCCTTCGCGACTGTCATGTTGAGGTTACTAAGCACGTGGTTGGGTCGCTTCTTCGAGCCGTAGTCCTTGAACGCGTGCCGCACACACACCGCCTGTTGACGTTTCTGCCACACCTGTTAATGTGAATAGGGTGTGAATATGGGTAACAATTTTACGGATAAAAGGGACATTTTTAATCAGCCTACGTAACAGGAAAGATTGTTCCTGAAATCTGATTTATACGGTGCGATGTAATTGTTGAAAATTGCACTGTCTGGAAAGAAAAAAAAATAGGCTTAGACGATGCAAGTCAATCGCATTAATTTTATTGTATTACAAGAAACGGTGACGGCTCAACGGTGCCAATCCCTTGCATCAGGTGGAGTGACAGCTCATTCTAAGCTCATAGACCAGCTGCTGTTGAGCTATAAATATGAGCATAATCAACCTTATAACGTTCCCACTGTTGGGACACAGGCCTCCCTCTCGGTAAGACGGGAGTAGGCGGTGCTCCACCACGCGGGTCCAGTGCGGGTTTGTAGATGTCACACGTCTTCAAATTACGACCGGTTTTTAAACGATGTTTTTCTTCATCGTTTTGATAGCACTGGAGATGTAATAATTTACACAAAGTAAAGCGCCTGGTGCGAAGCGTCTGTACCGTATGGCGCCGGACGTAAAGAATAACACCAATTATTATTAATAATAACACCACCCCATTTCTTCCCGTGGGTGTCGTAAAAAGCGACTAAGGGACTTACTAGGGAATGGGCAGCAGCGTTCTCTATGCATTTTACCACCATACTGCGATCGCCAACCCGCCTGCCAAGCGTGGCGATTATGGCAAGCCCCCAAATTGGGGGAGGCCTAAGTCCAGCAGTGGACGTCTTACGGCTGAAATGATGATGATAATGATTAAAGCGCCTGTCTGGGTTCACCTACGACCTACGACTTGTAAGTCGCAGTGGTGAACCCTGGGCCACCACTGCTCCAGCAGCCGTCACAGCTTAAGCTGTAAGGTGGTCCTCAATCGACTTGTCGAAAAAGGTTTTATTCGCCGAGTTATAAGTACATAATAAACGATAAGACACGTGCTGCCCACAATGATGAGAACTGACCTTGATGTAATCAATTTGGTGAGACAATTGGAAGAAATGAACTACTTCGGTGTTGTCCTCTGTTCATTTTAGTGGGTATGTATTGCAAAATCCGTCTTTGCTGGCTACAGTACTTTAGCTAACGCTAGATATTATGAGGGCCGTGGTGGCGCACTCGTAAGTCGTAGGTTCGAACCGAGGCTGTCGCTCTACCTTTGTGTCAATAATTTCATCACCACTACTCTCAAAACGGTGAAGGAAAACATTATGAGGTAATCGGTATGTCTTAAAACCAAAAATTCGAAAACATATGACATCCATTAATCCGCACTGGGCCAGTGTGGTGGTTTCTGGCCCACTGCATCGCACAGAGAGAAGGTCTGTGTCCCAGCAGTGGCGACATTATAGGCGGCTACTGATGATAATGATGATTACATAAGATTTATCGACAATAACAAGACTGCGTTATTGTACTACATCAGAAACACAGCTGGGAACTCATTCAAGTGCTAAAGATAGTCATCGTATTGTTTTAGACAGTCAGAATGAAACATAATCCAGTTAAAACTAAATTTGCACGAAATTTCTTTCTTTTTCTTGGGCCATTTCTATACAACAAACTGAACAACTTACTCTCAACACATATCCTATGCAAAACAATTTTTAAAAGAATATTGACTGAATGGCTGCTCTCTTTGGATTATGCCCAAACTGAAGGTCTTTTCACTACCATTTTCTAATTTTAATTTTAGTGTTCTGAAATGTCACGCACAACCTCTGACAATCATCTACACTTCTACATACACACACCACACACCTACACATACACATACACTTATCCCGCAATCTCACAAATTCTTTGCATGTTTTCTAATTTAAATAAATAAAATCTTATTAAATAAGATTTTATTTATTAAAGTATTGTTACAAATTTTGTAACAATACTTTTCTAAGAAGTGAATGAATAAAACTGCGAATCTAAACAAAATGTCTGCAGTACAAATAATTGCATTACATAAATTGTAAAGGGGGCCTGGTGACCTGACTTACAGGTTTTGAAAAAAACTAGTTTAGGCACCAGTCTTCCACAAATTAATTACAAAACTGTACCTGTACACTGATTTCACTTTAAGGTTCTTCTATTCTATTCTATAATCCTTCCTGCCTTCCCTAAACTAATTTATAGACATGAGGAAACGATGCATCATCACAGAAAATTGTCACCATCTTTCATAGAACCCTGACCAACTGTTGATGATGACAAATCTTCTATACTATTAATATTGTTTAATATTATAAATTCGAAAGTAACTCTGACTGTCTGTTACGCTTTCACGACTAAACCGCTGACAGGATTTTGATGAAATTTGGCACGGGATAAGTTTAAACCCCAAGAAAGGACGTAGGTTTTTTATTCCGCGACTTTGTCAGCGTCCGCCATAACCGACATTTACGCTGTCGTAGTCGCGGGCAACAGCTAGTTGCCTATAAAAAAGTACACTCTCGTCTTCCGAAAGCCATGTCATCAAGGCTTCGCTGGAAACAATAACACATTGAGAGTCTTCCTCAATCGGGACCTTTATGGCAAGTAAGTGGCCATTGTACTAGTGCCTCCTTGTACCTTCGGAGTAATGTCTGATTCATGTGTATGGCTGCATTCTCGACTGTTGACCTCTAGGTGTCAGTGCAGAAGTACTGAGTTCTTAGAAGAGACCATCAGGAAAGTACATCGTTCATTATAGGATTTTAGTTCGTTCAGGCTTTTTAAAGGGTTGTACTTTGAAGAAGTCATACTATTTAGTCTTCTCGTTATTTTGTGCTTCAGTCAAGCCATTTTCAACATACTTGCAGGCTGTGAATAAATTCGCAGCCAATACCATTATGAATACGTAAATACTTGATAGTGCTGCCTTGTATGTAACACTAGCTTCTGCCCGAGACTTCGTCCGCGTCAAGTTTTGCTCCCCTGACCCGTCCCGTCGCCTCGAATTGCCTGCCAGTTTTCGTCCATTTTTCGTTGCTGCTCCACTTCTTTTGATCGTAGCGTAATGTTACCCAACAAAAGAAGAATTTTTCTATTCAGACCAGTAGTTCCTGAGATTAGCGCGTTCAACCAAACAAACAAACTCTTCGGCTTTATAATATTAGTACAGATTCAGGCATCCTCCAGAACTTGTCACCGTCTCTGGATGTGCAAATAATTTCTCTGAGATTGATATTCATCCAATTATCACAGCCAACGAGATGACCGTTGTATGTCTCGCCTACCATATATACCATTGCAACCGATTTAAAGATGATTAAGTGCGACATATTTTGCTGTATAATTAATTCCTTGCGTCGCAATTGTGGCTGAGCCCAGAAACAGAGATGTATATAAAATGCCTTATCGTAAACGATGACCGAACGATTTTTATGGACTGAAATCAAAATTTCAGTCCATAAAAACCTTGGTTCGTCTATTGAATTCACGGTGGTCCGGTAGTCGGTCCTTGTTAAGAATCAAATCAAATCAAAATAAAATCAAATGCTTCAATACCATTATGAGGAAATCCGAACCATACCGTCAAACACTTGTCAACACGCAGTGATGAAGTGTGGTTATTTATGATGGCTCCTTCTGTGTAATTTTTAATAGACCTTTGTTTTAGACAGGGACAATTTATGCTGGATATTTGCCTAGCGGGTAACCCTCTGAGCGACTACCACATTTTTTTACGATATGGCTTACATTTCGGGAAAGCCCCTAGTAGCAACTGCTAATACATTTGGCTTACCTATATGTGCCAACCGTATGATTATGAAAATTGGTAGTTTATAATCTCGCGAGATTATAAAACACTACCTTTTGCCAGCGGCTTTGCCCGCGTGGTGGTCGAAAAATATCCCGCGGGAACGTACTACCGGGGTAAAAAGTACCCTGTATGTTAATGCAGGTTATGAACTATCTGTGTGCCAAATTTCATCCAAATCCGTCCAGTAGTTTTTTCGTGAAAGGGTAACAAACATACACATACACATACATCCATCCTCACAAACTTTCGCATTTATAATATTAGTAGGATTTTGAGAGAATATAATCTCGCAAGTTTGAAAATTTTGAATTGCAACAATCCATTTACAATTGAACGCATTATTTTCGATAGTCTATAGACCCGCGAGATTATAAATTATTTTGAGAGAGTATGTCGCAAGATTTAAAAAAATATGAATTGCAACAATCCATTTACAATTTAACGCATTATCTTTCGTTCGCTTATAATCTGCCCATGGTAAACCGAGAAATTATGAACTGGTATCAAACTTGCATGCGACGGGTCACACTTTGCGCTAATCTTAAATAGCCAACCAACTTTAAACTAGATGGCATGGTTGGTTACAGTTCTTAAATAACCTAACCTATTTGATTGGGTATAACCAATTCGTTTACCGTCGAAAAACAAATCAGGGACAGTTCACAATTTTACAGGTGATAAAAACGGACAAATTGTGAACCCTGTCAGTAAGTACAGGTTCGTGTTGTTTTGACATGGATAGATTATTAACTATCGAAAATATAACGTTATTCTGTAAGCAGTATGGTACACTATTTATCGACAGTTTACTTTCTCCTCGGATAGATTACAAACTAACTGTGTTCACAATCGAATGATTGAATGATGACATATGTATGTTTAGTAATAGTCAATCGGAGTTCGTTAGCCATTCATTAGTTGGCGCTAGCGGGCTAATATCATCATTAAATTATGATTCGTTTTTTGGGTGTCCAGTGCATTGGCTGTGCCATTTCTAAACAGAAACTACGTGTAAAAGTTTTTAAAGTTCTTTGGACTGGTATCTATCTGAGATTATAAAAAAGCGTGTGGGGTTGGGGGGACCCCTGTCTGTAACCAAGTTCCTTACGCTTTTTCTTCAAATACGAATGTAACGTCTTTAATTTTAAACTATTTGACTTTGAAACTTTATTTTGACCTCACTATCGGCTGCAGCACCTTCGAAAACTATGAAAACTATCTCTAAAAAGGCATATGGATGGGGTATATCGCCCTTTCGTTACGTGACGATTTCTACAATTTTACTTCTACCGCAAGCTGCGTCAAGAAATAATTTCCGAAGAGTATGATGAAAATTGCAAAAGACCCCGAAAAAACCTGAATAAATTTGAAGATTGCCAAACAGTCTTCTAATTTTGCTCTCAAATAATGCTGCAGAAAAGGCATACCTAATGCATTATTAATAGTACAGTATTGTTAGCAGATTAAAGTATTATCTGCGTGTATTCGAGTCATTGCCAGATTTGCTTTGTTGCAATTCGCTTATTAAGGTCATCTTGAATTTAATAATATATTTGTTTATGTTGTTTTTTTCATAATGAGCCTAGAATAGAAAATGTCCTAATATAAAAAAATAGGAAAGCTTGTGATTTAGACGGGAAAAGTAGAAACTAGCGTCGGTCAACCAATCGCTCCTGAAGTAGGATAATTATATATGGCAACTTTGTAGCTGGTTTGGATCAAAAACTAGTCTCTAGGTATATTGCTCTACCGAGAATTGCCCTTTTTAACGCCCTTTTTTCGTAGGAACGGTTAAAATCTGATAAATTACCGGTAGCTCAACGAGTTGCCAGTTGGCGCGCTGTTCACAATATGAAGCTAGTTAGCTTTATGTTGTGAACTTAGTGATGAATGGATTGCTTATCCAATTTTTTGTTTTGATAGATTAAGTTTTATTGGAAAGCCGATAATTCGTGTCTACTTACACACTCTACCTTAATAAACTTTAACTGTGCCAAATTTTATACTCCTTCGACCGCGTAATTTAGAATTTCCTTTTATTCTGCTACTGCAATACATCTTTTTAACCCGGAACCAACAGCTACAGGCCTCCTTTCATTTCTGCCATTCCGACACTTAAAACCCTAAAATGACATAAGGAAGCCATCATCAGATTTCACTACTTTAATACCGGTTTAATTACGAACAGAATACCCGTATAATGGCGCTCGTAACTCGTAGTTCAGACAATAGTTAATTATGCAATACATTTTGTAACTACGACTCCTAAAACGATTGACATAGTTTGCCGTTATGTATTCTTAGGAGAGAGAAATCTGCGAGAGTAGATGGCGAAATAGGGTTCTAGAAATTATATGTTTGATCAAGGCATTAGTTCCGCTGTTTGCCTAGCAATATCCATTAGATGCCCAGGTGTCATCATATGCCTAGCCTTGCCTAAGTTTATCACAATATAAGCGCCATCTGTGTTTCTGTACTTAATGATATTTAAATGAGATAAGTCTCTACCAGATGATTCAATAGCTTGGAATTTAGAATATACTAGGTCCCCACTACTAACACTATACTTTTACTACCATACTGCCTGCGATCGCCAACCCGCCTGCCAACCTTTGCGACAATGGCGAACCCACCGAAATTGGGAGAGTCCTATGTCCAGCATTGGACGTCTTTCCACTGAAATGATGATGATGATGAAGTCCCTACTTGGTTTGATTATTAGCTTTTATAGTCTAAGTTGGTGATTTTATTGATATTTCTTGAGTTCTTCTCAGGCATCAACCAATCAATCTGTGCCTAGTCTTTTCCCAAATATAGCATGGTCGGCTTCCAGTCTAACCGGATGCAGATGAATAAAAGCGTTTAACATGGAACTTATCGTCTACAACCAAATTACTGAGTACAACACTATAAAACCCAACGACCTCGACTCTTATACCTCTCATATCATCGTTCACTGTTTATGTTTATTTTGTAATGAGCGCTTTATTTGTGCATTCTCCACAAATAAGGCAGATGCAATCAATTTTACTCTCTTTCCTTCTTTCGCTGTTGACTGCTACATTGATCTAGTAGTCGCAAGCGCTACTGTTGAGGTTCTGAGTTCGATTCTCCAGGTCGGGCAAAGTGTTCTAAGGTTTTTCCATCAGAAATTTCCCACGAGTCTGAATTTGAGCTCGATTGATGGCTATAGGCTAGGCCTATTTCATGGGACGGAGACATACCACTGCCTAACGCTTCAACTATCACAGGCGTGATTTTAGTCTATGTTCTTTCTTTCTTCTCTTTCAGGCGTCTGATTGAAGAAGGAAGAGACCACCCAAGAAGGTTTCTTGGGTGGTCTCTTCCTTCTTCAATTGTATACGTGACAGTATTCACGTTTCAATGCCGTCAATTAGAGATGACTGCTTTATAATCATTTGAATCGTTATTTAATTATGTCAGGTCGTTCCAAACTAATGGGTCTTCATATTTGCTAATGTGCACGCGACCAAATTACCCAAGTCTGTAGCAGGGATAAGGAAAAGAAATCCGCTTTTTTGATGCGAGAAATAACCATCCCTGTTGTTATAGAAGCGTCTCACATAATCGTTAGAAAATCATCCCTATAATGTTTCAACTGCTTAGACACAAGCCTCCGCTCTGTGAGAGAGAGCGGGCTGTCCAAGCGGATCCAGTGCGGATTGGTGGATATCTTAAATGCTTTCAAATTTTTGGTTCTAGGACATGGCGGTTTCCTCACAATGTTTAAATTTTTTCCTTTAACGTTTTGAGAGCATTGATGATGAGATTAATAACACAAAGTACAATGCCTGTCTGGGTGCGCACCTACAACTAGTCACTCGCGGCCTTCACTACTGGGCCCCCACTGCTGTATCAATTTCTAACTTGAGCGTGTTATTGAGGTATCTTGGTGAGCCCAAAATGACAGCCCAAGGTTTACTCCTTTTACGTAACGAAAGGACTCATTTAATCGTGGTCGCTCATTCACTACATGTAGAGAATAGATCAATAGACAGTACTGCTGTCTGTGTCCGAGTGTCTGGGTCCAACTAATATAACACCAGATAGCCTAGACATGTCCAAGATAAAGTGACATTCTCTAGATGATAACGATGAGCTGATGGAAAAGTAAAATAAAAGTATATGGGTCTGTCTTAAGCAGACTTATATAATCAATCCCATTGAAAATCCCTAGAGGTATGAAGCGCTTTAAAGGCGATTGTCACTTGTACAGGGTCCTCGGTGGAATGTTTTTGTGGCAAAGTACCACGTAATGAAAAGGTCGGCTTCTTATTTAAGAAAATAACTTAGACTAGAAGTGTGTACTGACCGAGCTGTCCTGTTTTTCGAAAGGCGGTGAGAACTGTATCTGGCTCATCTTTGACTCCTTCGCGTCGCCCATTGGCGACGGAGGCGAGGTCTCTCTGTGAACAAAAGAAATACAACGTTAGTTACAAGAACATTAGGTTTATGTTACAAAAGAGGATGCACATGGAGTTCAGGCTTTCCTTATGTGAGACTCCTTCATTGTCTCAACCAATCAAATTTGGACACCAATTTAAAGCTATTTCCTAACTTGGTAAGAGTTGGGCTAACTTCTTTAACTCCGTTAACGAAGATAGGAGCCCCTTCTAAAGTAATTGATCCGTAAAACCAAGTGAAAAATTAAGTTTTTCGGATGTGGAAAAATACATCGGAATTAAGGACTACTGTCCCCTGCCAGGGTCGCGAGATCTGTTCGAAAGAGTTACCGTGGCCTTAACATATGGGCAACTGAAGGAACACGGGTGGGTTTTAGTCAGTAAAAGTCTGACACGCCCTTCCGATCCACCCTAGATCGGGAGACGTGATTTGATGATTTCCCACCCAAAAAAAAGAGACTTCTGTCAAATCAAGTTGTCATTAGACACTGGCTGTCACTAGTTTCTGCCCGCAAATTCGTTCGCATGAAATTTTGGCCCTCTACCCGTCACGTCGCGTCGTATCCCATCATCGCTTTCCCGCGTTATTATTTTGTTTACACTTAGCGTTCTTTCCGTCTTTTTCATTTTGCTCTGCTGCTACGTAGCGTGAAGTTTAATAGCCTGTATCCTTTCTCATGAATGTATTGTAGTTTCGATTATTATATTAGTATTATATTAGCACACACTAAAGTAAGCTCAAATTACAGCCGCAACCGCCCGCTGCTGCCCATTACAATCAATGTTAGACCATGGACGTAAAATTATCGTGGCTTATCTCGCGGCGGATTTTGAACTCTCGGCCTTTAGCAGAGCGTTGAAGATCCATTGCACGAAAAAATTACGTCGGGATATTTTTACATCGGTGCGAACGTAGACTTAGCCTTTATAAGTAACTTGTTTACAGCAAAAATGACACAGTTCGGTAACTGATACACTTGTGTTTGTAAATGTAGGCCAGGTGACACTGTGGCGTAACGGAAGCCGCCCGTAACTGTGGTTACGGTAACAGGATGTTTAATAAGTTTATCCTTTCATTCGTAACTGAATATTCAATGTTTATGAATCATCATCATCATAATTTCAGCCGTAAGACGTCCACATAGGCTTAGACATAGTCTTCCCCCAATTTGGGAGGGTTTGCTTGGTAGGCGGGTTGTCGATCGCAGTGTGGTGAAATGCATAGGGAACGCTGCTGCCCATTCTCTAGTAAGCCCCTTAGACGCCTCTTACGACACCCACGGGAAGAAATGGGATAGTGGTATTCTTTACGTCCGGTACCAACCAGAACACAAGCCCACAAGAACATATTCATCCAATTGAAATGACAGCGTCCCAATTAATACTTACCAATTGAATTTAACGATTACTTATATTTAAACACAGACTCCGAATACTAATATAATTACAACATCAAAAGTAACTTTCTTTAAAAAAAAACTTGTCCTCAACATCTGTGACCCAATACTTCCAGAAAAATGTCAGGATATTGCCGCTTTAGGGCATCAATCAGACGGTCTGCCTTGACCTGAGATGAGTCAGACCGTTGCTTTTATAACCAAACGTTTAAAACATGGTGTAACTTGACAGTTAACTTTTATGATAGCGCGAGGAGTGAGGTGGAACTGTTGAGGTAAAAAGTAGCTATTTTTGGCGAGGTTGAATGTAATTGCGTTTATGTGGAGAATGGTTACCGAATATTGCAGGAAAGAGAGAACCGGTCGAGCCTATATTCAGCAGTGAAGGACTTTCGGCTCAGTGATGATGATGATCGGTATGAAAACGTGAACTAATTCAAATGTTTGTGTTACTTTTAATTAGGGAGATTGATGGACCTTTTTACCAACTTTTTATTTAACAATGGGGTCGAAAATTATTGGACCAAAAATGGCCAGTTTTAATAATATCAACTCATTCATCATTGATATATTTCCCTTATTTTTAAGGTTTCGCACCTCAAAAGGAAAAAGCGGAACCCTTATAGGATCACTTTGTTGTCCGTCCGTCCGTCCGTCCGTCCGTCCGTCCGTCTGTCAAGACCCTTTCTCTCAGGAACGCGTAGAGGTATCAAGCTGAAATTTATATCAAATACTCAAGACTACTGTCCCTTGGAGCTGTGAAAAAATCAAACTTCTAAGCTAACGCAATCAAAAGATATAGCCGTTTATGCCGCAAATTTCCGCAAATTTTCGAAACTCGCAAGGGAATAAAAAAAAAGGGTACTTCCAGTCGATCTAGAATTTTGGAATTTGGTACGAAGCAACGTCTTATCACTTGTGTACCGTGTGGTACCGGACGTAAAGAATAACACCACCCCATTTCTTCCTGTGGGTGTCGTAAAAGGCGACTAAGGGACTTACTAGAGAATGGGCAGCAGCGTTCTCTATGCATTTTACCACCATACTGCGATCGCCAACCCGCCTGCCAAGCGTGGCGATTATGGCAAAGCCCCCCAAATTGGGGGGGGGGCCTAAGTCCAGCAGTGGACGTCTTACGGCTGAAATGATGATGATGAACGTCTTATAGCACAGATAAAGGAAAAATTGCGAAAACCGTAAGTATTTAGTTACATCATATACAAAAATATTTTTTTAAATTTTAAACTTTATACCGTAACTTTATACTAATAGGTTTGTACGGAACCCTCGGTGCGCGAGTCCGACTCGCACTTGGCCGGTTGTTATTTATATTTATTTATTCCTTGCACAGAAGTTGACAGATAGATTCAATAATAAAGGAAATGTGAGCCAGCTGTGAATTGAATTGAATAAAATAAATCCACCGATCGAACTGTAATTAATTGCAAGCTGTATACCCAAAGCTTATTTAATTACTGATCTCTCTGTACCTACTAATAATGAAGGATACAAAAAACTTGTAATACCTACATACGTAATACGTATATGACGTAAAAGTCTTGAGACAAAGTGCGTTATGTATATTTACATAATTATATGTATATGTGTATGTCTACATATACATTTGGCACTATTAAAAGCGGATGTGAGTCGGTTTCCTTTTGCAGAGCGATAATTAAATTATACAATCGTTTTAGAGGATTTTATGTGTTTAATAGTTTTATAATTATTACGTATATGTTTATGTTCTGGCATAACCATCATAAATGGCATTATTCATGCTAAAAACGGTCAAAATGTACGTCAGCCGCGATAAAGCTCAACCACCGTGATTGACATAAGCATAGTTCTAGGCGACCAGGCTACTAGAACATGTTTTTCAATAAATTCCGTCATGTTTCGATACTCATAATTACAGTACAGTGAGAGAACTATCAATATAATAGAACAATAGATTACTCGAACGACGGAATGCCAGACAGACAGACAAGTACGCAAGTTATATCGGAACGTTGATAACATTATATTTTCAGGAAATTATTTATATTACAAACAGAAATTCTTAAAATACATCGCAGACCTTTCTCCTTAATCAAGTTCCTTGACCCTTATTGCTGACGACACAAGGGTCAAGGAACTTAAAACCAGCATTAAAAAGATTTGCGTATATTGACGCATGAGAACTCGTGCCTGTACGGTCAACGACACTTCGCTTGTAACACTTCAACTACGAAAATAGCCCTTACTGAACAAGGGCGGGTGGCTGACTGCCCACTTAAATGACCTTTATTACAGGGTTATACTTGCTATATTAAATTGACAAGTTACGAAATTGAGGGAATCATTTCAATTGAGGCTAAGCTGCGTTGCGAATACTTAATTACATGTAAATCTTAGTTCAAAAGATCAAAGACACTTGCATCTTGCATCGTCGATATGGAGTTTTTTGCTGGCTATTCCCCATAGGAATTAACAAATTAGAACTGCGCACCTAGCTTCTGACGTTTCTTAAGTGTACATTTATGTGAAAAAAGAAAAATTGATTTGATAAGATTTTTAATTATGGAACAGCAGTACGATATTCTAACTCTTCTTCTCTTGTTTTACTACAAAATATATTAAACTTTTATGAGACAGTTACATCAAACTTTAATGAGACCAAGATTATTTAGTAGACCTATAGATTTGAAGAAATCCCAAGTGAAAAGCTTTTGTCAGTAGATTTCTACAAGCCTATGCGAGTAAATAAGGCCTGCTTTACATGGGTCCAGTATGCCTATCTGGCCAGCGTTTAAATACAGTAGCAGTAGATCGCCATTCAGCTAGATCCAATCGGATAAATAGTGCCTGTTCAATTTCAATCCAGCGTGTGATATTGCGGATACTGAACTGGTTTGAAGAGCATTTACAGTGCTCCAATTTAGAGCCCAACATTTCACTCAAAATACATCCACTGCTGGACATAGGCCTCCCCCAATTTGGGGGACTTTGCCATAATCGCCACGCCAGGCAGGCGGGTCGGCGATCGCAGTATGGTGGCAAAAGGCATAGAGAGCGCTGCTGCTCATTCTCTAGTAAGTCCCTTAGTCGCCTCTTGCGACACCCACGGGGGGAAATGGAGCTATTCTATTTTTTTTTTTTAGTGCTCGTCGGGCACCACACGGAAAATTGAAATACTGGGACGATGTAAATTAGTCTAAAAAATGGTGAAAACATAAAAGCTATAATGTCACCATTGATCGTCCCAACAATACGTGACCTGAATAAAAGCATTTACAACAGAATTACGTGAACAAAGCTGTTATCTCCAACATCTAAACTAAACCACTTCTCAACCACGCTATTAAACCGAGATGTGTTAACAGTTGTGTCTTCCGCCATGTTGTCTTCCTCGAAGATATAACATGTTATTACAGCATCGTGTGCTATTGTCGCTCGCCACGTGCTGGAAGACTTGGAGAAGGCTTTGTTAGAACATTTATGAACTATCATCATAAACATTTTTTAAAGACAAGCAATTACTATTGTCCAGGGTTCCTTACATTTTTTTTTGTATTTCGATTTAGTCAAGCGATTTGTCGTCTTCATGTCTAAATTATGCTGCCTCTAACAACCTTATTGATCACTTCTGACCATGTTGCCGGTGCTCTGCCATACGCAGTTCATCAGCGATTCATTCGTTTTCATGCCGCACCTTGGTAGTAGTCAAATGGTACATAATATTAATTTATTATTTCAGTAACTTTTGCCAACGGCTTCGCCCGTATATTCCTACTCCTTGAATCACTATGTTCATTGATGAAAACCACATTACAATCCATTGCGTAGTTTAAAAGATCTAAGCGAACAGACGTGGGAAGCAACTTTATACTATGTAAAGATGTGATCGATACAACTGAATTTAAAGGACAATATTTTGACTATTCACATATTTCTTTGAATACTGCAGGAAAATATCGTAGTAAATTAATTAAAAATTAAGTAACAGTCCGCACTTTTAGCAAGAAAGTTGTCAATGTTACAACATTTTAGCTGCGTCAGTATTTTATGAAATGTGATGGCGAGTGACTCGTCTTCCTAGGAGAATTCATATGCGTCAATAAGCAATTATGTACTTAATTTATGCCGAATCATAAAATATGACCGACACCACCTTTTCCAATCGGAATTCCGGACTATACTATGTCAATATCATTCTTAGAATCACTGTCATGTCCAGCATACTTATACTCATCAATCATACTAAACGACTAGATGAGGTCGACGTTCCCTATCCGACTACACTGAGAAGAATGGCCAAAACAAACTCCAAGGTCACAGTCTCTTTTTAACTCCAAACATAATCTTGGTCTGATCATGCGAAGAACATATAAATTGGTGTCTAAAATGGTTTTTTGAAGTAAGAACCACACGGATTAAGTGGACCATCACTAAACAGACGGTACCGCCAAAAATAACGGGATTAAATATAATGACCACCATAAAATGCTTTGATACCCTTAGTTCTTTTACCAAAAATATATACTTGACACCAGAAAAATAAAGTCTAAAATTACAATAGTACTAGCTATTTTAGTCACGACTGCACTTCAAAATGTATTCGAACACCAAATGTAGTAAATGATCACCAAATCTTAATAATTGGGTGTACTACGTGAGCTCGACAAATGAATGTGCGAATAACACTTGTGCGACACACTCAAGCTCACTAGGTTAGGTTAGGTTAGGCAACGGCCGGCGAGTGCTTGAAACGACTAGATTCAGTGTGTCGCACAAGCGTGCATTCGAACTATGGTGAGTTGCAGTACAGTTTTGTCGCACAAGCGTTATTCGCACATCCATTTGTCGAGCTCACGTAGTACACTCTTAATAATTTGGTGTTCATTAACTATTTTTGGGTTACCAATGATTTTTTTGGAGTCAGTTTGCTTAAATAGGATAGCAAGATGTAAAAACTTTGGTGATAGTTTTACATTGAAATGCTGGTTTAATTTTGGTGATCATTTACTACTTTTGGATTAACAATGATTTATTTGGAGTCATTTTGCTTAAATAGAATATCGAGATGTTAAAACTTTGGTTATGATTTTACATTAAAATGCGGGTTTAATTTTGGTGATCATTTACTCTTTTTGTCTGTTATATGTTACTATATCTGCTAGTAAGTTAAACATAAGCCAAAAATAACCAGATATTTTCCAAGAAACTCTGTAAGAGAATCCAGCAATAGTCTGTTAGAATCGATTCGATACACAAACCGATACTCGATCACTGATGCACACTCGAGTAGGTCTCGTACGTCACATCGATTGTACCTACACTCGTGTTCTGATGACACGTCGTGACGACGTATCAAGGTCGCTTGTGACTCAAAAGTGCAAGTCCGCACAAATCACGTACGATATGAACTGTGAGGGAAATTGAGCATGAGAGTGACCTCACTCTCATGCTCAATTTCCCTGAGCGCTGTGTCTTTGGTTTTGAAGGTAAATATAGAAAGTTACATCAATGGTAAGGTATTTTGTAGGTCAACGATGCTTAAGAGTCGAGACGACCCTGCAAAGCGTAGCATTTTTGAAAGATGAAACTTTAAATGTAACAATGCCGGCGATTCTTTTGGTCACCACCTAAACTAAATTATGAGTATTGCTATCTCTTTCTGACAGAACGCAAAAGAAAAGACAAGTGACGCTTTAGAACTGTCAAACTGAATAACTGCTCGATTGCCTCGACTCGAATTAGGCGTAATTTTATCATGATGAATTTGAAACGTCCAGTTACGTAGAAGAAAATTTTAGATCAACTCAAGACAGATCTTGTTTATTTCTGTATCTTTCTTGTTTCATTCGAAGGAAAAGGATAACAATTGCCTAAATTAAGTTTAGTTGGTGCACATCAGAATCATCTCCATTATACTATAGGGATATAATGGTGATGATTCTATACTATACTATGATAACAGGTGTCGTAGGTTCCAGTGTCTTTCAACAGCAATGGATTCTAGAGATTTCCATCAGACTAAAAACTAAAATTGAAGAGGTCCTGTCCGATAATGGTGGTCTTCCTGACATCCCAGAGTCTCAGTCATCATTTCAGCCAAATGAAATCTACTGCTGGACAAAGACCTTGAGGGGGGATTGTCATATTCGCCACACTTGGCAGGCGGATTGGCGATCGCAGTATGGTAGTAAAATGCATAGAGAACGCTGCTGCCCATTCTTTAGTAAGTCTCTTAGTCGCCTCTTACGACACCCACGGGAAGAAATGGGATGGACCTATTCTTTACAACAAGCCACACGGAACAAGGAGACACTCAGTAAATACCGTGAATAACAATTTTAATTAATTATTGTCATCTATAGGGGCCTTCACCTTTGCCGGAAACATTTCCATGAACCTTATCAAACTAAAAATGTTAAGATAGATCGTTTGTAAAACTTGTTCTTTAAATTTAGCATCTTCTGTTTGTTCATGGCCGCCAACGTAGGTACGAACTAGCCTTTCTGAATTTGTTTTAAGTTATTAAATTAATAAAAATAAACAAAATAAGTACATTATTGTCTGAGAATAAAGTGATAAGAAGAAGAAATAAACACAATTCGTATTCCCACGTAAAAACCAATGCAATAATTTAGCTTAATTAAGTGCAAATGGGTTTATTTCCAAGAAAACTGGAATAATCTTTTATCCAACGTAGTTTAAAAAAAAGGGATGATCTTATTTATTGGTATTATTGTGAAGTAGTTATTATAATTGGGTATTTCCATCTGCAATTTCTCAAAAGTAGCCCGGAGGGTGGTTTGTGTCCAGTTGATGGCAATAGGCTCGCCCCCTATTCCACGGGATTTAAAAATAACTGGTGGAGTGAAGATAAATACTACAGATACACATCACAGATACTTCTGTGGAACCCTTCGAGCAAACGGGTGTGATGTTATTTTATGTATATGGTGTGAAACTCTCCCTAAAATGGCATTATTCTTAATAGACCTCTAACTACATCGAAACATTTATAAAGTGGTTTTTAATTATTCCGTTATCCTAATTAAAAATCATCACATCTTCACAGCGTATCAATAAATCTACAGAACATAGACAAACCAGTTTAACAACTAATAAATTACTGTAAAACAAAGACAACTCAATTTAGTATTACCAGGAGACCATAAAAGAAAAGAAGTCAACAAAGCAATCTCGATTAAAACGAACATCAAATTCCAATCTCCTTGTCTCTCACGCACAGCATCAAGGACAATACGAAAAAAAGAGACGACGCCATACTAATCAGTTGCGTATCGTAATCGTAATTTCGCCACGCGACCATGGGCATGTCAAAACGTTAGACGCTGGTTGAATGAAAATGGAGGATGTCTGACTAGAATTAATTTGTTAAGACAAAGGGTATCAATGCCTTTGGTAGTATGTCATTAGTACTTAGGTATTACATTGTTGGCAAATGTAGGATAATACAAGTTTTTTGTTTAATCAGCTTTTTGGCTTGCTACATTATGTCAACGTATAATCCAGTTAGAAACCCTGTTTGACCCCTTCAAATCCAAAAACCGGTTTTGGCCCAAATGTATTCATCTTAAATGCTTAGAAATTAAAATTTTAGAGACACTTAACGATTCGTTTACCTCACGAAATAGGCGGAAAAATACACAATATTTGGGCAATAATTTCACCATATTTAATCTTCTTTGATGATTCTCTATCTGCGTGTTATTGTTTGTTTACAATATTTCTGCATTTTAACAATAATTAACCAATTCATTCACCAGCCAGCATCAAAACGAATGACATACATAATCACAGCCTTTTCTTACTTTTAATACAACCTGTTTTGTCTATACCAGCCTGACTCAGGTATGACAAGTTACGAGACTTTCTGGTCCACTATTTATAACAACTGAATCCGTGTTTTCTGGGGTTTAAAAACTAGTTATTCCTTTCAAGTTCTCTTTCTTTATTGTATTAGTCTGGCTCGCCTTTTCCCAACTATGTTAGGGGCGGCTTTCAATCTAACCGGGTCAAATGAATACCAGTATTTTTTATGGAGAAACTGCCTATATGACCTCCACAGCCCAAATATTGGATCATACCATACTAATACTGTTTGTCAGACTTTCAGGCTTCTAACTATCCGTAACGACTAATGTCAAAGATCTACAAATGACAGCTGGGACCACCGGCTTAACGTGCTTTCCGAGGCACGGAAGGTTATCTGTATGTAATGGATGGTCACCCATCCACGGACCGACCTCGACAAGCATTGCTTAACCTTGATGATCAACCCATGGGGTTGTTATTATGTAGCATGCCCCTATTTCTTTATTATATACAAATAAACATAACATGCCTGTATTTCCTACTTTGTCTTTTTTTTACACTAATACTCTAAAAAGGTAGAGTTTGTAAGTTTGGATGTAGATAATATACGAGACATCGCATACGATTTAAAAACAAAATCACTGTTAAAAGGCCACACTATTGTCGAGTTCCATAAGGCATCTTTTGGAGTGTATTTGACTTCCAAGCAGACGAAGTCGCGGGCAGTAACTAGTTTTATATAAACTCAAACAGAACTCTACCACAATTAAAACACTATTCTAAACAATCAATTACCAACGGTTAATTTTTGTAATATTAATTAATGTTCTAAACCTGCTAATTATTTAGCCAATTAGTAGTTATAAATATAGTGTGTGTACTGAAGATATACTAGGCGCGTAGGAAACTACTGGAGGTCGCACGTGAAACGTTACACCGCACGCTCCGATGATTGCTTGCTATTTTTTATGCTAGCCTGGTACCTGGAGAGGAGTTTTCTTGGAAAATCCTTATGCGAATAGTGCTCTTTTCTTTGTTATCTCATTTTTTCTGAGAATGTAAAAAGAGTCACGCGACGTCCTGCGTGCGCGATCTAGACGCGAACGCGAAGCGGCGCGGCGCGGCGCGAAAACAACAAACAGTCGAAACCTATTGAAGTGTCCTACGTGACCAAACGCACATGCGTGCGGTGCGGAGCGGCGCGAAACGAAGCGAACGCGATCAGTTGGCTTGATATTTTCGCGCGAACTGGATGCGGTACCGTCGTATTTTTTTTTTTGTCGGATTTATAGAAATTTTAATTAATGCTATCCAAAAACGTCCTATATTATAGGATAAAAGGAATAAAAAATATCACAACCGGTTATTATCATACCGCGAATGGGAGGATTGGGCCAAATTAACTGGGACCTAAGTATAAAATATTAGTCCCACTTCTTCGCCGTTCATACTTCTTGAGTATTTGATATTTAACATATGAATTTTCCAATAATATTTGTTTCCATCCGTCCATGACAAATGCACAGTGCCCACTGAACGGCGGCGTCAGTGGCGGCTGTGCGAGACGATTCGCGTGCACGTAGGACATAGCCGCCGCCTCGCACCGCATCGCGTTGAATTCGCGTGTCACCGCTTCATAATCGCGTTCGCTTTGAACCGCCTACGTAGGACGTAGCGTCACAGAACTAACAGAATTGGATAGACCCATAGAGTTTACATTTCTTCTTTTATTAGTTTGTACGCCTTGCTTGGAACTTGCTGGGATTTGAAGGGGTATCCTTCATGCTAGCATGAGGGGAAAGGAAGACGTGGACGCTAATAGAGGGGATAACTTCCATAGATACTATTAGGAAGCGGGATAGAAGCATTCGCAATAATTTATATGTTATAGTTCATTATGTGGTTTGGGTAAATTTATCTAATAAGAAAATCTAGCCCAAGTTCTATTGAATTACAGCATGACGAATGAATGACGTAGCAAACATTTTCTTACATCATAATATTTCAATTATTTACAATTTAATTAACAGTTTATTGTATATTTCCTCACAATGGGTATACAAATATATAAATTCTCTATTATTTGACACCAGCACCCTTTGTGCGTAAATATCAGTCATAATCTGAATCATAATCCATTGCGATAATCCATTGCTTCATATGTTCGAAAACTTTGTCTGCTGAGCAACGTAAATAGCGCAATGAATGTTGTAGAACTGTCAAAATTAAAACCATTCCTACTGATAATGTTTTATGTCATTATCCCTTTTGATATCTAAGTAACCTTTATTTACCTACCATAAGCATATTTTTCCTTGTTCGTACTATTATTTGTAATTAATAACGCCTGTATACACTTGACTTTGAACCCTGCTGACCTCTGCACGGCGCCATGGTCTATCATTATGACAGAGGATAAACATTAAACATGTATATTATTATTGTCAGTCTAGTTTTTATGACTTCTCGGAAATGCAAGAACGAGATTTTATTCAACGTTTGCAGTTTTCGTTTTGTGTAATTTTATTGTAATAAATGCTGTCATCGTCATCATTTCAGTCCTATGACGTCCACTGCTGGACATATGCCTCCCTCAATTTAGAGGGGGTTTCTCATAATCGCCATGCTTGGCAGGCGGCTTGGCGATCTCAGTATGGTGGTTAAATGCATAGAGAACGCTGCTGCCCATTCTCTGGTAATTCCCTTAGTCGCCTCTTACGACACCCAAGGCAAGAAACGGGATGGTGCTATTCTTAACGTCCGGTATCACACGATAATAAATGCTGTGGAGGTAAAGCATCCGAAGTAAGATTAAAATAGCACGCTCTAACGAATGCTACTTAAATTTGTACCTATATGTGCAGAGTTGAAGAACCAATAATACTGATTTCATTTTTTTTTATAGAAACAGTAAAAAGATCCTCTCTCAAGGTCTACTTGCACATTTTGTGGGTTAAATAAATAACAAAATTGTTTATTAATAAAAAGAGACACATTTACAATAAATACGTTAAACAATTAAAATATGGCAGATTTGTTAATTTGCCTGAACTAGATAGAACCTGTGTTTCAGGCTACAAATGCACAAATTCTTATTGTAATAAATTAACAATGTGTAGTAATAACTAAAATTAAAACTTAGGTAACAAAAGTAAAATAGTGTGTTAGCGGTTTTATTTGCAGACAACTAGTAAATCTTCTGTCTGTGCATAATCTATGGTTAGTAAATATTGAAGTATAAAATGTAGAGTTTGTAAACTCGGAGTTAAGAAACTAACATTTTAACTCTTATTAAGCGTTTCATCACCGGGTTAGTTAACTTGATATTCGTTTTTTTTAAGTTGGCAACATTACAGTTCAGTCAACGAAACATTAAATATAATTGCAATGTCTGTGCCCTGATATGAAATCCAAAGTTATTGCGCGTACATTACCATTTTATCCATTCAATCTATCTAACAAATTAAAACAGAATCTAGTAGAATCTCCTTTGTCTGAAGTAATGAGCACTACACATAAAACAGACGCGACAAGACGCGATAAAAAAACGCGCGACTCACGATTTCTTTCTGAATTTAATTTAATTAGAAATCTGATAAATGAACTTTACTTCAGTATTTTCATCTTTATCTGGACTCTGTAAAGAATAAAGATGTTTAGCTGGCCTAGTAATGGACGAAAACTACACTGAATGGACAAATGATTGTGAACATGAGTCATCTGTTCATAGTTTTAGTTATAAATTAATTAATATAATTACCTTCTTGTCTATGTTGATTGTTTTACTTTTATTTAATGCTGATAGTGACAAAGCGTAGGTCAAGTTTAAATACCTGTTGTTTCTAGTCAACGAATCTTCACACGAAACTATTGTTTTAAAATGATTTTATGTACTGTCGAGAGAAAAATCAACGCTTTTAACAAAACAATTAAAAGGACCTAGACGCCTGCAATGCTCCTGCTTGAAATTCAGTATTACAGCAGTAGTATTGTTGCGTATAGCTGCAGTTCCATTGCAAGTTGTCATCCTGTCTTGATTCTCAGTATCTTTCAGTCAAGCATCAGATTACTATAGCAAATTAAAGAAAATTTCGCATCTCACCGAGTACAATAAAGAATTCCGTAGTTAGTATAAATATTTAGTTACACAAGCGTTTTGGTATTTGGCTACAGAACCGATTAAACACAATAGTTACACATTGAGCAACAATTCCAAACAAAAACAAGCGTATTGCTAGATAATAAACAATAACAATAAGGGTGTCATCACGTCGCGTCCGCGTCGCCAGTAAATCGCGAAGCTGCCAGTGTGCGGTCATCCTAACACGTAAGTTATAATCTTAGAGTTTCGGTCATTTTAACTTTATTTAAAAGTTAAATTCTTTGCACGCATTGTTATTTCTTACTAACAGGAAACATTAAGCAGCTGCTCAACGTAAAATGACTTTAAATAATTCCATTCCTACTATTAAAAACTAACAAAGTAGTTTGAATCAGTAATTAAAACTACTATAACATAACTTCACGCCTTGTTTGCCCAAAGGGTTGGACAAAAGTGTGCCTGTAGTAGACACCCTCATTTCGCCAGTTATGTTTAAGTCCTATGAGGGCGAGCATATTGCCATCAACCGGACACTAATCAAGACTCCATGCTGGGACTGAGAAATTCCAGTTTATCCATCCTGGGAATCGAGACCAGAACCGCAAGCTCAGCAGTAGGGTTTGCGACCACTAGATCAAGGAGGCAGTTAGAAAATTACTGTAGTTATAAAATGATAATTAAATAATCATTTTTCCAATAATTTTTTTCGTAAATCGCAACGAAATGTTCAGTTTTTGTTCTAACAAAGGTGAAACAAACAAAACGAACGTCACAAATAATTCAGCTTTAAGTAAATTTTTAACCATCTGAATTGTATTTTCTGGTCTAAATAATACGTTTTCTCATAAATAAGCACGTGGTAGTGAAAGTAAAGATCGCAGATAATGCGCAAGGGCATGCTTCGGTAGCTCGCTGTTTAAATATAAGAGGAAGGCAAACCAAATTAACTAAGTTAAATAACTTAAAATATAATCTTAATGATAGAAAATGGTTGCAGAGAAGTTTTAAGAGAATACATTCGGGTACATGGATTATTAAGGACGCGGTTTAGGAAAGATGCAATGAAATAATAAAGTTTATTAACTTAATATCATTGGCAATTGATGACAGAACAAATAAACAATAGCTTATTTGAGGTGTTTTTTGATTTTTGCATTTATCATTATATAACCATTGATATGAAAAAATATGTAAGTAGAAGTAACATGAAGGATTGGGTTCCATTCCTTGGTCGGGCAAAGTGTTTTTGGGTTTTCCTATCAGGAATTCCTCTACAGCAGCCCGGATGTTTATCCGATGGATAGCAATAGGCTCGCCCCCTATTGCGTGGTACTTAAACTTAACTGGCGAATGTAGATTTGGCTATATCTGTAAGAAACTTTTTAATAAAGAGTCATTACCGATTCGAGTTGACCTGTACCGACAAACAGCATATATCTTCGTTACTTCTAATAGGAGTGATAAGTGGGAGGAATAAATACATAAATAAACTCACGCTTTCTTCCCATGGGGGTAGGCAGAAACTACAAAACACCATCTGCGATCCTTACATACTCCTTTTGCTCCGTTTCCATTCTTACTGGTCATACACGCACGGTGGGAGAGGAAATTTATTATTTTTTCTTTTATATGAATAAATGCTCATCATAGACCACATAATCAACATGTACAATCAACAATAAACGCATTATTTATATAGATAATAAAATAATGCTGACACAAGCACCATCGTACGTGCCTTTCATATCGTAGTGAATCATTCAAAACGCATTGTATGCAGAATTCCTTCCAGGGCGTCTGTAGCACGTTCATCGATGTAGCTAACTTGTGGGTGGCATTTCCAGGTATTTTTATTCTTGTCCTATTCATTTCTTTTTCTTTGTTCAATTGTTTAAGTTTTAGCTGCTGTAGAAATTGCTGGAGAGCCTTGACCCTGTTGTTTGAAATTTTGCGTAAAAATCTGCAATGTCTCTATCGAATACCTTTTTTTGTAGCATGTTATTTCAAGAAAGGTGTGACGATTTATCTCAAGAAATATACTGAGATGACAACTTTTATAATCTTTTAACATAAATTCAATATCTTACAAAAAGGTTTTGGTTATTATCCACATCCACACTATCCACACTAATCCACAGTATCCACATCCACATTCACACTTCCACACTATCCACACTAATATTATAAATGCAAAAATAACTTTGTCTGTCTGTCTGTCTCGCTTTCCTGCTAAAACAACTGAACCGATTTAAATGAAATTTGGTACACAGATAGTTTAGAGCCTGGGAAAGGACATAGGCTACTTTTTATTGCGGAAAAGAGGTTGAAAGAGAGGATGAAAGGTTGTAGGGAAATATTGTCATTTTTAAAGCTAGAATGATGAAACTTTTTTATTTGACTTTTATTACATAATATATATTTATGAATTATATTTAAAGTTTGTTAAATTTTTACCCTTAAGGGGTAAAATAACAATAGGGAATAGGGGATGAAAGTTTGTACGATTTTGACGGGACTTTTATTGGCAGGTAGCTGATGTAATAAGGAGTAACTTAGGCTACTTTTATTTTAGAAAAATACCTGCGTTAATTTGCGACATCCACGCGGGCGAAGCCGCGGGAAAAAGCTAGTTGCGTATATATAACTTTAACTATCATATGATTTGGAACTTTATTAAAAATTATAAGAAAAATTAAGGAGTATTTTTTGTCTTGTTTATTTATATTTCTCTTAACTCAAACTCAAAACATTTATTTCAAGGCAACCAATTTCAGATTTGAATAGTCAAAAAGAAGAAGGTAGTTGCCTATTCCAAAACTAGTAGGTTCCTATGGAGAAGCATGAGCAAGAAACTTCACAGACACTCTTTTAAATCAAAATATTATACGTTTTTGTGTACATTCTACAAGTAAAACTACTATCAATTGTATAGAAGTACTGCATATAAACTTCCTCGTAAATCGCTCTTTCTATCGATGTAAACCGCATTTAAATCCGTTGCGTAGTTTAAAAGATCTAGCTAGATCTAGTAGCGTACAAACGCGGGAAGCAACTTTGTTTTATGCTATGTAAAGATTACAAGTAGGTACATACGGATGTTGTCACGAACGTTTGGGATGGTGCAACAATCGATGTTCATAGATTATTGTGTTGTCTAGTATCTACTCACATAATACATGTATGTGGTCATAAAATCGGCGGATGAAGGAACAGACGTAGATCAGCATAGTGAGTCTCATTAGAACAAGCAATTTATATTTGCTCGCTGAAATTCTACTGGGACAATTCTTATTTAGTAAACCTAATTTTTCTGAAAATGTTTTTAAGGACATAATAAGTGGTTTCCAAAACAGTTCTCCTTCATGATTGCTGATAATTTAAGGGTGCATCGAGGGATTTGCGGAATAATTTTGTTCGTGTCATCCCTTGCTACATATGTAGTTATAAGTTATGCAATTAAGAATGTAAGATATTTAAGCATTCGCTCTATATAAAAAAAAACCAACATATTCTCTAAAAAACAAATTAAACTATTAGTACGGCGTAAATACGTCAGGGAAGGTCATCAGTTTTAAAAAATAACTAAACAACATGTTTAAAAAATGTATATTTGTTTTATAATACGAGTGAAATACCTAAATTAGCACGCGAATCACTCGTTCTAACCAGAGTCGCTAGTGTCGCTACGCTTCAGTTAGCGTAGCGACAGAAATTCGGTGCGTCATCATCATCGTAAATTCTCAATAAATGCACGTTATTTGTGCTACATTGACCCTGGCCATAGAAAGCGGACGCTACTTCTCTATTTAGGAACTCTAGTCTAATCTTACAACATTTACTCGTAGTGATTAACCAGCCTAAGTCAAGGGCAAAGGTCACAAAGCAAGTATTGCAATGTCTTCAATTGTATGGACAGAGGACCTGATGAAAGTTGTGAGAAACTGTGAGGTCAGGACTTTAAACAAGTTTCGGATTGTATACATACTTAAATTGTTCTTCGTGTCTTTGTCATATCTAGATAAATAGCCTGGCACTTCAACTTAGTCACTTCTTTTAACACGCATTGCTCTTGCATCATGATTTTCCAACTCGTGACAAAAAAGAGTTTATTTCTTTGACAATTTCTTGTGAGGAAAGCCCACTGGAATACAAATACAAATTTTATTTCAAAAAAGTAAGGTACACAGTCTGTTACAATAAATATAAGTCACAGTGTAGGGTAAAATTTAAAAGACAAAAGTAACATAGTTTGAATCTGGCGTCCTTGCTAGGTTACATAGTAACCTGTATTAAGGTTCACCAGCCCAGGTTCCCATACGAGTACAAACAATTTTAGTAGACTGCTTAGAACTATATGGAGCAAACGAATTTAACTTAATATACTAAGGGTTAGTATAGTGTGTTTCGTGATGGTAGGTATGGTGTGTGTGAGTGTGTGTGTGTGTTTTGTGATGTAGCTGTGTATGTAAGTGTTTGGTGATGTAAGTGTGGTTGTGTGTAAAGTAATGACGGAGTTTTAGTTTAAATACGGGGTTTTTGAGAAGTAACTACGATTGAGAGGAGAGCAGATGTTCGGTGTCGTCGTAGTTCAATCTGGTTATGAAATCCGTTATTTGTTTCGAATACTTGAGTATTATTCAATTAATATGTTATATTAGTTAGGCTAATTTATTTCACAAAATTTTATTCAGAGTTTCTTCAAGTCGCGTCTAATGTATGTCGCTACTTCTATGACCACACTAGTTCAATAGACAGCACCTTGTCTTTACAATCGATGTTCACATGACACTATTTCTATACTTCACGTCTCTCTGCCTACCCGCTTATGTAACCTACATGTAAGGCGTAAGGCTATAGCTGTGTGTGTAAGGCTTAGAAAATAAGTTGATTAATTAAACCACTTTGAGGGATACTAAACGCCTATAGACGTAATAACAATAAAAATTCTCTGTGTCTTTCAGAGTCCTTCAGTCAATTAATCATATACCTGAAAGTGAACCTAATAAGTAGGTCTCGTTAGGGTAAAATCAAAACTGAAGTAATCCGGAAAAGAACTAGAGTTACTGACAGCTTAGTAGAGTGGCGGTGGGCTGGCCAAGTTTGTCGAAGGACCAATGGCTGGTGGAACAGACGAGTCCTGTAGTGAAGACCGCGTATCGGTAAGCGTAGTTTGAGACGCCCCTATAGCCTAGATGGACTGACGTTTTTAAGAAGGTGGCTGAGACAGACTGGATGCGGAAGGCGGAGGACAGGGTTTTGTGGCGCAGTCCTATGTTCAGTGGTGGACTACGACAGGCTGAGTTAATTGAATTAGTTGTTCCCTTTTATTTCATCAGCATAACTATTACAACAAAATTCTTCATGTTTCACAAACTAAAAGCCGATTGCCATGCACCTACGCAAAATAATAATATTAACAAAAAAAAGAAAGTGTATCCACAGTTACTCGATTTGAAAGAGTGAGAGTGTCGATTACTTCGCACTTTTTATGTAATCTATCAATGGACGGCTCAATATAATACCTTGAATTACAGCCTATTGATCGCCTGTGATTTTATTATAGTAAAATTATTAAGGGACCGTAATCAGTAGGCTTAAGTTTGGAAAGTGAGGTGAAGAAGAAAGTGTTAATTGTTACAGAATAGGTCGAGGATGACTTCGCGAAGGTCGGTATCAGAAAAGTTTTCACTATTTTTGTGACTACAATACTTAAATAGAAATAAAGAGCGGTCAGCGTGTTAAAGAAGATATTCTGTTATTAGAAGCAACTATGAACTAAGGTAGAATCACTAACAAATGTGCCATTTTCCCAATTGTATAACCTTTTTAAACCACCATACATTCTCACTTAACACATCGCGTAAAGACTCCTGCAAACAGACATCGACGTGACTCCAGTAGAACAACTTCTATGAAATCTTCATGTTTATTGTTCTACCAGAATCACGTCGCACCTGTTTGGGAGTCTTCATCATCATCATTTCAGCCGAAAGAGGACCACTGCTGGACAAACAATTTGGAGGGTTTTTCCATAATCGTCATACTTGGCAGGCGGGTTGGCGACCGCAGTACCGTGGTAAAATGAATAGAGAACGCTGCTGCCCATTCTCTAGTAAGTCCCTTGGTCGCCTCTAACGACACTCACAGGAAGAAATGGGAGCCTTAATACATCAATGGATTCCTACCTCGATTAAGTAATTGTAGTTCCATTAAATAACATAATTTATCAGTGTCGACGTGCCGCGCAATATTCTATGATTCGTTATTGTTTTATAATGACTCCAGCGACTGGAAACTAAAGATCAACGACTTATCAAACCGATAAAGTTACCACCTAATGAAATCGAGTCCGATACTAAAAATATATGTATTTAGTTGGTTTGAACTGGATAAGATTTAACGAGAGACGTGGATGTCGAATGTATGTCACGGGCATGTGTTACATGGTCAAAAAGTAGTGTTATATGGTATGATATGTTGCCTTATAATCAGCTACCTGCCAATGAAATTCCCTTTAAAATCGGTCCAGCCGTTTTGGAAATCAGCCAGAACAAACATACTGACGTACAGACAATATAAAAAAAGTTATTTTGCCATTAGAATCCTATTATAATATAATAGTATAAACGCGAAAGTTTGTATGTATGGATGTATGGATGTTTGTTCCTCTTTCACGCAAAAACTACTGACCCGATTTAGATTAAATTTGCCACACAGATAGTTTATAACCTGCATTAATACATAGGGTACTTTTTATCCTGGTAGTACGTTCCCGCGGGATAATTTCCGACCTCCACACGAGCGAAGCCGCTGGCAAAAGCTTGATATGCATTAAACTGTGATTGAAGCTGTTATTTCGAAATTACAAAAACACACTTTAATTTTAATAAATTGTTTAGATTATGACCAGAACGGTAAATGAAGCAAAAGGAGTATGTAAGAATCGTAGCAGGTGGCGTTCTGCCCTCATGGGAAAAAGGCATGAGTTAATGTGTGTCTGTATACGCTAGATTATACGTCTGACTGCACTTAGTCGGCTTATAGGATAACTATAATGGTCTACGATATCTACAAGATGCTCAATCTCTGCATATAAACAATCACATGTGTGTAACATAAATATGCAGGAATTTTATTAAAGATTCAACCGTCTACCTCCGACTGATTGCAGTAACCATACGCCTATAAGATATGTGCAAACGACGCATAACAATGCCATATTTATTGTTGCCATGTCTGATGGCAAGTTGGCAACGAACATTGCCGAGTCATGTCGCAAAAATGTTGGACAATTATTGTTGGAAATTGTGGTCAAAAGCTGTGTGGTAAGGAATTTTCGAAAACCTATTTAATGTTTAAACTTTTCATGAAAGGTAAACAGTCTTGATCGATCAATCTACGTGGGCAATCTTAGTATACATTATATCGTAGGTCTTGTACAATTATTAAGGTGAATGTAACACGAGACTGAAATGATAATATCTGGGCGTAGACAGAGTAAAGACTGATCATAGACAGAATAAATATTGTGCATAAACAGAGTAAAGACGGTGCATAGACAGAGTAATGACTGAAAAAGTAAAGACGATGCTTAGACAAAGTAAAGGCTGGGTATATACAGAGTAGTGAATTTGCACAGACAGAGTAAAGACTGATGCGTGGACAGGGTTAATATTGTCAATTATTAGACAGGCTATCAATCGATCTATGAGAACAAAGATGGCGTGGTGTACATCACACTAGCAACAAAACAATCTCAGTGATAAAGTAGGTTTTCGAAAAGTACTGTAGTGACACAGTTCTGATTATAATAAACTAGTTAATGTCTAGCCTGTGGTATTTATTTATTTTTTTAACTGGAACAAAGGACTCCTGTCTTTGAAAGGGATTCGGGGACCAGATGCCACATGTCTTCACATTGTTGGTTCTAGGACATGCGAGTTTCTTCACTATGTTGTCTTTCAGAGCAGTGCAGCAGAAATAATTTACAAACAGTAAAGCGTCTAGTCAGCAGTGGACTGTGATACGCTGAGTTAACTGACTGAAAGCTTCTGTCTGGCTTCAAACCTATGATCTACAACACGTAATTCGCGGCTGTCTATACCCATTAGCTATTTAACTCAAACACCTGCACGTGTTGGCGAATTATGCGCACCTTGCAGACACGTGAGCATTAAGCAAAGCAGCGCCAACATTGGTCCACACACGGCCAACAGCTTGCCAAACATCGCTTGTAAAGGTCGCGTTACATAATTTCGGATGTGTCCGGCGGCATACTTACCGACTTTGCCGACTATGGTTTGTTGACCGTAATTCTTATAACTATAAAATAAATCGGTCAAGTGCATATTTAATATGCGGGGTTTTGTCGCAATACGGTTTTGGACTGGTGAAGTGTGAATGTTACTAAATAAACTGATCTAGTTTTAGTTCGAATAAAATAATGGCTGGAATTATTTTATTACATTTCTAAATAGTAACCGCTGTTAAAAAATTTGCACAATTCCGCTAAAAAGCCGATATTAACGAAACTTATGTATTTTTAATGTTTCTTTTTCAGTACCCTCAAAAATCCCTGCATTTTAGTCCAGGCAAAAGATAAAGCCGAACAAACTCCGGAAGAGGTGCCAAAACCGGACATGTCCGGCTTTATCCGAATAACTCAAACTAAAGAGCTAAATTACTCACTCTAGTACAGAGAGTCGCTATCACCCACTCTCTTGAATCCGGAATCAAACGTTGTAACTATGCAGTAATAATAGATCTTGTAATATAGAATACTACAGGAAATTGAAACACTTAGCAAGATTTCATCACTATTTTAAATAAGGAAATAGAGACAAAAAGCGAAATACATTTGAGAAATACTGAAGTAAATATTATTATACAAACGTTCCGGATATTATAGGCGATACAGTTGGTTTTACGGAAAATTACAGTTAGAACAAGAGCGAGAGAGCTTCCGTTATTTTGTGTCAACAAAAAGAATTCTGTTCACAAAAAATAGTGAAAATTCAGGTTATAATATCAGCACAGGACAGCACAATTTATTTGATTCTAAATTCCACAGTATAGAATTAAATAGATACCATATCACGAACATCGATTCTAGCGACAATACATTTACAGAACTTAACATTTGAGTTATTCTATTGCTTTGATATATACGGAACAAAGTTACTGTACCTATATTGAGAAAAAAATTACTACTTCTACAATGTTTCAGAAACGCAGCAAGCCTAAACTTACCTATGATATTTACATCTCAATACACAAACCCTTCTCTAGAGTATATCCTCAAAATCTCCTGCGCCGACCCCAAAGAAATAGGTACAAGAACAGGACAATCCTATCCTAAAACTATCCATCCAAGTCTGACCCAAATACCATTATCCTCAACCATCGAACATCGCAGTCGAGCGGAAGCTGCGAGAGAGACTGGTTGCGCAAGCACAAGTTAAATGATCGACTCGCTAACGTGACATAACAGTGATGAAACCCTTGCGTCACCGGCCGCTTCATTTCGACTGTCCACGAGCCACTGATATTTAGTATAGATCTGTTCTTACTCTGTGTAATTATAAAGTAAGCTGGTGGTACTTGATTTCAGATTGGTGATAATCACGAAGTAAGTAAACACACCGTCCGTGTGCTGCTGGACCTAAATAGTAGCACAATCCCATTTCTTCCCGTGGGTGTCGTAAGAGGCGACTAAGGGACTTATTTGAGAATGGGCAGCAGCGTTCTCTATGCATTTTACCACCATACTACGATCGCCATGCCGCCTGCCAACCATGGCGATTATGGCAAATCCCCCAAATCGAGGGGGGGGGGGGGGAGGGGCTATGTCCAGCAGTGTACGTCTTTCGGCTGAAATGATGATGATGAAGTATACTACATAACAACATTAGTTGTATTCTCTAAAAGGTTCAGCAGAGGTGTACAACACACTCCCATTTCGCCAGTTATGTTTAAATCTCTTATAATCAGGTCATCAAACGGATACAAATCCAGACTCGAGCTGCTACAGAGAAATTGGAAAACTCAATAAGACTTTGCCGGCCCTAGGAAAAGGACCCAGGACCTCATTCTCAGCAGTAGCAACTTGCGACAACACCAAAAAGGCAGTTCCAGAAATGATGGTGTTATTAAAAGTAGATTGTGTTGCCTTTAGATATGAATGAGAGGTAATAGGTCCCGTGTGGTGCCGGACATAAAGAATAGCATCACGCCATTTCTTCCCGTGGGTGTCGTAAAAGGCGACTAAGGGATTTACTAGAGAATGGGCAGCAGCGTTCTCTATGCATTTTACCATCAAACTGCGATCGCCAACCCGCTTGCCAAGCGTGGCGATTATGGTAAAGCCCCCCAAATAGGGGGAGGCCCATATCCAGCAGTGGACGTCTTGTGGCTGAGATGATGATGATAATGAGAGGTGATACTCCATATCCTACTGGCCTATTAGAAGATGAAGACGTAAGCGATATTTATTTATACTGAATGATTAAAAACATATGCTGTAATTTCTGCTGAAGGTCATCGTGTATGCTTAGCTACCAAATACCATAGATCAGGTTTCTTGCTAACATGAGCATTCCAGTCTTCATATTTTTGCGTACATCCGGGTTTTCTAAACAGTTCAAAGGCTTGTCGTTTACATAAAGATACATTCGTAATCTTCTCTGAAATTCCTACTAACTGATATAATAACCTGCTGGATTCGTGAATAATTTATCCTCAATTTTTATGGTCCCCTCATAGTCTTCATTCTTAAGGTTGTCACAAAGATTACCGCCGTTTTGAGTACTATTCTAACTTCGCTAGCAGATGTGTTCAGGTTTTCCTAATCTTACCAACTTTTAGATATGACTAATAAGGTCAGTAAACTAGAATATTACTTACATTTCGCAAGTCGCACACTCAGTCACCGCTCACGCCTTTCCATTTTAGCTACCTATACTATGCATATTTATATACATATTTATATTAGCGGCTACACCCGTTTACTTGGTCTCCTATAAGTAAGGCAACTTTGATTGTGTTTACAACAATAGTAACACATCATTCTTTTGTCTTCCTTCCTCCCCTCTTTTCCTTTCATACTTCTCTATTAGTCGTTACTTCAATAGTGCTTAACCATTTCATCTGTGGCACAGTCCATCCATCTTGTATATATCATCACATTCATATTTAAAACCTTTCCCACGACATTTTCCAAACTTCTCCACATCGCATGCCCATACCAAGGCAACCGATTCAAATATAAGTTAGTTAAAAACACAAAAGAATACCTCAGTCTTAACTTAACAAATATCATAATTGCGAAAGCGAATTCGTTTATTTGTTTGTTTGTTTGTTACGCTTTCACGCTGAAACGATTGGAAGGATTTAGATGAAATTTGGCACATAGGTACAGTATGACTTGAGTTAGGTGTTAGGCTCTACTTCTTCCCATGGTATTCAGTGAAATTAGGACAAGCGAACTACTTTTTTCCCCGATATTCGCTGAAACCGTGGAGCGCAGCTAATTTCTAATAAAAATACTGCACTTATTTTGAATAGACATTACTTAATTCTGTATTTTATTATAAGTTTACGATATAGTAGTCACTTCTGAATATACCAACAGAAATATGCGGGTGGTCCATTGCTCACAGATAATACTAAAACATTCATAAATCATCATGGACTAACGACCACTCCATACGATCATAGCCACTCTGTATTTATTAACACTGTAAAAGGCAATGCATATGATTAAGTAAAGTATTAGTACCACAGTATACCTATAAACTGCAATGAGTCAACGCGTGTATTTTCGCAAAGCATGCGGAGGGTTAAGCCCCCCCAAACTGGGAGAGGCTAATGTCCAGCAGTGGACGTCTTCCGGCTGAAATAATGATGCGGAGGGTTGAGGTAGTTGAAAAGCAATTAAGGAGATGTAGGGTGCCATACAATGGTCATCTGGCGCCCTTGTGCTATTTAGTCCCCGGGGTGGTCAAGGCGTACTATGTCTAAGTAAATAGGTGAAAAGCAATTATGACGTATTTTTTAAATGTGTTGCTACATAGATTACGAAACTCAAAACATAATCGATCGGCTACATCAAACTATGGATGTACGACCATGGGTAGACCTGGACCTTTTTGACGCAGCCGTGAGGCTCACTACACCCAATGCTAGTTTCTGACATCACACCTTAATGTTTCTTTATTTTTTACTCTTTTCTGCTTTATACCTATTGTGTGCCTTTTAGTCTGGGCTAAATAAAACTATTTTCTTTGTTCCTTTATTTAAAAAAAAAACTGTCTATTTTGATCAATTCGACGCTATCAATCGACGACAAATGAAAACATTTGACGTCGATCGATCATAATTCGGTTTTCATGTAGGTCCGACACAATCTACGTGCACGTTGATCTACTGTTAATAGACACACTGTGGTATTATTGCTAATCTTAAAATGAATCGGTGCAGACAGGATGAGTGTTATTAGTTAGTAATGTGCTACGAAGGGCGCCACAGATGCAAGTAGAACGGATACTGACTAACTTGACCATATCTAAAGGAGTTGGGGCACTTTATCAGGAAAGTTTAAGTAAGTTTTATAACTGAATTACTGTCATTTTCTGACTAGAAATATGCTGCTAAGTACGAAATATGGAACTAGAGGAATTCTAAAGGCTCCCACAAACGGGTGCTTCGCGAATCTCGTAGAGCATTTTCTATGAAAACTTCATGGAAATTGTTTTACAAATGTCGCGTTGCGCCTATCTGAAAAAGCCTTTAGCTTTACATTCAGCATTAAAACCACCGTTTTAACACCATATGACTTGATGTTTTTGCTCTATCCTGGGTGTTTTATATCTCGTATGATTTATAGGTGTAGTCGGGAATAGCCCATGCAAAGTATATGTATGAAAGAAAATTTGTTAGTCAGCAAGTTTGGATGTTTGGCTGTTGCCTGCCCAAGGTGCGCCAAACGTAGGTAAACGTAGGTATCGATCGTCATTTGTAGAAGTTCTTTGTCATTTTACAATACTCTAATAGCCTGGAATCTAATACTCCCAATATCACCCAAATATAGCATAGACATTGACGCTTCTCAGTAACACAATCTAAAAGGTCATGCTAGAACCGACGGCCCAAAACTGACCGGATTGTTTTCACTAACCTTGGAGCGGCGTTGCGATACATGTTTATATGCGCGAACGCATACTACTACGAAGGTTTGCAGTGTTGCAACACTTATACCGATCTGGTAACCTCGCAATAGTGATGACACCAAGAATCAGTTGATGAGAATCTTTGATTGATGGGTTGTGGAAGTGATGACAGTTTCCGACAGGATTGCTCTGAAAGAAGGGGATGAATATGGTGTACGGCAGGGGGGTACTTAAGGGATGAATATTATGTCACTACACATAACTTAAATAGGTGCATTACAACTCGGGGTGTACCCTTAGCAGTCTCGGTATCACCTTTCCCGCTGGCCTGTGCGTATTTTTAACACGCCAAGAGCTATCTTCACTTACCAAGATCCCTTCGTGCCTCAGAAAGCATGTTAAGCCATTACTTTCAGCTGTCATTAATAGATCTTTGATAGTCGTTACGGGTCGTCAGAAGCCTGAAAGTCTGACAACCAGTCTTTCTAAGGGATATCGTACCTAGTGACTGGGTTGTAGTCAGGTCGCTCCATGTAGAATACTGGTATTTCGTTGCATTCGATTAGACTAGAAGCGGACCCCAAAAAAAAAAGGCTAGGCAGTTTGATTGATGAGATGTCCTCACTTAGTGAAACGAACACTTGGAAGACATGTATTTTTAACAAGCTAGAAGGAATACTAAATAGATAGGTCATGACCGACAGCGTATTTTATGGCACCAATTTGCCAGAAACATATAAGTATTTTTTGATAAAGCCATATACCTCTTTGAAATAATGGGCAAGTCAAAAAATATTCTAGTCCCTTTCCAACTTCGAAAACACAACGACCACCCAAACTGAAGTCAAAACAAGTTTAACACCAACGAGTTATATTTATTGAAGACCTTGCATTGGCCTCACGCGTGCGAGGTCGGTCTGAACATCATTTTATAGGAATTCGGTTGGTTTACTAAGATACAACGTGTGTTTGAGCATATGAAGCAAAAAACTTAAGAAGCAATAGACAAAACACACTATATGTTTTGTCTATTGCTTCATGTTTTTTCTCACTAAGAATTACTTCAACACATGAATGCAATGGTTGCCAGAGTATGCCAAAGCCTCGTAAAACGAAAGAACAATGGTTTTCTTGCCACAAAAACAAGTGCATATTATAATATGGCATTATTTCACTAACTTTGAATTGAAACTTTGCACCTTCCAACAAGATCAATGCTGTTCCTATGATTAAAATAAGCGTATAAAACTTTTTAACAAAAAATTAAACCGCCGAATAAACTGAAAAGCAAAAAATAATAAACCTTAAAATTATGAGTCGGCGCTTTGAGTGATCTTTGTTCATTGATTTTTCAGCGCCGACTCAGAATTTTAAGGTTTATTATTTTTTGCTTTTCAGTTTTCTCGGCGGTTTAATTTTTTGCTAAAAAGTTTTTATTTTATAATTTTTTGTGACTTTAATATACTAATAATACTTGGCAAAGAATACCCTATCCAATGAATAAAGAATTATCAAAATCGGACTACTCTGTATAAAGTTATGCGTGGTTATACATTACAATCAGTGAGTGAACAATCAATCATCCCCTGTTTTCCGACCCTTAGGGTTTGATTTTGTTTTCCAAATATATGGGACCACCCTCGGAGTATACCCTTTCCAATAAAAACAGAATTATCACAATCAAACTACTATGTAAAAAGTTATGCGTGGTCATACATAAAAAAAAAACAAAAAAAAATATACGCGTCTAATTGATAACCACCTCCGATTTTTTTTCGTCGGTTAAAAATGAAAATCCTCGTTTTCATCTTCTCATCTCAACTTCTCTTCGTACGTGTAAATTGTTGAACAATATTGGTATATTATTGAAGTAAATCAGTCCTACTAATATTATAAATGCGAAAGTTTGTGAGGATGGATGTATGTGTATGTGTATGTTTGTTACCCTTTCACGAAAAAACTACTGGACGGATTTGAATGAAATTTGGCACACAGATAGTTCATAACCTGGATTAACATATAAGGTACGTTTTATCCCGGTAGTACGTTCCCGCGGGGTATTTTCCGACCTCCACGCGGGCGAAGCCGCTGGCAAAAGCTAGTAAGTCATAAAAATGAAACTAAATTTGGGTTACTCCGTGACTATACTAATAATGAAACTGGACACTAGGTCTAATCAATCTATTCAAAATGTGACTCGGTTGCGTGATCCCGCGGGTCCATATCGAGTGGGTCCAGTTGCCCAAAGATCTACTACTACTGAGCTGATTCCATGGAAATATAAACGTTAAAACGTTCCATAGTGATCACGATATTTCTTCATATAAACTTATTCATCTCTCACAACTCTATCACATAATAGCTATATAATAATACTTGACACATAGTTTTTATACATAACCCATTGTTTACTGACCTCTCTGACCCCTACATGAAGATTATATACGCTCTAATGTCCAAGGCAATAAGGTTCATAGTCGAAACAATATTGTTATTATGTCTTCAAGGATTGATTTTCGTCATGAGCATAACATAAGATCTGTGAGAAAAACACTTTAAGGCAATAATTATATAAGATGTTGCGAATGTATTTGACGGGTTTTAAAGGTAAAGTCATTTACTTTTAATTGTTTCTATGTTAAACCTGTATTCAAATCATTACTTTTTTGACTATTGAATGAAATGACAAGCATCTGATACAAAAAAGTTTTAACTGTAAAAAAAGTAAATTTAAAAAGGTGATACGTCACAGCGCGTTGATGTCTTTTCTGTGTAAAACCGTTTCGGGACCACATTTTTAGTTTTTATATTTAAAATACAAGCTTCAGTAATTTAGGTAGGTGGTGACTTTCAATTATAAATCGACTATCAGTATGAATATTATTATGTTTTGTCGAACCTTCGACTCACTCGATATTTATCAACCATTTTATGTTACAAAAACTTGTAGGTTTTGTTTGAGTAAAATAACAACATTAACTAACACGTGATCTGACTATAAAATAAATACTTTTTCAGTTTAACAAACTTTTTATACAATCACTGTTTTTCCTATAATATTTACTTGTAACAATGTTTGCAAAAGTAACCCGTCTGTCCTGGTTTACCTTTTCACTCCTAAAACACTAAACGAATTGTTTTCACATGTAAAAAAATAGTTAGAATGAGACCTGAAGAAGGACATACTTTTATTATGGATAATACAAAAATAAACTCGCACCTTTTCCCGTGTGGGTACGCAGAAACACGAGCAACTAAGATCCATACATATTCCTTTTGCCTCGTTTAAGTTCATGATGAAGATTTTTATTTTTAAAAATTGACGCAGACAAAGTCACGAGCAATAGCTGTATTAAAACAATAATTGCATACGCTTACTAATAAAATAACAACTGCAGAACCACGAATTATTCATTATTTATTAAACACAATAACATTGTAACTCTAGAGTTTATCTTGCAAATTATTATTGAAACTGATGGGTTTTTTGTCACACCACGTACAGATTGACCTTATACATCAATGATAGCCTCACCAGTTAGCCTTAGACCTTATTTACGTCACACATCTTTATATTGTCATTTCCTGTTAGATACTAAGTCTATTACAATCTTAGGCTTTTTTCTATGGACTAATATTTTCTTGTTCCGTGTGGTGCCAAATTTAAAGTATAGCACCATCCCATTTCTTCCTGTGGGTGTCGTAAGAGGCAACTAAGGGTCTTACTAGAACGCCTCGGGCGTCGGGAGTCAATAGCGGACTCCCGGCCACCGTAGGCGCGAGCTTGCGGGCGGCGAGCAATAGGTAGCTCGCCGCCCGGTAAGGACCAGGCTCGAGTCGACGGCGCGTAGTGTTCCACGTGCACCTCAAAGAGATGTCAGCAATACTGAAGGGGTCTGCTAGGACCGATGCCTGTCAGGGTCGCGAGATTGTTCGAAAGAGATACCGTGACCCTGGCACATGGGCAACTGAAGGAACACGAGTGGGTTTTAGTCAGTAAAAGTCTGACACGCCCTCCCGCTCCGCCCAGAGCGGGAGAAGTCATTTGATGATTTCCCATCCAAAAAAAAAAGGGTCTTACTAGAGAATGGGCAGCAGCGTTCTTTATGCATTTTACCACCATACTGCGATCGCCAGCCCGCCTGCCAAGCGTGGCGATTTTGGCAATTCTCTCCAAATTGGGGGAGGCCTATGTCCAGCAGTGGACGACATTCGGCTGACATGATGATGATTAAGAATATGTTGTAGAGAAAGGAAAAAAATAATTGCTAAGCAAATAAACGCGCTATATCCATCGTATTATAGCAGCATTTCATTTAACTGTTAGCTCACGTTTCCACTGCCGTAATAAAATCGCGACGATCGTGCACTGGATCTTCAATGTACTGCTTAGCAACGAAGGTTGAAAATCGATCAAACACACTGTTCGATTTTCTACACGCTGAGATGTTGGATTCTAAATGCTCAGTCAAACACCAAGAGTTGGAAATTGAGTGCCCGTTGAAATCCCGCCGCGTTTTTATTACGTTCGTGTGAACGTTGTAATTTTAATATTAGATTGACAAGTATTTTCCGTGACTATAACTAGTAGGTTTTCAATGTTCTAGAACTGATATACATATTTTCATATTAAAAATTACTGGGGAATTCCTGTGTTATTCATCGCAAGCTATCAAAGAACACTGTAATAGTGGAAAATTCCTTAATACCTGTTAGATGGATTAATCATCTAACACATTGCAAGCAAATTCAATTTATTTAATTTTTTGAACTGGGATTATAAAATAATCTAGCGTCGTGAATAAACGCTTTATAATCCATAATTGTCCCTTTCTACTGGGTTATAATTGTGAACATGACACCCAAAAATAGAAAATAAAAAAAGCTCAGATCCTGCATAGATTGATTTAGTGCAACCCACCCTTCTACCCAATACGTAAAAGTCGAAACACTACCCTCTTCACCAATCAATTAATCATGACAAGATAGATAATTCTTCCAATAAGTACACAAAATATAGCGCAAAGTATACCGCATACTAAACAAGTTACAAGTCCGCATGTTTGCGCTAATCTCGTAAACTAGTGGACCGAATTAGAACAGGCTTCAGTGTTTCAACATCTGCCCTTCCGACCGACTCGATACGTATACATTAGACATGTTAGGTAACCGAATGGTCGACTTTTGAGTAATAATCGTATGTATTACGGTTGGGATAATATGTTTGGACTAATAACAGCTATATCAATGGTTCGTTTTGATAAAATATTAATCTGTTATTGTTTGCACAAGCATACGTCGGTGGCTTCCACATTATTGTTAGACGGAAATCTGCCTCTTTGCTCTGCAGAGTGCAGGAAAGCTCCTACTCTATCTTAATGACCATTGTCCTTTAGCTAGATAAGAACCTGTCGATTAATTTTGTAAAAAATCTCCTCGTGAAAACTGACGTGAAGTGAGCATCTATAGTGTCAATTCCTACCATCAAGCGGAATGACAGCTCACTTTTAGCTCACTTCACGTTTCTTTTCAGAGAATAAAGCGACTACTACCACTGGGCCACCACCGCTCCACACACTCTTCAGACCGATGGAATTGAAAATATCGAAAAGTATAATCAATTAAGGCTTTTAGAAAACTGAAGTTGTTACAGAGTCCCATTTTATTAAAACAATTGCGTAATGACGATTAAAAACAATATATAGTTTTGTGAAAAATGTATGCTCGCTTACCCCAATAGCCCTAAGAATCCCAGGGTCCCATGTGGGCTGAAGACCCAATAAAACGAGAATAGTACCAGCTGAGCTACATCAGACCAGAGTACCTAATATCAATCGTGAACAAGTTTACCTTCAAAGATTACAAATTCGCCATTCTTACTACAGAGAAGTATAGTCAATACTCAAATATGGTATTGAAAATACTATATGTAGTATTCGGTAATTTAGTATACAATGTCTAACCGCCCACGAATGTATTTGACCTAGTACCTTCGTTATTTCTGCGTCGTTGTTTGCCATTTGTACAAAAATATCATCTAGTCTAGTGATTAGTGATCCTGACTGCTAAGACTGAGGTCGTGGGTTCGATTCCCGCCCAGGACAAATCTTTGTGTGATGAGCACAATCATTTGTTCTGTGTCTGGGTGTAATTTTTCTATAATATGTATGTATTTAGAAATATATAAGTATGTTTATTAGTTGTCTGGTTGCCATAATACAGGCTCTGCCTAGTTTGGGATCAGATAACGGTGTGTTGGTTGTCCTAAGATTTACTAAATATTATATTATATATTTTATTGTTCCCACTGCTGGGACACAGGCCTCCTCTCAGCGAGAGGGAATGGGCCACAATCTACCACGCGGGCCCAGTGCGGGTTGGTAGATGTCACATGTCTTTGAATATTTAGTTCTAGGACATGTCGGTTTCCTCACGATGTTTTCCTTCACCGTTTCCTTCACCGGAGAGCAGTGGTGGCTCAGTGGTATCGGCCCCGACTTACGAGTTATAGGTCGTGGGTTCGAACCCAGGCAGGCGCTTTAGTTTATGTAAATAATTTCAACACCACTGCTCTCAAAACGGTGAAGGAAAACAAAAGTATGCAGTCAGTGGCTTTTTGTGTTTTCAAATATTGTTTGAGGAAGAAAATTGAAAAAATCTTGACGAGATAGTAAGACCATGTTAGCACGGACGTATAAATATTGCAGCGGGATTTCATCGTTCATTGGATTTTGAACTCTTGGTGTTTAACCGAGTATCGAAAATCCAAGAACGTGCTTTTGAAGAACCAGTATGCCAAAAAGTGCAGCCTCGATATTTTTACATCTGTGATTAAACTGGCTTTGCCAGATTCGTCCTTATAATTAATATACATAGAAACCTTCCTCTTGAATCACTCTGTATTAATGAAAACACCATTAAACTCCGTTGCGAAGTTTAAAAGATCATAGTGTCTGTACACTATATCTGTGTCACTGTGTCTGTATAATCTCTGGAATTGCATGTCGGATTTAAAAAAAATAACATTTTTCATTTTATAGCCCAATTGTTGAGGAAGGCTATAGGTTATTTAATATTATGCTAAGACACTTTGGAGCTCAACATAAAAAAAATCAGAAATAATGCTAAGTAATAACGCGGGCGGACGATGAATGCGACGCGGCGGGTCAGGGTCCGAAATTTCACGTGAATCGTTCGCGAGCGAAGCACTAGCCTCTTATAATTTGCGTGGGATAAGTCGTTTCTTCTCACCTACATGTTAACAACCCATTGCAAGAACCATTATAACAAATTTCGCATGTTTGTACCACGCCCTACAATATTCTACCGCATTTCTAAACCTTATCTTACATCCGACATTACAATACAGCCCTAATCAGAGCAAGAAGGTTTTATACTTTTATTTTTCTTACATCGTTCGTTATATAACCCCCTCACTTACTAATTACGTAAGAAAAACAGAGATGGAATATACCCAACCCAACCGATGTCGATGCGATACACAGATGGACAAAAAAAATTACTGATCGATTTCTGTTTTGCGGACGTGCGATGACGTAAATGTAATAATTCGGTATTATTAGATGTAAAATGCTGACGCGAATGAACGCAAAAAAAGTTGTTTTGGATGTGTAAATAACTAATACCAGTTTTGGTTAGTATTGAAGAGACGCGCAGAATATTAAACTTTAAGATATTTTGTGTTTTCATATGCAAGACGCATACCCCAGTAGTAAATACAATAGTTAAAGTAAATTTATTTCTTTCAAATGCATACATAAAACGCACTTTTGAGCATCAGAATTTCCAACAAAAAAAAAATTGCACTCCGGGAGTGCCGGCAGAAGTGAAAACTTGATTATTAACGTTGAGCATGTTTGATATTTTGGAATGGTTAGGGAATAATTTGTTGTTCAATTTCCATATTTTAAGCACTTTATATTCACGAATTTTACGAATACACAACAATGTGATCACTACACAGACGGTCGAGCCATCAGCTGTCACCATCCATGGATGCGCGTGGCACGCTGTAACATAGACGAACATTCGCGCAAGCGCCCTGCGCCGCCTAAACGAAACAGTAGGCCCAGGCATACATTTTCGCCGCGCCGTAGAGAGGGGATAGCTGTCTACTCTCCATCCGTCCTACGCTTTTTCGATCAGGTCACGTGTCCTGACGCGAGTTTAAGATTTTATACCCATTACAGAAAAAGTGCTCAACGCCGCTAAAGAAGTTTTCACTTCAAAAATATATTATATTTCGCGCCTTCCAAAAGGTATTTATTTTCGTATGAATAAGAACAGGAAAGAAACTCCATTATTACTCTTCATATTATGAAAACATTAATTATTGGCACCGTCTGCGTCTGTACAGTAGGTGAAAATAATTCAAAATAAAGCTATGACAGGTAAATTGATTATGTAATAGATAGTCACATTTACAAATATTGTAAACGTAGATGATTTACCTTAAGAAACATTAAGATTTGAAATATAATTTATATATTCACAGAATGTATAAACCAAATGCTGATCGTTGAGTAGGGCATCCTTTGAGAATGGCTGGCTCGATTTGGGTATTTAAAAAACATAGTTTATAAACATCCGAATAAGGTTTTAAGGTTTGCGTAAAAACAACTTAACAAAGCAAACAATAAGGTTTTAAGGTTAGCGTAAAAGCAACTGGAAAAGTTTGCCCAAACGATTCGAAAATTCGGGATAATCTGAAAGTGATTTTTTCTATGGGATATTTGTATTTATTGAGTAAGATAATATCTGTTGGGCTAGTTTACTATTAAAACAATAAAGTGCTACAAAATCAAGAACAGTTGAAAACCTGAGTTACTACAGTTTGTCTCTCGCAGATAGATAAAAAGCATTTAAAATGTCATTAGCCTACTTTGTATATCTTTTCATTAAAATTAGAAGAAGTATCAAAAAATGAATTAACAATCGTCTATTTATAATTTAAATTAAGCTGCGAACAGATTTTGATGCATATTAACGAATTAAAATATTAATTGAATTTCAAGCTAAAGAGATAACAACAACCTTGATAACTTGAAATAAACAATTATTAAGAAGATTAAATTATTATATATTTATATTTTAATTGGATTCAATTGAGAATCATAATAATCATAGTTACAATTTGATGTCCAAAACGATTTTTAAGAAGAAAATAGAGAAAACGTGATTTTTTTTCTTGTACCTACTTAGTATAAGTTTTTACCCGAAAAAGCACTCAAAATGTGATAACTTCCCTTCAGAAACTTTATAACTTCCTTATATGATTGAAGCACTTAAACTATTCTTCAGGAAGATTATTCTATCGTAATCATATCATTGAGTAAAAAACTTTTTTTTTTTTTCATAAATATACATCCACGCAAAAACCAATGACTGAGTGGAAAATTATAATAAATTATTCTGCGACTTCCTGATCACACATCAACAATAATGTTTTATCACGTTTAACCTCTTCTGGTCCTTATCCTTTTTACTGAATTGTTTACAACCATCAAATAACACGCATTAAAACTGTTTTCATACATTCAGAAGTTTACACCCTCTTACAAAAACGTCCATGACGAGAAATCCCATTGAAAACCTTTTTAGAACAGTCTAAAACGCTCATGCTTTTATAACACAGAAACGGTGCCAGCTGTCTTACAGCTGGTTACAAAAATAAACAGCCACTTAAATTTTCCACTACACCTCAATAATTTGCGTGCGCCCAAACCTATCTCAAGATAAACTGTGTAATTTATATTGCTCGGCAGTGTACCAGTACATGCAAGGCCAAGATGGCGATACAGCTTAACCGTTATAGTATTTCAACTTTATTTCCATGTCACTAGAACTCATTTTTGTCTGTTAAATGGTGATAATTTCGAGAGAAATCATTTCATATCCTTTAAAATTAATGCGTAATTAGTTGAGTAATATTTTATTTACGTGTTAATTTGAAATTTGGTGCTTAAAAAATTGCCCGTAATCAAAATTGCAGATCACGTCTATGCATGTTGCCTAAAATTTATTTCGTCAAATGGTTTCTCTTAAATAACGGCTGACTCATTGCCATTTATTTGATGACTAGACAAGACATAAAGCGTTTTAATAAATTATTTTCATTAAGAAATAACAGCACTTAATAACTCTAAAAAAAAACATTTTTTTAAAACTTGAAATTATATTTTCTCACATGTCGAGAATGATCCTAATATTGATCACCACATTTACAAACTGTGTGTTACTAATCAATCCATGTTTCCTGAGTACGTACTCCGTTGCTCTAAGGCGGTGGTGACTAGAATGACTTCACATAGACTGTAAGTATTGAATATACCGTGGCTCTGGCATATGGGCAACTAAAGGAACACGGGTGGGTTTTAGTCAGTAAAAGTCTAACACGCCCTCCCGCTCCGCTCAGAGCGAGAGACGTCATTAGATGATTTCCCACCCACAATTTTTTTTTTTATTAACATGGCAGAATTCCTTACTCAACCAGATGCTTAAAACGCCCGCCCCTTTTCTAAATCCCAATTGAGTTGGGTTACTGAAGAATCAAGTAAATGACATGAAAGGTATTCACTCTTTTGTTGTACCTAAACTTAAAAACATATAAATTATACCTTATTACAGAGGTCAAAGTCTCGAATCACGCCATCAGTCACCAAAGAGTTTTGACCTTAATGGCGCATGAATTGGGAAAATTTGTACTTAATGGTCAATCCCCTTAGTTACTGAGTCATGTGGACTATAACCACAGACACACCAATAACTTCTTTATTGACTAAGAAATTCTTTTGTAAGAGTCGGTCAATAATCTTTCGGTATGCAAGTTGTGGTAGACAGATTTAGAGTTCCGTGAACAATTTGAAATTGTAAAACTTTGGGGTTGAAATCGCATTTCACTTGTCACTTCTATGGTGTTTCTAATAAGTGTTTCTATTCTAATGCTAACTAATATTATAAATGTGAAAGTAAGTTTGTTTGTTACGCTTTCGCGCTTAAACTGCTAAACGGATATGGTTTATATTTGGCACACGGATAGACCATGACCTAGGTAATGACGAGAGCTACTATTCATCCTGGATTGAAGACGAAGTCGCGAGCAACAACTAGTTAGTTAATTCGAAACGAAACAAGGAAATGATGTATGAATTGTGTGAAAGATGAAATAGCTAGAATGGAATGATTACCGAGATGACGACTAATAGAGAAGTATGTATGGAAAAATGGCCCAATCCCGAATAAATTTGGATAAGGGCAAAAACATAATGATGACACAGTGTCTAATGAGATCTATAAATTATCCTTAAATTATTTAGATGGATACCTTTCCTAATAGCCAAAACAAAATTAGAAAAAAATATTGCCTGTTTGTTACGGAAATTCAAAAATATCACAAATATTCATGTTACCTATGTGGTAGTAATAATTATTTTCAAGGTTTAGTCATATAATAACCGATTATAACCACAACATAAAAATGCATAATTAGAAACTACATAATAATTATTCGCAGACCAAAACAACAAACTATAATCATTCATTTCCTGCTTATACGAAACTTAAACCGATTACGTCGACTCGCACTTGACTGGTAGTTTTTGCAATCATTTCTTGCTAGATGTGGCAGTGACTCGACAAAATAACATTTGCAAAGAACTTTGGTCTTCTGATGAAACTGACAGTTGCACAAGTATAATCAAATTGAGCTGCGCGTTGATCAATTAAATTAAAGACGAATTTTTATCGTGATCTTTTTATTCACACACTCGATTTTCTAGGCTCTGCTTAGTACCGAGAGTTGACAATCGAACAGGGTATTTTACAACGTGCTGGGATAAATATCTTTTCTTCTCTATAGGAATCTCAATAGTCGGTTAAAGACCTAGAGTTCAGCCCCACCGCGATATTTTTACGTCTGTGCGCACGTGGTTTTCGAAACGACTTTTTACCGTGGCATTTTTTTTTTTCGCGCGCTTGTTTGTCTATGCTTTGCTTAGCGACGAAAGTTGTTTTTTTTTATATCTTAGGACAACCAACACAACGTTATCTGATCCCAAACTAGGCAGAGCCTGTAACTATGGAAACAAGACAACTGATAAACATACTTAAATATTTCTAAATACATACATATTATAGATAAATCTATATTATTATAGATAAATCTATATTATTATAGATAAATTAAACAGACTGTTTCCTTAACGCACTGGGATGCGCTCTGTTTAATTCTCAATGCTCGGTACAATAGTGAGAGTTGAAAATGTAGTGCGAGAAAACAAACGTCGCGTCGTCTGCACATGGAGCTTATTTGGATACCAGATTAAATTATATTATCCACACGCTCCATGAGGCAGGCCAACGTTTAGTATGGATTTTTATGGATTCATCATAATCATCATCATTTCAGCCAGTTGACGTCCCCTGCTGGACATAGACCTCCCCCAAATTGGGGGGGTTTGCCATAACCGCTACGCTTAGCAGGCGGGTTGGCGATCGCAGTATGATGGTAAAATGCATAGAGAACGCTGCTGCCCATTCTGTAGTAGATCCCTTAGTCGCCTCTTACGACACCCACGGGCAGAAATGAGCTGGTCCTATTCTTTACGTCCGGCATCATATGGAACATTGAACACCGAACATTTTATGGATTACATTGTGGAGATGGTATGGTGAAGATGGTTTAAAGAGATCTTTTTCGCTTGTTGAAGCATTGTGATAGTCAAATTCATAGTTCTGATTGGCTTGAACGATAAATCAACTGTGACTAAATGTAGGCAAAACATATCATGTCTTAAATTTTGCCTGCTTAAGAAATTAGATTTTGTAGATCTGTACATAGTATAAAACAAAGTCGCTTCCCGCGTCTATACGTTTAGATCTTTTAATCTGCGCAACGGATTTTAAAACTGTTTTCATCCATAGACAAAATGATTCAAGTGGAAGATTTATATATGTATAAAACGCGGGCTGAAGCCGCTGGCAAATGGCAGTGGATGGATAAAATAAATAATAATTGAAACAATGATGTAACATTGCAGCTTTTCATTTCTCTTAACTCTTACATAATTACTTTTCTCTAGATCAGTCACGTACTAAACAGGTCAACAACAGCTTTATACTTTGACTAAAGATTGTAATAATAAAAAAAAAATAACGTAAAATATAAACAGGACAAGGAACGTAATTTGTTCGCGATTGTACATCCGAGTACACCGCTGTCAAATACTTGAGTTTGCGGTTTTAAAGTACAGTTACACACAAATGAGACTTGTTATTAAGGTTCACTTCAGATCAGGATGTGACCCAGGTATTGGGAGAGCAATGACCCCGAAATGTTAAGGAAAGGTATGCAAGAATGATATTTGTGTCAGTAATGTGAATTTTTCGTTATTTTATTACAAAGTTTGTTATGTGCGTCGTAAGGTGCAGTTTTAAATGCAATGGGAAATGTTTCTGCTTATAATCCTTTTAACTTCTCATTATGAAGGATTTCTTCTGTACACGCAATTAATTTCTCACAATGCTAATGTAAAAAATAATAGTTAAAAAAAACTAAAAAACACGCTTCCATTGAAAACCAGGTGCTTTTTAAGGTATTTTTTTATTGATATCAGGCACCCCACGCTTTTTTACACGCTTTATATTAGCTTCACTTGTATGTTTGTATATTTGTATGTTTGTATGTTTGTATGTTAGTATGTTTGTATGTTTGTTTGTAACCGACTCCTTATAGCGCGATTTTGACCCACTTTAAACGAACAGATTTCATTCAAACTTTGCACACCTGTCAAGGACCGATGACAATGCAATAATTTCATAAATTTGTGCCATTATCCTGACCAGGATTACCAGGACAGGCTTAACTTGCCTGAGCGTCTTTTGTATGCTGTCCGCTAGAGGGCGCTAGTTAGTTGACGTACCGTACATCTGTGACGCGTTCGAGCGGTAACTGCTCGCGCTTAATATAAAAATCTAGCTAATAAATGAGTTTGTCAAGACTTTTTTTTTTTCCATTATTTTGTACTTTTTAGTTTGGTTTTCAATGGAAGCGTGTTTTTTAGTTTTTTTTTAAGTATTATTTATTTTCTATTTTTTAGGGTGTTTCGAATTTTGGGACGTATGTCAGTGTAGTTAGTGACGTATGTCAGCGTAGTTTTCGAAAACAGTTTTTTTTGCTGTCCTGGTAACCCTGGCAAGGATAATGGCACAAATTTATGAAATTATTGCATTGTCATCGCTCCTTGACAGGTGTGCAAAGTTTGAATGAAATCTGGTCGTTTAAAGTGGGTCAAAATCGCGCTATAAGGAGTCGGTTACAAACAAACATACAAGTGAAGCTAATATAAAGCGTGTAAAAATAAAGGTCGTCGGATATAGTTGAAGTTCATTAAGAAACCGATGGGTATTTTCGAATTAAATTTAATTTAATTAATAGAAAACAAACGGTTCATTTCTCAAATTAAAATTTATTTGGAAACTTGGCAAAGGTTTCTTAGCTTGAATTATATCCAGCTACCCAGAGGAGTAATTGTATAACTTGCTATCAGTAGGAATTGGTATCATTTTGATAGTTAAACAACATTCATTGTGTAGTTTATAATTCTTGCCAAACTTCTTGGCCGCCCTGAAGTTGGCTACAATGGCTGCGCAGTCGTAAATCTAATACAAAAACAGCACCGATCCGTGCCTTGCGCTTCGGAAAGCCAACTTCAGGGCGGCCCAGAAGTTTGGCGAGAGCTATACGTTGCTGAGGCGACAATTTATTCGAACAAATGACGCAGTGGATTATAAATAATCATCAATCTGATTCAGATTCTGTTAGATAGTGCGTTTCGCAATTAGATAGTGCGTTTTGCAATTAGGGTGCAGGTTACTTATCTCTTTTCGTGACTGTTCATAGGCATAATATCTAGAATCAAATTATAACAATATCTACAATCAATTATAGATAATACAGATTGATTATACGTAAAAGCTAATAATCTATGCTAATTATTATTTTATCCTTCTTTATCTTCGCCACTAATAATTACGGATTGAAAAATAAGTTTTAATAATTACTCGGAACATTCCTTATTAGATTAATTAGAATCAATGATTATATGGTATTTTACGTTGTTAAGGATTCTTCGTAAATAATTATAAATGCGTCATTAGTACAGTTGTTGTAAGCGCTACTGCTATGCATGAGGTCCTGGGATCGAATTACGGGTCAGGTAAAACGTTATTGGGTTTTTCCATCTGGAATTTCTCGGTAACAGCCTGGATTTGTGTTTAGCTGATGGCAATGAGCTCACCCCCCTTTACTTAGGACTTAAAAATAAATCTAAGTGTAAGTACTATAGGCACATCTCTGTCTAACCCTTAGCGAATGCAAGCATGATTTTATGTTGACTTTAATTATTATTATTATCCTGAACATTGTTATAAGGCGAGTCTGTGTGTTTTTCTCCGATATCTTTTCAGGTATTTACTATATTAACTTGTAAGCACGACGACAACTACAGCAATAAATTTCCAGTATTTAAAGCTGAGTTCTCATTGTCCGAAAAATATGTACAATCCGAGCTAAAACTGGAAATTTATAGCTTAATTTGGACTATGTTAAGAAGAAGATAAAGATTAGTAAGCTAATTTTTAACGAAAAACGTGTATACCTATTCTATTTATATTTTACATCTCTTATAGGATCGCTATTAAAAGATTATGTTTAATTAAATTGGCAATATTACATGGGTTTCTTTTTTTGTTATTTAATTAGGGTCGTCTTTAATTGCGATGCGTAAAATAATGAGAATGAGTTATTGCGATGCTAATTTTTATTGTTACAAAAAAAAATCTATAAATCTATCTACAAATTTTCACGAAAAATGTATAGGCACGTGTAAGCGACCTAAGTTATTACGAGAAACCCGGATACTAAATACAATAAATCTTTTCAAGTTTTTTTGTTAATTTGAATAGTCGGTGCCCATCATATTTTTCAGAAAAAAATCAAGAATACCAGATTCTTCGAACGCGAAGACGTATAAACGTTTAATTTTCGTAACTGTAAAATTGTATATTCAAAAACATCCTGTCTGAGACTCGAACCTGCGACTCTACCAGTGCGGGCACTGATACGTATACAAAACCATTGATGCTCAATTAACTGCTAAACTTACTTACAAACTTGCGACCATTATCTCATCTAGGTAAGCGAAATATTTTCCTAATTGAGATAAATGTACTAACCACTGTCAATGTAGACGTAATGCATCGTTGAGCAAGAGATCACTCACTCTTAGAGCCCGTTTACATTCGGTAGAGCAACGAACTACCAACTAGGTACTGAAGGGGTTTCAATTTGGATTTTTGCATGTACTTGAATAAACTCACGTCTCCTTCCCATGAGGGTGAGGCAGAAAATACGAAACGCCACCTCCTACGACCCTTACATATTCCTTTTACTTTGTTTACGTCCACACATCCACTAATTTTGGATAAGGTATATAAAAGGAGATAAAAACGACGAGTTACCTTGCCATCGACGGCAATAGCTGTTGGAAGAACAGCGGTAAAGATTAAAACTGAAGATATTCTCGGGTTTCAGATTTTTGAACAGTCTCAGACTCCTTCGATATCATTGATTGGTGTTGGATGCGGCACGATCGATATCTATGTAGCTGTCTTTGTTGTGTATTTTAGTACCCCAACTTTGACATTAAGTGCAAACGCAAAAACGTTAAAGTGGTGCGCTATGGTAGGTTAATATTTACTTGAGTTTTTTGCATTTGCAAAATTCATTGTCATCATCATCATCATCATCATTTCAGCCGTAAGACGTCCACTGCTGGACATAGGCCTCCCCCAATTTGGGGGGCTTTGCCATAATCGCCACGCTTGGCAGGCGGATTGGCGATCGCAGTATGGTGGTAAAATGCATAGAGAACGCTGCTGCCCATTCTCTAGTAAGTTAAATTCATTGTATGTTGGTTTAAATGTGATTCTCGACCGTAACAAATTTGGCTTTACAGACCTAAAATCATTAACATTTTCAATACAACCCTAAGTTCATTGAAATTTTTTTTCATGAAATGGTCATTCAATGGGATTAAATGGATCTTATTTTTTTTAATACAACTTTACTACGAAAAAATAACCCACATAATGAAAATACAGGCTGTTTTATTTTTTCCACATGGTTTCTTTTTTTTATTACCGATCTTGTTTATCGATGGAAATAATGAACTACTGGACCAAAGAGATAAAAAAGAAGAACCGTACTCGTGCTAAGCGATACGAATACATGGAAAATTCCAATAACACGTGTTAGCTTCACAAAAACTGTGTAATCGATGGTCAACAACCCATTTTCTCGATATTTATACATAAGTTTATAAATAATCGAGCTACGATTAGTGGTCGCTAAATCGATTGAGAAATTAATAATTATTATTAGTTTTCGTTGGGCAAATTGGTTTGAGTGTAATGAATTTTAGCAGAAAACTAAACTTTATATTTTTTTGCGAATCATCCGCTATTACATCAACTTAGACATGACTGCATAACATAGAATTCGATATGATCTATCCTAATGCAAGATCGAATGCAAATTACTATAAAAATTAATTTCTGGGTCAAGTCAGAAGTGTGCGAACGACTTTAGAGCTAGCCAACGTTTTCGCAATGTCAAAAGTTTTGTTTCCTCAAATTCTAGTCAAAATATTAATGACAGGCAAAATTGAGGTCACAGAATAAAATCTCAAAGTTTTTTTATGCCTTTGGTTATACATAAAGGTAATCAAATACAAATCCAATCAAAATAATTACGATGCTAATCACATCACTTAATATTTAAAAACTTACGTTATAAGCATCTCGGTGGCCTTTGGTCAGCTTCCTTGTATCATGTACTCGATTCACAGCACAGTACACAGAAACAAACACCAAAAATAACAATTATAATATAAATTAAATGTAAAAACACTCACACACACACGTAACGTGGAATTTGCGTAAAGGTTTACGAAACTTTCTAATTCGTGGCGCGAATTTTGCAGCGCAAGTGCTCAAAGACGTGTGATGTGCGGCGCGCTCAATCGCTGACTGGCGCGTTCCGTTTTCGCTCACAGGCCGCGCGCGTTCTTTTTTTTCAAACCGGCTCCCACAGACTATAACACTGTCTTAGTGGCCAGTCCGGCGTGTCAAGCAAGAAGGTATGACGCAAGTAGTTTCGGCAACACTGGGTTTTTTCGTTGCCCCAATCGGCACACACACATTCATAAAGGCTAACTTTATTTGGTGCCCGCTCCCAACGCTAATTTCGTATATTAATTAGATTGAAAGCCTTCGGCTGACGTGGTGTGAATAGTTTTAAAATCGCGCGACTTTTTGCGTGTTATTTCGTCTTTCGATGCAGATAGAATCGTGCAGAAACGGATCGATTCGATCCATAGATAGTGATCCTATCTCTCATCGTAACATTGAAGGTAACGCATGTTGGACACGGTGTTATGAGACAAGTTTTAGTGAAAGTCTTGTATACAACCATTACTTCTAGTTCAACTATTCGGTCAAGCCGAAATACAGGTCCTACGAAGAAAATATCTCAACTGACCCGAATCTGCGCTAAGTGTTGTTGAAATCTAAAGAGATTATACGGGGTACGGTACTACAATTTTCCAGAACTTACAAACCCGTGGATGGAAATCCCTTCCTGTCCTCACAGACTACCGAAATGTCAAAAGCCCATAGACTTCTTGTATGAACGAATTGTTCTAAGAAGATTAAAAGGCCAACATTCTGGGATGAAGCTTGTAAACAAGCATTATTAGCACAGACCACAATGTGTCACATGTGAAACCAGTTTGCAGATTTGTCGAAAATTTTAAAACCAATATCCCAAGATTTTGCGGGTTGGCGATCTCAGTATGGTGGTAAAATGCATAGAGATCGCTACTGCCCATTCTCTAGTAAGTCCCTTAGTCGCCTCTTACGACACCCACAGGAAGAAAAGTTAATATCATACTCAAAACAAATGAATATTTAACAACGGGTCGCACAAAGTTCAAATATAACTTTGTACATAATTACAAGATTCACATGAGGAATACTGATAACCTTCATAATTACATATCTTTGTTTCAATTAAAACCTACACATGTCTAATTAAATCAAATAAATAAGACAAGGTTTCTTCAAAGTATTAAATAATCCTCCAACTTTATCTCCGGATAACCATCACTAGCCTTTTATTCCCACTCAAATACAAAGCTGTATTTCTTCATTAAGCAGGAACAAACGTGACTTCATCCGCATGGAGGTCTGATATTATCCTACGGGAACGTCATTATATCATACCATCTCCTAACCCAAGTCATGATCTCCATGTACTAGATGTCATCGGAATCCAATCACTCGTTTAGACGTGAAAAGGCAACAAACAGATAGACTTTCGCATTTGTAATTTTACGATTCACCCAAATAAGTCTCGATCGGTCGATCCTATGGTAATACTGGGATATAAAAGTATCCTTTGTCCGAATCACGATCATGGTTTACACATGGGAAGAATTTTATCTAAATCCGTTCAGCCCTTTTAGCGTGAATGCGTAACCAACAAACATACAAAAAAATATTTCTCTCCGAGCCTCGGAAGGCTGTTATTTGTTCATGGTTGGCAGTCGTTATGCAGGTAGTCAACCCGAAAGTCTTACCAAGAGACAATCCATCTTACCAAGGGTATCGTATTACTCAGACGCTAGGTTCTGAGAGTGAGATAGGCAGTCGCTTCATATAAAATACTGGTATTCAGCTGCATCCGATTAGACAGGAAGTCGACCGCGACACAGTTGGGAAAAGGCTAGGTAGATTGATTTTTACACGCTTTATATTAGCTTCACTTGTATTTTTGTATGTTTGTTTGTAACCGACTCCTTATAGTGCGATTTGGACCCACTTTAAACGACCAGATTTCATTTAAACTCTGTAGACTTATCGAGGACCGATGAAAATACTATAATTTCATAAATTTGTGCTATTATACTTGCCAGGGTTACCAGAACAGCAAAAAACTGTCTTCGAAAACAACGCTGACATACGTCACAAACTACGCTGACATACGTCTGAAAATTCGAAACACCCTTAAAAATAGAAAATAAATAATAGTTTAAAAAAACTAAAAAACACGCTTCTATAGAAAACCAAACTAAAAAGTAGAAAATAATGGAAAAAAAGCGTGGGGTGCCTGATATCAATAAAAAAAATACCTTAAAAAGAACCCCATGCTTTTTACACGCTTTATATTAGCTTCACTTGTATGTTTGTATGTTTGTATATTTGTATGTTTGTATATTATGTATGTTTGTTTGTAACCGACTCCTTATAGTGCGATTTTGACCCACTTTAAACGACCAGATTTCATTCAAACTTTGCACACCTGTCAAGGACTGATGACAATGCAATAATTTCATAAATTTGTGCCATTATCCTTGCCAGGGTTACCAGGACAGCAAAAAAACTGTCACAAACTACGCTGACATACGTCTCAAAATTCGAAATACCCTAAAAAATAGAAAATAAATAATAGTTTAAAAAAACTAAAAAACTTTAGTTTTTTTAAACTATTATTTATTTCCATTATTTTCTACTTTTTAGTTTTTATCTCTATTTCCAGACATCACTTTGTTAATATGCAGGGATCAAAACTATAACAACACAAAACACCAGTACAGGCTAACCATTCCCAAAATATACGAATTTTTAAATTTATTCATGTTGAACAGCCTGTCTAATTATATCACATAAGTTAATTCGTGCTCGTGATCTTGCTTTTTCTTGTGACTAAAAATAACTATGGTATTTCCAAACGTTCTAATACTTCATGGAAAATTATACGAGATTGTATATTAATGATATGGATGTATTGGAAAAAACATACGGAGCCATGTTTAAAGTTTTTGTTCAATATTGAAGGAAATAGACGTGAATAAGCCTATGTTGTTAAAAACACAAATATTATATATATTTATTTCCAGGAGAATACAATACACAATAACATACACGGTTCCACTTCCACGGATGAATAACGTTTTTATAGTTTACAACAACAAAAATATTACCAGCAGCTATTTTCCGTGTGTTAAAGAATAGCATCATCCCCTTTCTTCTCGTGAGTGTGGTAAAAGGCGACTAAGGAACTTACTAGAGTATGGGCAGCAGCGTTCTCTATGCATTTACCACCATACAGCAATCCAACTCGCCTGCCAGGCGGGGGGATTATGGCAAAAGGCCCCCTTGAGGGAGGTCTGTGTCTTGTGTGTTTAGAAGTGAGAGCACTTTTACTTGAGAGCAGTAGTGGCCCAAAGGCAACTGCTGCGACACAGAGTTGTAAGTAGTAGGTTCGCATCAAGACAGGCGTTTTAAATTTGTAAATTATTTGATCACCACTACTTTCAAACTGGTGATGGAAAACATCGGGAGCAAACTGGCATGACCTCGAACCAATAATCAGAAAACATGTGAGATCTACCATCCCGCGCTGGGCCAGCATGGTGACGCGTGACGGTCCACTCTTTCTCATCGACGGCAGGCCTGTTGTCCAGCAGTGGGAAAATTATCGGCTGATCATGATATGTATGTGCGACAAAGTAGGGAGTAAAAAGTATGGCAGTTATTTATTTGTATATTTATTTAGTTTTTTTTTTTTTAATAATCTGCACGGTTACCGAATTGACATTTTAAAACTTTTTTACAAAAAAAAAAACAACCGACTTCCTTAAAAACACTACAAAGTGAAAAATAACTTTAATTTCGGAAGTCGGTGTCTTAGGATCTGTATTTATGGTTATTTTGCCACCGACTTCCGAAATTAAAGTTATTTTTCACTTTGTAGTGTTTTTAAGGAAGTCGGTTGTTTTTTTGTAAAAAAGTTTTTATTTTTAAATTTTTAGTTGTGGTATTCGCCCCGCAGTAATTCCAAACAAACAATGCATATTTATGCGATAGCAGAAATCGTGCTGTCATTTTTTAAAGAGTTCCGGTGTCTGTCTCCGGAACTGATCATCAGATCTATATGAAATTTACATGGGACCATTTCGGAATAAACCCCTTTCGAACAAAAAAATAATTTTGCAAATCGGTCTATATATGACGGAGTTATGGCCGAACATACATAAAAATAAATAAAAAAACATATAAACATCCGAATTGAGAACCTCCTCCTTTTTGAAGTCGGTTAAAAATATTCTAAAATGCTCCTAAAACACATGCTCATGAAGACTAAAAGTAGTAAAGCTAACAAAGGCTAATAAACTAATTAAATAGCATGAATAAGACAATTCAAGTACTGTAAAGGTATAAAATTACCTATTACCTTAGTAAACAATAACTCACATTGTAATCTTTACAAGAAAATCACTTTTAAACTTGAATGTTGAGTGCATCCCATCCACCCCGGTCGTCCCGCCCCGTTAACGGGGCAGTTGGGAAAACTTGTGCCATCGACCCCGGTTGAGCCGACCCTGTCGTTTAACGGGGTGGATGGCACAGATCTAGTCGCAACTACCCCGGTGTATTTCTAACGAAGCGGACAGCACAGATTGAGTAGCATACGCGCCGCATAGTAGAAAGTACTTATGTTCCAGTATTTGTTTCTTGGTGCTTACTAGTAATGAACATGTTGGTCTCTAATTTTAAATACCTAGTATAATCCATTATTAATATAAAAAATTAATTAAAATTCAATTAAAAATAGTAACATAACATTTTCGAGAATATTAAATATTATAATTACATTTCATATTTATTTTTATACCAATAACTAGCTGACCCAGCGAACTTCGTACCGCCTCAGAATCAATTAATTGTACGTCGAAGGCATAAAGCGTTTTCTAGCTGACACTCCTTTGTCTGATAAGCTCCAGCCAAGTTATGACTACTGGTACTTCGAAGGCATACAGCGTTTTCTAGCTGACACTCCTATGTTTAGCAAGCTCCTACCCAGTTATGACAACCTGGTACTTCGAAGGCAAATAGGCGTGTTCTAGCTGACACAACGGGTTAGGTGAGCTCCTATAGAGTTATGACCACCTGGTACTTCAAAGACTAAAGACTAGCTGACATACAAAATGTGTAAGAAAATGAAAAATCTACTCAATCTGTGCTTTCCGCTTCATTAAAAACACACCGGGGTAGATGAGAATAAATCTGTGCCATCCACCCCGTTAAATGACCGAGTCGACACTACCGGGGTCGATGCAACAATTTTTCCCAACCACCCCGTTAACGGGACGGGACGACCGGGGTGGATGGGATACACTCTGAATGTTTAGGTACTTTATGTAAATTTTAAATATACGTGACTGAATTTCTTAATGATAATTCAATACTTGCTTCTAACTGCGACTTCACCCGCGTCGTGGTCAAGTATTCTACTAACAAGTTTGTATATTTGTTACTCAAGCACGCAAAAACGTGGATTAACACATACATACATACAGTCACGCCTTTTTCCCATGGGGGTAGGCAGAAACCACGGAGCGCCCCCTGCTACGATCTCTACACACTCCTTTTGCCTCGTTTAGGTTCATAGAATTGGTCACCAAGATAGACCTAAATATCCTAGGTGGATTAACACCTAGGATATTGATCCCGGTAGAACGTTCCTGTGAGATAATTTTCATCTGGCAAAAGCTAGTTTTCTATAAAACAGACACTATGAATACGAGAAGCACAGAACCGAGGAATAATTGCGTAACACACTTACGGTAAAAATGGCTTTCAATTTGGCAGTTTGTTGCTCAGCAGACTGTTGCTGAAGTCTTTGCGTGATGAACGTTGTTGAACAGACCAATTTTTCGAACATATGAAGCAATGAATTGTAATATATTTCAAAATGATTCAGAATCTGACACAGTGTAAACGCAATTAAGGTGCTGGTCGAAGTGGCGTTACTTGGGGCCTCTTCTTAGTCTAGCAGTGAACGTCTTTCTGCTGAAATGATGAAGAAGATGATACCCTGTGGTACTTGGTAATAGTGTAGCTTTGGTAATAGGTACTTCTAGAGATTACCTCCTACAGCCAAACTTACAAACTTCACCTTTTTATAAAACTAGTGTACATCTTAGAAATAGCCTTCAAAGCAATTAGTTAACTCTAACCATGAGATAGTAAACCAATAAATCAATCAACTAACTCTGACAGTCTAATTTAAATGCCACCAACCTACAGAGGCAACTAGGTTCAAGGAAAAGAAATAAACACATATTTGATTAGCTTCCATCTGTGACTTCGTCCGGATTAAATTTCTTGCTCCGCGACCCACCCCGTCGTCGCATCGAATCGCCGCGCCCGTGCGAGGTTTTCATATTTTTTTTCTTTTTGCTTGGCTCTTAAGGGTCTTAGCGTAATGTCATACAGTCTATCGCCTTCCTCGATAAATGGGCTATCCAACACTAAACATTGTTCCTGTGATTAGTGCGTTCAACCGAACAAACTTTTTTTTTTTTGGTGGATTGGAAATCATCAAATGACGTCTCCCGCTCTTGGGTGGAGCGGGAGGTCGTGTCAGACTTTTACTGATTAAACCCCACCCGTGTTCCTTCAGTTGCCCATGTGCCAGGGCCACGGTACCTCTTTCGAACAAATCTCGCGACCCAGGCAGGATGATGGTGACTCTTATGATAAAAACATAAAGAGACCTTAGCTTCTGTAATTAAAATTTAAGGTTGATTATAATTCCAAATTAACAATCCGTTTACCATGTGTAACAAGATATAATTGACCTTAATCAATGTGTCTATTCAATAAGAAGCAGAAAATAAAGAGCAGTGGTGACCCAGTGATAATGACACCGACTTACGAGTTAAACGTAGTAGGTTCGAACCCAGGCAGACGTTTTACTTTGTGTTAATAATTTTAATACCACTGCTCTCAAAACTGTGAAGGGAAACATGGACAACAGGGAACCTGCACGTCCTAGAACCGAAAATCCGAAGACGTTTGACATCTGTCAACTCGCACTGGGCCCGCGTGGTAGATTACAGCACACTCGCTTGTTGACTCTCAGTCCCACCATGCAATGGGAACTTTATCAGCTTTTAATGAGTTAGTGTCATTTATTTAGTTTTCCTAAGACACCAAACTAGGATATCCCTAAAGATACTTTATGTACAATTTCAAAACAGAAAATAGTTTAGCCATACTGCGTTCTCCATTTTTTTTTTCTAAACATTTAAACTAATACAGACCTATGTATTTTTGGAATAACAACTTTAAGACACTCACATGAAGTACAGTTTGCACTACAAATTCAATTATGTAGAAAACAAGATGTTGAAAAAACTTTACAACGTAGACTGTTTACTTAATCATCTAAAAATAGAAGAAAGAGAAAACAGAGTGAGCATATATCATAAATGCGCCGAAACCTTGTATAAACCCAACCTAACACTACACGAAGTAACGCAATACATAAAACTAAACGGCGCCCCATCTAACTACTGACCGCGACACAGATTGCTTAACCGCGTGAATCATTTCTAGCTAAGCATTCGTGCCGACTCATAATTTACAAGAACCTTCATTATTTTCCTTTATGTGTAAGAAGGATTGTGTGTGAATGTGACCTTTGCCGACATTATTGTTACTTGTAAGACTAGTGGTAATCTCGTCACAGTATAACGCTATAGAATCAAGTTCTTCTAACTGGACAGACAGCTGTGCTGCTGGGGAGTTTGTTGGCCACTTCTTCTTCCCAGCTAAAGCACTAGGAAGTGCGCGACGGGTGGGCGTTTTGGGGGACTGTCTTTTGTAATTTTGACGTTCGAAAAGTGCTGATCCTCAGCCTAATTTGAATAAATGACTTTTGATTTTGATTTTTTGCTTGTATTCTCCAAAAGATTAGGCAGAGGAGTAGACCTAGACTCTAATATACCCACATTTCGCGACTTATGCTTAATTCCCATCTAAAAGGGGGCGAGCCATCCAGACTCCGTAGTAATAATCAAATATAATTGTATCAATGAGTTCATCATCACCATCTGCCTAGCCTTTTCCTAACTATATTGAAGTCAGCTTCCAGTCTAACTAGATGCAGCTGAGTACCAGTATTTTACATGGAGCGACTATCTATCTTATCTGACTTCCACACCCCAGTTACTGGATAAGACGATATCCCTTTAAAAAAACGCAAGTTAAAGTTATTCTATTACTAATATACTCCTGCAGACCGTATTTCGGCCATGACGACCAATCTTAAAGGAGACTAGCTAACGGTCGCGGGAGATATTATAGTGCACGAGTGTGTGCGCAGACACAGGAGCACTCACTCTTCCCTCACTCACATAGATTGATGGAATGGCAATCTAACATGACCGGAGAGAGATCAGATGCAGGACCAACGACTTAACGTGCTGTCCGAGGCACGGGTGTATCACACCGCCAACTTCCAAACTCCGAGCTGTTAATAAGAAATTCCAATTGAAAAAACCCAATAACGCATTGCCCAATCTGAGAATCAAACCCCGGGACTCCACGCTCAGCAGTCGCGCTTGGGAGCTGGAGACCAACGAGGCGTAAGGGAGTAGTTAGTAATAGACAAATATTAGCAGTTGTTAAGTTTTTTTTTCTAGACGCTACCTATAGAGTTTCTAAAACGCCCACATGATAAAAATTGAAATTGTAGTAGAGCTGCTACAAATTCTATAGGGAGTTGTCGGTGGCAAATAAGTGAACAGTAAGCAGCAATTACTGCATCTAATTAATCATAATTAAGGGTTACAAAGTATACCTGTATTTGAGGAAAAAATGACGCGAATAAAGAACACAAGCACAAAAGAGAACGAGTTGGGAATAAATATGCGTCACATCCACGCAAAACGGCCATCACTCAGCAGAAAACTACGACCCTCTACGAAACCCCTGCTCTCTACTACAATTTCAATTTTTATCATGTGGGCGTTTTAGAAACTCTATAGGTAGCGTCTAGAAAAAAAAAACTTAAATACTGCTAATATTTCTCTATTACTAACTACTCCCTTACTAACTGCCTTGTTGGTCTCCAGCTCCCAAGCGCGACTGCCGAGCATGGAGTCCCGGGGTTCGATTCTCAGATTGGCCCAGCGCTGGTTTACATTTAAGTCATAAACAGGTTGGATTAATTCGAAACACACACATGCGTAGAAATCGTTAAGAGTAATAAAAATAACCCTGTCCATACCTTGAAGATTACATGAATTTACAATTGGGAAACCCCATTATAGTGGGAACGTAATTTATAATATCAACTACTCTATAAATATCACTACAGAAGATTTCTACGCACGCTATATCTATACTAATATTATAAAGCTGAAGAGTTTGTTTGGTTGAACGCGATAGTCTCAGGAACTACTGGTCCGAATTGAAAAAATATTTTTATGTTGGGTAGCCTATTTATTGAGAAAGGTTATAAGCTATATAACATCGTGCTACAATTAAAAGCGGAGCGGAACAGCAATGAAAACTGGACGAAAACTGGCTGGCAATTCGATGCGCCAGGAAGGGTCAGGAAGCAAAAATTTGACGCGGACGAAGTCGCGGGCAGAAGCTAGTATTAGTATACATTCCGACAATCTTTCTTTCTCATCAACATGCTAATCAGTTCCTAAAAACCCTTGATGATCGCCATCTTCCATGACGTCACGGCATAGAACCGGCCGTAAAGGAAAATATGTTAACCTTAGCTAACTACATATTTATAAGAAGAAACATTTGTTTATTAATAAGTTAATTTATGCGACCATGTATTTATAGAGTTAATGCATTAGCTTCGATTAGATTGGAACTCCTTTTTGTGGTTTAATAATTTTCCTTGTTGGATCATTTGATGTCGTTAAATGGTATGGTTATTAAATTTGAATTTTTGGGAATGCACCCTTTTATTTTGTGGGTGGGAAATCATCAAATGACGTCTCCCGCTCTGGGTGGAGCGGTGTCGGACTTTTATTGACTAAAACCCACCCGTGTTCCTTCAGTTGCCCATATGCCAGGGCCACGGTAACTCTTTCGAACAAATCTCGCGACCCTGGCAGGTTGGAGTGAACCCTATCACATCACACTATCAATTAGAATATGAATCATTTTGAAGGATATTGCAAATACATTACTTCGTATGTTCGAAAAATGTGTCTGCTCAACAACGTAAATAACGCAATGAATGTAGTGGAACTGTCAAAATGAAAACGATTTCCGCTGGACTGACTTGTCAGACTTTCGGGCTTCTAATGACCCGTAACGACTGTCTAAGATCTACGAGAGACAGCCGGGACCAACGGCTTGATGTGCTTTCTGAGGCACGGAAGGGTTTTGGTATGTAAAGATGGTCACCTATTCACGGACAAACCGGGGAAAGCTGTTATTACTTAGAAACAAGTCAATTAAATTTTACACCAATCAAATACAGTGGATTTTGCAGGGCAGTGTCGGGCTATCGAAGTTGTCGGATTATAGAGTACTGCCTAAGAAGTCCGGATTTTTTTACAAAAGAGTACCTTGTAATCCGACAAATTACAGATCCATTTCCCGTTCAGTCATGCATTAATTACGTTAGCGAAGACTGTCAAAAATATTCAATAATAATAGACATGTCGGTTTACAGGGGGTGTCGGATTAGACAGGGGCCAGATTACCGGGGGTCCACTGTATATTTAATTAAATTTTTACTTATTTGACTCTGCCAGAAAGGTGTCAGAGCTTCGGTTTAAATATCATTTTTAAGATGGATTTCACAGACAGAATTAAACCGATTAAAATTGTGTCTGGTAGTTTCATCTGTTATTTTCCTTCTCTTTTTAATTGTATTTATAAGTTTATAGCCAACCTTTTTGTACTGGACAAAAAAGGTTGGCATTTAGCATTGCAAACCTCATTTATGTTTTATCATCACAATTTTTCCGTGTTTATTCCATTCGTGAATACCACAGTGACATTATATTGGCCAGAGACAATTCCAGACTCTAGAAGGTACTGAAAAATATCATTGTTTTCTGCCATGTTCGTATGAAATTCTGCCTTAAGTCATTTTATGTATATTTCTTAAGGTAGTTAGTGTCATTTAGTGCCGTATTGGCACTCTTAATGACTTAATTAGAGTCATATCCTGTTGGCATAGATACTTGATTGATTTACTGTATGATGGACCTTTGATATCATAGTATTACAAATTGTTGGTCACGTGGTCGTAAGCGCAACTGCTGATCGTGGGTTCCTGGGTTCAATTCTCAGATCGGGCAAAGTGTGATTGGGTTTTTCTGTTAGGATTTCTTATTAACAGCCCGGAGTTTGGAAGTTGACGGGGTAATACCCGGGGTATTACACCGTCAAGCTACGTTAACGTGCTTTCCGTATACCTCGGATAGTACGGTAAGCCGTTGGTCCTAAGCCTGATCTCTCTCCGGTCGTGTCGGATTGCCATTCCATCGGACTATGAGAGTGAGGGAAGCGTGAGAGTTCCTGTGTCTGCATACACACGCCTGCGCTATAATAACTTCCGCGCCAATGGCTAGTCTTCGTTGAGATCGGCCGTCATGGCTGCACAAAATACGGTGTGGAGGACTATAGTACAAATTTTTAAATAATTCAACTAAGATTATTCTTTAGTTCTAGTTCGCTAAACGTGAGATCTAGCTTTCGGTTTCCAGACAGGAAAGGTGGTAATTAGGTGGTCTAGATCGAAGTAAAGTTATTCGGGTCAGTAACATTGCCAAAAACTAGGAAGCAAACTCCAAATCAAGACTGAGATATTCCTAATGGAAAAATCCGAAAACATTTGTGCTAATGTTATAGTGATTTATTTATTTATTTAAGTATATATAAATAAATTATAAATAACACTTAGCCTTACCCTTTTTTATTTTTTTTGGATGGCATTTTATCAAATGACTTCTCCCGCTCTGGGCGGAGCGTGAGGGTGTTTCAGACTTTTACTGAGTAAAACCCACCCTTGTTCCTTCAGTTACCTGTGCCAAGGCCACGGTAACTCTTTCGAACTAACACGCGAGGCATTTAAAAAAAAACCCTGACAGGCATTGGCGCTAGAGGACCCCTTCACTTAGCCCTACTTAAGAATCAAATCCAGGACTACATGCTCGGCACTCGCCCTTGCAACCATAAAATCAACGAAGGTTTTTTAAACTGGATTTGTGTCATGTAGATGGCAGTAGGCTCGCCCCCTATTCCATGGGACTTAAACATAACTGACGAAATGTGGGTGTACTATAGGTACACCTCTGCCGACCCCTCTACCATCACAAGCGTAACGTTATGTTAGTAAGACAGAAGACTAGGAATGTCAATAATTTTAACATTCGCGTAACCTTGATTTATCGTTCGTTAGTTTAGTCAATACTCGAATAACTTAGTTCAATAAGTTAAGGAATTTGATGATTGGTTGTTCAACCGGTTATCGTAAGCAAACCTAGAACTATTAGAAAAACTGTTAGAAATATGTGATAATCCGTTTGATTTGAGATTTGGATGTATTTGAGGCCCAAAAGAATTAAAGGAGGTATTTTAATAAAACTGGTTCAACCGCCTTATAGGTCTAGTGATCGCAAGCACTAAAGAGGTGTGTAGATTCGACTCTTAGGTCGGAAAAAGTGTTTGGGTCTAGACTACTAGAGGTTTCACTCATGCAATGTAGAGGCAACCCTGGAATCTAGATTTTTAGCAATACGTCTTCCAATACATGGTACGTTAAGTATAACTATGGAAATGGTTGTACCATACACATCAATCTCCGGAAAAACAGGCGTAACATATTATGTTAGGTTACTGATTTAAAAAAACCGGCCAAGTGCGAGTCGGACTCGCGCACCGAGGGTTCCGTACAAACCTGCAGGTCATCATCATCATCATTCGTCATCATCGTTTATGAAATTAAATGTTTTTTTTTTAATTTTTATATTTGAGTTGACTGAATGAAAGGTAAATTGTGGTTTACGATTTATGACGTATTAAAAAAAAACTACTTACTAGATCTCGTTCAAACCAATTTTCGTTGGTAGTTTTCATGGTAATGTACATCATATATTTTTTTTAGTTTTATCATTCCCTTATTTTAGAAGTTACGGGGGGGGGACACACATTTTACCACTTTGGAAGTGTCTCTCGCGCAAACTATTCAGTTTAGAAAAAAATGATATTAGAAACCTCAATTTCATTTTTAAAGACCTATCCATAGATACCCCACACGTAAGGGTTTGATTAAATTTTTTTTTTGTGTTTCAGTTCTATGTATGGGGAACCCCAAATATTATTGTTTTAAAAAAAAATGATATTAGAAACCTCAATATCATTTTTGAAGACCTATCCATAGATACCCCACACGTATGGGTTTGATGAAAAAAAAAATTTTGAGTTTCAATTCTATGTATGGGGAACCCCAAATATTATTGCTTTTTTTCTATTTTTGTGTGAAAATCTTAATGCGGTTCACTGAATACATCCACTTACCAAGTTTCAATAGCACAGCTCTTATAGTTTCGGAGAAAAGTGGCTGTGACATACTCGGACAGACAGACAGACAGACAGACAGACAGACAGACATGGCGAATCTATAAGGGTTCCGTTTTTTGCCATTTGGCAACGGAACCCTAAAAAGGGGAAAATTAATTCACGAAAGAAAAAATATTTTCATAATTGTCAATGTTGCTCAAATAATGATTAAGTCATAAGTCAGAACCGCGTGGTGCCGGAGTACCGCGTGGTGCCGGAGTACCGCGTGGTGCCGGAGTACCGCGTGGTGCCGGAGTACCGCGTGGTGCCGGAGTACCGCGTGGTGCCGGAGTACCGCGTGGTGCCGGACTACCGCGTGGTGCCGGACTACCGCGTGGTGCCGGACTACCGCGTGGTGCCGGACTACCGCGTGGTGCCGGAGTACCGCGTGGTGCCGGAGTACCGCGTGGTGCCGGAGTACCGCGTGGTGCCGGAGTACCGCGTGGTGCCGGAGTACCGCGTGGTGCCGGAGTACCGCGTGGTGCCGGAGTACCGCGTGGTGCCGGAGTACCGCGTGGTGCCGGAGTACCGCGTGGTGCCGGACTACCGCGTGGTGCCGGAGTACCGCGTGGTGCCGGACTACCGCGTGGTGCCGGAGTACCGCGTGGTGCCGGAGTACCGCGTGGTGCCGGAGTACCGCGTGGTGCCGGAGTACCGCGTGGTACCGGAGTACCGCGTGGTGCCGGAGTACCGCGTGGTGCCGGAGTACCGCGTGGTGCCGGAGTACCGCGTGGTGCCGGAGTACCGCGTGGTGCCGGAGTACCGCGTGGTGCCGGAGTACCGCGTGGTGCCGGAGTACCGCGTGGTGCCGGACTACCGCGTGGTGCCGGAGTACCGCGTGGTGCCGGAGTACCGCGTGGTACCGGAGTACCGCGTGGTGCCGGAGTACCGCGTGGTGCCGGAGTACCGCGTGGTGCCGGAGTACCGCGTGGTGCCGGAGTACCGCGTGGTGCCGGAGTACCGCGTGGTGCCGGAGTACCGCGTGGTGCCGGAGTACCGCGTGGTGCCGGAGTACCGCGTGGTGCCGGAGTACCGCGTGGTGCCGGAGTACCGCGTGGTGCCGGACGTAAAGAATAACACCACCCCATTTCTTCCCGTGGGTGTCGTAAAAGGCGACTAAGGGACTTACTAGAGAATGGGCAGCAGCGTTCTCCATGCATTTTACCACCATACTGCGATCGCCAACCCGCCTGCCAAGCGTGGTGATTATGGCAAAGCCCTCCAAATTGGGGGAAGCCTAAGTCCAATAGTGGACGTCTTACGGCTGAAATGATGATGAATGATAAGTCATTTATTCATTTGTTGAACATAGGTACAATAATGATGATATTTGCAGAAGAATTATGGGTACGATGTTTATCTCTAGACACTTCTGTTTTTCTTATATTTTTCGTCATACCCGTAGACAGACTTAGTCTTTGTTTTATTAATACAAAAGATTAAACTCTTTTTATTTATTTTCCAAAAACCTGTTGTTTTTCTACGTCTTGACAGCATGACGAAGCACTTACCTATAATGAATATATATGTACGTGTTTATAACAGAGTGCCTTCGAACCCGAGAGTTCCGCCGACGTCGGCGTCGTCCTTGCGTCAACCAGTTTGTTGGACTTTACACCTGACGGAGAGCCTTCTGCTCAGATATAATCGTTTGTTTACGTAGGTTTAGTATTTGAGATTGATTCGAGAAACTAATGGTGTGTCAGCAATTGAGAGCAACCTGTTAATGGGTACAACCGGGAGATAATTATTAGGCGTGTGTTAGATTATTCATTTTGATATTTTATAATTGTTGGTTGGATAGTGACATCTGTCACATTTACGAAACATTAAACCAATATAGAAGTACCTAATTTGACTAGATAAAGTGTTTACAAAAACTAATTGTTATAACTAGTAAAAATAACTAAGATTTTATAACTATAAATAATTAAGAAGTATTTAATTATACTTGTAGTATATCCTAGGTTTTATATTGGCATTTTACTTTAATGTGATGATTCAAATGACTGTCACAATACTGTCAGTTTATATTGACATTCTTTTAATTGATTCGTAACTGAGAAGTTACGAATCAGTTCTTATTGAATTGCTTAATAACCTTAAAAAGTTTTAAAAGTGTTTCACTACATAACAATGGTTTATTATTATCTGTGTTAGAAGTTATTAAGCCAAAACGTGTATTGATCTGTAATTTGTTCAAAATGACGGTAGGTGTAGTGTGAGGCATTTCCGCACGATATTCGACGTTGGTAGGATATAAAAAGGATTGTAATCATGTTATCGGGGCAGTTCCTCGGCAGATACTCAGTTGGTCAGTTCTAGTGTTGTGATTGTGTGGAAAAGATCGACCAGAGGCCACGTAAGTTAAGTAATTGATATTATATCCTAATTATTGCCTATTATGACAATGTTGTTGTACTGGTTATAGTGTTGCCATATTGCTAATGTTTTAAATCATATAAATGGAATATTCATATTCTTTTCTAGATATTGTTGTAATTGTGATTATGTTAATATTATTCAGAGTTCTCTTGGACAATGGTCCAAGAGATAGTATTCATGTATTTAAGATAATGATAATGTATGGCAATGTAAGAAATGGGTTTATATAGTACTTCAGTACTGTTTCCATGGAGTTTCTTGTCCTTCTTCTCCATGAAGACCTAGTTTTGGAACGGACGACTAGCTTTCTGATTAATACTGACAAGCCTAATTGAAATATATGTGTAGTCTTGTCTTTCTGTGCTTTATTTAGTGAAACCCTTTCCCAACAAACCGTATTCATAAGAACCTTCATACACAGTAAATAAGCCGTAACCATTCTGATACACAAGGCTTTATATTTGGTATATTTATATAATACTTATAGTTATATACAGATTTTTCTATTATCAGAAGTGGGATTTGCTCCCTGTCCTTCTAAAACCGCTTACTAATGAAATTTATTTTGTTATTTTCATGTTCGATGGTGGGGCTACTAACGACTTTTTGGAAACCGCTGGTCGGCGGTCACTGACTTCACTCGCACCTTGACAATGACATCGCGCTGCCTTTGACATCGGAGCTGCGGTGCTTCAAGTTGCTGTGTGAGGTATGAGACTGTGGTACCTCAAATTTTAATAAAAATATGAGGAAGCTTTGTGGTAATAAGAAGTAAATGAAATCGGTGAAGTCTTTAGAGGCTCTTTTACATTAAAACAAAACACAAATGGATAAGATGATTAAATTTAGAGACTAGTTATTGCCAATCACTTTTACATCATTATTCAATAAATAATCAAATACCATTATTATTGTCTATAAGGCATTTGGTTCATGTTTGGATTATTGGGAATGGAAATATGTTAACTACTTAATAGTCGTTGAAACAGTTTCTTTAAAAATTATTATACGATACAATTTTGAAAAAGGGGGAAATAGTACTATGCAAGTGATCACAAAAGTGAAACTTCGCAATCTGAGATGTTTAGAATACAATAATTCTTTAATTGCACAGAAAGAAGGTACCAGTTACAAATGTTAATTTTAGAACTAACTATCTAGCCACTTTTTACGTTAGCCATACATAAATAAAAAAAATTGCAAAGTGATTCCGTTTTTCGTAAAGTTTTAATGATACACGTACTTAAAACAAGAAACCGTTACGTAGTATGGTTATACACCCTTGGCTGGTAACGTATTTTATTATTTACCATAGCATTAGAAAAGTATAAGAAGAAACCGTTAATTAGGAATTACTTTAGAAAAAAGTAAGATGCTAAAAACGTCATAATGTTGATTCATTATTTTCTGCATTTTAAAAGCTGCGTAAGTCACAACAGCCGCACGGGTCGATCGTTCAGGTTAGGCTACGCTTGCCGCGATAGCTCCGTGGATGGGTGGCCATTTTTGCATATCGAGACCCTTCCGTGCCTCGGAAAGCACGTTAAGCCATTGATCGTATTTCGTAGATCTTAGACAGTCGTTACGGGTCGTCAGAAGCCCGAAAGTCTGACAACCATGGGATATATCATATTACCCAGTAATTTGGTTGGGAAGGTCAGATAGGCAGTCGCTCCATGTTAAACACTGGTACTCAGCTGCATCTGGTTGGACTGGAAGCCGACCCCAACATGGTTGGGAGAAGGCTAGGCAGATGATAACGAGCTGCGTATGCTATTTAATTTTCAAACATATAAACGAATTAGTTTAAAAGTAATAATTTTGATATCTACACGTAAAGGTCAATTTCGGAAAATTCAATTGCGCTACGAGTGCTACGACTAAATTAGTACTCAAGTTTCTATAACATCAGTTTGATACTAGGATTTGAATACACTAAGTCTTATTGCTCCGAAATAAGATATATTTTAAGTGTTAATTCTTCACAACTTGTTCAGTATTAGCTTCGGAACATGGCACGGACTGCGTATGCCCAAGGTAGTTCTAGCATTTTGAAACCAATCGAGTAACGGGATAAGTATGATAAAATATTTGAGGTGGTAGTAAACCCAGAATTCATAGATAATTTGTTTGAATATAAAAGTGGTTATATAGATTGTTCACTTAATATCATTTTATTTTTATTTCTTTTGGGGGTTATAGTATTTAAAGATATTTAGAATTAGCTTGTCGGCTTTTTATTATAGGGACATAAGTAATGAAGAAATTGTATGATGAATTGTATTGGAATTATCAGTGCTCACAGGGATGAGGCTTGAGACAAAACTTTATTATTTAGGTTTGGTTAAACTGAAATGACCGGATTTATAAAAAACACAAATAAAAGAAAAAAGGAATTGATGGGAGAAATGATTAAGTTACACAATTAGAGGTAAATTTAATTGTGAAATAAATGAAAATTACCGCTGTGGTCATAGGCCTGGTGTTAGGGGACTCACGTACAGCGGGTGGGGCACTAACATCACTTGGGTCAGAGACCAATAAAAACTTTCCGCTGGGGTCATAGGCCTGGTGTTAGGGGACTCACGTACAGCGGGTGGGGCCATAACATCACTTGGGTCATAGACCAATGAAAAAAATCTGCTGGGGTCATAGGCCTGGTGTTAGGGGACTCACGTACAGCAGGTGGGGCCATAACATCACTTGGGTCATAGACCAATGAAAAAAATCTGCTGGGGTCATAGGCCTGGTGTTAGGGGACTCACGTACAGCAGGTGGGGCCATAACATCACTTGGGTCATAGACCAATGAAAAAAATCTGCTGGGGTCATAGGCCTGGTGTTAGGGGACTCACGTACAGCAGGTGGGGCCATAACATCACTTGGGTCATAGACCAATGAAAAAATACTGCTGGGGTCATAGGCCTGGTGTTAGGGGACTCACGTACAGCAGGTGGGGCCATAACATCACTTGGGTCATAGACCAATGAAAAAAATATAAATGTTCCTCTTTTTGCTTTTGTGGCTTGCACTTCGAGACGAAGTACAGTTCAGCATGGCCGTGAAAGGTTATTTTCAAATTATTCGTATGTTGGTCCATTTCAGTTTAACCGAACGTTCAAACGATACATTGACAAAGATTTGATATTATGATTTATTGAATAATTATTTTACAACATGAAGAAAAAGATATTATGAATATTAATGTAATAACATAATGTAACAATTGTACTGGGCGTTTACTATTTTGTTTGTAGATATGGTCTGATCTTTTATATCTTCTTCAGTTCTCAAATTATTTCCTTTATCAAGTAAAGATGTGTCATACCTCTTTAAGCTACGGGACTGAGCAGATAATCACATACAAAATTACATTTAATTGCATTACAACGATAACCGAAAAACAAACCCAAAGCTTTTATTTTCAATGGCCTGGCCATTTGATGAAAAAAAAAATATATATATACACTCAAAAATTAATACAAACATTTATAAAATGTTGAGTCGGTAAAGCTGTACGAACATATTTTTGATCTGACTGTTTTTTGACCACCTGCTGAAATTAATTTGTGGACGTGGCTTCTTTTCCTTGGATTAATTCATATTTTCTTTTTCCCAAAGTTGTGAACATCACAAGTACGAAAAAAAAGGTTTTCTTAAAATTAATCTCTGTGAAATAATTGTTTTTACTTCGGTCTGTGAGGTATTATTTAAAGTAATTTCTTCCAGAGAAAGAAATGGTCAGAGAGGCCATTTCAAAAATTTGTGAAAATGTTAATAGTAAATGTTTGTTAAATACGGTTCTCGGTAATATTGTCAGATTGACCGAGCGATGAATTATTCGAATTATTTTCATGATCACTGGCTAATGCTTCGATTCAAGAGCTGTTGAATATGAAAGGCTTTTTGAATTGTTGCTATAACAATTGTTTTGTAAAGCTAAATTGTGTCTGTAAGCAATTTATTATTTGTCAAAATTGTTAAAGTACTTAACCTGTTTCTATTACAAAAGGAAGGTAAAAAAATATATATATACAGGGTTATTTGTAAAACACCGACAACCTCTCAGGACTATGTTACTAACATCATAATCAACAACTTTTGTTCTATGAATTTTCAAAATTCATCATATTTTAGTTCATCAGATTCTGATACAAAAATATAAATATTTAAATTTAACGCTCTAAATGTTACGAAGTCTATGCGAAGCAAAAGAAAGCGATAGTACATTAGCGAGGGGACCGGGGTTAGGGCAGCGGGGGCGCTTGAACTTGACATATTTACCGGCGACCGATTTTTGTATGAAAATCTGATGAACTAAAATATGATGAATTTTGAAATGTCATAGAACAAAAGTTGTTGATTATGATGTTAGTAACATAGCCCTGAGAGGTTGCCGGTGTTTTACAAATAACCCTGTATATATATGTCGATACATAGGTAGAGAAGTTGTATTAAGCTCCGAGTATTTAAAATGAGAATAAATATATTACTCTGTTGAATTGGTCACTATCAAGAATTGTTTTTGTAAGGTGGATTCATTGGTACTTCGAGGACGGAGTATTTATCCGTCTGGCCGTGTTAGATTCATTGTTTATTGGATAATCAAGTGTTGTCGTTTTTGTGAGACAATACATTCCTAGGTACTTCGAGAACGAAGTACTTGTCAGTCTGGCCGTGTTAGATTATTCATTTTGATATTTTATAATTGTTGGTTGGATAGTGACATCTGTCACATTTACGAAACATTAAACCAATATAGAAGTACCTAATTTGACTAGATAAAGTGTTTACAAAAACTAATTGTTATAACTAGTAAAAATAACTAAGATTTTATAACTATAAATAATTAAGAAGTATTTAATTATACTTGTAGTATATCCTAGGTTTTATATTGGCATTTTACTTTAATGTGATGATTCAAATGACTGTCACAATACTGTCAGTTTATATTGACATTCTTTTAATTGATTCGTAACTGAGAAGTTACGAATCAGTTCTTATTGAATTGCTTAATAACCTTAAAAAGTTTTAAAAGTGTTTCACTACATAACAATGGTTTATTATTATCTGTGTTAGAAGTTATTAAGCCAAAACGTGTATTGATCTGTAATTTGTTCAAAATGACGGTAGGTGTAGTGTGAGGCATTTCCGCACGATATTCGACGTTGGTAGGATATAAAAAGGATTGTAATCATGTTATCGGGGCAGTTCCTCGGCAGATACTCAGTTGGTCAGTTCTAGTGTTGTGATTGTGTGGAAAAGATCGACCAGAGGCCACGTAAGTTAAGTAATTGATATTATATCCTAATTATTGCCTATTATGACAATGTTGTTGTACTGGTTATAGTGTTGCCATATTGCTAATGTTTTAAATCATATAAATGGAATATTCATATTCTTTTCTAGATATTGTTGTAATTGTGATTATGTTAATATTATTCAGAGTTCTCTTGGACAATGGTCCAAGAGATAGTATTCATGTATTTAAGATAATGATAATGTATGGCAATGTAAGAAATGGGTTTATATAGTACTTCAGTACTGTTTCCATGGAGTTTCTTGTCCTTCTTCTCCATGAAGACCTAGTTTTGGAACGGACGACTAGCTTTCTGATTAATACTGACAAGCCTAATTGAAATATATGTGTAGTCTTGTCTTTCTGTGCTTTATTTAGTGAAACCCTTTCCCAACAAACCGTATTCATAAGAACCTTCATACACAGTAAATAAGCCGTAACCATTCTGATACACAAGGCTTTATATTTGGTATATTTATATAATACTTATAGTTATATACAGATTTTTCTATTACGTGCTTCACACATGCTCGGGTGATGATTCGGAAAAACCGGGCAAAATTGAATATAAGTCGGATCGGGGAGTGCCGAGCGGTATATCGTCAGGATTTGGAGTTCCCATTTTATGGGGATAAAACAAGACGTATAAACAATTACAGGAATATTAATAACACTATTAATCACACTGTATAAAAAGAAACAATAAAATGGTTACAAGATAGAAAGGTATAGTAACAATACTATTCAACGAACAAACCCTTAAGGTTACTGTTCATATAGAGGCCTAAGCCATCCAAATACAAAGTGTATCTTTCGCTATCAGCTAGTCAATACAGCTATGTGAATATACAGCAGCGCTGTACCAGGTAAACCGACAGTTTCGTCGGGAGCAGGAGCTCTGTAATGAGTCTAATCCGAAGATAGACTGCCTTGCTCACTGAGTGCAAGCTCTTTTATAGGACAATGTCCCGCCATAATATCCACGACAACTCTGTCCGATGGCGCGCGGAAGTACGCCACGTGTTTACTTGATACAAAACACTAAAGTATGCTAAACTAAATAAGACTTACATTATAAAGTCATCAAATAATACAAGAATAATTGTAGTAAATAAACAAATGGTGAATGCACAACGTAATCCATTTCAAAGTTTAAAGTGACATGTCATTTATTGTTTTGAACAAAACTACCGGTTACAATTATCGAAATAAGTTGCCAAAAATGAATTAGTGAGTACACCAAGTACTCAATAAATTATCTTCTGATTTATAAGACAATATCTGATAGAAAAATCATCAAAATTAATGATAATAAGAACAAAGAATAGCAAATTATGCGGACTACCCACAATTTGTATTTGACAACCAACTCCGACACGGCCAGAACTGACGTTCTACACGACCTCGTGTGATTCTAAAAAGAAAATCTCTTTGTGGACACCGTTCGGCCTTTCTGACAAACAAAAAGCCTTAACAAAAGGTATGTTGCAAAGAAAAATCTGAATTAGTCCAACAAAATTATTATCAATAGCAGTTGCATCGCAACCATTCAAAATGAACATACTGTCACTGACAATCCATAGCTCAAATAAAGTAGAGACATAGTCTCCCAGCCAAAATCACACCATGGGATTTGACAAGTAATTTGGAGTCGAATAGACAACCCGCATAGGCGTCAATATAGACATCCAAGCATCAACATAGACACTCCAAACAAGAGTCAACATAGACATCTTTTCAATTTAGCTATAGTATGTCAGAATCAGTTGAATCATCATCACTGTCAACATTGACATCACACTAACATTATCTGGACATTCAGGCATTTTCTATACACGATCATGAGCACACTTGTAAATCCAATTGGTACTCAATACAACCGGGAAAATCACCATTAGAATCTAATTGAACAAAGTTTCCAACTGGGATCGTTTTAGTCTAATCGTATCCGGCAAAAATCAAAATCAAAAGTCATTTATTCAAACTAGGCTGAGAGTCAGCACTTTTTGAACGTCAAAGTTACATAAGACAGTCCCCCCAAAACGCCTGCCCTTCGACACTTCCTAGTGCTTTAGCTGGGAAGAAGAAGTGGCGGAACAAACTCCCCAGCAGCACAGCTGTCTGTTAAGTTAGAAGAACTTGATTCTATATAGTATTATGTAAGTAATTAATATTATAAAAAAAACAAAACATACATCAAATTGTGCGTTTCGCAATTAGGGTGCAGGTCATACCTGGATACGACACTTGGGAGAGTCATGCGTTAGCACTGCCCTTTAAGGCTTTAGTGAGGGCAATAATAAGAGTACCACCTTGAAGAGGTTTCTCCGATAGGCAAATATCAACAGTTGTAATCCTAGATTGAGCATTGGAATCGGGTAGGTCTGGGTCAAAATCGGGCAAGTCAGTTTCAATAGATGGAGCAAACTGCGACTTAATCGCTTCAATTAACTGATCCATATTATGGTTCTGAAGATCTAACATCTCTCGCCATGGACCACCAACACCTTGCGATTCCTGGGCTAAACCTAATCCCGCTTCTGAAGTCGGATCGGGGAGTGCCGAGCGGTATATCGTCAGGATTTGGAGTTCCCATTTTATGGGGATAAAACAAGACGTATAAACAATTACAGGAATATTAATAACACTATTAATCACACTGTATAAAAAGAAACAATAAAATGGTTACAAGATAGAAAGGTATAGTAACAATACTATTCAACGAACAAACCCTTAAGGTTACTGTTCGTATAGAGGCCTAAGCCATCCAAATACAAAGTGTATCTTTCGCTATCAGCTAGTCAATACAGCTATGTGAATATACAGCAGCGCTGTACCAGGTAAACCGACAGTTTCGTCGGGAGCAGGAGCTCTGTAATGAGTCTAATCCGAAGATAGACTGCCTTGCTCACTGAGTGCAAGCTCTTTTATAGGACAATGTCCCGCCATAATATCCACGACAACTCTGTCCGATGGCGCGCGGAAGTACGCCACGTGTTTACTTGATACAAAACACTAAAGTATGCTAAACTAAATAAGACTTACATTATAAAGTCATCAAATAATACAAGAATAATTGTAGTAAATAAACAAATGGTGAATGCACAACGTAATCCATTTCAAAGTTTAAAGTGACATGTCATTTATTGTTTTGAACAAAACTACCGGTTACAATTATCGAAATAAGTTGCCAAAAATGAATTAGTGAGTACACCAAGTACTCAATAAATTATCTTCTGATTTATAAGACAATATCTGATAGAAAAATCATCAAAATTAATGATAATAAGAACAAAGAATAGCAAATTATGCGGACTACCCACAATTTGTATTTGACAACCAACTCCGACATATATATTTAGATATTCTGACAAAGCTGCTCGAATTTCCCCCGAATATGATTCAGAAACGGTAGATACTGAACGGAGTTTGCCGATCGCCTCGAGCTGAATGAGAGCCAAATATGTGTACATTTTTTTTCTTTTTTTGTTTTTGAATGGGATATCTTCAAATGCCGTCTCCAGCTCTAGGGCGGAGCGGGAGGGCGTGGCAGACTTTTACTGACTAAAACCCACCCGTGTTCCTTCAGTTGCCCATGTGCCAGGGTCACGGTGTCTCTTTCGAACAAATCTCGCGACTCTGGCAGGATATGTGTACTAATTGCCTGGGGTCGGCTTTGTTGTTCAACTCTCTGACACAAACAAGGTAGTAGGATCTCTGAGCTTACAGACTGTTGTCTGCCGTCTTACAGTCGGTGCTATACTATTTTCGGTTCGAAGGGTACTCTGTGGTGGCTAACTCATCAGATAAACCGTAAGCCTGTTTGACTGCGAATGGTAGTTTATTTTATAAATCTACTAATTTTTGCCAGCTGTCTCGCCCGCGTGGTGGTCGAAAATTTTCACACTAGAACGTACAGCTAAGATTAAAAAGCATAGTATGTGTTAATCCAAGTTATGAACTATCTGTGCACACACATCTAAATCCGTTCGACCGATGCGTCATAGAGTAAAAACATCTAAGCATCTAAACATCCAAAAGTAGGATTCTCCGAGTAATAAATGTTGAGCCCATCGTTTTGAACTAAAACCATGAGCAACCACAGTTACCTTTTGTCCAATTTTATCAAGAATGTCTGCAAGAACTCGGGCTCAGTATCACGTTTTACCGAAACGTGACGTCAATTGGCCGAACGTGATCTCTATTTGAAAAAACGTTGGCCTACTAGTTTTATTTACATAATGTGTACATAACACGCCAGTCGCCGCGACCCCAAGTTGTTGGGCAAAAGTATGGTGTGATCTATGCTAATAATTATATTACAGACATTTAGCCTTGCCCTCGTCGCATTGAGCGTAAAATATTAATAATACCTGGGAATTAAATACACATTGAATATCAGTCCCTTAGCAAAGCTACCTTTCTGTAAAATTCAATACATCTTTACATAGTATAAAACAAAGTCGTATTTCGTGTTTGTACGGTTAGATCTTCTGAACTGCACAACAGATATTATTGCGGTTTCCGTCAATAGATAGATTGATTCAAGAGAAAGGTTTGTGTGTATAAACGCGGGCGAAGACGCTGGCAAAAGCTAGTTATGGATAAGCTTTAAAACAGTAGTTTTTTATACAAACAACGAGTCCCATGTTGAATACCGACACATTATTTGGAACTCAAAGATATACTTGAAGTATACTAGAGTTAAGCTGCACGATTGCCGAAAAATACTTGCACTGACTGGACAGGTCCACTCAATCTGTGTGGTGCTTTCCTCAAAAGACCATTTCATCTACATTGTCTTCACATAATCTGACCAAGATTATGTCTGGACTTCAAAAGAGACTGTGACCTCCGAGTCTGTTTCGGCCTTTCTTCTCAGAATAGCCGGAAAGGAAACGCCGACCTCATCTATTTTTTAAAATATCATTGACGTGTAAAAGTGTTTGTATAAACCACCTAGTTGCACTAAATAAAATATTTATCATTTACATGGACTTTTTAAAGGAAACCTGGAATTGATATTCCAAAATCGACAACTCACCGCGAGCAATCGTAGTAATTTAAGTCTGCTTTTGTACATCGATCTGTAAGTACCTTTATCTATATCTTTGAGATGACAACACATCTTTGCCTTATTGCGGAGAAATATAGTCCTTCAGAACGAATGGCGGCCATGGCGGCCAATCTCTACGGAGACTAACCATTAGCGCGGGAGATATTATAGTGCACAAGATTGTGCGCAGACACAGTGGCACTCACTATTCCCTCACTCTCATAGTCCGACACGACCGAAGAGAGAACAGGCGCAGAACCAACGGCTTAACTTGCATTCCGAGACACGGGGTATCATACCGCCAAATTTCTAACTCCGGGCTGTTAAAAGAAATTACTAATGGAAAAACCCAATAACACTTTGCCCTACCCGGGAATCAAACTCAGAACCCCACGTTCAGCAGTCGCGCTTGCAAACACGAGACCGAAGTGACAGTAAAATATGAAGTGCGGAGTAATTATTATAAATCAAAAGTCATACTACCATTATATAAAAACGTCAATCCAAACTATACGCAGCCTCTGGCGCAAAAATAAGCCTTTCAATTTTATATAGAAAGTTGATTAATTATGTACTTAAAGAGTGGCCGTTGTTTGGTTTCAGATATAAATCTTTGACTGTCGCAAACGGTCCCCAAGGGTTAATAAACCTTCACAGGGTTAATGCCTTTTATAAGAAACGGTTATAATTAACAGTAGGTAGTAATAAAGTCATTTAACGTTAACATTAAAAACTAATTGTTTTGTTATTAAAAGGCAAAAATCTTTGTGTATGTTTTACTATAAAAACACCAAAAAAAAGGTTCTAAATCCATTAGAACAGCGGTCGGCAACCTTTTGGCAGGCAAGGGCCACCAGGTGGCAAAATAAACTAAAGGCGGGCCGCATTTGTGATAGTAACCCTAGAAGCCCAATTTACCTACAATCCTACATATATCCCATAGATGATCATATCCCATTTTAAAATGAAAATGCTATTAAAATTGTTAACACATACGGAATTTAATTCATACACGTATACATTATGTAAAATCAGTTACTTGTTAGTAATTTTCATTTCTATTTTTCGGTGATTATTTTTCTAGCTATAAAGCCTGGGCCTGGGCTTTATAGCTAACTGATTTTATAAAAATTTCAGTGTGATGCAACCTCAGACGGTTGCATTTGGGAGGTTATTTTTTGTAGGTATGTTAGCTGTCATGTCGTTGCAATTAGAATACGTAGAATGGCAAATGCTCATCTATGAGGCGAGAAGCATATTTATTTTTTCCATAACTGACAGTTGAAAAAGTTTGTTTGCATAAATAAGTGCTACCTACTAAAAACTGCAAGCTGCCATAAAAAATATCATTGATTTCATAGAAAGAGCTTTTGAGAGCATCATTAGATTGGAGATCAATCACGTTCATTTGTAAATGACTCCGTACTCCAATATCACACAAGAAAAGGCTTGCTAAAATCCCAAATCTGTCACTGAACTGAGTTTGCCACTTTTCCAATGAAAATTAACTCTAAGTTCCTCGATAGCCATTTTACAATTCGGAAAATGATCCACCTCTTTAGCAATATGTTTTATAAAGAGTTTGATTTTCATTTGGAATGCCTTTATTTGTGGGTGGGGAATCATCAAATGACGTGTCCCGCTCTTGGGCGAAGCGGGAGGGCGGTGTCAGACTTTTACTGACCTAAACTCACCTGTGTTCTTTCAGTTGCCCATGTGCCAGGGCCACGGTATCTCTTTCGAACAAATCTCGCGACCCTGGCAGGCATCGGTCTTAGCAGACCGCTTCAGTACTGCTGACATCTCTTTGAGGCGCGCGTGGAACACTACGCGCCGTCGACACGGGCCAGGTCCTTACCGGGCGGCAAGCTACGCATTGGTCACCACCCGCAAGCCCGCGCCTACGGTAGCCGGGAGTCCGCGAACGACTCCCGACGCCCGGGGCATCGCCTCCTGCGGCGGCTAGGGACGTGAGGGCGCAGAGACTGCCACTCCCTCACGCGCTCCGCCTCCTCCTTCGCGAGCATTACTGCTTCCCATGCCCTCTCGCTCCGTACCATGGCTCGCACCAGGGCCGGACGCGAGAGGCCGCCGACGCCGATCGCCTCCACGAGGACACGGCGGTGGTCCGCCCAAGCAAGGCACACCACCGTATGCTCCACCGTGTCCTCCAGACGATCCTCGCAATGGAAACACCCGGGTATTTCCTCCCGCTTTATCCTGAACAGGAACCAGCCAAAGCACCCATCGTGAGGGCACGCACGCGCATGATGGCGTCCACCGTAGAGCACCCCTTGAGGAAACCGAACTGGCTGTCCGCCAAATCCGGCTCCTCACGCACCAGCCACCCGACGAGGCGGTCTGCAATGACTCTTTCAAAGAGCTTGCCCACCTCGTCGAGCAGCATGATGGGCCGGTAAGCGGACGGACAGTCCGCTGGGCACATTTGGAATGCCTTTATGTCTGTGTGCATATCAGAGATTTTATTTTTTAAATAAACAACATTTGTTCTTTCGCTTGCAGAGCGAAGCGCGTTCTTAAGGCTATCCACATTATACGATCGCGATTCGTTTATGCATTTATTTTGATACTTCTTACTTATTTACAAAACATTCACGGGCCGCAAGTAAGACGTCCGCGGGCCGCACGTGGCCCGCGGGCCGCGTGTTGCCGACCCCTGCATTAGAACGTCAAAATCTAAAGGAAATGTGTGCGTCACTCACATGTAGCTACCTACTATAGGCAAAATTAATATGTAAAGATGTTAGCAGATGGCGTCTTATTCTTTCTGCCTACCCCCATAGGGCAAAGGCCTAAGTATAAGGTTGTATGTGTATTTAACTGAACAGCAAATAAACTCCATTTTGCTTTCCTAAAAATATTATTAAACACTCTAATGTTATAAATGTGTCTCTTTTTGTTAACCTCAAATAATTCCTATTTAGGGACCCTAAAAATACGAATTAGTCAAGTAACTACAACCTGTCCCGTAGTAGTCGTCTTTTACGACACCCACGGGAAGAAATTAATGGTGATTGATTCTTTACGTCTAGCACCACACGGAGTGTGCATCTGGAAGCCCAAAAAGTTTTAAGAAGACATCTGTAAAAAACATTAGGTACTAAGTCAAAGTCAAAGTCAAAAACGTTTATTGCGAACTAAGTGTACAATGTTGGTGCTATCCTATGTTAGTACTTATGACTTAGCAGCCTTTTACAAGCATTGCAATTATTATTATTCGCCTGCACTTATCATCATAAATTAGCATGGATTAATCATTATTTTTACATAATTATTCTCTTTTACATTAGTACAATTAAACTGAGAAATCATAGATAGTCAAAATTAAATTTCAGTAATAATGAATATAAAAAAAATTATTCAGCAATGTCAAAGCAAGATTAATGTCATTCATTTCAGGTAGTACAAATTTTAATTATTATTTCTAATCTAATTGTTTGTATATGACAGATCGCCACGTTTGTATATGGGAGAAAATTGTCATTTTAAGCTAGACTCTAAATATTATTTTATTAAGTAGAAGTATTTTTGGATTAGGTATAGTTTTAGCCTTTTTTGGAATATTATTACAGATTTTTCAGTTTTAAACGTGTTGGGCAACTTGTTATACAGGGTTATTTGTAAAACACCGGCAACCTCTCAGGTCTATGTTACTAACATCATAATCAACAACTTTTGTTCTGTGACTTTTAAAAATTCATCATATTTTAGTTCATCAGATTTACAAACAAAAATAAAAATATTTACATTAAACGCTCTAAATGTTACGGAGTCTATGCGAAGCAAAAGAAAGCGATAGTATATTAGCAAGGGGAGCGGGGTTAGGGCGGCGGGGGCGCTTGAACTTGACCTATTTACAGGCAGCCGATTTTTGTATGAAAATCTGATGCACTAAAATATGATGAATTTTTAAAAGTCATAGAACAAAAGTTGTTGATTATGATGTTAGTAACATAGACCTGAGAGGTTGCCGGTGTTTTACAAATAACCCTGTATATTTTTATTGCCATATAGTAAGGGCTACCGGTTAACATTTTAATTCTTGCGGATGGAGCGCATAACCTCTTTTTATGGCGCGTGTTGACGTTGTGCGTATCTTCTACTTTAGTGAACTTGACGATATTCTTAAAAACAAATATGCGAATGTCAAGTATGTATAATGATGGCAGAGTTAGGACCTGATATTTTATAAAGTATGTTTTGCAGCTCTCTGTATTATCTATTTGGGCTAGAATTCTTATAAACTTCTTTTGCATTATGAATGGTTCCTGTACATTAACACTTTCCCCAAAGCATGAAGCCATATCGCAGCCATGAGTATGCGTATGCGTAGTAAGCAGCCATAGCTCTTTGTGTGTTAGTGCTTTGTTTAATTTGAAAAAGAGCGTAAGAGAATCTTGAGAGTTTTGTTTTTATATGTTCTTTGTGTGACTTCCAGTTAATGTGTAAGAACTGTGAATAAGAACTAGAGTAGTGGTGGTGCAGTGGAAACGGCCGCAACTTACGCGATGTATGCGTAGGTTCGAACCCTGACGGGCGTTATAAGTTGTATAAATTATTTTATTACCACTGCTCTCAAAAACGCTGAAGAAAATATCGTGAGGAAACCGGCATGTCCTAAAACCAAAAATTCCGAAGACCGACCCGCACTAAGCTCGCGTGGTGGATTTTGTCCCAGTACATCTCACAGAGAGGAGGCCTATGTCCCAGCAGTGGGAACAGTGGCTGCTTTTCCGTGCATGTTATGTATAAAGAACTACTTGCTCGGCTAACTGCCACTGGATTTAATTACAAATGTAGCATGCACTCAGTAACCAACAGGAAAAAAAAAGCTTGTTAATTATATTAAAAATGGCACAAAAAGGACCCCGCCATATATAATTAAATACCTACGTAAGTGAATATTCAGACATTAAACTTATACATTAAATATTGCTAAAAGGTTTTTGTTACGTTTCCACTTTTTATACTATTCGTTTTTGCAAAACGAAGTCATCTTTATTTCTAAATGTCGAAAATATATCCGGTTTACTTTAAAAAAAAAATGGCGGCTGGATTGTTACTACAAACATTATTTCAGGATTACAGTAGTTAGCTTTGAAATGGACAACTACTCACCGCCACTTAACAATTCAAAAGTGCCTGTAATTGGTTTATTTGAAATATATGTTTTGAGTTTGAATTACCGTATAACTAATATCTTTATTAGTTGCATCCAATTAATTGAGATCTGAAAGAGAACAACAAGGACGAACTGACTTTCTAGTTACAAATAGATACTTAAAAGAATAATTATTTCAGCCCATAAAATAAATTAACCTACTGACACTTTACTTCGGCCACAAGTTAGCCTTAAATCCGTCATTAACCTAACTCCGGTAATCATTTTGGCGGTCGCTTACTTTAAGATTTAATTCAACTTGAAACTAAACTATTAATACTGATTCTATTACATTTATCTTGAAATCGTTTTCGTATGTTACTTGCTACGCCGGATCTGCTACGATGCTACGCACGTAGCTGTTGCTACGACTCGTAGACGGTCGCTACGAAATTTATTTCGGGATAGCGGGAGTGATCTATTTAATCGATTTTGAACATATAGAAATAATTTAACTTTACCTAATCTTAAACACAAAGTACATATATTTCTTTATGTTTAGTGTAAAACGGAATATTTATGTAAATAAGGTAGAGTTCGCCCGATTCAAGGACTATTTTGTACAGTCGAAAAAAGAAGGAAGTACTGAAGTCAACGCTTATATTTCTTTTATTGAAATCCTACTATATATATATCATTACGTATATGAAAATTTGTTTGTTTGGACGTTTGGTTGGTTTTTACTCAATCATGCAAAAACAGCTGAACGGATTTGGATAAAAATTGGCATAGTTTATAACCCGGATTAACACATAGGATACTTTTTATATCGGTAATACATGGGATAATTTCCGACCTCCAAGCTGGCGAAGCCGCTGGCAAAAGCTAGTTCTTTATAAACCCTGAAGAAATCAGTACATTTTAACTACTTAATAAAAATATTACTAAAAAATAAAAGTTATTGGCAAAATATAATCAGATTTAATGCAAATGAATAAATCATCGAAGGTAATTTAGGCTTTACCAAACATTTTCATGAATTTTTGGTTAAAATTTAAATAATCGAGTACACATTAATTTAACCTTGCGGAGTTCAAGTAAACACCTTGTACAGAGGTAAAAAAAAACATGAAATAATGGAAGGTCAAGTCTAGATACCAAGAGGTGTATATCTTGAATCTATACTAATATTATAAAGCTGAAGAGTTTGTTTGTTTGATTGAACGCGGTTATCTCAGGAACTATTGGTTCGAATTGAAAAATTCTTTGTTAAAGTGTAAAACAAAATTGTGTTAGGTAGTCTATTAATCGAGGAACCAAGAGAAGCGGAGCAGTAACGAAAAATATTGCAAAAACGGGGAACATTGCACAGGTAGGCGATTCGACGCGACGGGAAGGGTTGGGGGAACAAGAAATTTAACGTGGATGAATTCGCGGGCAGTATAAAATATACAATCATTCAGGTTTTGTAGCCAAAGTCCAAATGTCGGAAGAGGTAAGTTTGTAAAAATAGACAATAAATTGATGATATTTGATACCATGTTTGTTTTATAGTTGATTAATAGATGGTAGGTAGGCTATATAGTAAATTAGTTTTTTTTTTTTAATTGGATTCTACTTAATAACCATCTTAAATTCATTCATTCACTGACAAACAACACGCCTAAACCTGCTAGGTCTAAAAGCATGACATTTCGTACAAGATTTCCATACAAAAATTAAAAAGGAAAAAAAAAACACGTGCACTTAATTTTTCACACCCTTACCCTTAAACTCGAATGATTGGTTTGAATGAAAACTCGTACTTATCAATGAAACTTACACCTACCGGTGGAAGTTTCAGCAAAACAAAAACCCATTATTTAATTTAAAATGCCAGTTGATTGATTTACAATGGTCTAATTAAAATCCCAGAAAAGGTTTATGCCCTAGGGTTATGAGGTATAAATAGGAAAACTTTGTATAACGATGGTGAGCACCACTCAAAAATTTTGAAAATTCTTCCCCTATAGGGGATGAAAGTTAGAAATTAAACATTTTTCCAATAGTAAATTACATGGCTTGTAAGAATAAAAAGTGCTGAATAAATAAATATCACATTTTAAACTAATACATACACTCAAGTCTTCTACCCATGGGCGTAAGCAGATGCTAAGGAACGCCACGTGACCTTTCTGAAGAACATTACCAATATTTCCTATACTAATAAATATTACCACATCGTACCACGGCGAAAAATCAAGCGATACATTTAAACATTACCAATATTTACTATACTAATAAATATTACCACATCGTTCCACGGCGAAAAATCAAACGATACATTTAAACATTACCAATATTTCCTATACTAATAAATATTAGCACATCGTACCACGGCGAAAAATCAAGCGATACATTTAAACATTACCAATATTTCCTATACTAATAAATATTACCACCTCGTACCACGGCGAAAAATCAAATGATACATTTAAACATTACCAATATTTCCTATACTAATAGATTTTTACCACATCGTACCACGGCGAAAAATCAAACGATACATTTAAACATTACCAATACTTCCTATACTAATAATCCCCACACTCCTGTACCAGCCTCATCCAGGTTCTACCCGCAATCCAGTGACCGTAAAATACTTCTTCAATACGTTAAGGAACGTCTTAGATTTATGCGTAGTTAAATTGACATGTATTGTGTAAATCTTGTTAGCATAAAAAAAAAACCTTACGTTTATACAAATATCATTGTCTGTGGTCTATTGCGAAAATATTGAACGTATGTAATAATTTACATAATTATGTAAAAATGAAGAGCCGGTAGTGGATTGTGGTAAAATTTAAAAATAATCATAGATTATACAAGGCAAGTACTTACTACTATTAATCAAATAATAGCTGCACCCCTTTTTTTGGAATGACATCTTGTAGGGCAACCTATTAGGTTGTTGGCTGCTCAGTCGAAAAAAGAATTATTCAAAGTAGATTCTATTCACACCTAGCTTATTTTTGTGATTTGCACCCGGTAGCCGGGTGCACGGCATGGTCGCAAGGTACATAATTACTTATACGTAGGACTCGGAGGCGAGTTGTGGGCCATGCGAACGAATTACCGTTCGACCCGGGAGCCGGGTGCTTGGCACTAAAAGTGTTAACCAGACTTGCCTGTGGCTACCTTAGTAAATGAAGGCCTCAAGCCAGGACTTAAAAACTTAAAACTAGAGCGACTACTCGCTGGTAGAGAGACGGGCGGGATCATTCAGAAATTATTGTTATTTAGGGACAAATTTTCTGACTAACGTTCTGCCAATTGCATATTACTGTTTCTTCAGGAAAATTATTCAATGGTTTTAACCATTAAAAGTTTAATGAAATCTAGTTTTTTATTATAAGAAAAAAATCTCTAATGTCGCAATGGTTTGTGAAAGTTTTGGGCGAACTCTATCAAAATCAACCGAACAGTTATCGAGAACAGGCACACATACACACAGACGTGGTCTGAAAGCGTGCTGATCATGTTACGATAAATATTAAATAACATTACTATAGTAATGTTATTATTACTACATTGTGTACGTAACCTAACAGATAACAGACTTTACTTTGTATAAATATGTAATCCTTTCTATTCAATTTATAATTAAGGTTAGTTAAGTTGGTAAGTTATAATGATGACATTTATAAACAAACTTCCAAAAAGAGTTTCTGTATATTTTTATTTTGTATGTTTATATTTAAATTATAGTATTATTTTTCTTCTACTATTACACACGTTATCTACATCTCTTTGTATTTTCTCTCCTATTGCAGGTATGCTGGAAGAGATTTCTATAGAAATGAGCCATTACCTTTGTACATATTTTTCTGTTTGTCAAAGTCGGATTGTTTGAAAATCACAATATAACAAAAAAAAAAATAGTAATTGTAATAACTTATAAAACTTATCGGTGATGATAATTAATAATGACTTTGTATGATTCAGTTATGAAAAAAGGGTAATTTACAGCATTTTACGAGATGAAATATAATAGGCTCCATGTCAGACTAGTGGCTGACAGCTGACCGGTTATATGTTGATGCACGGTCCACGCACGAGTATCAAGCGTTTAGTGCAAATACCGAAGTTATTTACAAGAAGTTAACAAGAAAAAAAAGGGCTGCGACCTGCACGCGCCGAGCCGTGGCGCCGCAGCGCCCTAGGCCACGCGTCTGCGCCAGTGCGTCGCAGCCGTCAAGTTCACGTCACTAAGTGACAGACAATTTTATTATACAATCGGTTTTTTTTGGAAATATTTTAATTAGTGTAAATAGTTATTTAAGTGTATTTGTGTTATAAGTGTTTATTATTTTTGTTTTTTCGGTAAGTCTGTACAAATAAACTTATGCCAAATGTCGGCTGTAGGAACGTCGATAGTCCCAGTCAACCTGTCACATCGCTCGATGTCCAGGTGAGATGCCCCCATTGCTCCCAGCCACGGTTCTTTAAAGGCGAACGGGGGCTACGGATACACTATGGCAAGGTTCACAAACCTCATAGTGTACCTTCGTGCCCCCAAGTCACATAAAACACAACAACAAGTTCAGATGAAAGTTTGTGGAAAACGTTGGCAAAATTTAAAAATTCTACCCCGGTAATAAAGAGAGTTCCCCGAGGCGCAAGACGATCTGTTGCACTGAGTTTGGCACGATGTGTCCGTCTTGCGACTCAAGAGAACTCAGAAAGTGCCTGGGAGCAACTACTCACCTTCCCGTATAGGATTTTGCATGTGGATAAAAATTCGGCGACTAAAAAATCCTTAACATACCAAATCAACCATAATTGTAACAATTCGGCCCCAATTTTGGATACCAAATTACCTCCATTTAGTAACACATTTCAGAAAGGCTTATGTTCACATGTGGAATCTAAACTAAGCGAAGGTGACATCAGGGGCGCGGCTAGAAAACTGTTTAGCAGCGATGTGGTGGCGCCTTACTCTCCAGAAACACTATCAGCTCTAGAGAGTAAACATCCAGCGCCTGCGGATGGCCTCACCTTCCCTGACCCCCCCGAACCACCTGACCTAAATTCAACCTTTTTTAACATTTCGGCTCCCCAGTTGATTGCAGCCGTGGGCTCCTTCCGAAGTGGTTCTGCCGACGGGCTCGACGGCCTGACTCCACAACATTTAAAGGATCTTTTGAGTTCAGGCGTCGGGGAAGCTGGTGAGTCGCTTTTGAAGGAGCTTGCGGCCCTGATCAACCTTATGCTCAACGGTGGTGTGAACGAGGCCGTCGTCGATGTCTTGTACGGGGCCATCCTATGTGCCCTGCGCAAGAAGGACGGCGGCATACGTCCCATCGCCGTTGGCTGCACATACAGGCGTACGGCAGCCAAACTGTGCTGTCAGATATACAGTCAAAAACTGACAGCAAAATTTCAGCCCCTGCAGCTGGGCTTTGGCTCGAAAGGGGGCTGTGAAGCTGCCGTACACGCCCTTTCCACATTTGTAAATTGTAACAAAGGTGAGGTCATTCTCAAGGTTGACGTTAAGAACGCCTTTAATTCTGTAAACAGGGACACTTTGTTGGCTGAAGTCAAAAAAGAACTACCCGAAATTTATGGTTTTTTGTGGCAATGTTACAGGTACCCTTCTAAATTATTATACAAGGACAATGTTTTGGAATCCGCAGTAGGATGCCAACAGGGTGACCCTCTCGGGCCAGTCATTTTTAGCTTAGCTATTCATCCAATCATTCAGAAACTAAATTCAAAATTTAACGTGTGGTACTTAGATGATGGAACACTAGGAGGTGATGCAGACACCGTTTTGAAAGACCTACAACTGCTGAAACAGCAATTTAAATAATAAATAATAAAATATAATTAGCTTGGACCTAAACCCATCAAAGTGTGAAATCTACCTTTCTGACATTACCGACAGACAACTGACACTTGATAAATTTAATGTAATAGCCCCACAAATCAAAATTATAGAAAAAAGTTCACTGCACCTCCTAGGTTCTCCAATTTTCGAAGACAGCTTTTCTCAATTCATTGACGATAAAATTAAAAATTTCAACGACATTTCGGACAGGCTTTCCAAAATAAATTTACACTCGGCTTTCACCCTGATCAGATACTGTTGTTTTGGCCCAAATTTTATATATTTTCTTCGCTCTTCCCCTTTATGGAAGAAGCCACAGCTCTTGGACAAAATTGACCAAATTATTCGCAGCACACTAACATCCATTTTAAATGTGGCCTTGGACGACCGAGCGTGGCTTCAAGCCACTCTACCCATCCGCTTTGGTGGGCTCGGCGTCCGTAAAATTACTAGTATTAGTTTACCGGTGTCCCTGTCCTCTGTCCACGCCACTGAAAAGTTGACCAGGAAAATTTTAGCTCCTTCCCTGGTTGACTCTGAAGTGCCGTGGTTCACCGATGCATTGAATGCCTGGAAAATGACTTGCCCGGATACAGATCGCCCCGTGAACCCATACTCCCAGAGACAGTGGGATGAGCCGCTCTGCAGGTTGGTACGGAATAATCTTATAAATACGTCCACCAATACTGCTGAGCGTGCCCGCCTTCTGGCTGTGGGCGAGTGGGAGTCGGGCTTCTGGCTTCAGGCACTACCGTCACCCAACATAGGAACTATGTTGAGTGACACCACCTTTCGGCTTGCTACTAGCCTGCGTCTGGGTGCACCTTGCGTGGCTCTGCATCGCTGCCAATGCGGTGAAGGTGTCGACTGCCTCGGTCACCATGGCCTATCCTGCAGTAGAAGCGCAGGGCGGATAGCACGGCACGCTAGCATCAATGACATCATCCGTCGTGCTCTTGTTGTCGCCGGGGTGCCAGCTGTTCTAGAACCCAATGGCTTGGCACGTGACGATGGGAAGAGACCAGATGGAATGACCATAATGCCCTGGAAGTTAGGTCGGCCTTTGGTGTGGGATGCAACATGTGTCGACACCCTTGCGCCATCCCATCTTCTTAGCACGGCGGGCTGTGCTGGAGCGGCTGCTGCAGGTGCGGAAAACCTCAAACGGCGCAAATATTCCAACCTAATTGGAAATTACATGTTCGAGCCGGTTGGGGTTGAAACTGCCCGCATAATATACCGAGACATTGCCAAGCGGCTAGTCGACTCTTCACGTGACCAGAGGGCTGGCCTATTTTTTGGGCAAAGAATCAGCATTGCCATACAACGTGGCAATGCTGCCAGCCTTTTGGGCACGTTTCCTGTTGACAACGATGCAGAAGAATTTTTTGATGCTTTGTAATTATTTATTTTTAAATACATATGTACATTTTTTTTTTCTTTCGATTTAAACTTAGATTTTAAATTATGTAAATATTGTAAGATATTTTATTTATTTAACCATTTATGCACACATAATAGACAAGAAGAAAGGAACAGAAAAATATGTACAAAGGTAATGCTCATTTCTATAGAAATCTCTTCCAGCATACCTGCTTTCTGTATTTGTATTTGCGAATCAATTATTTAAGTTTAGGATCTATGTTTACAAGCTAAGTTTTTATTTATATATTTATTTAGGATCTCCAACAAAAGATGCGCACAATACATGACACTTAAATAAAGGGCAATATTAGGGTATGTATGGTTAGCTTGCAGGTCAATTCAAAGGTAAGTAAGTAACTGACTACTGCTGAGAACGACAAATGACGTAATACTACGGCTGAAAGGATTTGGATGAAATTTGGCACACTGATAGACCTGGATTAGAATACAGGCTACTATTCATCCTGGTTCGCAGAAGAAGTCGGGGGAAGCAGCTAGTGTTTATTAATACGATATGCTTACCACACTTTCACGCTTCTTTTTTCTTGAGTAGGTATAGTTTTCATTTCGTTTTGTTGTTATATTGGGTTGGCCAGCTGACATATAGCAAATGTTTAAATTTCATGTTCTGTCTCGTAATGGTAATTGCTTTGTCTACACTATTGTGTAGAATCAAGTTCTTCTAACTAGACAGACAGCTGTGCTGCTGGACAGTATGTTGTGCCACTTCTTCTTCTCAACTAAAGCACTAGGAAGTGGTGAGGAGCGGGTGTTTTGGGGGACTGTTTTATGTAGTTTTGACGTTCGAAAAGTGTTGATCCTCAGCCTAATTTGAATAAATGACTTTTGATTTACAATTTTTAACTTAGCATCTTAGACAGCAAATATATTTATGGCGCAAGACTATCAAATACGCTATGCTAATTAAGTTACTTTATAACTTGTAATACTATGGTGCGTATTGACGTAAACAAATTGAGTTTATAGGCGTCAGCAAAAAAACTTGGCTTATGTTTTTCAATTAAAATAACAACGTTTTTGTAACGGAAACTAAACTGCGATTAGATTAATTAATAGTGTGACGAATATTTCATAAACTAGTTTTTTTTTTTAAGAAATCTAGTTTTTGTTGTTGCTCGTGAGTTCGAACGCAGGCACTTCACTTTGTATATTTAATTTCATCACCACTGCTCTCAAAACGGTGATAGCAAACATCGTTAGGAAACCGGCATGTCCAGGAACCGTAGAATGACTAGTATTATAACGTGATGTTACTTGTTTTACCGTACGTCTATCACAGAACTCACCGATGTTTTTTTGAAGACGACGAGGCGTTGTGATTACGTAAGATTAATTACCTAGGTTTTGAGCTCTGGCCCCATAGCGCTTGATGGTGTGCTTCTCCCGGTCTGCTCCGACTTTCGGTATCTCGGTTCACTCGTGCAAAACGATGGCGAAGTAGATCGGACGATTAAGCACAGAATAAACACTGGATGGATGAAATGGCGGCAGGTCACAGGAACAATCTGCGACTCCCACATCCCCCTTAAACTTATGGGAAAGATATATAAAACCATGGTCAGACCTACTGTCTTGTATGAGTCAGAATGTTGGCCACAAAAGGGATGAAAGAAAGGCAATTGCATGCAGCAGAGATGAGAATGTTAAGAGGGTGTTACACGAATGGATCGAATAAGAAGTACATAAGAGGAAGTCTGAAAGTGGCACCAATAACTGAAAAGTTGTGTGGGAATCGGTTGTCATGGTATGGTCACGTGATACGGAGGAATGAGGAAAATGTCATGAGGAAAGTATTGAGTATGAAAGTCGATGGACTGTGTGAATTATGATATGGATACAAAAGGGGTGTCTACTGAGATGACGACTAATAGAGAAGTGTGGAAGAAAAACACATGTTGCGCCGACCCTAAATAAAATTGAATTGAATTGAGGAGAATGATGAATTACCTAGGTCTTTGTGACGCACACGCTTATTCTGACATTCAGTTCATTTTTCTTTTTAGGGTTCCGCACCTCAAAAGGAAAAAGCGGAACCCTTATAGGATCACTTTGTTGTCCGTCCGTCCGTCCGTCCTTCCGTCTGTCAAGACCCTTTTTCTCAGGAACGCGTGGAGATATCAAGCTGAAATTTATATCAAATACTCAAGTCTGCTGTCCCTTGGAGCTGTGAAAAAATCAAACCTCTAAGCTAACGCAATCAAAAGATATAGCAGTTTATGCCGCAAATTTCAGCAAATTTTCGAAACTCGCAAGGGAATCAAAACCTATAGGGTACTTCCAGTCGATCTAGAATTTTGAAATTTGGTACGAAGCAACGTCTTATAGCACAAATAAAGGAAAAATTGCGAAAACTGTAAATTTTTAGTTACATCATGTAATAAAAATATTTTAAAAAATTTAAAACTTATTACCTACAGGTTTGTACGGAACCCTCGGTGCGCGAGTCCGACTCGCACTTGGCCGGTTTTTTTCTCAAAGGTGACAATTATCCAGTGTTCAGGTCACTGTTTCTATTTTTAGCCAACAAAATGATAAATAGAAATATCGACTAGACTTGTCAGAATGATTAACTCCCATTGTGACGAAAGGAAAAAATGCTTTGTAATGAAATGTTTATTTATGTAAGTAGATCGTATAAGACACCTTTACCTAAAAGCTGGAAAGAGTTAAGTGATCAAACGGAAAGTTATAAATTTTCTAGCAGATAAAGCTTATTATAATATAAATGAGTTTTTAGATGAGAGAGTTTGATTATGATTACTTATGTTTTACCAATTATTTATTTTTAATGTTCGTTTATTATTATGACAATTTAAATCATTTGACTCGTACTTATATTTTAAATTACTGTTTAAATATTTGCATGCCACTGTTTAAGGCAAACGTGATGATCTGTATTTATATTCACTATTAACATCTCTTGCATGCTGACAATTTGTGTTGTATGTCTTGTACTCATGTTCGGGCAAACAAATGATTATCTTCATCATCATCATCATTTCAGCCGTAAGACGTCCACTGCTGAACTTAGGCCTCCCCCAATTTGGGGAGCTTTGCCATAATCGCCACGCTTGGCAGGCGGGTTGGCGATCGCAATATGGTGGTAAAATGCATAGAGAACGCTGCTGCCCGTTCTCTAGTAAGTCCCTTAGTCGCCTTTTACGACACCCACGGGAAGAAATGGAATGAATTTTTCAGTTATGCACACCTTCGAGTCTGTCATTTCAATACCTATCGACCAATAAATCAGATTCCAAACTATTTCCAATATTCGACTTCAAAGATTGGAAATAGTTTTGAATCTGGTTTATTGGTCGATAGGTATTGAAATGACAGACTCAAAGGTGTGCATAACTGAAAAATTAAGAGTTTTGAGTTAGTTCCCTTTAGATCTAGGGGTGCGATATGTGAGTCTATCAATGCAGGGAAAAGGTCTGGGAGGGCCGAAGCTTGAAGAAAGAGTCATTGCAGCTTTGAGCTGACCTGTCCCTACAGGCGGCATGTATGTAATTGTGTAGTTCGACCCTATTTTAGGGAGCTCAACGACACTTTAATTCTCAACCGGAATCACAACCTTTTTACCATACAAATATATTTTAATGTAAGCGGAAAAAACTAAATATTACCTCATATAGTAATTACTATAAAGTGAGAGCGAACAATCGGAGGCAGAAAGTGGAAAATATGTTGACCGCGGCTTTTTCGTGGTTTAGAAATTATAGCAACTAGGAAAGAAGTAAAGTTATGGAAAATTTATATATATTAATAGATTATACATTTTAAATAAAGGTAGGAATGTATGTATTCTGTGTATAACCTAACCCAGCACCATAAATATAGACTAGTTTTATAAATAAATAGAGATTGCAGTTCCTGACACCATCATTTACATAGAAACACTTACATATAAATATATATAATCGTTTAAACACATCATAACGAAGGCCTTCAAATCTCAACTATTGACCCTATGCAGTCGCAGCTACAGTCAAGGCGCACGTATTTATACTGTAGTATAAAATAGAGTATACCACAGTATTTATCCCTGCTATAGAGCTAAGGTTTACAAATAAAAGTATAGGTATTGGCGTCCAGGTTCTGATCGCTCGACCAACTCGTACCTACATAAATTTAATTGCCTATAATTACCGAAATATAATAAGGGTCAGAATGTTGGGCCACGAAAGGGATGAATGAAAGGCAATTGCATGCAGCTGAGATACCTACGTAAGAATGTTAATATGAACATATGTCCGGTTCTTCACGAATGGAATAAGAAATAAGTATTAGGTTATAATTCCAAATTCAAATTAGGAAAATGTGTGATTTACATTTGTTTTTCGTACCGTCAAGATGAGTGAATCTAATGAAGAAATTCGAGACATTTTAAAATTTTACTACAAAAAAGGTAAAAATGAAACGGAAGCCGCGAAAAAAATTTGCGATGTTTATGGACCTAGTGTAGTGTCTGTGAGAGTAGCACAAATTTGTTTTAAGCGTTTTCAATCCGGAAATTTTGATGTCAAAGATGCACGTCGCTCTGGTCGCCCTATTACGGATAAAATGGATGCCATTTTTGAAAAAGTGGAGCAAGATCGGCATACCAGTAGTTACGACGTAGCTGAAGAACTGGAAATTGACCACAAAACAGTTTTGGCGCATTTCAAAAAACTGGGTACACAAAAAAGCTCGACATTTGGGTACCTCACAAGCTCACTGAAAGAAACCTAATGAACCGTGTACTCATTTGTGATTCTTTATTACGACGTAATGAAACCGAACCATTTTTGAAGAAGCTGATAACTGGTGATGAAAAGTGGATCACGTATGACAAGAACGTGCGAAAAAGGTCGTGGTCAAAGGCCGGTCAGGCTTCACAGACTGTGGCGAAACCCGGGTTAACTCGCAACAAGGTGATGCTGTGTGTGTGGTGGGATTGGAAGGGCATTATTCATTATGAGCTGTTACCACCAGGCAGGACCATCGATTCTGAACTCTACTGCGAACAACTGATGAGATTAAAGCAAGAAGTTGAGAGAAAGCGGCCGGAATTAATCAACAGAAGGGGTGTAGTTTTTCATCATGATAACGCTAGACCTCACACATCTTTAGCCACCCAACAAAAATTAAGAGAGTTTGGCTGGGAGGTGGTAATGCATCCGCCGTATAGTCCTGACCTTGCACCTTCAGATTTCCACCTGTTTCGGTCTCTTCAGAATTCTTTAGGCAGTGTCAGGTTAACATCACGAGAGGACTTCCAAAACCACTTGTCGCGGTATTTTGACCAGAAGTCCCAAAATTACTATAGCAATGGGATCATGTCCCTACCTACAAGATGGCAAAAAGTTATCGAACAAAATGGTACCTACATACTTTAGTTAAATGTAAATAAACTTTATTAAAAAATGTTTTGAATTTTCTTAAAAAATGCGAAGAAACTTTTTCCCCAACCTATTACATAAGAGGAAGTCTGAAAGTGAGCGCTATAGCTGAAAAGTTATGTGGAAATCGGTTGTCATGGTATTGTCACGTGATACGTAGGAATGAGGAAAATGTCGTGAGGAAAATGTTGAGTTTGAATGTCAATGGCTATAAGAGTAGGGGAAGACAAAAGAAACAATGGATGAACTGTGTGAATGATGAATTGGGAAGAAAGGGGTGATAAATGAGATGACGACTATTAGAGAAGTATGGAACAAAAATAAATGTTGTGCCGACCACAAATAAATTGGGATAAGCAGGAAATGATGATGACTTAGCGTAATATCGAATTAAATGCTTTTCCTAAGGTTCCTTTTGCATAATTGTGGCGAGCATTGCCATAGACCTGACATGAACAAAATCACTAGGCTTCTACAAAAAAAAAAAAAAACAATGAAAATAGGCAGTAATACCTACCAAATAAAACATGTATGAATTGAACATAGAACCATCGTTAAGTAATCTAACTTGCGACAACTAGAACAGTTTAGAAAACCGTTTAAATTAAATACGTAATTAATGCAGCTATTAATGTACGTACCTACCTATGTTAATTTTTTGCAACTCAGCCAATTAACTCGGGACTCGTTTAACGGGTCTCATATACACTACACGTATAATAAATCTTCACAATAATAATCATATTAAATGGAATAAATTATAAACAAGATCAAAATCTCAGCGACCTCTGGGAGAGGTCGCCAACTATCTCAGTTTGGTCAAAAACTACTTATTGACACTTCAAGTCTTCATAAATGAATTTGAACGTAATATCTGTGTTTGTGTGCGTATTACGGGGAAGTTGATAAATTATATGCCGGAGGGGTCCTTGGTTCGAATCTGCATACGGAGCAAATTGTTTCACTGGATTTTTCTTCAACGGCAAACCCAATTTCTGACGTTTTCTCCGGAAAATTTAATGATATTAAACTCGTCCCCGTTGAAAATGGTTGTAGGTACTATACTACGTATATCTTAGTCTACCCTATCATAAATATCTTGAAAAACTGAATATTAGCAGCATTGTGATTCGTGCGTCATCGGCTTTTCTATAGAAACTACAACAACATCAAGGGAGCATATTTGGAACCTTCGTTTAACTATCCTTCGGCTCTTTGTGTCATATAGATAAGGAAATAGGATGATGCTTCATATAGTGCTAATATATTCAAATGTCATTGGTCCCAGTCAATCACTGTTCTAGTCCCTAATGATGAAATTAATGACAAAAATGTTCGAGAAACGTCCGTAATTAGCACATACATCAATTGTCATATCTACACGGACGCGGATGCAATTTGTATCCATTTATAAATTAATCGATTAATGTTAAAAAATATAAACGTATCACTGATTGCAAGGTATAAACGATGGGTAGCAAATAGAGTTAACTTCGTTTTATATTTGTATGCAGCGGGTAATGACTAACAGCTCGTAGAAATTAAAAGTAATATGCATCTTGACCTAAAGGAAACCACTAACCACTTGTAATTTCAAAATCTGGTCTAAAAAACATTTTTACGCAAGTTTGTACTTTAAAAAATAACGCATGATTAACTACAACTCCCGACATCTAGTGGAGTGACGTGGCATTATACAACCAACAATCAACGCTACCAGTTCGTATTAAAACTAACAGGTGGCGCTATTCTCAACTGTTACGTAATATCATTTTTTAAATGTAGATGGCAGTGTTTTAAAATACAATATTCATCCTCATTACTAGGAGAGAGAAAGGTATCCACTATAGAAGCCATATGTAAAGTCGTTTATTGAATGAAGTATTACAAATATCTGGGTTATTGGGCTCACTCATCGACCTCCCGGCTGTGCGCGAAAGTGGCTCTTGCGTCATTGGACAGGTCAGAATCTCATAACGCTTGCATCATGGAGAGGAAGTTATGTGAGGCTGTACGTGTTTATTTTGTCTCTGTTGCTTTACAAACCTGTTCAGATATTAAACGTACGTGATATGAGAGCTTTAAGACGCTTCTGTGAACGTGGTTGCCCATAAATTGCTCGAAACGGGAACATTACAGCCTAAATACACTGTATGTTGACCGCAAAAACCTAGCTAGAGAAAATAAAATACTTAGAAATGTTGTTAGTCGTAATTTATTCTTGCCGCATACCAACCTGCACAATACTTTCGAATTGATTGGTTAGTTCAAGATAAAAAAGTTAGGGAAGTAAATAAGATTCATCTTACAACCTAGAACCTATTATTAGTAAAATATCACTTACGCCGTAGTCCAACTGAACATTTGCTTCACCCTCTCAGAACGCAACTCTGTTGGTTGCGCCATCTTCCTGTAACAAAAATAATAAACGTTCAATGAAATATTTAATTTAAAAAAGTTTCAAATCATTTTGTGGCTTTTTATTCTTAATTTAATAGTATTCTACCATTAACTTATAGAGTTATTGTTCGAAGACGATCCTGGCTAGATCACATAGTTTTCATAGTTTATCATTTCAGCCGAAAGACGTCCACTGCTGGACATAGCCCCCCCCCCCCCCCCCCAAGCACCGCCACCTTGACTAATTCCGTGACTCTTGCATCCAGCGAATCCCTGCGGCCTTCACCTGAGCGGTAATAGCGTAACTTACTATCAGTAGTAATGACTTTAATTTTGACAGTTTAACAACATACATTGCTGTATTTACGTTGTTAAGACGAAAAATTTTTCGACTATAAGACGCAATGGTTATAAATAATCTTCAAAAAGATTCAGATTCTGATTAATAGTGCGTTACGCAATTTGGTTTGGGGCGGTGGTTGGTCATCGGTTTCTCTTGTGGGAGGCCTTCCAACCCTACATACATTACATTTTCATAGTTATATCAGAGTAGTTCTACTAATTAAATGTATTGTCATTGCAAGTCAACGGAACGAGTATACAAAGTTGCAATTTGATGGGCCAAGAGGAAGTGGTCCGAATTAACTTGCAATAAGTTCCTAATTAGTGTTGCCTGTCGTTACAAAACCGCAAGTGACCTAATGATGTGAAAATATTTGAAAAGCCTACCTATTGCCTACTGTTTAGAGTTTACTTTTTATAGTCATCGATTTTTATAGTACATACATACAATCACGCCTTTTTCCCATGGGGGTAGGCAGAAACCACGGAACGCCACCTGCTACGATCTCTACACACTCCTTTTGCCTCGTTAAGGTTCATACAATTGGTCATACACACACGCCGGTTGCGAGTACTACGCACCTGACCTTTCTGAAGAACTGAATTTTTATAGTAATGGACGAAAACGGTTTGGTTAACTTTAGCAACTTCCTGAAAAAGACTCTCGTTTGCTACACTCGATGATTGATAGTGGGGGTAACCCAAAAATATTATAAGTACCTAGCTATATAAATAACCATCATAAAGGCGACTCTAACATGCATCATCATATTTCTCCTAACCTTATCCCAATTTATTCGGCGCAACATGTAATTTCTTCCCTAGTTTTTTAATAGTCGTCATCTAGGTTTAGGTTTAAAGATATTTATTCTCAAAAAAGACGCAAAGTCACTTACATGAGAACAATGCTTACAGTAAATTATTAATATAAAACGTTCGTCACAGACGTTATAGGGTATTTTCCGTTTTTTTAAAAACAGTTTCTTTTTGAAGACTGGGAAGAAGTATTCAACAGAAAAATAAAATTTATCTTATCAATGTCCATTTTACGCGTTAGAAGTGAAAAAAATCTAATTTGTTTTAATGGTTTTCAATTTACCGCCAAAACGCTCGGTGCGCTGACGTTTACCGTGTGACGTCACTTTTGTGTGTATTGAATTTTGACTTAGATAAGTGATCTGTGCTCTATCTGTAAATCTCGGAGTGGATTTAGGATATATTTAGGATTTTTGGAATGGATTAATGGAAATACAATGGAAGCTGGTTTTATAAAAGCCGATAGTGCAAATCTGCCCACAGTTGATGTTTTCATAGTTGGAAATTTCTTTGCAAACAACCCCGATTTTAGTAGGTATAAATAGTTTATGTGGCACATTTTTAAAAGTATTTGTACACAGAGGCACCACACACCAGTAATAACATTTTTTATCCATTTGAGATACGAAATTACTTGATCGAAATACTGTTTACAACTTGTTTACACAAAGATGACGTCACGTTATCGTACGGAGCGTTTTGGCCATTGACATAAATAATGGTTTTGGCGGTAAATTTAAAACCATTGAAAATAAATTAGATTTTAATCACTTCTAATGCAGAAAATGGAGAATAATTACAAAAAAAATATTTTTCTGTTAAATATTCCTTCACAGTCTTCAAAATTAAATAGTTTTTAAAAAAGTGGAAATTACCCTATTGTAGTAATTTTACACACATCCAATACATTCAGCTTATGGGAAACGTGGTATTTTTCATTAAATATGCAGCTAATTGTGTTTTGAATGCATGGAATGAGTGCATTTTTTTTATATGTGAGGGTATTTTGTTATATAACTGTGCTCCTTCAAAAGTTTTTTTTTTTTTTTGCCAAACTTCGTTCTCGTCTTCGGTAAAATCAGAAAACTAGCCCTGCTGCATCTCATCTTCGTTTCCAGCCAAATCATTTTTCCCACGGTCCTTTTATCGTTTCTTTGGTCAGCCAACTTACATTCACACTCAAAATATCCCTCACAACATTGTGATGAAATCTCCAGAAGGTTTAAACCTTCTGTATGCTCTCATCACCGTACATTTTTTGTGTACTACGTCACTTACTTTAGGCCAACGATGCGTGTCATAATTTAGCATAATAGAATAACTTCAGTAACGAATTTAATTATAGTGTACTTATAACTGGGTAGCTATCATCAACTGACAGAAAAAATTGCCTTTTATTCTACTAATGTTACTTAATCTTAACTTAAATAAACTTAACTACTTAGTGCATCTTAGTGGAACGTGTTTCTCTATCTAACTGAACTTAAAAACCTTCTAGACAAATCATGTATACGGAGTTAACTACTACGAACCGTATAACTTCTACGACGTTCTATGTTATTATAATATAATTATGTATATTATGAACAAGACAAGTAAATATAACATCGTGTAATTGCCAGTCAACTTAGTATTAACAATGGGATTATTAGTTACTAGCTGACCCAGCGAACTTCGTATCGCCTCGGATTCAATAAATGTTGTAATAAACCTTCCAAGTTTGACAACCTGGTACGCGGTGGTGATCTGGTAAGGGTTTTCTAGCTGACACTCATATATTTGGTTAACTCCTACCCAGTTATGATAACTCATACCAAGTTATGACCACCTGGTACTTCGAAGGCAACGTTTTTGTCATACCACGTTTTATAGTGACTTGTATTCTCTTTGACGTTTTATGTCACGTCACACGGGAACGTGGTCGAAAGGGATAAAAAGTATCCTATGTCCGTTTCCTGGTTTTAAGCTACCTCCCCAACAATTTTCAGCCAAATCGGTTCAGCCGTTCTTGAGTTATAAAAAGTGTAACTAACACGACTTTCTTTTATATATATAGAAGATAGATTCTTATGACACCCGCGTGCATGGGTGAAGGTTCTATGTATAACTTGGCGTAATTGGCCCTAGATTGTGATCTTTGTTCTTGGTTATAGTTAACTTGGACGAAATACAAGGTGTTCCTTTCAATAACTGTAGGATATTAATGAAGCCATGAAGTCACAAAAATTAAGGGATATAAAAAAACCATCAAAAACGAAAAAAGTAAATTGTAGCTCCAAGTGTCTAGTTTTCAGATACGACCATGTTTTTTTTTTATCATGTTTGGGTCTGGAGAAATCCCAAGAAACTACCAAAAAAATAATTTTCCAAATTTTTTCTCGTCTTAAAAAAGGTGTACGGGCTTCAAAATTTTTTTTTCCATTGTTTCACTCACAAGCTCTTTTAGAAAATTTAATGCCCTTTAATTTGACGTATCCAGAATGCCTGTACGATGATTTGCCGCGGAGTTATCGTCAGTCAAAGTAAAAAAAGTACTTTTGAACTTTGACAATCAATAACTCTGGAAATAATGATTGTATAGGAAATTGAAGGAGGGTTTTGGAAACTACACAACATTCTCTATCAGAAACCGTGAATGGCTTTTGTCGAAAAAAAAATCAATTGAAAGCTTTGACTGAAAACTAAAAAACACGCTTCCATTGAAAACCAAACTAAAAAGTACAAAATAATGGAAAAAAAGCGTGGGGTGCTTTTTAAGGTAGGTATTTTTTTATTGATATCAGGCACCCCACGCTTTTTTTTCCATTATTTTGTACTTTTTAGTTTGGTTTTCAATGGAAGCGTGTTTTTTAGTTTTTTTAAACTAATATTTATTTTCTATTTTTTAGGGTGTTTCGAATTTTGAGACGTACGTCAGCGTAGTTTGTGACGTATGTCAGCGTAGTTTTCGAAAACAGTTTTTTTTGCTGTCCTGGTAACCCTGGCAAGGATAATAGCACAAATTAGTTTGTGACGTATGTCAGCGTAGTTTTCGAAGACAGTTTTTTTGCTGTCCTGGTAACCTTGGCAAGGATAATGGTACAAATTTATGTAATTATTGCATTGTCATCGGTCCTTGACAGGTGTGCAAAGTTTGAATGAAATCTGGTCGTTTAAAGTGGGTCAAAATCGCGCTATAAGGAGTCGGTTACAAACAAACATACAAATATACAAACATACAAGTGAAGCTAATATAATGCGTGTAAAAATAGACAAAAATTCGCATAATTAAGGATACTTATTTGGATAACTTGGTATAACTTTGGATAAAATGTATGAACGAAGGATATCGTAGGTAATTTTCAACCTCAAAGTGTCCCCTAAAATCCCTGAAAAATTCAAAGCTCTGCGATTTTTTTTTTCATCGTGCCTCGAAGCTTATTCTTTGTTTTTGCAAAAATCACCATCATGAGCAATTTTTAGATTTTTATTCGTTCTTTCAAAGAACAAAAAAAATTTTTCTCAAAAATCTTAATTTTTTCGATCAAAGAGATGGATTTTTCAAGAAATTTGAAAAAAAAATTCAATAATTAAATTTTTCTAAAACAGCTTTTGAGTGAAACAATGGAAAAAGTTTTTTTGAAGCCCGTAAGCCTTTTTAAGACGAGAAAAAATTTGGAAAATTTGAAATATTATACACACTAGAGACAAAGTTGAATTTTGTAACCTGTAAACTGTAACTAGGTAATTACCCATCCCCCTTAAAAAAATAAAACTGAACATAGCTTACCGGAGCATACTAATACATCGTATACATACCGACCGAAAATCTTTGGTGGCAACTTTTACAGTGTAAGGTACACTGTAGGCAGTCGAATAGATTCTGATCTACATTCGTATATCCACAATTTATCGACAATAGAATACAATTCTCACTGGAGCAACCTTTTTTTTTTTTTTTTTGGATGGGAAATCATCAAATGACTTCTCCCGCTCTGGGCGGAGCGGGAGGGCGTGTCAGACTTTTACTGACTAAAACCCACCCGTGTTCCTTCAGTTGCCCATGTGCCAGGGTCACGGTATCTCTTTAGAACAATCACGTGACCCCGGCAGGCATCGGTCCTAGCAGACCCCTTCAGTGGAGCAATCTATCCTCCGTTTCAAAAGCAGCTTATGCACTGTGATATTGAATGATTATTTCTATTATTTAGTCCCCAGATAAGCTTTCACCGAGAGCTCTATTTATATCTATCTACTATAATAACTAACCAGGGTTTAGAACTTCATTACCAACTATTCCAACCATATCCACAGACATGGCGTATCATCAACTGTTCAAATAATTGCCACAATTACCGACCAGAGGGCAGCACTAAACACTCAGGCTTCTCATGCAAATAAATACAATATACATGACACTGCATTAACAGAGGCCATGACAATGGTAATTGCAGGAAAAATACAGTAATTGCACAGTAGGAGCGGCGCGGGCGCATCCAAGATGGTCGCCAGACGTCGTCGATGGATCTCGAGAAAAATGATCGTTAAACGTAAGTTTTTAGACGAATTTAATTGCCATTTTAACTGTTTTCCGTGTTATGATCGGTTCTAGGAATAGATTGTGAGGTTTTGAAATAGTTGTCGACAGGTTAATGGGTAGATGCCATCTTTAGTTCTTCGCAAACTTCAACGCTTGACTGTAGTTAAGCTCTAAAATTTGCTGTTTTTTTTGTAAATTGCCCACTTTTTACTAGAAAATACGTACAATAATATGCGAAGACTCATTTTGTTTTGCTACCCCGGGCCCAAAACAGGCTTAAGTACAGCACTACTACCAATGTCGACAAAGAAATGAATCCTAGATACAACCTTGCTAGAGGGTCTCTAGGCAAGTAGGGTCATTGTTTTTTTTTTAATTGACGTTTCGTATTTGACATTGAGAGGTAGTAACTACTTAATCAAGTTTGCCTGCGAATTCCTTAGTAAATTAGGGCCTCTAGCCAGGGCTTATAAACTAACGTGACTACTCGCTAAGGGCGCCCCCTGAGGGGTACCGACTTCGGCTTAGGGTGTCGCTGGTAGAGAGCAGCAAAAGACGGGCTGGATCTGTGATTATTATTTAGGGACGAATTTAAAGCTACAGGTTAGCAGCTCAGCTACGGCGCGGGCTGGCAAGCAAAGGTCGGGGGGTAAGACTCTTTGAACTCACAACCTGGTGTTTTTTAGTAATGGTTACAATACTTGCACATCTTCTATAATTTTTAATATTGTAATGTAACCATTGCCTAAATCTAGCCTTTAATATAGGTATAGGTAGAGAATCCTGTCTTCAAATATAACAATCGTAGGTTACCTCTAGACGTTCAATGTAATAGGTACTTCCAAAGCGAATGACAATCGATGGAGTCCCACGTTTTTATTGCCTTACATAAGACCAGCGGTAACCTGTTCTGTTCGAGTTAAATTATATAACTGGTAACACTTGTCGCTACCATTGGCTGTAGGTAGATGAAATATCTCTCACTTACACAGATAATATATGTATCTAGAGATGCGACGAAGACGTTCAACGTAGGATGATCATTCTGCCTCATCACTACTTCTCTAAATTATATATGTCTGTTTGGCGTCAAATTGTCCTAAATGTTAATTGAATATAGAAACTTAATTATAGTCTAGTTAAATTATTTAACTTATTGAAAAACAGTAAAAGTAAAGGGCAGTGGTGGCCCAGTGGTATCGCCCCGAATTACGAGTTGTAGGTCGTGGGTCCGAACCCAAGCAAGCACTTGACTTTGTGTAAATAATTTCATCACCACTGCTCTCAAAACGGCGAAGGAAAACATCGTGAGGAAACCGGCATGTCCTAGAACCAAAATTTCGAAGACATGTGACATCTAACAACCCGCACTGTGCCCGCTTAGTAGATTATAGCCCACTCCCTTTCGCACAGAGAGGAGGCCTGTGTCCCAGCAGTGGACCCCTTCATAAGACTAGTTGTCAGACTTTCGGGCTTCTGACGACTCGTAAGGACTGCCAAAGATCTACTATTCTCAGCCGGGACCAATATGAAGTTGCTTTCGTTGGTCTTGATATGTAAAGTTCACCCGTCCACGAACCAACCTCGGCAAGCGTAGCATAACCTGAACGATCGACCCGTGCGGCTGTTATTAAGTACTTAGCTACAAGCCCCTTAACCTAATACAGTAAGAATCTAATCTGAGGAAAATTTATTGCTTCCAAAATTGATAAATTTGGCATCTTTAGTAACTTGCTATTCCTTTCCCGCCAATCAGATACCTATCCCGTCAGTCAGTTTGTCATAGAACTCTTGTTTACGTTCTTGCGTATCAAATAATACGTAACCGTAAGAATAATCTCTCACAATTCGAATGTTTCTGTATTTAATTGATTCCTAGAGATCAGTACAAATAGATGTAAATAAGTCTAATCAGGGCTGCATCGGTCAGTGACTCGGACCGGTTGGTGATGGAATGTTCAGCAACTCATAATATTGTACTGTATCTACTGCTGTCTCTTTCACTCATGACATCAATAAAGGGTTTTTACCTAGAGAAGTGCTGGTCTGTTATTTTATGTTGAAATTGATTGAAAATAAAGGATATCAGATAAAGAGGGCAGATTAGGGTTGCCATACGTCCGGAATTTTCCGGACATGTCCGGTAGTATAAGTCTTTGTCCGGAATGCGGATGGAATCCTAAACCATCCGGAATTTATTAAATTTTAGTAAAGAGTGAAACTAAAAAAATCTAATATTTTATTTCAAAATAAGGTAACAATGAACATTATTAATTTGGTCAGCGAGGGCGCGAGAAAAATCGAAAATTTGCTTCGTTCATTTATATGCACTATGAATAGCGTCATTAATATTATATTTACAAGAAAGTCAGGAATTTTGGATTATTCCGATCTGTCACCCCGTTTTGTCCCCTTAGGGGGACAGATAGGAAAAAAAAGTTTGATCTGTCCCCCTGTTAGCAATGAGGGGACAGTTCGAACTTTATTCACTCCTTAACGGTTTCATCTGTCCCCCTATCACTGATAGGGGGAAAGATAACACTTTTTATTCCTGTTTGTCCCCCATAGAATTTAAATTAATTCTTAAAAATATTCTACACGTTATAAGCTTACTTTCAAGAATTAAATAAAAGATTAGTGATTTGGATTATTATAACGACCTGTATTTAAATAAATTATAAATATTTCTTTTGTTTCCGTATCTATCAGTCACAGTCCCATAAATCACGTAGTAGGTATTCCAGGTATAATAAGTATAATAACAATCAGTCCTCTGATTTGACTTCATATTACAAATGTTTTTACTAACAATATGTTAACTTTTAGATGAGGAAATGTTCCTAATAAGAAAATTTTACGTGTTTAGATAAAATTGCAGCTTCTATTAAGGTAATTAATTCTGTATTATTCAGGAATGAAGCAAATAAATTCAAGTTTTGACGCTAACAAATAAAGTAAAAAAAAAGTTTTGACGTTTCATTCCTGTAAGAGTTATCAAACAAAAAAGTTAACATATTGTTAGTAAAAATTAACATTTGTAATAAGAAGTCAAATCAGAGGACTGGTTGTTATTATACTTATTACACCTGGAATACCTACTACGTGATTTATGGGACTGTGACTGATAGATACGGAAACAAAAGAAATATTTATAATTTATTTAAATACAGGTCGTTATAATAATCCAAACCACTAATCTTTTATTTAATTCTTGAAAGTAAGCTTATAACGTGTTGAATTACTTTTAAGAATTAATTTAAATCAGGAATAAAAAGTTTTATCTCATCTGTCCCCCTATCAGTGATAGGGGGACAGATGAAACCGTTAAGGAGTGAATAAAGTTCGAACTGTCCCCGCATTGCTAACAGGGGGACAGATCAAACTTTTTTTTCCGATCTGTCCCCCTAAGGGGACAAAGCGGGGTGACAGATCGGAATAATCCGGAATTTTCATCAAATGTCCGGAATTTACTCCGGATTTCGATTTTTTAAATCTGGCAACTCTACGTGGGATTGTTCTCCATAAATACGGTAGCAAAAAATATAAACGTGATTTATTTTGAAAAGAAATATAAATATTATTGATTGTAATTAAAGTGATTGTTTATTTGGTACCCGATGACTGCGAAGCAAAAAAGAGGGTTATCATTTTGAGCGGTATGTAAGTATGTTTATTCATCCGCTCTCTCATAACTTCTAAACCACTTATCATAATTTGACAAATGAGGTATCGATGAAAGCCGATCTTCGTAGTTATAGGCTAAGTGAAGTCACATTAAATTAAATATGGCGCCCTTTAGAGGACATAAAGTCATGAACTTAGCAACTTTTTTTAGCCAGGGCTTTCAGATACTTTTTAGAACGTGGTTTTTCAGTAGTCGGGTTTTAGTAGTTTTTGAACTTATTTTTTGAGAAATATTTTTTCAAAAGACCTTAAGTATAGACAATGGTGTAGATTTCTCCATGACGCGGACGTCCAGAAAGGGTCACTAGTTTCGCAAAAATCATACGAACACGCTTATATTTTAAGAGTGTCCAATTTACCAGTTCATAAAAGCACTTCTGGGTAGCGATCCTTGGTAAGACAAATGTCAAAACATCATCAAAATCAGAAGATTTTAATTTAGGTCACTATTTCACCGCTTGTCAAGATAACTTCATTACTTCAACTAATTCTTTTTATTTTTAATTGGTGTCCTCTACGTTTTATTTACTGTTTTTAAGAAAAGGACTGGGTATTACCCTATGGCTTAGTAGGCAACTGGTTTTGATCGGTCGTTTGTCGGTGTCTCAGGTAAGTACCCGAGAACATAACATGCATGAACGATCATTACGACAGACGATAAACACAAACAAGTGGTGGTAGGTGGGTATAATGAAGAACTTACTGTAATGGTATTCATATACAGGTCAAATTAAAAAATACTGGTACACAGCTGCATCCGGTTAGACTGGAAGCCGACCCCAACATAGCTGGTAAAAGGCTAGGCAGATCATGATACAGGTCAAATTAAATAAGCTGCCTATTTGCCAAAAACGCACATGTTAAAAAAAAACACAATAAACATTTATTTTCATCTCTCGAAGACCGTAGGCTAATTCCAGTAATCATCCAGCTGTTTTTGTAATTTTTCGTGAGAAGTTTTAGCTAAATGCCTAATTCTTACAGCTTTGGAAACCTATGTCCCACAACAATTAGACGGCAGTCGATGTGGGCTGTTAAAAAATCAACGTAGCCACTAAAACCACCAAAAATAAATTATCTAAACTGCATGGCCAGTTTCGAGGAAAAAAAAATGAAACAGAAAACGTACCTGTGGATCAAATTGAGTGCTTTGATTTGATTATTTAAATATTTAAACCTGGAATTCCAATTTTAAATCATCATTATAAAGATTTTTTCACATACGAACAACAAATACAATCCGTTACACGCCTAACGTTTCGATAAATAACAAAATTGATACAGTTTCTATGCGATTTCGAAACGCGCCAATTTGGCGGGCATCCTTTAATTTGATAGAATTACACAAAGCACTTCCCCAACCAGTTATTTATTGCTCAACGGTCATTAGGCATGCACATTAAACACAATTATTTATACACGGTAATGTAATTGTGGCCCAGTGTAGAGACAATTTTTCAAAATCCTTGGCTGAATTGGTGCTTAAGGCAAATATTGGTGGCGTTAATTTCAAATGTCATGGCGGCCATGTCATTTTTAAAATCAGTATTAACTATTAAATAATCATTTGGGCAGCCTTGTATAATAAATCATGAATATGAACCTTATATGGGAGTCATCAATCGTGAATATGAACTCCCTAAATAGGAGTCATAAACCACCTTGTGTTGCACTGTTTTGTCCGCCTATACTTATGTCAGTGGCATTTTTCTTAAAATTTTGCTAACGTCATTTTGAAATCCAAAGAGTGTGAGTGGCCCAAGATGGAAGATGATTGAAAATTACGTTTTAATTTTTGAAATATGTAGGTACTACTACTACTAAGAAATTTATTTATTTACTATAGTTTTTCAAAAGGTACACTGAATTCGTCTATCCACCGTGGTTGGTTCGCTGATGGGTGACCATCTTTACATACCTACCCTATCCATACCCCTCCGTAAATTCGGAAAGCTACATACCATGACCTCTCCGTACCTCGGAGACCACGTTAAGCCGTTGGTCCTGGCTGTCATTTGAGGATCTTTGGTTTCGTTACTGGTCATCAGAAGCCCGAAAGTCTGACAACCAGTCTTACCAAGGTGTGTTACCCAGTAACTGGGTTGAGGCAGTCGCTACATATAAAATACTGGCATTCAGCTGCATCCAGTTAGACTGAAAGCCGACCCCAACATAGTTGGGAAAAGGCTAGGCAGATCATGACTCAATTCGTCCAACCCTCAGAATCTACAACGACACAACGACATCCTGCGTCACATTCGCCATTACAGACACAACTCACGCGCACAAAGTTCAATCTTGACATACTCAACGATGAACAAACAGTTGGCCATACAAATATTTGTCCTGTTGAGGAAACAACGCTTATGCCTTAAACGTGATAGCCTTGGATGTGAAACACCTTGGTCAGTTTCAATAAAAGGTTTCTAATGAACATTCAGTTGGAAATGGTCTTTAATACGGATTCAAAGACAAAGTCACGATTTTTTGAGTAACAGGGAATGGTCCTAAACGCCGGAACTAGGGACGGTCCTTCCAAAATCGAGTGTCCTAATTGGAGCAGGATATGATGTAATTTTAAACAGCCTGTGAGGTTGTGTTTAACCAAGTGATCCTTGTGCCCTTGGTTCTGCGGTTGTGTCCTTGCTCAAAATAATCTGTGACGGTTGGATAAGTCCAGTATCAAGTGGTCACTGCGTTGTCAAACATAACCCCATCGGATCATGGGGGACGGTTGAGTTCGATTCTTATGCAGCTTTAAAAATTGCTCGCGTTTTTAAACCTTCACGAAATACGACTGTATTTTTGAACTCCTTACAATAGTCTTTAAAGAGTAGAAACAAGCTTTGGAGGCATTAAAAATCTTTGGTATTGAAAGTACAGTACGTATAAACAATTATCAATGTCAAATAAGCATTATTTATCGTACAGCACAGTCACGTAAATGGGCTGTATCTAAGTAGGTAAATAATGGATAATGTTTCTAAGTGACAGTAGGTAAGTACAGTAACCTAATAGCTGAATGGAATCCCGATTGGAAAGTTGTCCCAAACCCGTTGCACAATAGATGAAATCACTCTTAACAGTAGTATTTCTAATTTCGAGTTATGGAGAAATTCCTCGGTTACTTGATGAAATAATATTTCACTAACAACATAATTTAATGAACTAAAGGTTATTTCGAAGCTTTATATTTCTGATGTCATTAGTAGAAAATATATATTTGTCATTTTCAAAAAAACTGCTTCTATTACTTTGTATTTCATTGCTTGTTCTAATATGTTTTTACATAGGTAATAGTTAACAAATATATATTTTTTTAATATACGCCACACATGAGCCATTTTCATGGACTTGTATAATAAAGTGATAAAAAATTAATACGTGACACGACTTATATATGTATATTTTTAAAGCCACACTATTGAAACCGTAATGTGAAGGCACAATCCCTTAAATCGACAAAATATCAAGGCTGAAAACTTAAAACTTCTTGTTCAAATGAACTTTAATAACTTGTTGTCAGAGACCGTCTGTTTTTGGAGGTGAACGAGTGAAACACTGTTATTGTCGTTAATTTCGTCCCTTTTTAGTAACGGCGGGTAAATTGTCGCCATTTTGGAATTCACCATCTTTAATTTTTGGTTGATGTGACATTTGTCATATTGTCGAATTTCCGAGAGGTTTGTTGCTGGGCCTTTAAAAATAACAAAATTATAAGGTAATAATAAACATAAACATAAATTAATTTAATTCACGAAGTAGGTGACTTTCGACTGTATTGCAACGACCTCTTTTTATATTAAGAAGGAACACACTATCAATCATAATCTGGATCAACGTGAATAATGCAATTCATGTTGTTGAACTGTCAAAATTACCGCCATTCCTATTGTATTACGCAACTTTCCCACAGGCTTGCCAACTGCATGTTAGCGATTTTGGAGCATGAAATACTTTTTCCTCAAAAGTCTATTAGGTCCTAGTCTTAGCACTCTTCAGTCCTATACCTAATCTCCCGTGGTATTTTCTACCGAAAAATGGAACCTTGTTCCTTGTCTATATCATAAAGGGATATCTGTGCAATTCAGCTCTCTAGATTGTTTGGGCTGGTCGAGTCAGTCAGGACTTCAGAAGAGTATTGATGATCATAATATGGATCGTAAATAAAGCTCAAACGCTTTTTGCGTCTTCTTTGGCTTACTCTACAAAGTAAAGTCTCTATGGAGTTATTTCCTTAACTCCATGGGTTTATGGAAATTGATGGGTATATTTTATGGCTCTATTCCATTGTGTGAAAGATACAATGTTTTGCACCAATCATGAGATTTCCCATATATTGTAAGCAACGTTTTAAGTATGCAATTTACTGCATCTTGTCATATAACTTTGCATATAGGTACCCCTTATAGTAATGTGATAAAACCATTGAGATTATTATAAATCAATTAACTAAACTAGGGATTAAACACCATTTAAGTTCTCAAAAATAAATAAGGATTTAACAAGATAGGTATATCAAAAAGAAATTAAGTGTGAGATATCACATTAAAAAACGTAGTGGGGCTGATTGATGTCGAAACCGAAGAACCAGATATCATGGCGTAACATGAAAGAGGCCCCAGCACAACAGCTACCAATACTGACAGTAATAACATCATTCATATGCCCTGCAGGCTGCACCTACCATGGAAGTTCGAGCGCCAAGGCCCTTTACAACGGCACTCATTAATTTAAATTCGAACGTTGAAGTGACGTAATGTTTTGACCACAGATAACATACGCCCCACAGATGAAAAAGGTCCCGGCAAGTGAAAGGAGTCCGTATGCTTGCGTAGTGCCAGTTATTATGTGATTACATAACGTGATGCCGGTATCAAACCAGTTAGTAACTGGGACGCGTTGAAATGGTTCATTTTAAAAGAAAAAGAAAAAACAAGGAATTTGGTAGAATTTCTCAATCGTGCCTCTTTATTTGAGAGCGCACGTGCGTAGTTTTGAATTAGATTTAACTATTTATACTTTGATCGAAATGATTTTATAAAGTTGAAGGCGGTGAAAGAATATTTTGTCGATGTTGTGTAATTTAAGCTGGCTGGTAACATAAAGATTAATAATAGCCAGAACGCAGTAATCGAGAAAGCTCGAGAGGTCATTGATTTATTCACTAGTATAAGTGCCTTTGTTGACTTTCCGAAGGCATTCGACTCAGTCAAGCAGCCTTAAATATAATATTCCCTTGAATGAGGATGCAAAACATATTATTCATATCATTATCAGAGTCTATTATGGGGTAATTTAATAATTTGTAGTGTAGCACGCCGCAAACTATTTAATTTTTCGTCCTTGACAGGAATGTCGCAAGGGCGCATAATTTATCCACATATTTTCATCACCAAACTGGATATATGGTGAAGTGAGTTCCGATGAAGTATTCAGTATACTCACTGTGCACCTAATAATAGATGTCAGTCGGTACCGTACATTTATGTTGAAGAAAATACCTCTGCCTTAGGTAATACTGATAGTTAGCGCATATTTTGCGTAGGTAAGTACATACATACCTCTGCCTTGCGACATATTACAGATGACTATTCAAAGAATTTCGCGTCATTAATGTTATGATCATCTCTTAAATACACGTGTATATCATCCGAATATAATAAACATAAATAAAACAGCGTAATATCAGAAATATTTCATAAATAATAAATAACCATTTTATAGCTCATAATTGCATTCATCATAAACCAAGGATCAACAAAGCTAAGTGTAAATATTGACATAAAAATAATGGTAGAGACGCACTTTGCTATTTTGCATTCAAACCATAGCTGTGTACGATGGGTAATGGCTACTGAATGTACACACAGCAAAAACATTAAGTTGGTATGCAAAGAAGAAACAAACATCACATGACATCACGCCTTGTTGTTCCAAAGGGATGGGCGGAGGTGTACCTATAATACAACCACATTTCGCCAGTAAGCCTACTGCCGATTGCAGACTCCGGGCTACTACTGAGAAATTCCAGACAGAAAAACCCAGTAACATTGATCTGATAGTCGAACCCAAGATCTCATGCTTGCTAGGAGTAGCACTTGTGACCATTGGAACAACGAGGCCGCAAACATAGATTTTGTCAAAAAAGGGAAATTTGGATGACCTAATGGATGAGCACGGAATCACGGAAAAATCGGTCTCGGATGGTCCAGATCTCAATACGTCACACTACGTTTTCCGATTGACGATCACTCGTCTCTCCAACGGTCATCGCAATGGATTCTGTTTTGACAGTTCACCCACGTTCATAGCGTTATTTACGTTGTTGAACAGACTAATTTTTCATCCTGTGATACAATGGATTGGCAATATCCTTCAAAACTCTCGTATTGTTATTGAAAGTGTAAACACACTCGCATCTGACACTATAGATAGAAGAAGACCTAAAATCACTCGTTTCATCAGTTGCAAACTCGCAGTCCTCTTTTAAGACATTATCTTCACAACACGTCAAAAAGACATTTGTTGATAGGCAAGGACGAACGCGTTTGATCAAATGTTTCAAAATCATACTTCCTTACCTGCCAACTTATGTCCTTTACCAACTGTACAACGATTACCTCATTTCACACATAGGCACTTACATGCGGCACGCAAACAAGGCTGGTCCATTTAGTTATGTTTAGAAATATTAAGTGGTCAAATCTTGGTCGTCTGTTGGTGTGTATTTCATCATTGTTGCTCGTAAAACTCTGCTGTTGAGCTCCAACAAATTAAATTATATGGCCAAGATCGTTTCAACACTTATGTGTGATATACTACTACTCGTGGTCGGTGTGGCGCCCAACATAAAGAATAGCACCATCCCATTTCTTCCTGTTTCTAGATTTTACCAGCATACTCCGATCGCCAACCCGCCTGCCAAGCGTGGCGATTATGGCACACCCCCCAAAAGGGGGGGAGGCCTAAGTGCAGCAGTGGACGTCTATTGGCTGAAATTATGATAGCATGCTACTGTATAACCAACATTATGAAATGATATTTAGTTTAAAATGTTTTACAAGTAAACAAAGACGGACGTAATCATGTTTTTTTCTTTCTTTAATTAGTGTTGATAATTACATGCAACAAATATTAGTGTCACAGGGGCTGGAAATTCTAAATTTTGACAGTTTACGTTACATACTTTGATAGTTAACAGAACTTTTGTAAGTAGTCAAATAATAATTACGTCGTATCCCTATGTAAGTATTTTGAAGTGTGTTCATTAAAATAAATGAAATAAGATATGCTCAATACTGTACTCAAAATATATTATGTCGTATCCCTATGTATTTTACTGTGTGTACATAAATAATTAGAAAAAAAGAAATACTTATAAATACAAAAAGAAAAATAAATGTGCATTTGAAAGCCTTATTGAAGAGGGCAGTCCCCTAACTGACGGAATCCTTCAAGGTTTTAAAGTACACTTGTATTAGAACCGCCAACGCAACATGCTAGTGCATATTTCACAAACCGATAGGATTTTAGACCATTCAGTTTAGTGTTATATTAACTTCTGAACATCAGTCATCTTGAATGATGGTTGCAAGTCGTGCTATTTTAAAACCGGTTTCTGCGAATAATCGTTATTAGCTATTCATAATTATTTCTCGTTAGTTTAAGTTAATTATTTACCGTCCTGACAGAGTCGATGATTAACATCAAAGTTAAGACTGGTTTAAAAAATTATTCAACTCTGTGGGGCACAGAGGTTGTTCGTTGTCGTGTTGTGAATTTGTTTTCGTACTTTGGTCGAATTAAATTAGCTGCAAATATTTCTTGCATTATTATTATATAAAGATATTATTTCTGCACTTCTCCATATGAATTTTAATTGTGCCAAATTTCATACTCCTTCGTCAGCGTAATTTTCTTAAAAAGGTTTACAACGTTTTTTAAATCACATCAATTTAATTTGGACAACAAAGATCCATATCATAAATACCTTACAGACTAACAATATATAATAATATACATACAAATAAAAACGATGTAAATACACAATTCACGTATTAATTGGTACTAGTGGTCATCTAGTGGTCTAAATTCGACCACAGTCCATAAAATTTTTCATCTATACTAATATTATAAAGCTGAAGAGTTTGTTTGTTTGATTGAACGCGGTAATCTCAGGAACTACTAGTCCGAATTGAAAAAATATTTTTGTGTTAGGTAGTCTATTTATCGAGGAAGGCTATAGGCTATATAACATAACGCTACAACCAAGAGGAGCGGAACAGTAATGAAAAATATTGCAAAAACGGGGAAAATCGCACGGGTAGGCGATTCGACGCGATGGGAAGGGTTGGAGGAACAAGAAATTTAACGCGGACGAAGTCGCGGGTAGAAGCTAGTCCAAAATAAACAAAAATATTAGTTAACTGTACTCCTTTTCCATATAAACTATTTCTGTGCTAAATTTCATACTCCTACGTCCGAAAATTTTGTAAAAAGGGGTACAATGTTTTTGCTTCCAATATACGTAGATACAGCATGATCACAAAAACGCATTCGCTCGCTATAAACCTGCCACAATTGATTACGTTACGCATTTATTAACCAACGTCTTCACAGGAAATTACAATTGACTTTTCCGTTAAATACTGTCATGAAAATTCATTGACATACATGGTTTATATTTCCTGGGTATTAGCAAAGTAATAACAGTGGAATTTATAAGAACAACTGCCTCGGTGGTCTAGTGGCCGCAAGCACTACTGCTGAGTATGAAGTCCTCTGTTCAATTACCGGTTGAGGAGAGTGTTATAGGATTTTTCTGTCATGGAATTTCTTAGTAGTAACCCGGATTCTGGATTAAAGCCCGGTTTATGGCAATAGGCTCGCCCCCTATTACACATTACTGGCGAAATGTAGGTGTTCTATAGTCGTGATGCTATTTTACAATGTACTCAGTAATCTTATTTCTGGACATCAGCTAGGCGTGTTACACACTAGTTCGGGTCCACATAATTAGCACAGCCAGGCGGAAACATCAAATATTAAATTTCCTATGTAGTTATTGCTTCGGATCAGTTTTGTTATTCAACAAATTCTGTGGAATCTCATGCACAAATTCCGGCCAGCGATCAAGTGTGTACACACGGCTACATACTGTGACTACATATCAAGCTATACATTTCCAATTTTAGCTGTCCTCGCATTTTATAGACTATTCGTACAGAGAGGAGTCAGCTTATACTGGAATTTTTAGCTTGACCTGTGGCCGTGCGTACCACGCCTTATGTATGTATGACTGTGCAGTTTGACAAATAAACGCACATTTACTTTATTTTGTTCTGTAATGCTCCGCCTATCAACATGCACTTTAATACTTAATATGCTAATTCACTTGCAGACGGTAATAATATCGTTATTAGTCCATGTACATTGTCATGGGCCTTTCCGTGGACAATAACAATGTAGAATTATTCTGAGTTACGACATGATTATGGCTAGAGATCGCAACTGTTGACGTTTTAATAAGATAACTATTTACTGGAATTGATACTGGCTGTTTCTAGCTAATCCTACCGACTACATTTTTTATTAGGTGTTAGCTTTTGCGCGGCTTCGTCCACGTAGAGGTCAGTACGATAGGCTATGGAATTAGTAAGTACCTACTAGATTGGCAAATTGATGAGGGCCAAACAAAATGTGTCATGCAATTAGGGTACGGGTGCGGGTTTAAAGTGCTCACTGGCTACTTTTATACATACAAGATACAAGTTTAAGACCACAAAAAGGAGTAAATGAAAAGAATTACGTATCTTAACGATTTACTTAAGCTATGCTAAAGCTACATTATTGACTTTAAAATTAACTTGAAACGCGGAAAATCAATGTAGGTAGGCTTAACGAGTGTTAACCAACTTTCATTGCTGACCGCACAGGGAAAGGTTATCTCAGGTGCGATCATCCTTACTAATATTATAAATTCGAAAGTAACTTTGTCTGTCTGTATGTAAGTCTGTCACGCCTAAACCACTGAATACTGATAGATAGCATCTTGGGGAAGGGTATAGGCTACTTTTGATCTCAAATGAATGTTAATATGTATATTCATTAATTTCAATAAGAATTGACATCCAGGCGACCGGAACATAGTTTTCAGGACTTCCTCAATGTTTAGGAAATCTCCTATAATGCTCATGAATTCTGGTAAGAACATTTAATTATGGCGGCATCTACTTTACCATAAGCGAACTGCCGAACTCCCGCTCTAGGGTGGAGCGGAAGGGCGTGTCAGACTTTTACTGACTAAAACCCACCCGTATTCCTTCAGTTGCCCATATGCCAGGGCCACGGTATCTCTTTCGAACAAATCTCGCAACCCTGGCAGGCAACTTACACACCTTTACACCCTATTCTTTATACTTTTATACTGGTAACCGCGAGTACGAACATCAGAGACGCCTTCATGCAACTTTATCAGTGTGATGTCATCATCAAGCTTTCCAGCTACCACTTTACAGCCAGCCAGCACCCAGAACTTCAATGGGTAACCTGTCCACCGGCTTGCAGCAAACACGCATACCTGGTTTTCGCCCTCTGCTTTATCTGTAACCTTGGCACGGCACACTGCACTTTCAGCCAGTCAACAAGAAGAGCTTAAATCCTCTCCTGGTCACCGCCAACCATCAGCCTCGACCCGGCGCTGCACTACGTCTGACGCACTGGAGCATAACGCAGCGCCACACTGAGTAGCGAGTGCGTTCGCAGACAGTTCCGATTCACTGACTATGCAGATCCCGGTTCCGACTCACTGCAACCTCAACTGACGTTGGCAAGCATCGCAAGATACAAGACTTAGCCTCTCAGCCCAATATTGCCCTCTGGTCTCTGGAAACTACTACATAGTGGCTTCTCCATCGCCATACGAACTATGCATCACAATGAAGTCACGTAAAACCTGTCCTGCCATCAATCGTCAGTAGTCAGGGTAGTAACTCACCAGACACAAGACCAGTCTGGTCGGAAGATCCTACCTTTTGTATGGAGGATGAGTGAACTTTATACCCACTTCCATAAGGAACAGGGTACAAGCTTTAAAATCGGGCAAATGTGTAAAGAGGTGTGATACCTCTATAAAAGTTTTAGATTTTTTTCTACAAGTTTTTGTTTTAATATATTTGGTTTTTTTCGTATAGGGGTATCTTACCTTTATACTTTTAGCTATACCTAATCATAATCAGCCATATTATTCCTACAGCTGGGACACAGGCCTTCTCTCTTCGAGACAGATTTTTAGCCATTCCGACACGTTAAACAATCTCTAATCCGTAACTTTTCCGGATTTAAAGCTTGTATTTACTCAGACAGTAAATGACTCAATTAAATAACAAAAAATTCTAATAAAATTATTGTGCTCTGACTCATAATTTTATGTGAGAAAAACATAACCCCGTCTTTGCAACTGCGCGGTCGAGTCAAAGCCACCTCTAAAGCAGATTCCAAGTTTTCAAATATCATTGTATCTTATTCAACTAAAATATGGCATTCATTGCAAATCAATTATGCATAATCTATTCCGGAAAAAAAAAACCAGGAAATCCGGAAATCAGGTGTGTCGCAGTCTATGCGGCAGAATAAAATTGGGGAAAACCAAATGAAGGGTGCACAACCTGCCCTGGCTGCGGTCCGTAGCTCCTTGCCGAGATCGGGCCAAGTTGATGAAGAGGGTTTCACGAAAGTGGAAAGGAAGAAGAAGAAGCCCTGTTCACGAAACCAGTGTGGTACAGCTCCGAGTGGACCCAACATGCTGCTGCGCCCTGCTGTGCCTACGACGCAGCTGTATATTTCACGTCTGCATCACTCCACCACGATTGAGGAAGTTGTGCAGTACTTAAAAGTAAAGACCAATTGGACTCTGAGGGTCGAAAGGTTGGAATCGCGCCACAACATCAATTTTAAGTCGTTTGTGGTACGAGTTCCAACCCACCATCTACAGACCTGCTTGAGAGAGGACTTTTGGCCGAAAGGTGTCTTATATCGTCGTTTCCGAGGACGGTTATGCGACACCACGCAGCGGAACACGACGCCGTCATCATTACGTGTTTAGTGATAGTTTAAGTTTTGTTTTTATAAAATATGTATTAGTTTATAGTTATTGTTTTATATTATTTGTTTACTGTGTTTTTATGGGCCTAAGTTGCCTGAAATAAAGGATTGTATTGTATTGTATTCCTTTATAATAACACTAGATTTTGCCATCGGCTTTGCCCGCGTGGAGGTCGAAAATTATCCTGCAAGAACGTATAACCGGGATAAAAGTACTCTATAAGTTAATCCAGCTTATGAACTATCTGTGTGCCAATTTTCATCTAAATCCGTTTTATAGTTTTTGCGTGAAAGAGTAACAAACATCCATACTCACAAAGTTTCACGTTTATAATATTAATAGGATAGGTACTTAACCAATAAACTTCATATACCTACCTACCTTAACTTAGTAGGTAAGTACCTAAGTAATAAATAAACCCACTACCGACAAATGATTGCTGCATTCCCAGCCAAGCGTTGCAAAGTGGCAATAGACACTGAGTTCATAAAGTTATGTGCAAGCCACCGTAAGGCGCACAGCCTGTTTAAGCTAATTATTGCAAGTACTTGCAAGTGTTTGCAACTTGCGCACACGCTGCAAGTCTAATTGCTGACTCATTATATGAAACAACGGCTGTAAAGTGCAAGAAGATAACTGAAGTGGATCAGTTACAAATTCGATTTACATAGGTCAGAAAAAAATACATCTGTCAAAAAATGCAGTTGATTCGATTTCGGAGGAGATTCCCCGTTACATCGTCTAACGTTAATGCAAATTATTTATTGAGTCAATATTTATTTTTTATTTTTGGCAACGCACCCTGATTGCGTAACACAATATCAATCAGAATCTGAATCATTTTGAAGTATATTGTTAATCCATCGCGGTGTTTGTTCGAAAAATTTGTTTGCTAAAAAATGTTGACCACGTAATGAATGTTATGGAACTGTCTAAATGAAAACCATGCCCACTGTGTTACATTAGTACCCTGATTGTGTCTAAAACGAAAAATAACACAAAAAACTTTTTAACAAAAAATTAAACCACCGAAAAATCTGAAAACAAAAAATAAACCTTAAAATTATGAGTCGGCGCTATGAGTGATATTTGTTCATTAATTTTTCAGCCCCGACTCAAAATTTTACGGTTTATTATTTTTTGCTTTTAGGTTTTTTCGGCGGTTTAATTTCTTGTTAAAAAGTTTTTATTTTATATTTTTTTTGTGGCTTATAGTATTAATAATACTTGGCAAGGTATACCCTATCCAATAAAAAAAGAATTATCAAAATCGGACTACTCTGTATAAAGTTATTCGTGGTTATACATTACAATCAGTGAGTGAACAATCAATCATCCCCTATTTTCTGACCCTTAGAGTTTGATTTTGTTTTCCAAATTTATATGGGACCACCCTCGGAGTATACCCTTTCCAATAAAAAGAATGATCATAATCGGACTACTATGTAAAAAGTTATGCGTGGTCAAACAAAAAAAAAAAAACAAAAAAAAATATATACGCGTCGAATTGATAACCTCCTCCGTTTTTTTCGTCGGTTATAAAATTGCTAAATAATTGCCAAACGGAAGTCCACTGCTGTGATGGGTTGACTGATTTATCAACAGCAAATCAAATCACTTGCCATGCATTTGATTATGACACGTGTCGTTTTTTCATCATTGTCCTGCTCTTACATGGATTGCCACCTGGGGGTAATCCATGTAGGGCGACTGGGAATATTCGCAATTAATTAGGGGTCGGCGCAACATGTATGTTTCTTCCACACTTCTCTATTAGTCGTCATCGTCCCTACTTCATATTATTTTGAAGATATTTTTCCTTATTTTGAATTCTGAGTTTGTCAGTTTTGGACGTAAATACTCGTAAAAACCTTTTGCATTCCAACAAAGATTATATACCTACGTTCTTACGCAGTACGTCATGTACGGAAGTTTTTGTTCCTTTTCTTTTATTTTTAAATAGTTAATTTGCCCTTGAAATAACAACTTTAAAATAATTAATTTTGAATATGTTTATGCTTTCTATAAAAGTGAGAGTAGGTATTTCGGTCTTAATGACTCCGTAAACACGCTGGCACAATGTATAAATTGTGCCTATAACACAACGGATCAGAATGGATAATCAGCCTATAATGTTCCCACAGCTGGCCTATGGCTGGAGGTGGCCTGACTGTCTCTGGACTGCCCATTATGCGGGCCCAGTGGGTGTTGGTGGATGTCACATATCTTTGATTTTATTGTTCTAGGACACCGATGTTTACCTTCACCGTTTTGAGAGCAGTGGTGATGTGGGGTTAAAACTCTCAACCTACAACGTTTATATCCGTGCCGATACCACCTGGGCCCTGCACCCTAATTGCGAAACGCACAATTTATCAGAATCTGAATGGGATTGAAGATTATTTCTAAACCATTGCGTCATTTGTTCGAATATATTGTCGGCTCAGCAACGTAAATAACGCAATGAATGTTGTTTAACTATGAATATTAAACCAATTCCTACCGATAAAAAGTTCCGCAATTACCCCTCTGGTCACAATGGGTATTACGGAAATTAATATAAAACAAAAATACAAAAAAGTTTGTCTACGTCTCATAAACAAGTTAGGATGTAAATTAGGATTCAGGCTAAGGCAGAAGGCATAGAAATAGGTAGCAGGTAATGATGAATTAGCATAATCGAAACAGGCTGGTCTAAACTCTTTCCAAATTTCTCTTCGCATTTACCATTTAGAATACTAATAGCGACCCACTGTTATCGCCGTCCAAACTTATAGGTAGCTGTACTAAGTGTTTCAGCTCACGTATGTTCTTCCTGACTTCACGATGAAATTAAATGTGTTCTTAACAGTTAAATATTGAATTTTGAACTTTAAATTACTCAATGAACATCGAATACCAAGATCCGGAACAGCATACACACGACAAAGAACTTATTGAGTTTACACACACAGGCACACACCTCGTCCACAGCTGGGTCACTTTCTCTAGCAACCTTGATTCCTTACCCCGAGTACGTTAACACTAGCTACGTAAAATGATGACAATTTCAACAATATACTGTTAAACTTTTACTTTTTACTGATTTAAAAGAAAGTGTTAATCATGAGGAATAAGTTCCGAGATTTTCCTCCATATTTCATAACGTAACACATCGCTTGATTATATAAAAAGATTTATTACTTGCGGAACTTGCATAAGTAATTATTTTGTTTAAATATTTTTAAACTAGTACGTTACTTTTTAAAGGTTGGTAGCTAAACCAAAAAGTTGACTTACCAAAAAATCCGAACGGAAGGAAATAGAAAACAAAAATGTCACAGATAATCACAAAAAGTCACTGTCACTGAATTTTGGCGCGAAACCGCGCGGGCACACAATCACTTTCTTCTTCAATTATTTTCAGAATTAAAAACGAAACACAACAAACAATTTCTACACGAGTTGGTACTACGGTCGCCACGTACGTTACGGACTGTGGCTTCGCCGGTTGTGGTAAGACGATTTCTTGTTTACACATCAAACCGAGAAACTCGAACTAACCGATCGTGGGGAAAAGTTATTGATGCAAACGTATTTCCGCATTTTCACAGTGTCGTCTCAATATGGCTGCGTAATAACGTTAACAAACCATATTAACGTTATGTTGTGTCGCAATAGTTGTCTTGTCCGTTTTCGCAATTATGCCGTGCGGGTAAGCAAACATTTACGAGATGTAGGTAATCTTCGGACAAATCGGTATGCGAAAGAGTACGAGTACGAAACCACCTGGCGTTATGTGGCTCAATAATTGCTCTAAACTTTTAAAGAAGATAACAATGATTTAACCACTCATAGATACAGAGAATGATTGAAGTTTTGAGACGCTTTTCACGTAGCAGCGCGCAGCGTCTGCAGCGAATATTCTGTTAAAACCACTACACTCAAGAAATCTGAATTAAGCCCGGTAAGTTAAGCCTAGATTAGTGTCTGAGTAGATAGCGTGTCTGAATGTATTCACGTTTTGAATAATGAAAAGATATAGAAAATACGAAGATATAATATAATATAACCGAATAATGAAAACATTTTTTTCGCTTATTTCACACTGTCTTTGATGCCATTTCACGTTAGTTGGCACTCTTATTTATATCAAAAGCGCCTATAAAGTTTGAATGGCAAACCGACCGTCTAATATATAGGTACATATAGTATAAGTACCTAGCCAAATAAGGGAAAATAACAATTTCGCATATTTACTTCAATCCAAGAGATTGCAATCCAATCCGGATTTTCCCTCCTCATATAAATTCGAATTTTAATATTAAAATCCGGTTTTTTCGAATTTCAATAAAGCGTTTCTTTGTAAACCTATAAAATAGAGCATGTGACTTCAACCACCTACTTAATAACATTTGAGCGTCAACTACGTGACAAATCTAAATACAGTGTAAACTCCATGTAGGCATGTAACGTCACTCGATTTAACGACAAACTCACTAAAGCGTCGAAATCACTCCATTTAATTGGTTAGCTTATCTTCCATACCATGATACACTCTGTATAGCATTACACCCACTCTCAGTAACGACAACAATTAAATAATAAAAGGTACTTTTTAAGTTGCCAAAATTAGTAAAAACTGCGCAACTGTGTACGTTTCTTTTTTCGCTTTATTATCCTGCCAGGGTCGCGAGATTCTTCAAAAGAGACACCGTGACCTTGGCACATGGGCAACTGAAGGAACACGGGTGAGTTTTAGTCAGTAAAAGTCTGACACGCCCTCCTGCTCCGCCCAGAGCGGGAGAAGTCATTGGATGATTTCCCATCCAAAAAAAAAGAAGCCCGTAATAAGCTCGACTGTCGGCATCATACATACCAAACTTTCTAAGAAATCCGTTCTTTTGTTTACAAATTGGGATTGCTTGCACTGTGTTGTTACTAGGAGTCATGGATTATCTATACGTTATCATATTCCAAGTTGCTCACAAACTTTCTAACTGTAAACATGGCAAGTAAGAGAAAATCAGTGTGTATTGACGGAGAGAAGATAAGTGATGTTGGCAGACGCTTTGGATTTAGTCGCTCTACCGTGTCCACCATATGGAAAAATAAAGAAACAATTCTACAAGTAGAGCAGGATGGTAAATCTTCCAAATAAGAAACCTAAATACGAAGATTTGGATCAAGCTATACTATTATGATTTCACCGACAGCGCCAGCATAATATGCCTATGCCGACATGCCGATCGTGAAAGCTAAGGCTAAGAAGTTTGCTGAAGAACTTGGTTTACTTTCTTTCAAAGCATCAGAAGGATGGCTTGGTATCGTCTGGAGGACACCGTGGACCATACGGTGGAGGTGTGCCCTGCCTGGGCGGAGCACCGCCGTGTCCTTGTGGAGGCGATCGGTGGCGGCGACCTTTCGTGTCCGGCCCTGGTGCGAGCCATGGTACGGAGCGAGAGGCGATGGGAAGCCGTCACCTCCTTCTGCGAAGCAGTAATGCTCGCGAAGGAGGAGGCGGGGCGCGTGAGGGAGTGGCAGTCTCTGCGCCCTCACGTCCCTAGCCGCCGCAGGAGGAGACGCCCCGGGTGTCGGGAGTCAATAGCGGACTCCCGGCCACCGTAGGCGCCAGCTTGCGGGTGGCGAGCAATGGGTAGCTCATCGCCCGGTAAGGACCAAGCTCGGGTCGACGGCGCGTAGTGTTAAACGCGCGCCTCAAAGAGATGTCAGCAGCACTGAATGGGTCTGCTAGGACCGATGCCTGCCAGGGTCGCGAGATTGTTCGAAAGAGATACCGTGACCCTGGCACATGGGCAACTGAAGGAACACTGGTGGGTTTTAGTCAGTAAAAGTCTGACACGCCCTCCCACTCCACCTAGAGCGGGAGAAGTCATTTGATGATTTACCAACCAAAAAAAAAAAGGATAGCTCAGTTTTTTTAAATTTTTCTAATACAGATATTTCTTCTCTTCATTTAACAACAACTCTCTATAACGTCGAAATGTGCACAGTCCTTTGAGTGTCGTTGTATAGAGTTTACACGCATACTTATTTTGTTTTTTAAATAAAATAAAAACTTCAAAAAATTCGGATAGTCGGGATCTGTGTGCGATTATATTTTATAATTCCGGATTTGAAAATAATCCGGATTTTGCAATCCCTAATACTAATATTAAAAAACTGAAGAGTTTGTTTGTGTGTTTGTTTGGTGGAACGCGGTTATCTCAGGAACTACTTACTACTGGTCCGAATTGAAAAATCTTTTTGTGTTGGGTAGCCTATTTATTGAGAAAGGCTACGCTCAAAAGGAGCGGAGCAGCAACGAAAAATGGACGAAACTGGCAGGCTATTCGATGCAACGGGAAGGGCCAAGGGAGCAAAACTTTCACACGGACGAAGACGCGAGCAGAAGCTAGTAATTAATATTGCTTACGGTAAAGCGTCACACTATGCGGCCCGGCAGACAGAGCTCCGGTGTGATCTCATGGCGACATGGCGGATACGATTGTCGCAACCCAGTGCTGGGCACGCCACAATTGCGGCGGTAAGTCCCCTCTTTGAGGAGTGGTTAGAGAGGCGCCACGGCGTCCTCACCTTCTGACTAACGCAGGTCCTCACCAGGCATGGGTGCTTCGGGGGGTTCCTGTTCACGATAAAGCGGGGAGAAACGCCCGGGTGTTTCCATTGCCAGGATCGTCTGGAAGACACGGTGGAGCATACGGTGGAGGTGTGCCCTACCTGGGCGGAGCACCGTGTCCTCGTGGAGGCGATCGGCGGCAGCGACCTCTCGCGTCCGGCCTTGGTGCGAGCGATGGTACGGAGCGAGAGGGCATGGGAAGCCGTCACCTCCTTCTGCGGAGCAGTAATGCTTGCGAAGGAGGAGGCGGGGCGCGTGAGGGAGTGGCAGTCTCTACGACCTCACGTCCCTAGCCGCCTCAGGAGGTGACGCCTCGGGCGTCGGGAGTCGATAGCGGACTCCCGGCCACCATAGGCGCGAGCTTGCGAGTTACCCATTGCTCGCCGTCCCGAAGGACCAGGCTCGGGTCGACGGCGCGTTGTGTTCCACGCGTGCCTCAAAGAGATGTGAGAAATACTGAAGGGTCTGCTAGGACCGATGCCTGCCAGGGTCGTGAGATCTGTTTGAAATAGTTACCGTGGCCGTGGCATATGGGCAACTGAAGGAACACGGGTGGGTTTTAGTCAGTAAAAGTCTGACACGCCCTTCTGCTTCACCCTAGAGCGGGAGACATCATTTGATGATTTGCCACACAAAAAAAAGCCTCACACTATTTTGCACTGAAAACAAGGGATCAACGTCTACCTTTCATTCATGGCTTTTGTGGAAAAGACACTATGAAACTCGATCATTTGCCAATGGAACGAAGGAATTTACTATTTGTCACTGGATTTGACACTGGATTTATGATAGACACCACATTTTTATTACTGGCAATAATTGAAATTTCTAGTCCCAATGACGCATAAATCAGTGACGGAGAGAGAAATCCTAAATCGCGACAAAAGTAAATTCTTGCCGACGTCAGTTAATTGCAATTAATCAATGGCATTCCTACTACAACTTGAGTCGGAGTAGCGGTACTCGAATTGCCAACAGGTGTGCAGAATACCCGTTAGAAGTTTACTCTCTGACTGATTAGCTCCGACGCCAATAAGTTGCCTCTACGAGTGACAAATTGAATTAGGTATGTTAGGTCCACCCTTGGCATTGGCCAGTCAGTCACTACCACCTTACAGAATGGCTGATCAGTGGCGGACTAACAGGGGGGCGGAAGGGGCGGCCCGCCCCGGGCCTCCGGTCTTGGGGGGCCCCCAAATGCCTCCGCGTTCCCCTGATCAAATCCTTAACAAGACTATAAAAATGTGCTTAATACCTACATAATTTCATCAAGATCAAAACACTACAGCCATCTAGACTTTTTACGCGGTACTAAATATTCTTTTAACTTTGCTGAACGCGTCCAGTACGCTGGGGGAATTCCCGTCTTTGTAGCGGGTACTTCCCCACGAATCCCTGAATGAATGAAATGCAAATAATTCACTCTTGTACGCCTACATTTACATTCACTACATTTTATTTACGTCGAAAAATAAACATTGGCCTGGGGGGTGCAACGATAAATCCGAGAAGTAAATCCAAAGGCACTGTTCAGTCCTTGTTCTAATCATTCCTTGAATCTTTGTTGAGCTCATGCATTTGCATGCGTTCCTTCCAGCGTCACGGGTTTTGGAACAGTAGAGAAATTATATTCGTTCTTTTCATCATCTACACAGAGATGGCAATTGCTGAAAGAGAAAACTGGAAAAAAATTAAAACGTTTAACGGATACTCGCTGGAGCGCTCATGACGAGTCAGTAAAAGTTGTAAAAGAAAACATAGAGATAATTGTGAGTAGTTTGGAACATTTTTGAGATCCACCAAAGGAAATCTAGATACAAGATCAGGAGCAAGCTTGCTCATGTCTGTATACCCAGCAGGACCCTACGTTTAATCCGACTGAAAGTTAAATGTTAACTTGCGTAGTATTTAGTATGTACCTTCCGAATCGTATAAGTAAAAAGTTAGTACCTTAATTGTTACAGCGTAATCTTCAATTATATTCCAGCAGCACCCTCCGTTGTTTGAAGTTTTATAGACAAATCTTATGTGGTCCCGTTTAGCGGTGAATTAGTACCTTAAAAATACCTTAGTTTAATTTTAAAATCACGATTATTTAATGAGGAATGCACCTGTAAAACTTTTGTCAAGCCAGCAGGACCCTATTTGGTTTTGAGGCTTTCAGTCCAGACATTCATATTTCTTATAAGCATTTTATTAGTACTTTTCAAATAAACTTAGGTTTAATACAAAAAGTTTGTATTTTAGCTGAAATTTTGTTTTATAAATCTTTTTGTACTTTTTCAGCGACCCAACGTTTCGGTTGGTCGATGTATGAGCTTTCACAGGTTTTAGTACGTATGGCGGCGTTAATCAAAGAAAGAAAGAAAGGATAAAGAAAGAAAGTGTATGTACATCATTTAATAATAAACTCTTATGATATGATCTGTGTATTTAACATCGTTAAAAAATTTGAAATAATAATAAATGATGTACATTATACTTTCTTTCTTTAACTAACACCACCATACCTACTAAAAGCCCTCTCGCTCCGTACCATGGCTCGCGCCAGGGCCGGACGCGAGAGGTCGCCGCCGCTGATCGCCTCCGCGAGGACACGGCGGTGCTCCGCCCAGGCAGGGCACACTTCCACCGTATGCTCCACCGTGTCCTCCAGACGATCATCGCAATAGAAACACCCGGGCGTTTCCTCCCACTTTATCCTGAACTGGAACCCACCGAAGCACCCATGCCCGGTGAGAACCTGCGTCAGGCGGAAGGTGAGGACGCCGTGGCGCCTCTCTATCCACTCCTCAAAGAGGGGACTTACCACCGCAATTGTGGCGTGCCCAGCACTAGGTTGCGATAATCGTACCCGCCATGTCGCCATGAGATCCTGCCGGAGCTCTGTCCGCCGTGCCGCGATTTGTCGCGGCAGCGGAGTTTCGCCTCCTCGCGCCACTCCCACATGTGGGCGGGGACCTTTGCCTCCAGATCCCATGGCGATATTTATCAATTCAAGAAGAAATACGTCGGTCAATGTATGAATGCATAGACCGATTTATACAATAATTGACGACACGATACGGGGCCATGAAACAAATCAATAATATTTTCCAAATTATTGAAACAAAGTTTATGCTAGAAGCTTCAGATGACGCTCAGGCTGTAGCAGTTGTCAATCTGATAGAAATTTATGGTGAATTTGAGGAGCAAGTTTCCCAAGCAATAAAAAGGTACCGCAGGCACGTAAAAGCCACTGATACGAGTATGGACGTTGCTGCCAAATGGAGAGCCCAAGAAATCCTTCAATTTATAATAAAATGGGACTTCAGTGAATCGTTACCGTGTACATAAGCGATATAATATTGATACTTCAATACTTCTTGACCATTTGCATCTCGGTTGCATCATGCGAGAGGAGTTTTTCGAAACTTAAACTAATTAAAAATTATCTTCGATCTACAATGGGTCAAAAGCGACTGGTTAATCTAGCCGTGCTCTCAATAGAAAGAAAAATTTTCAAAGAAATCGATTTCACAGAAGTTATTGAGGAGTTCAGTAAATTGAAGGCACGAAAACACATATAACACGCTACAAAAACTAAAAAACTATCTTTAATTTATTTTATCTATTTTTTTTTCTGTCGATCGATTCGTATTTTATTTTCCTCACTCATATCCATTCCATATTGTAGGTATGTATGTTTATGTAGCCTAATTTAATTCGAATTTAAATTTCACTGAAGCTGGGGGCCTCATTCAGCTTTACCGCCCCGGGCCTCTGACGAGCTTAGTCCGCCAGTGCTGTGGCTGATACGAGAGAAGAAGCCGATTATCGAAAAGATACAAGAAATGTACCTAAATACGAGTACTTCTATACAAGACACTGCAATGAGCTCATTGACAAAGTACTATTAGATTTAAATAGGCATTCTTTAAAGTTTAATACAGACTCCAGAACCTGGTTTTCCGAAGCATGGATAACCTGGGGGCCAATTCATAGGTGACTCTGCCCTGAAGAGCAAATGTAGATCTGTTCCACAAATGATGGGCCACTTTATGTCTTAGGTACCCCGCGTGTCCTATTGTCTGCACGTTACAGGAACTGGTGGACGCTACTGTAGGTGCCATACTCATGGGCCTACTCATTTATCATTTATATTGCCATCGACACACTAAGTGAAGATGATGGGCATTTAAACTACTGGCACATCATTACGGCGTAGCTTTCTTTGGTAAGTATATTGGTTGGTAGGTAAATAAGGCAAAGACTGGACGTGAACATTGGAGAACGAATTGCTGTGGTGGTGATGAAAGTTACAAGAGGCCTATGTCTAGCCATGGATTAAAATAGGCTGAGTTGCTTGAAACGTGTGAAGGAACAATAGAGAAGACCGAATGATGCGATAGGATTAACATGCTTCAGACACAGCAGCAGCAGCGGTGGTGGATGGCCCAGTGGTATCAGCCCCAACTCACGAGTGGTCGTGGGTTCGAACCCAGGCAGGCGCTTTACTTTCTGTAAATAATTTCATCACCACTGATATCAAAAAGGTGAAGAAAAACTTCGTGAGGAAACCGGCATGTTTTAGAAACAAAAATTCTAAAACATGTGACATACCCGCATTGGGCCCGTGTGGTAGATTATGGCCCACTACCTTTCACCGAGAGGAGGTCTCACCCAGCAGTGGGAACAATATAGATTGATTACGATGATGAGCCGAAGCAGCAGTTGCTACTTCGTTGAGCATTTCCGACGTTTGGCTCCCAGATTGGAGCTGGCAATCTAGGGGTCCAAACGAAATCCCATAAAAAAAAGCAGCAGTTGCTCACTGAGATAAAAGGATAGCTCTACAGTTCACACTACAGAACCCATAAAACCCAGTGCCTTGAATACTACCTGAAAAACTGTAGAGTTCTATAAGTAGTGCAACTACATAGATATTACAGTACACCTATTGACAAATAAAATTTCATTCTAGTAGGTGGCCTACAGACCCAGAGGACTGCACTTTAATAATTAGCACAGCCGCAGCCCGGTGCCTGGATTTGTGCGCGGTTGTTGGGTTGGCACTAGACTCCTTCCCTTTTATATGAGACTCAATGAGCAAAACTGGCGAATTGTGCCATATTTATTGTGTACACCTGTGCTCAATATTTCAGGGAAACAAGGCATAATGTTAAGCTATTTATGATTATACTGTATAAACAGGCCACTCATGAAAGCATAAAATTTCTCATATGTTGATTACTGATACGCACAAATCTATATTTTATTTACATAGGTAACACTTTTGAAATTCTGGAAGTATGCAAATATAAGTGTGCGTTTCCACTGAAGCGGAGCAGAGGAGAAAGGAGGAAGAATCAACCAAGTAAAGTCTTTTACTTCTGAGTGCATACAATTTCAGTAAAGGTCACTGTGGTGTGAAATCACAGGTAAAATAATTGTGAAAAGACTGCAAGTTCCACCATACAGCTTCATCACGAAACGCATTATCGAGCGTTGCTTTGTTTAAACGTAAAGGCATCCATAATAAACGCGATGAATCATATGAAAAAAAAAGTCCGAATGCTCATGGGTTTCATCTCAAAAAACGTAAAGAAGCATCATTATAAAATTGAAAAATTATATGCAAAAAAATATTAATTTTATGAATAACAAGACGTGACATAACGTGGTGCAAGAAATAAAGAAACTAGTCGAAACGAACGAAACAAAACGTAGCAAATGTCAACTTCATTTATTAAGGTTATGTTGTCAAAGTGAATTATATTTTCACAATTTCATATATTATTGTGGGTTTTAGAAAAGACCTACAAAGATGTCCTTATTGAAAACTCTGTTGACGCGATACGTTTGTATGTATCTACAAGCTTTGTGTTATAAATACTCCGTTTTTTGTAACCTAAAATGCTGTAATAACAACCTAAATCTTTATTAGACATTAATAATATATATTTGTGTTGTTGTCGTACATCAGTTTGGTTTTAGTCTTGTACCTCTCGTCTCATAGTAGTTTTTGTTTCCGACATTCGTACCTACGTATGTTATTGGTCGACTTGATTTCTTTTCGCACTAATTATCTCATGAAGGTCCTATTTCTAACTCATTTTTACAAATTAAATATTTTCTTTTTTCAGTGCCAAACACATACAGAGCAACAGCAGTGAGGTTTTCATCCACAAATGCACAAATAACAGCCAATGATGACACACCAGTTGAAATGGAAAACCCTTACAAGAAGGAACGCCGCCAGTGCATCCTTTGTAAACTAAACATCAAGCCAGACTACAAGAACATCAGATTACTGTCTCAATTCCAAAGTCCTTACACTGGGCGCATTTATGGGAGGCATATAACTGGTCTATGCAAGGCAAAGCAAGAGTTGGTAGAAAATGAGATCAAAAAAGCACAAAACTGTGCTTACATGCCTTACTATTATAAGAACAAGGCCTTCCTGAAGGATCCCAAGCTGTTTGATCCTGAAAACCCTGTCAGATCCCATCGATTCTAAGTTTTTATAGTTGTAGGGCTGTAGTTGCATTGTAAGGGTTGTTATTGTAATAAATTATGTCTATAGAATTAGTGTTTTATTTATGTTTATCATACAATATACAAACTATAAAGGAAAACAAAGGGAAGAGCTCAATGGGCATCAAAGAATTCATCGACATCGCTGTGGGGGAAAAGTGCCCAAATGGCTGGTAGTGTTGCTATGTTGGATAGCAATTCCGATTCTTTGACTAAAAATGGATGCCAGCCCTCTGGTCACGTGAAGAGACAACCAACCTTGAAATACTTGATGAGCACTCTGACCCCTAATGTTTTAACCCCAAATGGCTCAAACAATCTATAGCTCTCCCAATAAGGTTATATTTGCACCGTTAGAATTTATATGCACCTGCAGCAGCCACCCCAGCACCGCTCGCCATGTTAAAAGATGGGATGGCGTGAGAGTGTTGACACTAGTAGTATCCCATTTCTAAGACCTACCCAACTTCCAAAGCATTATGGTCATTCCGTCTGGCCTCTTCTCACCCTCACGCGTCAAGCCATAGGGTTCTAGGACAGCTGGCACCCCGACAAAGGATGTCATAAATGGTGGTGTAACATGCCAATTTGATGTTTATAAATCAATGGGTTTGTAAAACTATTACAAAATTTTAGAACTGTTGGGAGTGAGAAATTGCAGAAAAAAAAACCTGGAAATAGTTCATGTTGGAGAAATATACTTGACCAGGATAAGGCCCACTAAGGGCTGGTAAGCCTTAGAATAGAATTATTATAGAAACTGAGTAAATTGCCCTGAAAAGTTTATATAGCTACTGTAAACCATGTGAACCATATTCGAAATGAATAAATTACACTCTATCAAGGTGAAATGACTGAATATAAGAAACATACCAAAATAACAAGTTGCAAGAAAGATGAATGGGTGTAATTAAGTTTTTATCCTTTCAATAAACCAAAATAGGTAAAGAATAATAACTTTTATTAAATAACTCTTAAAATAATTAACTATATTAAATAATATCCTCAAATTGACCTAAAATAATGTTAGCATCATTAGGTTCATTAAAACAATCATTATCTGCATCATAGCCTACTAAAGACGGAGGTATCTTTAAAGACTTCAACATTTCTGAGTAATCCATATCTTGTTTGTCATGAAACTTAGTTTTCATAAGATCTAAAAGTTCTACCAAGGCGTCCTGGCATCCTTTTTGCCATTTCTTTATCAAATTTCTTAGTTCTTCCGTATCAGGGTTAATAGACTGAGCTAAAAGAAGTCTTTTCTTTGCTTCTATCCTTGCTTTAAGTTCATCAATATCTTTTTGGGTTATTGAACCTGTAGATTTCGCTTTTAATGGTTTACTGACTTTTTCATATGTTTTTCTTATTAGTATTGTTTTTTTGTTATTATCAAAGTCGTCATCATCATCAAAAGAGCTCTGTGAAGGTGGTTTTTGTTGTAATTTTGGTTTTTCTACTTTAGGTTTTGTGATTTTGTTAGTTTTCATTTTGTTTTTAGGAGATTTTGTGTCTTTTACTTTGCTGACTTGGATTTTGGAAGATTTGTCAATGAAATCATCATCTTCATTCAAATCTCTTATGTTCTCTGCTTTATTAGCTGTTTGTTCTTGTTCAGTTATCTTCTCCTCTTTAGTTTTTGATGATTCTTTATCATTTAATTGGATTAAAGGTGTCTCATCAGAATCATAATCAAATAATGCTTGTGAGGGAGGTTTTTCTTTCTTATCTTTCTTAGATTTGGTATCTTTCTCTTCTTTCTCAGAATCTTCTGTCTTTTTGAATATCTTTCTTTGTATGACAACTATGCATTCTTTTTTAAGATCATTTGGACTTTTTTCTTTAATTTCATAAACAGCATCTGGAGATTCTTTAGAGTTACTTTCAGTTCTATTGGTACAATCATTGCACGCATCAGGATTAGAGTTAGAACTAATTGTAGCACTTTTTGATTCTGATTTCACTCTAGGAGACTGTTTCTTGCTCTTTTTAGATTTCGTCCGCACAGGTGTAGCCACTACTTCTATATTTTCAGTATTATGAGTGTCTACTCTTTTAGAAATATCTTCATTTGTTGTTTTACTATCTTCATTATTTGTCAGTGAAGGGGCAACTATATCATCTTGGGATTTGTTTATAGCCGCTAATAAAGTCTTAGATTTCTTTCTACGAGGCACTTCAACATTTCTAGACGGTGTTTTATCAATATCATTGCATTGGTCAACATCTGTTTCATTCTGGTTAACAGTGGATGCTTCGGGAGTACTTTCAACGTTATCATCCAAAACACGCTGTTTTCGCTTTCTTGGCTCAATCTTCTCTTCTATCACTTCTTGCGTACTACCAGCCAGAGGAGATATAAACGGCGAAGGTCCCTTGTTTCTCCAATTCCTTGATAGACCAAGTCTTCGACATGGGGTTAGTAAAGACTTACTTATACCACCCGGAGTCTTCGGTGAATTAGTAGCATTTGATTTTAATGATGACACATTTTTCATTTTGGTCACCTAGTTGACTTTTAATTCTTTTCATGTAGATATTTTGTTTGTTTTGGAAATATTTTCGTCGTGCGTGATGTGATCTGTCAAAGTTTTTTCATTCCCGCCATCGAATGAATGAACGAAGCACCAAAATAGACAACATTTTGCTCACTCTTTGAGCTCCTCATTCAGTCTGTGCTGCCAGTTTACAAAAGGTTTTAGCCGTATTTCATTAATAGATCCAATTGTAACAAATAAAACTAGTTTTTGCATGCGGCTTCACCCGCGTATTATACATGTAAACCTTCCTCTTGAATCACTCTTCCTATTGATGAAACCATTAAAATCCGTTGCGTAGTTTAAAAGATCTAAGCGTACAGACGCGAGAACTCACTTCCCCGGATGTGTCTTCGCACAGGTTTACCTTTTTTTTTCCTTTCTATTGAAAGGCTATGTGACAATGAGTTGGGAGACGGTGAACTCAAAACCAATGCGCATATTGCTCAGGTAAGTAGACCTAAATCTGCTCTTCACCTAGTGTTCAACCAGGTGGAGGAAGGGATTAACCAAAAAGGCACCTGCCTGACATTGACATTGCCTTTTATAGACATTGAAGGAGCCTTCGACAAAACCTAATATCAGCAGTGCCCAGTGTATCTGATGATTAACGACCTTATCACCAAACTCAACGCCAACAAATATTTTACAATAGGCTATGCAGATGACCTCGCAATCCTTGTTTCGGAGAAGGTGACGGGAACCTCGCTCAGCAAGTAATACGTGTAGAGTTGGTGCAGGGAATCCGAACTATCAGAGAACCCCAAAAAACTCCCCCAACATTATATTATGGCTATATACCGTAGTGACCCATCCTATGATCACCTATGGCACTGTAGTCTGGTGGCCCCGCACCAAGCTAGTTACAGCTTCCAACAAACTACAACGCATGCAAAGACTTGGCATCCACGGGCTGCATGACGACTAATCCGACTGCGAGCTATCGTAGCCATGCCGTTGCTGAGACTACCACCACTCCACCTGTTCATACTCTTTTTCGGAGTCTTCTCGGAGGGGTCAATATACACTTAGCCACACCATTGGGAGTCCATAACACAATGTGCCAGGTCGAATGCCTTGGGAATCACCTTTGCCGCTTCAGCTATCAACCACTCAATCCGCATAGTCTCAGAAAGCATGGCTGATTGGCTGTTCTGCAAGCGAACAGTCACACAGTTAACTCTGTGCTGATATACGACTGCCACCAGCGCTCTAACCAGGTGGGGAGCCTCAATAATATAACCATTCAATGGATCAAAGGACACAGCGGCTCAACACAGATTTTGATTAAACTTCCATCTGTCATCTGCTGATTTTTCAATGCTTCCGTAAACTTCCGTACCTTCTACTATGGCGTTTGAATCCTCATTGGCAACACTTATAAAAATAAAAGGCCCGCGCTCTTCTGTTTCAAAATTATTGCATAATATTTTACCTACGTTATGAAATGATGAACTTTCATTAAATAAGTAGCATCAGTAGAAATTTCAATACATAACAATAAGTTGATATTTAATACAGAAAGTTCATTGCACTGCTCGGTATTAATAATCAAGATTTCCGATAAAAAGTGATAAAACTTCTCCTTAACCGATACATTGAACAGGTTTCATTTCCATTCACTTCAAGTTCATGGAATGCTTTTCATTCACTCGTGCGTGTTTCATTTCATTCGCTCGCCCATCTTTCAAAAATATTCCGTGCTGTAGTGATAACGATGCGATTGTTATTTTAATTTAATAGTTCCGATTCGAAAGCGATAATTAAACGACTGCGTTTAACTGTACAATTCAAGTGCTTACAATTTATAAGGCGTGTAATTTTCGCTGTTCTTGTGAATAAACACATTACATAATGCCGCTGCTGAGATTGACAACGGGTACTTTCGGTCAGCTACGCACTTTCGCGACGTCACCAGCCCTTGGGAAGAGAGTGAAGACCTTCGCTGTGTACAGATGGAACCCCGACGAGCCCGACAAGAAGCCCTACACTCAGAACTATGAGGTGGATCTTGACGATTGCGCGCCCATGGTCCTGGATGCATTGCTGAAAATCAAAAATGAAATTGACCCAACACTGACGTTCAGGCGTTCGTGCCGCGAGGGTGTGTGTGGTTCCTGTGCCATGAACATCGATGGTGTCAACACTTTGGCCTGCATCAGTCACATCGACACGAACCTGAACAAGCCTTCCAAAATCTACCCATTGCCTCATATGTACGTCGTAAAAGACCTCGTGCCTGATCTGACAAACTTTTACCGCCAGTACCAGTCGATAGAGCCGTGGCTGCAGCGCGACAAGGAGGCTGCTAAAGGTAAGGAGACTCAGCTGCTGCAGGATGTTGAGGACCGCGCCAAACTGGACGGACTCTACGAATGCGTGCTGTGCGCGTGTTGTTCAACCAGCTGTCCGTCGTACTGGTGGAACGGCGACAAGTACCTCGGGCCCGCCGTGCTCATGCAGGCCTACAGGTGGATCATCGACTCCCGCGACGACGCCACTGACAAACGCCTCAATAAGCTTAAGGACACATACTCTGTCTACCGCTGTCATACAATCATGAACTGCACTCGAACATGCCCGAAAGGGTTGAACCCCGGTCGTGCTATTGCCCAGATCAAGACCCTGCTGTCTGGAATGGTCAAGAAGCAGCCGCCAATCATGGACCCTGCAGGTCTTGAGAAGTCAGCTGCAAGCAACTAGACACCTCGCACTTACTGATGAAAGGATGGACATGCTTTTAGTCAGACCATAGATGTACTTAATAGGTTCAATCAATGCCAACCTCAATTAAGCTACCTTAGAAATGTTACCACACATCTAAAACAGTAAGTAGAGATAAGATTGTTTTGTATCCATAAAATCTGGAAGGGCTGTAAGTAATACAGAATTTACTTATACTAAACCCATAGAAAAGTACTATAAACTAGTTACATTCATTCATGTTAAAGAAGCAGCCATAAAGTAATGCCAATTTTTTTTATTATAAGCAGCGGGAACTGCTATCAAACTTCCTGAAATAATAAAAAATATTTTTGATGTTTATTGTTGGTCACACATGCAGTAATGCAATTATTTGATAGAACCTTTTAGCATTTTTAGATGTTTTTCTTTTAATTTCTCTATTGAGGCGGGTGTAAGGCAGGTCCTGAAATCAAACCATTTTTTGAAAATATAATCCACAGTGCAATTAACTTGCCACCATTCAAAAATAATATAAAACCGGCTCTAAACTTGTAAAACTCGTAATGTTTTAAGTTTCTTTAAACAAGTGTAAAGTTATTCAAGGTTAACAATGACTATTTGCACATTTTTGTGTTAAAATTGATGTTTTCACTAAAGTTTGAAAAATCACAATTTATACAATTTAAAACTAATGTATTTTGTGTTAAGCACAACTTTTGGAATAGCCAAGTTGAATAGTGCAAAAAATGAGATTCATGTTTTTAAATAAATAAGTAGGTAATCACTTTGACTGCCATTTTCTCTAAATAAAATGGCTAAGTAAAAAGATGTGAAACTGTTTTCAGTAAATTTAAAAACTTTTTTCATTAAAATTATAAACCTAGCATAATAAATAAATTTTCCTTATTTGCAATCATCGTGGTCAAAAGGTTAACAAATGTTGACTTATAAATTCTGTAGTACAAAATGGACATTTGCAATAAACTGATAATTATTTTAATGATATTAAAAATTGTGAAATTAAGCAAAGTATTAGTAGAAAGTATTTTAAAGTACTGATGCAACTTCATTTTTAAATTATTGAGCATCGCATGTTGTATTTATTGTTCATTTCATGTGTTGTGGACGCATTGAATTGTATTAAAGTTGTTAATAAATAATCATATATGTAAGCAATTGTGTTTTTTTAATGGACGAATTTATCGTTTTATAGCAAAGCGCAAATTACGAGTTCACAAGCAAAAACACAATGTATATGTATTTTTGCTGAAGAGGAAAACGCACTTATTGTAATGGAAAAATAAACTGATTCCTTTTAAATGCTTTAGATCTTTTTCTCTGAAAGACACATTAGAAATTGCTGTATAGGTGGAAATTGTTTCAACTATGTTAAACTTGCACACATGCTACTTAAATCCTACTATCCTACTAATATTATAAATGCGAAAGTTTGTGTTGATGGATGTATGTGTATGTTTGTTACCCTTTCACGCAAAAATACTGAACGGATTTGAATGAAATTTGGCACACAGATAGTTTATAACCTGGAGTAACATATAGGGTACTTTTTATCCCGGTAGTACGTTCCCGCGGTATATTTTCCGACCTTCACACGGGCGAAGCCGCTGACAAAAGCTAGTTCTTTTATATATTCAAATTTTAAACTGTGGTATTTATTGGGTATTTTGGTTCTTAAGGTGTTATCACTTTGCTGATAATAAGCAGTTGGATTTGTGCCAAAACTGGTTTATATCGGTTCTGAAATCAGAATGACTAAGCACTAAGGCAAAACTTTTAAAATAGAAATCACGTCATTATCAATGTAGAAAGACTTTTTCTATGTTTGTAATACGATGGGGCAACTAGTTCTGCGTTATCAGTTTGCGAAGCCCTTATTTTCAGTAATATCATGTCATGAATATAGGAAGTATTAAATGAGCCTAACCCATTTTGTAAAGTTAATTGCTGGTTAGCCGCTTGAAAAGCTCATAATTTCAGCCGAAAAACGTCCACTGCTGAACACAGGCCTCCCCCAAGCACCGCCGCTTCGACTGGTTCTATGCTTCTGGCATCCAGCGAGTTCCTGCGGCCTTTACCAGGTCATCGGTCCATCTTGTGGGAGGCCTTCCAACGCTGTCTTCCAGTACGCGGTCGCCACTCCAGTACCTTCCAGCCCTATCGGTCATCTGTTCTGCAAGCAATGTGCCCTGCCCACTGCCACTTAAGTTTGGTTTTGGTAGGCAATTCTTCGGGCTATGTCGGTTACCTTGGAAAGCTACCAAGCCCGAACTCGGTCGAAACCTCATTAAAATGCCATTGCTATCGTAATCTGTCATCAGAAGCCCCTCTGGAACCTTCGCTGTGAAAAAAAGCTACGGAATAGATAAAAAAGTCCTACAAAGAACCAAGTGTTCCAAAAGAACTCAAAACGAAAAAAAAAAAACAATCAGGTGATTGACCATGGAGATGGAACTTAGGCAAAAAATAAACACCCGGTTCGGTTTTAAGCAGGCATCGGCAGGTAGAAAGATGAGTTGCATTCCACACCTGGGGTGGGTGTGTGGTAATACGACTAATAGCATAGCCTTGATAGACTGAACTATTAGATAGGTTCATGGTATAATTAAAATAAACGTTTTTATTGAAATAGCTAAAGAGAAGAAGTCACGTTCCGCCGCCACATTGAGGTACCGGCCGCCTATGCAAGTTGCAAGAGGAACTGAAATAGAATAGCGAATCCCAAGTTGGCAGTACCAACTTCATAAAAAAGACTATTCGAGAAGCGCACTTCCACATCTGACTACCCACAATTGTAAACACTGGTCTTCATTTGAGAAACTACAAAGAGGAACTAATGTGTCATCCCGCGTCATGTGTGAAGAGGAAAAGTAATTAGATGTGTCCTTTGCAAAATTGTCTGCACGTTTCGTGATAACTTTGCTGTTATTATGTTGTGCTAGTTGTCGCCTGGTCGTCTACTCCTCTGTCCGTATCGTGTGGTGCCGGACGTAAACAACAGCATCATTCCATTTCTTCCCATGGGTGTCGTAAGAGGCGACTAAGGGACATACTAGAGAATGGGCAGCAGCGTTCTATATGCATTGTACACTACCATACTGCGGTCGCCAACCCGCCTGCCAAGCGTGGCGATTATGGCAAACCCCCCCCAAATAATGACAAGCACTAACAAAAAACGGCCTCTAGCGCCCGGCGGCCCACCTACCCTTGGCTATGGCAGCGGTCTAGGCGACGGTGAGGCAAGGGCTGGGGTAACGTTACTCCAGCGGAATCTGTTTTTCGTGAATATCTTTGCATCGGCTGGACGCACAAATTCTAAATAATTTCAGGCACATTTACACGAGATGGGGTACTAATTTTATTATCTGTCAAGCTGAAATCCTGAAAAGCGACAACATTCCGCTGGCGTAACGCACACAAAGAGCAATGGAGAGGGCTACGCTTGGAGTTTCCCTACGCGATCGAATCAGAAATGAAGAGATCCGTAGGAAAACCAAGGTAACCGACATAGCCCGAAGAAATGCCAAACTTAAGTGGCGGTGGGCAGGGCACATTGCTCGCAGAACAGATGGCCGATGGGGCCGGAAGGTTCTGGAGTGGCAACCGCGTACTTGAAGACGAAGCGTTGGAAGGCCTCCCACAAGATGGACCGATGACCTGCTGAAGACCACAGCAATACGTTGGATAAGAGAAGCACAGAACAGGTGGAAGTGGCGGTACTTGGGGGAGGCCTATGTCCAGCAGTGGACGTTTTTCGGCTGAAATGATGATGATGATGATGATGACTCCTCTGTCCGCGTAATATTCGTAAAAAGGGGTACGTGACCAAATAGGTAAGTACCTGCATATTATGCATTCTGAATGTCAAAGCATTATCGGACAAAAAATCAATGTCAAAGCATTATCGGTACCTATCGATCGATCATATTCGAACAGTTGGTATCTAATGAACGTAGGTTTTATGAGTGCTGGGACAATAGGCAATCTCCCAGATTGCATTGCACAAAAACACGCGTAGGTACAAAACAATGGCCCATTGGATTCCATCGGTGCTCTTTACAACTCCGAAGATAAGCAGAATTGCGCACTATAAAGTGTTTATTGATTTTTCAGGTTACAGGTGAATTGTTTGTAAAGTGATTTCATTAATCGTGGGAGAGGAGAGAACTTCTTAAGTGTACAATTCAGTAAGCTACTGCGATGCACTAGGTTCAGGGCAATCTGACTACTATGACTTGGTGTTGTGGGCCCACAGTATTTCTTCTTTTTCAAATACAGAAATCATGATTTTTTTCCGTATAGCCAGTTTATTTGGGATCGACGCAACATGTCTTTTCCTTCCATACTTCTCTATTAGTCGTCATCTCGGTAGTCCTCCCTTTCTAACCATATCAAATACAGAAATAACTTCCTTTAAATTTAGTAGTTTCTAAGATTTGGTAGAGGTGTGTCTGAATTGACACACCTCATTGATCATCATTGTCATTGATTGATTGGGTCTGAAAACCCAGTAATAATTTATTCTCAATTATCTGCAGACGGGCTATCAGCCAACTTCGTTGACCCAGTCTGACATTACGTCAGAAACACGCCTCTGCCTTCATTTATGAGACAAGTGACCTTTAAAATTATTATCGGTATAATGTTCTTTTATGATATCTTACTACATAAGTATGAGCAACAACAATAAAGACAGAACTCTCGAATGTCCTGATAGATTCACTATGTTTATGTTTCAGGAACTTTCGCGATAAAAACAAAGTTTGATAGAAAGACCACGAACCAAGTGGAAGTCTATACTCCATTTGTTTAGGTAGTTAACTAAAGGTAAACAATCTTGATATGTCTTTTTATATAAAATAAATCGTATAAAAGACCAACAAATATTATTTAAATTAAGTTACTTACCTAACATCGGTTTAAGTAAATACCTAATTGTAAACATTTTTAGATTCAATTTTTAGACAGTTTTTTAGATAAAAGACATGTTAAGATTGTTTACATTTAGTTAACTACCTAAACAAATGGAGTATAGTGGCCTGTCGTATTTCCTCCCTCCAAACCAACGCACTGTGCGAAACATCACACAAAGTTTGTGTACTCGAAAACTTATACAGGATAAGTTTTTATCCAGTGCGTAAATAGTAACCATGAATTCAGCATATCATTCTAGACCCCCCAGCGTAGAAAATTTTCGTCGGTTATACAAAAAAAAAATCAGCTGTTCCATACATTTTGACCCCATAGGTATTGCATTTTTCTATGAAACAGCAGATATTTTTTTTTGCATAAACCGACGAAAATTTTCTACGCTGGGGGCTCTAGAATGGTATGCTGAATTCATGGTTACAGTTTGCGCACTGGATAAAAAATTATCTTATATAACTTGGCTAGGAGTCAAACGCCGCGCCCTGACATTCCGCCAGGTCGCAGTGTCCACCTCACTTGACCTTGCAGAAAATCGCAGAAACACGTGATGACGTGACATGCTTATAAAGATTTGTTCGCATTCACTTTGACGATTGCTAAGGCCAATCATACATTCACAATCAACAAAATGTGCGTGATAACCTGGCGTAATGCGTGCATTTAGCTAAGGTAGATTAGGTTACAAGAGAGTTCACAACGAACGGACTAGCATCCAACTATATTTTATGGGATTAAGCTAGATGCGCTAAGGTAGCCCGCAAACTTAAAATTTTCTGAAGATTTTTGCGAAACATATTTTGTTCAACATACATAATTGCGTAACGCAAGCTGATATACCATCTATTATTCTACGTGTGAATTAAATCTACAATTATACGAGCGTAGTAGTTACTAGGTTACACACTCCACTCGTATCACAATAAACAATTACAATATCAGGTGTCCGACTTCACTGCAGACCATTTACAACTTGAATTGTTAGAAATAAAGTCTACAATCCTCTGTAAATAACTTGTATGATTGCATAATTTAATTCAAATGTGCAATGGCAATAACCTAATGATAGTATTAATGACATACATAGTCAGCGTTCGTAGTGGAACTACGGCATTTTGACCAGTGCTAGAAAATGGAAAATTTACTGTAATTTTCGTGACAGCAATACGCCTCCTATCCTCGAAGGTAGAAGTGTATTGGAAAGACTCAATCGCCGATTATGGAAAACTCCGGGCTGCGCTACAGAGAAATTCCTGATGGAAAATCCCAATGAAACTGAACGTCATTTTGCCCAACCTGGGAATCGAGCCATTTTTTTTCGCAAGCACACTCTGCCAGCTAATGCCGCGTCGTGTCCTCCCGGCAGTCGATGCAGTGGTGAAACCGGGCGTCCGGCTCCTTGTTTATGCGACACAGGTACTTCTCGAAGCAATCATGCCCCGAGAGCACCTGCGTTGCCCGAAACAATTGGCCGGACCGCCTCGACGGTGGCGATGCCGGCGGTAGGGCGTGAAAGCCTGTCTCGCCAGCCCGCCAACAAGGCTCCGGCGCCGACGAAGCTCCATGTGCCTGGGTGTCGAACTTAGTCCAACAACTCATCGGCAGTCGGACTTATAAAAACCATGTGGTGTTCTCGTTCTCATTACCCAGCTATAAGGTCATTCTAATGCAGTCCATCCCATGCTGCCCTCTTCCAGCGACGCCATAAGCCAAGTTCCATGCCCCACAGGCGGTGCCCTTAGCGTATAGTTGCTTAGTTTTGTTTTAGTTCTACGCGCGCCTCTCTGTGATGTAAGGGGGGGCGTTCTACACCTCATTCGGAGGCGGGCCGGCACTAGGCGGGGATCGCGGAAGTCGCACTAGGTTCGTGATCCCCGACGTAGATGTGCGACGTGCGACGGAACACCCGGGGTTTTAGTCTGACAGACCCCTTTCCCTACCCCAGCGCGAAGACATCCATGGGGATTTCCATCCCGAGATCAAAAAAAAGGGCAAGTTCGACTAATTACGCAGCCGACAACCTTCTAAATTGACCTGCGAGATGTAATTCCCAAAAAAAAAACATTACCTACATAGGTATCTATGTCATGTGACGTCAGACAAGCTCTGTGCGATGTAAACGTAATTTCCCAAACCACAAACTCTTACTATTTGTGGTCCAACAGTGATCTGTGGCAAGAACTAGTAAAATGCGGCCAGTTTCGCCATTAGATAGTTGAGTTTCAAGGTGAATCAACAACTCGGCAACACTGCATACCTACTTTGTAGCTACAATATTACCTATAGTTAGTTACTATGTGAGCTGTTAAAGTAATTAGTAAATATTTGAACCTTTTCTTCTTCTTAGCGTGTCGATAGCAATTTAAATATAGGGAGCTCAGAATTTGGCTACGAGCTTGGCACTTTCAGTAGCGTCCATCAACTCTTGTAGCGTGCAAACTGTAGGACACGCTGGACTAGATATTCAAGTGCCGCGTTGTTTATAAGACAGCACCACATTTGCAGGGCGGAGTCATCTTCGAACCTTTTCATGACCCTTTAGTTAAGTTGTTGAAGCGTCATCATTATGTCCATCCATTGAATAACCAAACAAACGTTTGTATTTAATCTATGATGCGATTATGTAGATAACTATTGTTTATAGCAATTTTCCACGGTAGGTGATTACTGTGATTAGGTTGATGACGATAGTGATCGCAGATGGTACTTATATGTTTAGTTGAGATTGGACTATACCTACTTTTATAAATCGCATAATGCAGCCTGCGTTTATGGTCTTAAAAGATGTCGTTCCATCTCACACTGGAAGAATAACTGCCTATCAAAAGTCTATAGGCCCTGTTGACCCTAAAAAAAACCACCGAAGTGCGTGACGGACCACATACAATTAAGGGTTCGGTGGACTGAATTTATTCCAAATAGTAGCCTATATTTCGTTTTTTTTTTTACTTTGACTTGGAAGCTTGATTTTTAGACTTCCAAGGAACTGTAGACGTACTTACGTATTCCGCTTTCCTGAAAAAGGGTCTTGGCAAGACTGATAGACGGCCGACGCGACGTGATCCTACAAAGGTTCCGTTCTTTACTTTTGAGGTTCGGAACCCTAAAAGAAATACAGAGTGTTAGGATAAACGAGGAATATATCTACTATAAGGGAGTAGAGGAAGTATACTAAGTACTCGTGAAACTGAACAATGCTATCCAGTACCAATGCCAAAATCGGGAAAATAAATGAGCGGAATACGGGATTTCTTTTCAAGCGTAAGTACGGCCAAAAATGTTATTTTGTTGAAAAATATTAATCGATAATTTTTTTAATTCTGATTAGTTTAGTAGCCAGGTTTAGTGATTGCGATGTTAGAGCGTAACGTCTCTCCCCTTTTAAGTTTATGTAAAGACTTCCCTGAAACTATCAATTGTAACTGTAGTAGAGGATAGAGCAGATGTGGCCCAGTGGTGTCGAAGTAACCCAGGCAGGCACTTTACTTTGGTTAAATAATGTCATCACCACTGCTCTCAAAAACGGTGAAGGAAAACCTAGTGAGGAAACCCTGTGGCATATCCTAGAACCAAAAATCGAAGACTTGTTACATCTACCAACCGGCACTGGGCCCGCTTGGCAGATTACGGCCACTCCCTCTCACTGAGAGAGGGGCCTGTGTACCAGCAGTGGGAAAAGTTTTCGCTGATTATGATGATGTAATCTTAGTAATAATGTCAATCGCTTCAATTGCATCTGGTAGATGATCAATTTACGCATCAATGTATATCAGTCACGTAAAAATTGACAATTCCGTTTGATCGTTTCGGGGACCCTTTAGGCTGATGGCTGTTCCCTACATTTTGTAGATATCTATATACAGAGATGTGCAAAATAGGTTATAAAATGTATTCAAATGCAAAATACAAATACTTTTGTATTTTCTTATTTCAAATACAAAATAGTTTTTCATTTTATATTTAAAATAAAATACTAAATGCAAAATACGTATTAACAAAATGCTTTATTAAAATAAAATACTTTTAGTTTTAAAGTATCTTTATTTTGTTAAAAAGTTTATTTATTTCAGTCAGCTGGCTGGTAAATTTACTGTGATAACTTACTTAAATTAAATTTACTTAACATATTTTAATAAAATAATTTGCTCAAATACACTGTCGCTCATCTTTCTCCTGTGTGGTCTCATAATCATGCCACCATAAGAAAAAAGTAAAACTAATTATCTAAGTGGCCTGACAAGAAAGCAGCAATTCAGTGTTGCCATAGTGAGAAAAACAAGTACCATTTCTCATCACATTAATTATTAATTCTTTGATGTTTACAAAACTTAGCAAATACAAAATATGTCCTAAAAAGTATTTCAAATAAAATATAAAATGCTTTTCTAAAAAAAGTATTTAAATACAAAATGGAAATAGGTATTTTGTATTTTCTATTTTGCATTTCAAATACTGTTATTTTTAAAATGTCACATCTCTGTCTATATATCTATACAAATAAATAAAATTGGAGTGTCTGTTTTTAATATTAAGATAACCACTTTTTACTAAGTGTATATGGATGTATACACGATACATAAGTATACCAAAACAACATTTTTTACAATTTTTGTCTGTCTGTCTGTCTGTTTGTTCCGGGTAATCTCTGAAATGGCTGGACCGATTTTGACGGAACTTTCACTGGCAGATAGCTGATGTAACAAGGAGTAACTGAGGCTACTTTTATTTTAGAAAAAATAAATAATAGTTTAAAAAAACTAAAAACACGCTGAATTATACGTATGTCAGCGTAGTTTTCAAAGACAGTTTTTATGAAAAACTTTTTGTTAAATAGCACGCGGACGAAGTCACGGGTAACAGCTATTACCTATAATATAACCTGAATTAACACATCTTACCGCGGTGTAGTACGTCCTCCTGCCTTAATTTCCGACATCCACGCGGGCGAAGCCGCGGGCAAAATCTAGTGTGAGCATAAATGTATTGAGCAGCTGATTTGTTTTCGATTTCAGGGATGGTCCCATATATTTTACTCCACTCTCGTAAAGTACCTACCTAAGTACCTATGTCCCTCGTTTATCCTATCTATGGAACTATACAAAACAACCCTATGACCTAGGAGTCAGTGTTCTACTGTAACTTCGTGTACAAAAGATACCTTTATTTATTTGTGTTGATAAACCTGTAATGACCTGATTTAACTATGGATAAGAAGTGTGAGTATGTGTATAAAATAAGGGAGGGCAGGTGGCTGTGTGAGTGAGATGGGGTGGTGTGGTGTGAATGGTGTGATGTATGAGAAGGGAAGGGCTGTGTACCTATATGGGGATGTGTGCCAACTGGATTTTTCAAGACTACTAATAATCAACGTGAGTTGTAAGTAAAGAGTAAGTGCCAAGTATGGTATATATACTTACCTATGATTATTTACACTTTTTTCCAATCATCTCGTGCTGGTTTTGGAAGAACTCCAAGAGTTCGTAAGTATTTTTCTTCACTCCTTTCAATACTTCACCTTATGTTATGTATGATTTAACAACGATATGGGTAATGAGGTCATTATCAGTAGGAATGGCTTTCCTTTTTACAGTTCAACAGCATTCATTGCGTTATTTACGCTGTTGAGCAAACAAATGTTTCGAACATATAAAGCAATGTAATTATACCTACTTCAAAATCATTGAGATTGTGAGTTGTTGAGAATATGTTACGAAATTAGGGTGTCGGTAGTGTGTTACATAGCTAGCTACAAACCCAATCTTGGTGGTAACTATACCTAAAGTGGACCCCAAAGTACAGTACCTAGATATTTCGATGAGCTGATATGATGATTCTCCAATTTTCATTTCAGCTTTAAACGGGGTCTATTCTTCATTCACCTCGTGTCTCATCAAGATTTGAATATAGTTTCAGGTAAGTACTTATCTAGTAATCAGACACCGGATAACCAATCAATCTATCAATGGGAATACCCCGACATGGATCATGGATCTCCCCACGCAACAATCATTTCTACGAATTAGTAGCCAGACAGAGTTCTAGACAGCGACACTGCGCCTTGCCCTGACCTACAGACAGTGACACGTTCAATTGTCTGAGGCCCTTTATTTACTATTTTGTCGTCGTCCGATTGATTGACTCCTAATCGGATGGCATACGCATCTCTAGTTACGACGCTTGCACGCCGCATGATTCATGACTCCTTTATACAGTGTCCGGTTATTAATGGATGACCTTGAAACGGGTCATGATAGAACTACATGGCCATTCAGAAAATCAACATACAAATTAAATAAAAATTCAAAGTCACTTGTGTTTCGACAGCTTTTTATCTTTGTTAAAGTTACAGGCATAAACATAAATACAACTACAGAACGCCACCGTGATCCTTACATACCTACTGTTTATGGCTCATTAATGTTCATACATCTGGTCATACACGCATGCCGGTTGCGAGAACTACGCACCTGACCTCTTTGATTAACATCACCATAAAGGTCACTATACAGGTGTCCCTTATGTCCTCGTCCGGTGCCGGCTTTTCCACTCTCATCTGCCTTGTAATTACGTTTTGTTACCCCCCCTTTTTTTTTTTTTTCTGGATGGGAAATCATCAAATGACTTCTCCCGCTCTGGGCGGAGCGGGAGGGCGTGTCAGACTTTTACTGACTAAAACCCACCCGTGTTCCTTCAGTTGCCCATGTGCCAGGGTCACGGTATCTCTTTCGAACAATCTCGCGACCCTGGCAGGGTGACATGAAGGCTTCATTCATCCTCTCAACATGACCACACCATATAAGCACTCACATCGATACATTCTCTTTCAAACATGACCTTCGTTTTGTTCACGTTTTACCCCATTAGGTATCTTATTTGCTTCATTCATTACAGTCACCATGTCTTGCAACAGTTCTGCTGAAGATGCAAGTACAACTTGATCAACTGTGTAGAGAAAGCATTTGACAGGCAAATCACTCATTGTCAACCCACACTCGCCCTCTTTCAAATCTGTCAGACAATTATCCATGTACAAGTTGAAAAGCCACGGTGACGCTATACAACCCTGTCTAACACCCCTCAAGATACAGAACCAGTTCGTGTATGCCCCATTTATCCTAACACAAGCACTGGAATGGAAACTTTGTATAAAGATTTCAGAGCCCGTACCAAGCGCCAGTCCACACCGTACATGGGTAATGTTGACCACAGTTCTTCCTTCAACAATAAGCCGGCTCCAAGTCAATGAAAGCACAGTAGACTTTCTTGTGCTTTGCCAGATATTTTTCGTCTATGCACCTTAGGGAGAAGATTTGATCCATACAGACCATTCCCTCTCTAAATCCTGCCTGAACAGTCCATTTTTCTCAACTATTACTCCGATCCTATCACTGTATCTATTAGGACCTTCGCAAATAATTTTCCGACAACACTCAATTGACGAATGTCGCGGTAGTTTTTTTACGCTCCTGCTGAAAGCTGTTTATAATCTATACTATAATATTATAAAGCTGAAGAGTTTGTTTGTTTGTGTGTTTTTTTTATTGAACCCGCTAATCTCAGAAACTACTGGTCCGAATTGAAATATTCTTTTTGTGTTGGCAGCCTATTTATAGGAAGGCTATAGGCTATATAACATCACGCTACAACCAAGAGCAGTAATGAAAAATGTTGCAAAAATTGGGAAAATCGCACGGGTAGGCGATTCGACGCGACGGGAAGGGTCAGGGGAACAAGAAATTTAACGCGGACGAAGTCGCGGGCAAAAGTTAGTAATGAATACAATGACCCCTTGAGAAGTTTGCAGCACGTTGTCTGTGCAGCCCAGGCTCCTGCTGGCAAGCGGTGTGGCCATAAGATCAAAATTACCATTAATTTTTTATTTTGATTTTACTATGACATATCGCAGGTCAACCTAGGAGGCGTATGGCTGTTTAACTGGACTTGCCGCTTTTATTTCTCGCTCGCGACTGCGTTATCACCTTGAGAAGAAACACAGGGCGGCTTATCAACAGCCGGTAATGTTATGACCTTTGAGGTTTTGACATTCAGAGATAGAGGCATACTGTGTGGTCTGTAGACTTGATTACTAAACAATGTGTAATTAAAATGTATTCAAGTACAGAGGTATATAGTAAAAAATAATTAACCCCATAATGGCCATAAAAGTCCAATTAATGTTTGCTATGTTCGTGTATGTTTTAATCAGCCATGCCTGATTATTTAGATATGGTTTGTCAAAAAGTGAGACAGAAAAGGTGACAAGAAAAATCGTAACCGCCACGTCACGCATTTTGTCACGGTTTTTGCTCCCAAATTGTGATAAAAATGTGTGACTCGAGCATAACAGTAGGCCGTGCTCACCCCGCTGGTACAGAACTTTTATCTCACGAAGCAACGTGCACTTTGCTGGGGTTTAGCAAATGTACAAACAAGCTGTGAATATTGTATGTAAGCACAGGAGGTCGCGTCACAGTCCGAGACAAAGTCGAAGCATAGTCGAGCATAGTCGAAGTCAGAATTGTGTGTACGTGGCTCACGCTGCCTGTCTTCATGCACACATTCACAGCACGCTTGGTGAACACAAGTATAGCTCGCGTTGCTTCGTGAGATAAGATCCTATATTATGAATGAAGTTTCGACTTTTTTCTGTTCACCTTACAATAATTAAAGAAGCAAAGAAATACAAAAGAAAAAAAAAAACAGCTTGGGAATAAATTATATTTTATTATAATTACAACAACAAAATTATAGAATCACGACACACAACCATCGCGATATTTATCATTTAGAGGATAGAAAGAACTTATTTAACTTACAGAGTCAAATCAGAACATTTTGGTGGATTTAACACAAACTCATTACAATATAATATATATTAACTATGTAAATAAATTGGCGGGATTTGCCATTACATTTAAAATATGTCGAAGCTCCCGCCATTTTCTTTAAAATAAATAGCTATTACCATAAATTCAAGAAAATACATAACATCATGCCTTGGAAGGCAAACGAAAAAACAGATACTATTTATTTAAATTGATATAACTGAAGTTTCTAATTGCGGTCGGTTACTGGTTTTTACATGAGTAAATATTTAAAATTTGTATGGAGATAGTGAATATAGAAGACTGAACCACAGAGTAAAGAATGATCAGAGAATTAAAATGACAGAAACACCAGCCGACCAACTAGGGTTTCAAACCAGAACTCAGCATCTCTGCGTGGTGGCAGAAAGAGGTATGGTAGTAGTAAGTACTCCCTCGGACGAAGTCTATCACATATAGCTCTATAGACGTAAGTGGCATAGCTTGGATAAGAAAGACTGTTTTCCAGCTTAGATTTGTATTAGCATAAATAATGTTTCTGATAATTTTCTGCTCTGCACTGTTAAATACTATTATACCATTTGATATCATCAATGTATTTACAAAGCTTGATTTTTAAACAGCGATGTACAAACTACTACAAAAGAAGGATTTCGCATTCGTGTGGTGTATTATTTTTAATAGTTTGTCTACCGACTAATTTTGTTCAAACAGAAAAGGGGTAAGAAATATAAATAAATGACTTGATTATGTTGATAACCAATGTGTGTGTTGTTATGTTTATATTCTCTTTTATATTTAAACGTCAGTCATTTAGTCAGAGTCCTTGCTTCTGCAGTAAATTGCACATATTGAAACATTTTTATTTTAAACTTAAAATATATTAGTAGGTACTATGTTATACATATTATATTTAATATAGGTACAAATAAAAAAGTCTCTAACATCTTAGCTTTTTATCATTTAATATAAAGCTAGTATCCGAATTAAATAATAATTTGACTATGAACTGAAAAGTAACAGCAACAATCGGAATATTAAACAAATGGGGCCTAAAATGGAGCACATGTATTTAACACCAACCAATGTTTCCCACAACTTTGCTGAGTATTCTTAAAGGACAGCGTTTGTTACGAATGTGTGAAGCGTTTCATCAGACATGAGCACTCCATTTATTCAATACTCCATGTAGATAATTAAGGAACTTTCCACTATAGTATTTTTACATGTTCTTCACACAATTGTTGTTGTTGTTGTTCATCTGTAGACTTTATTTTTATACTTATATCGGTAATTTTTTACGAGTTGAATATATGCCAACGTTTAATAATTTAAATGTACAAATTTCATTGAAATTTGAAAGTTTTGTGATACATAATCAAGTTTAAACTGTGAGAGAGCTAGTCTCGAAATAGATCGTCAAAAATTTTAAGATGGGATGGGGTGGGATTACAAAAAAAAATATAGTACGAAAGTTTTACATTTACTTGTATAAATGTAAAACACTTTTACAACAAGAGCAATATATTACAATAAAATAATGAGTTGATAAAAATAATCATAAAATATTTCTCTAATACTACATACTCTGTTGACTTAAAAATAATACTAAATTGAGAATAAAATATATTAACAGTTTACTTCATTTTGAACGTTAATCCGAAGAGAAATTTTAGACTAATCGAATTTGCTAAAAAATATAGCCTTTTGTTTGGGTTACTCCAATCGAATTTTTTGAACCAGATGCTACTGATTTTAATGATCTCTGCAACTCAATTTCGGGAAGATGCTTTGAAACATTGAATCAGTTATCAGATTTGTTTTTATTCTAAAGACAACTAGGAACTTGCACACGTGTTTCATTATAGAAAAAAGAGTTCCAATACACAAGTTATGAACTTCTTTCCTAATAAACTGTAGGAAATGGATCCTATGAGGATCCACTTCACTGTAATTTGAAACCATTGTAAAAGCCAATTATTTTTAAAAGAGTAACAAGCTCTTTTCCAAAGGAATTAACAATTTAGAACCGTGCACCTAGCTTCTGACGTTTCATAAGTGCCCATGTAGGTTTATGTGAAATAAAAATATTTTGATTTGGTTAAGTATTTCTTCGGACGAGGTCTCCTTTAAATGGAGGTGGTATGCATCGCCCTTGGGCTTATACAAGACTCTTTTAACGCGTGGCCAAAATCAGAACGAACACAGTCACCTTGTTTCAACACACAAAACCATTTCACAAATGTGTCTCAACAGCGCCCCCTGTCAAAAGATACTACTACATTTGTAGTAATAATACGAAGTATGTCTCGAAAGCAAAAGGTCTTCTATATGACTTCAATCTTGGGCACAGTGGGCATATTGTAAGTCTCGCGCCCTATGCCATATAGCTTAAAAACTTTTAAGGGGGAAGCGCCATAGTAGACGTAGCCCGCGAATTTCAAATTTTCTAACGATTTTTGCAATATCCAGACCAGTCTCAACTTGTATGTTGATTAAAAATTATGAATCGCGACCGTAACACGTATGTGTTTTCAGAATTATAAGGATTTAGGTCATTACCTTAGCGACCATCCAGCTTGGTAGAAAAAACTTCGAGAAAGAAGCCGACAGGAAGATCCAGTTGGGCTGGGCAGCGTTTGGAAAACTTCGTCAACTCTTCTCGTCGCCAATACCGCAATGTTTGAAGACTTAGGTCTTCAACCAGTGCGTCCTGCCCGTTATTACATACGGTGCCGAAACGTGGATACTTACAATTGGGCTGGTCCACAAATTTAAGGTCGCTTAGAGCGCTATGGAGCGGGCTATGCTCCGAGTTTCTTTGAAGGATAAAATTTGAAACAAACTTATCCGGAAAAGAACTAGAGTTACCGACATAACTTGCAGAGTAAGCAGGTTGAAGTGGCAGTGGGCTGGCCATGTTTGTAGAAGGACCGATGGCCGATGGCCGATGGAGCAGACGGCTCCTGGAGTGGAGACCGCGTATCGGCAAGCGTAGTGTGAGACGCCTTCCAGCTAGATGGACCAACGACCTCAAAAAGGAGACAGGATGCGGAAGACGGAGGACAAAGTGTTGTGGCGCAGCATGGGAGAGGTCTATGTCCAGCAGTGGACTGCGATAGGCTGAGTTGATTGATTGACCTTAGCGTAGCGCACCACCTTTAGCAGATTAATTTCAGTTCCCTAATCCTTGTGATACCCTTGTTTCCAATAATACTCTAAGCCAAAGTCCGGATAACTTTCTAAGAATTAATAAACCACTTCCAAGTTTCAGAATGACTTATATTTCATCCCTCGCTAGGAATGATTTAGCCTCCATAAGTGGCGATACCTAAATGTGATAGCTGACATATGGCAAATAATTTACTGCGTTTTATTTTCGTAATAACTTATATATTATTGTATAGAATCAAGTTCTTCTAACTTAACAGACAGCTGTGCGGCTGGGGAGTTTGTTGCGCCACTTCTTCCCAGCTAAGGCACTAGGAAGTGGTGAAGGGGGGACTGTCTTATGTAACTTTGACGTTCAAAAAGTGCTGACTCTCAGCCTAGTTTGAATAAATGACTTTTGATTTGATTTGAAGCCATTTCAGCTTCCTCTTTTAATATAACTTCTGAGAAGCAAAGAAATCAAGGCAATAAATGTACACAGTACAGAAATAAGAAGCATCTTGCAATCTCTGCTTATAACAAGCAAGACTTTAACTTAATTCAACCTTTTGAGGCAAAATCAAATGTCAATTTAATTTTATAAGTTTACAAAGATTTATAATCTCAATAATATAAATTTTAAAAGGTCAAGCATATAGTTGAAAATTAAATAATATTCCATTTATACAAATAATGTTAAATTTCACAGTGCGGCCTATAATTACCTACCTTTGAGGGTATGGCATTAACAAATAATCACTAATTGTCACATTTTCAATCTTAAATAGGCTAACCGTATAATTATTGTGAATAATAAAGATAATTTAAGGAGGATGCGCTAAGAGAACCGGCAAACTTCAAACTTTCTTATTTTTTTTTGCAATTTGATACCCCGGCGCTTCCGCCTTAACAAAAAACATGCATTTATTTTACTCATTTACAGGAAAATAAATTATATTTCGGTATGTAAACGAAACTGGGACTAACAAACAATCCTGATTTAAATTATATTTAATCTGATGAAGCCATTTGATTTAAAGTTACAAAGTGTTGTGATAATTTATAATCATAAACAGAATTCTTTCATTCTATAGTTTATGCATTTCACGAGCGCACAGCATTGCAAGGAGTTTTTTTGCCTGTAATGTACCCAGGTATCGGGTTAAGGTCACTGCACATTAAGAGGTAAAATGCATAGAGAACGTTGATACCCATTCTCTAGTGAGTCCCTTAGTCGCCTCTTACGACACCCACGGGCAGAAATGGGCAGGCGTTTTACTTTGTGTAAATTATTTCATCACCACTGCTGTCAAAACTGTGCAGGAAAACATAGTAAGGAAACTGGCATATTCTAGAACCAAACATTTTAAGACATGTGTCATCTACCAACCTGCACTGGGCCCAAGTGGTGCATTACGGCCCACTCCCTGTCACGGAGCTGCGGCCTATGTCCCAGCAGTGGGATCATTATAGGCTAATTATATACATCATTGCAAACCTTATGTCAAATACATGTCAAAATGACGCGCAGTGTTATGAAACGACTATAGCAGTTCAATGACCTTCACGTGTTTTTAATTTGCACAGACTATACCAGTTAGCCTATTTTAGACGAAAAACTCAACGGTATTTAAAATAAATTACTTAACTGATATTATTTCTTCTGGACAAGTAGTGTAATTTCGGCTTGTATAGGTCAGAGGTGTCGTATCTTTGCACTTTATTTCTTGTGACAGATTTGATTTTCCCGTTCGGCGTTTGTGTTTGCGTCGCTGTCTGAGTGTTCTGCTCGTAGTTTTCAACTGATTTGTCGCTGGATGGACTGTTCGGTAGATCTGGAAAATTATAGTTAGATGTAAATAGTGGGAAGTAGTCTGAATAAATAATAAAGCATGGGTTTCTGAGTGGCTCAAGGTTGATCCGTTGTAAAATCTCTTGTGAAAAGTGTTCTTCGTTGTTAACGGTTCGATATTGTACTGAATTTTGTAGGCCTTCCACGAGGTGGCTGTGGCTGTATTTTCTTGTTAAGTAGGATGCGTTAAGGTTAACCGCGAAATTTAAATAAAATTTGCATATCATTGTCAGGTAGTATGTTAATTTAAATATGATATTCGGGACGTTAACAAATATGGCTTCGCAGAAATAGAGTCAAGAGCAACTCCTTAAGTTATAATTGCCCTCAAATATCATCATCGTCAGCCTACAACAGTCCACTACTGGATATAGGCAGAGGCCTATGTCTGGCGGTTGAATCAAGCTGAATGGCGCGCAATTGGCTCTCCAATTGCACGCCATTTAGCTCGTTTCTCCGCAAGTCTCATCCAGCTGTTATCAGCCGGCCCTCAATGTCATGATTTCGTTAAATGGGGCGATATAATAACACACATATAACACTTTCGCCTTCAGTGATTGGTTGATAGTGTTTATTCAACCAATCAAAGCTGTGACTAAAGTGATTTGATTAGGTTTTGTTATTTTTAGACAGAACAAGAGATTTGACAACATATTTACTGATCAACAACTTAAGCAGGCTGGTTCGTATGGGCTATCTGTTATTTACATAATCTCTTAAAAAATGATGTCAGTGACTATATTAATGAGAAACCTACAAATCGTTTTTTTTTCTTCTATATTAGCTTTCGTGTGTAATTTCGACTACATACACGAAGATATTCTACAACAAATCTAAGGATTCTCCTATGTGTAAACGTTTAATTGAATATTGTAAAAACTGTATGAGCCCTGCTCATAAAGTATTTTTTAGGGTATCGTCAGTCGTATTGCTATAAGCGACCGCTGTCAGACAAATCAGTAATTTATTAACAGGAGCGTAATGTTTTGAATTGAAACACAAGTACTCACTATTCCTCCTAGGTCTTGGCAAGCCGACCCGTCTCGCCCTACCGAGGTACTTTGACCTGGTGGGTTGCGATACCCTATTGTTGTTTGAAACCTCTTCGCTTTCTGAAATAGTGCGTACATAACTTGATATATAATTAATGGCATTTTATTTAAGCTTTGTTCGCAAGCGAAGGGAAAGTTGTATACTTTTCTTATGAGTCATTTATTACTTGAAAATGAACTCATTTTGTTATACCCAGATTTTAAAAATCGTAAAATACTTGTTTTATATTTTACGATGGTATTTTCTGGCAAGTAAATTATACTTTTTGTATGTTGTTATATATGTACGACAGGCAATACTACATAAAACATATTAGTGGAATTTGTTTCTCTAAAGGTAATACTCTGGGATAGCCGAGACAATCCTAAAAATCAGCCCAGAAACTCTAGCACGAAGAACTATAATATTTGATTATAATGAAGTTAGTTCATTTCAAAGGTTACCATCTCATTGACATACTTGCATTGTCACTCACACAGTTGAAAAACAGTATTTATGAAAAAAAAAAAAAAAACTACTACACTGAATTGTAATAATTAGTCATCGCAGTTGTTATATTCTCACATCTAGTGTTAAACATTATTTCATAAGACACAATAGTTAATCTGTGATAGACAACTTTTTGCTAAGTTTAATCAACTTATTTTCACTGAAAGAAAGTATTTTCGTTCGTTAATCTGAAGAAATGAAATAAACTTTGAAATGAACTAACGTATATCACTGTAAAAGGATGAAAAGCTAATAATGTTAAGCTAAGAAGGGTACGTTTTATCAACTCGGCCTATCGCAGTCCACTGCTGGACATAGGCCTCTCCCAGGCTGCGCCACATCGCTCTATCTTCCGCCTTCCACATGTAGCTTGTCCCAGCCACCTTTTTGAGGTCGTTGGTCATCTAGCTGAGAGGCGTCCCACACTACGCTTGGCGATACGCGGTCTCCACTACAGGACTCTTTTGCTCCACTGGCCATCGGTTATACGAGAGACATGGCCAGCTCACTGTCACTTCAGCTTGCTTACTCTGCAAGCTATGTCGGTACTTTGGTTCTTTTCCGGATTATTTCATTCCTGATTTTATCCTTCAAAGACACTCCGGGCATAGCCCGGTTCTTAGCGCGATTAGCAACCTTAATATTGTGGAGCAGACCAACTGTCAATGTTCACGTTTTGGCACCGTATGTCACAACGGGCAGGACGCACTGGTTGAAGACCTTAGTATTCAAACATAGCGTGATAAGCAACGAAAAGACTTGACGTAGTTTTCCAAACGCTGCCCAACTCAACTGGATCCTCCTGTCGGCTTCTTTCTCAAAGTTTTGTCTACCGAGCTAGATGACTTGCCCTAGGTAGACATACTCTTACACAACTTCGAGAAGCGACCCTTCGATGTAGATCGGACTCGGCAAGATTTAAGAATTGTACGTGACTTTTGTCTTGTCCAAATTCATGCCGAGGCCAACCCGCCGGGAGGCTCCGTTTAGGCTATGCAGTATCTGGTCTAACTGTTCCAGCCATTATTACGATGTCCTCGGCAAAGCGAAGGTGTGAGATGTATTCGCCGTTAATACTGATAACCTGTCCAATCCAGCGTCTTAAAGACGTCATCCTACGCATTGGTGAATAGTTTTGGGCACATAGCATCGCCCTGTCACACCCCACTAAGCAGGTGGATGGGGCTTGTTTTCTTATCCTAGATCTGGACAGGCACCATACCAGCGTCATACAAACATCTCAACACTATCATATAGCGTCAGTCAATTCGACATCATGCACAGGGCCATAACTGCCCTTGTTTCGACGGAGTCGAAGGCTTTCTCGTAGTCCACAAATACCATACACAGCGGTCGGTTGTACTCTTCAGTGTTCTGTACAATGTGACGAACAGTATGGATGTGGTCTACGGTACTGAAGCCTTTTCGAAAACCGGCTTGTTCTGGTGGCTGGAACTCATCAAGTCTTCTGGCGAGACGGTTCGTGATGATGCTCGAGGACAGGTTTTATATCGCTCAGAGGTCAGCTGGGTCTATAGTTCTTCAGCAAGGTTTTGCTTGGATGATGGAACTTTTCTGATCGGAGTATAGGACGGATAGGGCAGAGGGTAGGCCTCATCATGCGGATTCTCTCAGCCCGAAAATTGATATTAAATATGGGCTTCTTAGCCGTCATGATGAAGTTGATCTCCTTCCTTGTCATATTATCAGGGGGTTCTGCCAAGTCTATTAGTAAGTTTTTCGATAGACACAAGCCGAATATATGTATTGCTTCGGGTCGGCTGTTGTTTAACAAACACTGCTGAATCGAATATATAAACCCAACCCGAACACGTGTGTAGCAACCCTAGACGGTTTATAGGACATAATGACGCATAGCGCTTAGCCAAATTATAACTACCAAATCGAAATCAAACAAAAAAAACTCACCCTCAGTAGTCGACGAGATCTGATCCGAATCGCTCATTTTTCTCATTTTCTTCAGCACTTGTCTGTTATTATTTTCCGCAGTTTCAACATCCCCCAGCTTCCTCTTCAAATGTAACTCGTTGTCAATACTAGATTCCGTACAATAGTCTATAGAAGGATTCTCATCATCATCTATTACGTTGCCAAGTATAATCTCCATTACTTCTTGCCGGGATGTTTTATTAACCATCTCTTCTAATTTAGCATCATAATCACTTGAAAGTTCGAATGAACATTCGGATTTGACTGGACTGAAAACTGGTGACGAAGATTTTGGTTCAAATGTTTTATCCACTGGTAAAGATATTTCTGAAGCTACGTTCACATCTTTAATAACATTTTTAGCAGTGTTCGGCAATTTCATATGTCCATTTTTGTAGTAATTTATTACTTCGAAAGTTCCTAAAGTCGCGCAGGCCTCTTTGATCATGTTTTCCTCGTAAGTATCGCAGTTTATTATGTGTATTTTGTTGGATACTGTATTATTATCTAAGTAGGTTTTCAGGAAGTCGCTATATTGATGTCTTTTGAGTTCTGCTTCGAATTTTTCGTGTTCAGCAAAATATTTTAAGGTTTCTTCTTCTGGCTTTGGGCTTTTAGAAGTTTCGTGCTCAGAATCTTCGGAAATTTCGGGTTTGATTTCAGGAATTTCTGTTTTAGAGCTTTGCGTATTCTCAGTTTCATGGCGTTGTGTAATTTTAGTTCGAGCACTATCATTAATGTCTGTGTCAGGTTCTACAGTAGCACTAACAGTCGGAGGTTCATCGGATTCCGATAATTCTTCAGTAATAATTGTGATTTCAAAGAATTCTGTACGCTTTTTATTTTCGTCGTCAACTAAATTGTCTAAAGCATCTTTTTTGTTCTTCTCTGAAGCTTTACTGTATTCTGATATTTCTTCCATTAGCTGTGAAAATGGTTTGTTCTCGTTGTAACTTTCACTTTTGTCCGCTGATCTAGTATCTGAATCATCAAACATTTCTGTATCATTAGTTAGGGTGTCTTCAAGTTCGTCTATAATTTCATTTGTTACTTTATTTTTCTCTTCATTTTTAATGTTTTCTGTTTTAATTTCTTTCTCATCCTTTTCTTGTTCTGTATCTTTGGCTTCCTTAGGTGATTTTTCTTCTTTAACATATTCAGTTTTACACATTTTATTTTGCATTATATTGTTAACTTCATTTGCTATACACGCGAATTCTAACTCAGGCCCAGGAATACTAGAGTAAACCTGACTCAAACTAGGCCTAACATTCGCTTGAAACTCAAGAAGTAACGCAGCTTCTTGATTCATTCTTTTCTGTTCTTCATCTAGAAACTTCCTCATTTTCATCATTTGTTTAGCTTCTTTCAAATTAGCTGCGAATTTTGGCTTTTTCAACGTCACATCTGGTACGAAAGGAAGTCTTGGGGGACTTGCTATAGGGGTTTCTAAATGATTCTCGACTCTGATAGGCTTTTGGTTCCCTTTTGTGCCACTAGCTGTGGTAACTCCTAGGTCTTTATCACTAGGGCTGGTCGATTCACCACTAGTTGAGGTATTCTCTGATTTAGAGCTTGAACTTTTAGTTTCTTTCTTATTTTCTATAGGTTTTGGCCCAGGTTGGTTTTGAGATCCTTTCGAAGAAGAGCTGCCATCGTTAGAATCTCTGTCAGTTGAACGTCGCCCATGATTTCCCCTACCAGACAAACTGTAATGGTCATCAGTTTCTTTTTTCTCCTTTTTCTTATCTTTCTCATCATGTTTGCTCTTAGAACTACTCTTTTTATCTTTGTCAGACCGATGGGAACTGGATTTAGAATCTCTTTTGTCCCTGGAACTTCTATCAGAACTTTTTTCTGAACTCCTTTCAGATTTGTGGCTCGATGAAGACTTTTTGTCGTCAGAAGACTTTTTGTCGCTTGAATGTTTCTGGCTAGAACTTGAGCTTCTATGGGATTTGGAGTCTCTGTGGCTAGAGCTACTTTTATGAGAGGAACTCCTATGTTTGGACGAGTCTCGACTATCTTTCTTATCACTGCGCTCTCGCGACTTTTCACGTTCTTTATCACGACTGGATTTAGATTTGCTGTGATCTTCCTTAGGTTTCTTGTCATGTCTGCTACTGTCTCTAGACGTAGAGTGCTTAGAGTCTGACCTTTTGTCTTTGCTACTAGAATATCTGTGCGAGTCTCTGGATCGATGAGAGCTTTTATGACTGCTTTTTCTCTCATCGTTCTTTTTGTCCCGTTTATCTTCTGAGTTTTGATCAGCTTCCGGCACTTTCTCTGTGTTAGTCTTACTGTTTACGTCACTCTCGTAGTCAATATGTAAATTGTTGCTATTTGAACTATCGTCGTACAAGGGCGTGTTGAATGTGTTAATGTGAACTTGATTATTGAACTGATAGGCTAAGTTCGTTTGTTCAGGATCTGGTTTTTCCGGTTTTGCATCCAAACTGTTCTCTGACTTGGCTTCTATAGCAAATCTGAAAGAACTGGGCTCTTTTTTGTCATTACTTTTGCTGTCAGAATCATGCTCGAAAGCTTGTTGGGCATCACACGAATTTTCATTATTATAATTCCTGATTGGAGTTAATGGAGACATATTTCTTCGTAAAGAAGAGTCGCTGCTTGACTCATCATCACTTTGTACGATTGGTTTAAAGAATTGTTCTTTAGCGTCATTTGGAAGCGGTATTTCATCAGGGTGAGGTACTTCGGATACTATGTTAGGTTCTTTTGGAAGTTCTATCTTATCGATATCAATATTTTCGAGTTCGACTTTCGGTGGGCTGTTTTCGGGCGCTGGGATATTCTCTAGCTTTATTTCCTCGTGTATTGTCATGTTAGTTTTATCTGCAATCTCATCAGAATCAGTGGTAATTTCAATGACAGAGGGTTGTGAGTCCCCTTCCTTTGGAGGCCTTTCTATTTCTGAAATTGAAGGTTTTTCTTCATCTTTTGTATCTACTTCCATTTTATTCTCTTCATTAATATCTTCGTCCATTGCTTCAGCCTTCTCATCATGGCTTTTGACCGACCCAGGACTGACAGCTTCCAAATCTTCTGGCAGGAGATCATCGGTACTTAATTTACCGTTGGAAGTTTCTGTAGAGGTTGCTGATTTTTTTCTGGATATGCCTAAGTAGTTGTATACTAGGTCTTCAACTTGAGGTATAAATACTGAAGCAACTTTTGGGTTTACAACCTGGTCGACTATCCTCTCGACGCCCTGTTCTAGGTAGTTGCCACTGTAATGAAAGATGGATATTAAGTATTATAACTAAGTGTGATTGTGTGTATTATAAGAGTGCGGTACGTCTGATCAGACCATGACCCACCTGCTGGAGTGTCCCAAGTGTCCGTTCACCTGCACCTCAGATGACCTCAAAAATGCCACTGATGCCGCAATAAACGTGGCCACCTACTGGGCTCAAACGATATAAAGTGTACGAGTACCATCGACACGAAAGAAGAAGAAGAAGTATTATAACTGCATTATACTTGAACACCTATTTTACACCTTATTTTCCTTTGCAAGTACAAGTTGTTGATCACAGAACAAAACATTTTAGCTTCATTGACTTTACCTCTTTCTCTCCTTACAAATTTTGACTGCCTTGACGATCAAGTGGCCAATATTACAGATAATCTCTTTAGAAAATTCTTAGTCTAATCTACAATAAATTACAAAGAGAAAAGATCTGATATTTTGTATGTTTGTAGCTTACGCTTTCACGCTATAACCGGTTCTCCGGTTTTACAGGTTCACCACAATCTGGATTAGGACATATGATAGGTACTTTTTCTTTCTTTTTACTATAGGTACCCACGGGATCGAGACTTAAGCGGGTGAAAGCGCGGGGCTCAGCTAGTAGGAAATATGGATGTAATAGGCACAGACACCTCCGACTACCCTTTTGGAAAATATATAGTGGAGAAGTCAAGTTTAAAGGTAAGAGTTCTATTAAACAAAAAACAAACTCATCTCAAACTCATAGTGTATTTTGTTTTTTTTTTTGGAAAGTGCTTTTTGTTTACTAGCCTCTTTTTACTTTTTTTTTGTGTGTACTACTAACAACCCTACTAACGCTATTCTTTGTAAAAATGTATGGACATTTATGTCTGAAATAAAGGTAAATTATTATTATTTCAATTAAACCAATTACAGAACTATAGGCAGTATAGGCACTTTTGATTTTTCAAGTAGTTGGTCAGTCCGAAAGATGAAGTTAGTTGTCCATTTGAAAGCAAAGTAGGTTCTTATAAGAATGAGAAAGAAACTCCATGGACACCCCTTAGCCTAAGGCCACCTTTGTACTTCATTGTGTTTAGGAACTCAAATGAATACACTTACTCCAAGATGTGTTTCCTAAGCTTCTCCCGTAGCTGGTTCTTGTTGAGATCCGGCTGCCAGACTTGCCGTGACAGGAATGAGGACACAGAGTTTTCAACACGCTGTCTCAGGTTCTGATAGGCAGGTCGAGTGTCCACGTCTGCGATGCAGTCCTTGCGGAACTGAAATGTACAGATATACAGACTATTATTACACTGCCTCAATTAGAAAACAAAAACATAACTCCGTCTTTGTAGTCAACATTTTTTCAAATATAATACTAAAGTATATAATAGATTTTAAAGTCATATCTGCTTAATACTGAAAAATTTAATCATCTTCTTTTTCTTCAATACCATGTCAATACCAATCTAAATATAGTCAGTCCAGAATTTGGCTACGAGCTTGGCACTTTCATTAGCGTCCATCAACTCCTGTTGCATGCATACCACAGGATACGCTGGACAAGATATTAAGTGCCCCATTATTTGGGGGAAAGTACCACATTTATATTTAATATTAATTAATTTAGTATTAGTTAACCTTATAATAATGTTAGGTGCATGGACAACATACATTTGATAAAAGAGGAAAAACAATGACAAGGCATCAAAAAATTCGCATAATGAATAACATAGTATTAAGACATATAGGTATAATAAGTGTTAGTTGGTACTAAAAACTATTGTGGACTAAAATAGTTGTCTAATAAATAAGTGTAATATCATTATTAGGTATAACAAAAATGTAAGAGTTGCAATGAAAGGCTCCATAACTTAGAGACTGGGCTAAGGGTAGCGGCTCCGGTACAGCAATAAAAAGGAAAGAGAGCTTTTGCTTTTTTAACTTATCCGTGGATTTAAATAGATTGCCAATCAAAATCAAAATATTTCATTTCACATAAACCTACATTGGCACTTATGAAACAGAAGGTATAGGGTCCAATTTGTTTGTTTGTGCCCTATGGAGCAGAGCTGGCAAGCAACTCCTTTTTTGCTCTTTAAAATAATTAATTGGCTTTTGCAATGGTTTCAAATTACAATGTTCACAGGGTGAGGACAGTGTAGGCCTGTCAACAATTATGATATTGTATGGTTAATTCCTCACTCTTCAGCAGTTAAGAAAAAAAAAGTTCCTCACTCACTCTGGTAGGCCAACGCAAAGAATAATAATAACTCCGGTAACAGATGATTCGCCCTGGAGGATAAATATTGTGCTGTCCCATAGAAAATGGAGCACTTAATATCATGTCTAGTATTTCCTGTTGTTTGCACGCTACAGGAGTTCATGGACAAATTTTGGGCTAACTGTATACATATAGATTACTATCAACACGCTAAGGGTAACCAGTGGCGTGCACAGGGTTTTATGATCGGGTAGGCAGTTCAAAAAAAAAAAAAACGTCTTTCGTAATTGCTCAAGTTAGTGAAGAAAAACTCACTAGGTGGTTTAAAAGTTTAAAATGGCGATTTCCTGATAATGCCAATAAATGATTTCGGCCACCTTAAATATCTGATCCAGGTGAGTGATAGTTGAAAAAGGCCCTTCATGTGATTCGTATATCTAAATATATTTAATAGGTAAATTAAGTACGGGTAACAGCAAAAATAATAAAGTAAACAAACTCATTTATAAATGACATCTACGCGTCTATCTTTTTTAAATATGATTTTAAACCATCGTCATAAATAGTCGGTATGCGTCTTCATTCGACCAATAATTATTTTTCCGTCGAAAGCACAGAAAGATGTGTAGGTACTTGTTGTTGACTTTGTGTTTCTTAAATAGGTGCGTAAGAATACGTTTTAATGAAAAACTTCTTCGTAATACTTCTCTCAATACGATAATTACCAAAATCTTTGAGCAAGCCGTGGGATAGTAATCATGTAAATCTGCAAATCCCGAACAATTCCACACTGTACTCGAACTACTAAAATAGCAAGGAAAAAAAAAAATGTGTGTAAACAAAAACATAGCCGGTTTTAGTTGCTTAATTATTACTATGAAACTTACGAGTTGCATTACCTCTTTGCTGGGTTATAATTCTCGTTACTCAGGTACACATTTCCATTTAGATACACTTTTTAACAAACACACATTTTCAACACAAACCTCACAATCGAACAACATTTTGAAAAAAAACAAACAAACAGCGTAGTAAGTAAAAATTAAAACAGTTCAAAAAACTAATTGAAATAAGCAACAAATCTACCTAAATATTAACGTTTGTAAATGAATTAATCACAAGAAAACTCAATCAAAATAAAAACATAAAACAGCGCGCTTCACATGTACGAAATCAATATGGATCCTTTCGTAAACAAACAATTTCTAAATTTTGATAACTAAAACGTTGACAAATAAAATTGCATCATTGCGAATCGTAATGTTCCTGAGGCTACGTACATATTCAACTTGATCGCATAATACTCACAGCGCGCTGTGATAATACTCACCAATCACAGGCGCCCATGCGCCATTATTGAATGGCGCAGGGAAGCCTGTGATTGGTTATCCTGCGGCAGGACTTCGCTTTATGTGTGCAATGTATAGACACGAAAATGTAGAAGAAATTACCACTACATGCGTACATTTATGAATGAAATAAAGACACGATCGTTCGCTGCCTGCTTACGTTACGATCTATTATGAATGCGTTGCCGTAGTAAATAGAACGGTATGAACGTTGCTATTATATTTACATTAGGCGTTTAAACTTTTTGATTGGTTTTATTACTTACTGTTAGTATAATTCTTTTATTTTTGAAATATTAGTAACTAGTCCTTATCTAGGGTCTATACCCTAGGGTCTGCAGTGTCTTTTTGCCTATATGGACTGCACGCCACTGAGGGTAACCACAACAACACCACCTAGACTGGAGGTAATACATGAGAAAATGAATAGTTTATTCATTAGGACCACATTTGGTGGTCAAAAACCAACGTATAGGCAATACCGACCATATCAAAGCAACTACACAACTACTAGCGGGACCACCTAGATATGTCTGTCTGCAGCCAATCGAAATTTTGTAGTTAGCACAACGCAACTGCAAGAATCTGCAGCAACAATATTCACATGTAACCTGGTTGGTGTCAGATGTGGTGCACTTGCAGTATGTGTCATCAGGCCTATGGGCCTGATCATCCAAAAAAAAAAACAAAACTTAATCATTTGAAATAAAAACTAGTATGAAAAAATTGCAATTGCCAAGCCAAGAAATAAAAAGTTTTACTTATAAAATGTATGCACAATACTGACAATGTATGCACAAAACGAAAAGTATTATCATAGTTGGATGTGCAACAATAATAATTTCATATCACTTAGTGGAAATTTGTTTAAAGAACATTTCAACTGTTATCTATCGTAATACATGCTAACAACACAGCATTATTGCAAAATGGTTGATAGATTTGTTAATAAATTGTAATCAAACTAATCAATTTGTTAACAGTTACAAAACTTGACACATGTCTTGAATAAGATTAACTTATAGTTTTATAATTTTAAGTTCCATATTGGATCTTTGACAGTTTTTATGGGTCAGAAGCTAGAAAGTCGGATACTCAGTCTTATCAAGAGGTATTTATTGTATTACCCAGTGACTAGGTTGTCGAGATCAGATAGGGTGATGCTCCATGTAAAATACTGTTATTCAATTGCATCCAGTTAGACTGGAAGCTGACCCCAACATAGATGGGAAAAGGCTAGTTGATTCATTAGTTTTTGAGCTAGCGCAATAAATTAAAATCAATCTTATTGTTAGACAAAAAAAAACCTAAAGTTAAATTCTTGGAGAGTACTTTTTAATAAAATTATTTATCAAGAAATGCTATCCATTTCGTATTTACATTTGTGTAAAAGATTATATGCTGTGCCTATTCCATTCCATTGTATGTACTTTGTAAATTGAAACAATTAATTCAGAACATGATGTTAGAGGAACACGATTAGTTTACACATTTGAAATGTTTTGTTAGTTATAAAAAAAACGAACTACTGTTTCATAGAAAAGTGCAATACCTATATGGTTAAAATGTATGGCAGAGCAAATTTTATTTTTAACCTACGAAAAATTTCAATGAGTTTCATAATCCACGGTAACCTGTACATATATTGGGATACAGGCAGGATGACGATGAATAAATTGCAGAAAGCAGTATCATACACTTAATTTCATTTACAAATATTTATTAAAAAACCAATAGTGACATTTGTGTCAAATATCCGAATCTTGCTTTTGAAAATGTATTTAGCACCCTAATTTCACACTTAAGACTACAGGAAACTTTTTAATTAGTCATATCAGCATCCCAAGATCAAAGAAACAATTTGGAGGAAACTGACATGAAATCAATTTATAATTTTTTTGACCTTAGTTTGTTAACATAGCATATGGACAATACTGAATATATTTTATTTGAGATAAGTGTATTATAGATATAATGTGTACTGTAGATCCTTGGATCTTTTTATTAACGCACTTAATCATCTGGCCTAAGTACATCTCAACAATTAATTAAATAAATGTAAATTTTACAGAAAAAGTCAAGAATAGGCAATTCAGTTTAAGAGTTAGAAGCTCAAACTTATGAAGACTAATCTCATGACTGAGACAACACTTATAATGCCTTTTCATTGGCCTTTTATACTTTTTTAGAATAGCTAAAAGCAATTTAGTAAATTAATGCTTGAGTAGTGATACTAATGTGATTGAAGAAAGGGACACACAAGGTCAGAGAAAAATGGCGACATCAGCCCTAAGTACACTACAAAGGGCAAAACTTGGTGATGTTAATTAATTGTTTAACTTACCTGATCAAATATACCCTTCGATTTTAACTCATAAACTAGTTGATCGACCAGCCGAGGATCCCCGGGCATGTATTGCAAATGCGCCATATTTACGGCATTAAATAACTATAATGTTAAATAATTATTACTCTAATAGTTTAGGCTATTAATTATTGCTAGTTTAATATTTATTATTGCGAAAGAAAAAATTTAAAATATCTACGAAAATGAAATACGACAAACACAGTCAATATTTAAGGGATGCCAACTGTCATAACACACGGTGTCGGTGGTATCGATGTTTGGTTAATCGATAATTTGTCCGCGTTCATTGATCGTGTTGTATTTTGAATAGGTTTAATTATAATATTTCGAACTTATTATTGCGTGGTAAAGTAATAAGTTAAACTATATAAATATTATTTGATGCTCACTAGATAGTTTTTAGAACATACACGCTTAGCACGAATTCAATTATTTTTAACACTCTTGGAATCGTGAAACGTCGTGTTATTCGTATTCAATATGCTTATTACCTAGTAATCTATGATTATATGTGAGCATTCTAGTACTGCACGCGTAATATGACCACCGTAGAAAGAACTTTGTCTATTCTTGGTAGAATAGAGATGAATTGTCATGCTACGCCAGCCTAAAACGGTACAAATCTTTCTACAATCTTTAATTCTGTTTTTAATCATTCTACAATCTGTAATTTTGTCTATTCTTCCGTCGACAAAACTTATTTCTACGGTGGTCATGCTACGCGTGCTGATGTCATCTTTTTTCATATTTTTTATTCTAATGGTAAGTCGCAGCGACGTTAGTAGCCACGCCGGCAACTAATTGACGATTCCAAAATCCAACGTACTACGATAAATGGGCTGTTTAAAGTATATGAACGTGAGATTTTGAAATGGCGCTGGTAACTGAACGGCAGGTTTACTCACTGCCTAGCACTAGACACATGAAACATTTTACTAGGAAATATCCAAAATAGTAAACTTATTTGTGATTTAATATTTGGTGTAAAGCTACAAAATGTTAACGATGTACAGTCGTTAGCTAATGGTAGGTTGTCCTAATAATAATATATTGTATGTATGTACTAGAATTAAATTCGTTTCTCTATTCGTTGTGTATCGTTTCAGAGACTTGTGAAAACAATGTTTGTTTCTATAAATAATCGATAGAATATTTTTTTTTCTAAGAACGTCACTAGCTTCAATTTAAAAAAAAGTGTAGGCGAAGGCGACGATTATATTGACCAAACAGCCGATTTAGTGTGTTACGAACATGGACCTAAAAAAAAGAACGGACGCCGTCTCCTTTAACAAAAACTGAAGCACCCATAGTAAGTCAGTGCAATAATGTAGACAAGCCAGCACGCACACATTCACACCATAGTAAGTCAGCCGTTGGCCATTACGCTTCGAACGGTGCCCGCGTGTTATTCGGTGTTATTTTGCTTAATAAAAATTAAAGTATCCCATCGTGTGTTGTGAAAAGTTGTCGAAACCAAAGTGGTTCAATTAAAAAAAGTCAGGGTATCACTTTTCATAGGTAAGCTTGTCATTTTAAAGCTTATTTCTCGATTTTACGTCAATATATTTAATAAATCTTGAAATCAATCAGTGTTGCAACTATTTCAAGTTTCAAATTCCTTTAAAAGTGGGAGATATTTTTTTTTATGTTACTATTTTATCGTTATTGTATTCTTCTATATTTTAGATTTTCCTCAGCAAATGATGCATGGAAAAATGATTGGATAAAAATAGTAAGGGAGTGTAGAAATGAAAATAATTGGATTCCATCAAAATGTAGCGTAATCTGCAATATATATTTTGAGAAGAATTGTTTGTAAACAACTAAAGGCGGACTTCTTCGCGTTGTTGCTTATGCCATACCAACAAAGGTAATTCAATTAATTTAAGGTCCTCTCCTTATAACCTAACCTGTCAATTTTAATTTTTAACAGTTTAACAATTCAACTTTTTTTTAGTTTTTATTCGATACGTCAACAATTCAAGATCAACCGACTGAAGTAACTACTTCCAGCGTTTCTGACGAGGTGTGTTTTTCTGATTTTTACATTAATGTGACATTAACGTTGTTCTATGTGCAGGTCTACTAACCTGATATTATTATTTGTTTTAGAGTTCACTAGTGATTGCAGCAGCAGCTTCAGATACCGGGCAGCAAAAAAAAATAGAACAGCCTTTTTCACAAAATGTAATGACGCCTTTGACACAAGTGAATAGCCTTACCAACTGTAAATCTAAACCTAACCTACTCTAATCTAATGTAACATTAAATGAGTTGTAAATATTTTTTAAATCCAATGTGTTTTATTTATTTTACCTTTATTTTAACAATATCCGTCACAAAAACTTGTAATAAAACCAAGTGCAAGGGAGATCTTATTGAAATATTATTTTAAAAGGGGTAATTTTCCTTCATCTGGCATCCCTTTACATACGCACACATAGTTACGCAGCCGCCATTGTGGTGCTTCAATTGTTTCTTAGTGAAGTTCTGTCCGTTCTTTTTTTTAGGTCCATGGTTACGAATGAGTTTCTATTAAATATTTCTACAAATAAATTCATTGACAACTGCAATAAAATACATAGTTAGATTAAATATATGTTATGAATCTATGATATAAAACGTAAACGCAGAATTTGGTGCTGGTCACTCACACAGTTAGACGTCAGCTGTCCGTTGTCAACAAACAATCAACATTTCAAATCGTCGTTGTGAATTATTTCAAACTATTTCGAAAGAAATATACTGAAAATGAAGACTATTTCAGTAAATATTGAGGAACATGATCGAGTGCATTCTGGTTTAATTCAGCAAGAAAACCAAGAATGCATCGCTACTGGTAAGCAATAGTTTTAAAAATTATCGTTAGGTTTAACCCGGCAAGTTGTGGAAGCCTTTTGAATTATTGACGTTTCTATGCGTATGTTCATTTTTGTTTTGTTGTCAGAATTTCAATTTGTCGTTCAGCTGTAAATTTTTTGTTGTATTGTAACCTGTAATTTATAACTTTATTTATTGAAATAATTATTAAAAAACCAAAAAGATGAATAAATTAACGTCTTACACGATAAAGAAGGTTCATCAAGCATATTCCGAGAAAATGTTAACACCCACGAGTTTTGTAGATTTAAGTTTGCAGAATGCTAAACAGAACAAAGATTTGAATGCATTTGTAACTCTCACGGACGACGTCGCTGAAACCCAAGGTATTGAGAGCGAAAAGAGGTTCTATATCTCCAAAAACCCGAAGAATTTAGACGGCATTCCTATTGGTGTAAAAGATAATTTCTGCACAAGCAATATCATGACTACTTGTGCGTCGGAGATGCTTCGAAACTTTATGCCGAGTTATGATGCTACAGTATACTCGAGATTAAGGGCTGCTGGTGCCTGTTTGATCGGCAAATGTAATCTTGATGAGTTTGCTATGGGCTCGGGGACAGTAGACTCAGTATTCGGTCCAACCCGCAACCCATGGTTATATGACAAAGAAAATTGGAGAATCGCAGGTGGGAGTTCTGGCGGTAGTGCAGTAGCTGTAGCTTCAGGTTCCTGTGTTGCCGCAATCGGCTCAGACACAGGTGGATCCACACGAAACCCAGCAGCATTATGCGGCATTGTAGGATTGAAACCAACTTATGGTCTTGTATCCAGACATGGTTTGATACCTTTGGTTAATTCAATGGATGTGCCTGGTATCTTAGCACGGACAGTTGAGGATGCTACCATGGTGTTAAATGCAGTTGCTGGACCGGATAAACTTGATTCCACTACATTGACAAAGCCATATGAGCCAATCACTCTTAAAGAGGTAGACCTATCTAAGGTAAAGATTGGAATTCCTCGAGAATACCACTGTAGAGGTATGAGCAGAGAAGTGGTCAATACATGGGGTTTCGTCACAGATTTGCTAGAAAAAGAGCATGCTATAGTGAGATCTGTTTCATTGCCTCACACATCAGTTTCTATAGCAGTTTACTCAATATTGAATCAATGTGAAGTTGCCAGTAACATGGCTAGATATGATGGCATCGAATTTGGTCTTAGAGCAAACGCAAATAATTCTACTGAAGAATTATATGCATTCACTAGACACCAAGGGTTCAACGATGTTGTGCGCTCAAGAATCCTAGCCGGCAACTACTTCTTACTGACAAGAAACTACGTGAAATACTTCATAAAAACTCTGAAACTAAGGAGATTGATTTTGGATGACTTCAAACAAGTTTTTAATAAAGAAACCGGAGTTGATTTGCTATTGACTCCAACTACACTGACCGATGCACCGTTATATAAAGACTTTGTAGCTAAACACAATAGGGATCAGTGTGAGGAACAGGATTACTGTACGCAGCCTGCAAATATGGCTGGAATACCCGCCATTTCCATACCAATAACACTTTCTAAAAACAACCTACCATTGTCCCTACAGCTCATGGGACCAACATTATCCGAAGATTTATTGTTAAACGTAGCTAAGAAAATTGAAAGTCTTGTACAATTCCCTGGGATGAAATCTGCTTAGTATTTTGAATAGTTTTGTAAAAGAGACCATTAGTTTATTGTTGACATTTTTTTGCTTTCAAATAAAATTATTTATTATAAAAGGTATTTATTATTTACTTGGATTGCAATATTTCGAAAAAATATTTTACTTTCATAATTGCCAAAAGTGCTTGTGGCTAAGAACTAACAGCCGCACGAGTTGATCGTTCAGGTTAAGCTACGCTTGCCGGGGTTGCTCCGTGGATGGGGTAACCATCATTTCATGTCAAGACCCTTCCGTGCCTCTGAAAGCCCGCTAAGCCGTTGGTGCCGGCTGTCTTTCGTAGATCTTAGACAGTCGTTACGGGTCGTCAGAAGCCCGAAAGTCTGACAACCAGTCTTACCAAGGGGTATCATATTACCCAGTAACTGGGTTGAGGTCAGATAGGCAGGCGCTCCATGTAAAATACTGGTACCCAGCTGCATCCGGTTAGACTAGAAGCCGACCCCAACATAGTTGGGAAAGGGCTAGGCAGATGATGAATTGCCACTGCATCAGCAAACCAATGGGTTTGTTCTGACTATGGAATCAGGAAGATACAAAATATGATACCTTTCCACGTTACTAGCCAACCCTTTCCTTATTCTCTCCATAGTACTGACTTTCAAGTAGGTAAAATTTTTCTAAAGTAATTACTTTAGAAATTTTTTTTGCCTTACATATATATCTACCAAAACCCAAGTTTATTCAGTATCTCACTGATCTAAATGTCGATCTACCTTTTCCAGCGGCGCTAACATCAGAGATCCTGTCAAAGCTCAACATATCCATCGACACTTTACCTCAGAAATATCAGCAGCTACTGCTTCAAGCCGCCGACGCACAACACGCAGTGGACATCAACCAACTCGATCCCATCGCCATATCCCTACACCAGACGAAGGAAATGTCGCAGAAATTAGAAGAGGAATACGAAATATTGAAGTTAAAACAACATAATGTTCAGTTGCAAGCTAAAATCGATCGTAATAATAGATTTTTGGAGGGATTGAGAAAAGAATTGCAGAATTCGCAAGATTCTTTGGCGAGTCAGAATCCGAATCCGGACAATATTCAGGATCTCATCAGGCAGTTCAAGCAGAAAGTGGTTTCTTATGAAGAGAGCTGTGAGAAGGCTAAGGTATGTCTATTTTATTGTGTATTTATTTCAAGTACTCATCTATCTTACTCCCTCCTAAGACTGAAAGGCGAGGCAAATACTCGTAAGAGCACACGACAGGAAATAATTATAATTTTCTAAAGGTCGCCTTTATCGAAACCGATGAGTAGTTTTGCAAAAGACTCGAGTCCTCGAGTCGTAATTTTAAAGACTCGCCTCAATTATGCAAGACTCAGTGTGCTCAAAAAGCCCGAAGTCTAGACACAAGCACTGGAGTCTTAAAAAGGACTAGAGTCTTAAATAGGATTTGAGTTTTAAAATGAACTCGAGTCTTAAAGAAAAACTCATCATTCGAAAAGACCCATAGAAGGTGATACGTTCAAATTAGTGGTTATGATGTAACTATGCGTACAAAAAAAAAAATAGAGGTGTCAAGGGACACCCGGATTTCCTGTTCAGGATAAAGCGGGAGGAAACGCCCGGGTGTTTCCATTGCGAGGATCGTCTGGAGGACACGGTGGAGCATACGGTGGAGGTGTGCCCTGCCTGGGCGGAGCACCGCCGTGTCCTCGTGGAGGCGATCGGCGGCGGTGATCTCTCGCGTCCGGCCCTGGTGCGAGCCATGGTACGGAGCGAGAAGGCATGGGAAGCCGTCACCTCCTTCTGCGAAGCAATAATGCTCGCGAAGGAGGAGGCGGGGCGCGTGAGGGAGTGGCAGTCTCTGCGCCCTCACGTCCCTAGCCGCCGCAGGAGGAGACGCCCCGGGCGTCGGGAGTCTATAGCGGACTCCCGGCCACCGGAGGCGCGAGCTTGCGGGCGGCGAGCAATGGGTAGCTCGCCGCCCGGTAAGGACCAGGCTCGGGTCGACGGCGCGTAGTGTTCCACGCGCGCCTCAAAGAGATGTCAACAATACTGAAGGGGTCTGCCAGGACCGACGCCTGCCAGGGTCGCGAGATTGTTCGAAAGAGATACCGTGACCCTGGCACATGGGCAACTGAAGGAACACGGGTGGGTTTTAGTCAGTAAAAGTCTGACACGCCCTCCCGCTCCGCCCAGAGCGGGAGAAGTCATTTGATGATTTACCATCCAGAAAAAAAAAAAAGGGACACCCGGATAGAACGAAGTTCCTTTCCAGGATTCATAATAGTTATAATTTTTAAATTATTTATTATGTACAAAAAACCTGTATACACTCAACAAAAATATTCTCTCTCTCTCCCTATCTCCTCTCTCCCCCTCTCCCTCTCCCTCTCTACTCACAACAAAAAAAACAACAACATACAAAATATATACGGTCGAATTGAGAAACCTCGTCCTTTTTTTGAAGTCGGTTAAATGTGCATGGCATGGCATGTCAAATGGCATGTCGTGACAACTTTTCGTAAGAATTTTTTCCGTCTAGCCCCCTTTCACAACGCGCGATAAGGAACTTCGTTCCATAAAATCTGACGAGTTATTCGAGCTTTTTCGAATGAAGAGCTACAAGTCTTATCTTCATGCTCCGAATTTTTCTTTAAGACTCGAGTTCATTTCAAGACTTGAGTCCTTTTTAAGACTCCAGTGGCTGTTAAATGACTATGGCTCTGCTCGACTCTTTAGACTCCGAGCCTATCTTTGTTTAATACTATGTAAAGATAATATCTTCAGCAGCTCAAGCTGAAAGTAAAAGTCTTGCATAATTGAGTCGAGTCTTTAAAATTACGACTCGAGTGATTTCTCACTTCATCAACTTGAACAATGATAAGGATATTTCGTATTTATAAACGCCTTTTCTTACGAGTTTGTATGTCAAGAAGTGAGCAGCTCCACCAAGTTATCTAATTTGCTTAGTCGACCAGTAAGTCACCTTTTTTTTGTGGGTGGGAAATCATCAAATCACTTCTCCCGCTCTGGGCGGAGCGGGTGAGCGTATCAGACTTTTATTGACTAAAACCCACCCGTGTTCTTTCAGTTGCCTATATGCCAGGGCCACGGTTACTCTTTCGCACAAATCTCGCAACCCTGGCAGACCAGTAAGGCACCTCGGATGTCTTTAAAACAATTTTAAAAACCCCATTTCTTTGCATTTTCCAGACAAAATTCTCAAAGCTGTCAGTTCCGGAAGCCATATTGCCGGCGTCACTAACGGCGTCAGTAGCAACTCTGGTTGCGTTGCGCGAAGAAGCTGCCTCGCTAAAACTACGTGCTGATGACGTGGCATTAGCTCGAGAGGCGAGGGATACTTTTATAAGGTTACGGAGATAGATTACGTGTTAATTTTAAGTATTTTATAATAAGTAGCAACAGTTCAATGGTTACGGGGCGATCTATAGAGACCAAGTTCATTCCTCGCTCGTTAGACCACGTCCACTACATACAGATGAATGTTTTATAATTCCCTTTGCGAGTGATTGTGTAAGAATTTAACCGAAACCGTTATTGTCTTATGTGAAGGTATTAACGAAAAAACTTTTTAACAAAAAAATTAAACCGCCGAAAAACTAAAAAGCAAAAAATAATAAACCTTAAAAATTGTTTTTAAGGTCAATCAATGCACAATTTTATGATTAAAAATCAATGAACAAAGATCACTCAAAGCTGAAAGGTTTAATTTTTTGTTAAAAAGTTTTTATTTTATAATTTTTGTGGCTTTAATGTACTAATACTACTTGGCAAGGTATACCCTATCCAATGAATAAAGAATTATCTAAATCGGACTACTCTGTGTAAAGTTATGCTTGGTTATACATTACAATCAGTGAGTGAACAATCAATCATCCCCTGTTTTCCGACCCTTAGGGTTCGTTTTTTGTTTTCCAAATTTATATGGGACCACCTTCGGAGTATACCATTTCCAATAAAAAAAGAATTATCACAATCGGACTACGATGTAAAAAGTTATGCGTGGTCAGGTCATACATAAAAAAAAAAAAACAAAAAAAAATACGTAAAATAAATAGTCCTCCTCCGTTTTTTTCGTCGGTTAAAAATACAATATGTATAAAAATAAAGACTCGTAAAGTTAAAAAAAACACCTCTCTATGTGTATAGCTTTCACTTCTGGGAGTAAAACATGTTACATTTTGTACTCCTCTTTAAATACTGACGCCTTAAGATTGTTACTTTATATTTAAAGTTAAAACATTTAATAATGAAATAAACGTTAAATAATGAATAATCAAGCAGTTGTTTATTTTCAATACATACAATAACCAATACATACAGTTCTGAAAAAATACAAGTTCTGAATAGGTATATCAAAACAACCATTTAATACAAGCATTTTTGCGTCAAGGGTCTACTGCAGCCTTTCCCAAAGTGGGCGATAACGCCCCCGAGAAAAAAATAAAAGAAATGGGGAGAGACCCAGAAAAAAAATGGGGGCGTTGTGTAGACTCTACACAACGCCCCCATTTTCTGGGTCTCTTACCATCCCCCTTTAGGCCTGCAGCGCCCACAAGGGGGCGTTATCGCCCACTTTGGGAAAGGCTGGTCTACTGGCACTGGAATGACATTGTCAGATTCACTCGCAGATCGCTTTTAGTCAGTCGTATATCGTCAATCTCGGGGCTTATTCTGGGTCATCGGGCATGTAGAACTCTTTTAGTTCGTCGCTCCCCAAGGATTCTGGTTCGTTCCCTGTCTTGATACAGGGCCATTGGCATGCAGTTACTAGTTGTGCTGTAAAAACAAAGGGATTATAAAAATCTAAGATTGAAAAGTCGTCTTTAGCTTTTTAGGGTTCCGTAGCCAAAGGGTAAAACGGTACCCTATTACTAAGACTCCGCTGTCCGTCCGTCCGACCGTCTGTCACCACGCTGCATCTCGTGAACTGTGATAGTTAGACAGTTGATATTTTCACAGATAATGCATTTCTGTTGCCGCTATAACAGCAAACACTAAAAAAAACAAAATAAAATAAATATTTAAGGAGGCTCCCATACAACAAACGTGATTTTTTTGCCGTTTTTATAGATAATAGTACAGAACCCTTCGTGCGCGAGTCCGACTCGTACTTGGCCGGTTTCAATTTTTTCTGTACGGTTTGATGACAATTGGCTCGCCCCCTATTACATGGGAGTTACAGTTAACATCACTGGTGGAATATTATGGTACCTACACCTCTGTCTTAGCCTTAGGGTAAAAGAAGCGTGATGGTATGTGTAGAAGCTTTATGAATATGCTTTTCCAAGAAACTACAGTATATCATTTCTCCTGCCATGAACTATTTCTGTTTTCCTAGTTGAAAGGTGTTTGTATAAGAACAGGGACATTCATTTTTTTTGTTCACTTTTTAGTTATGTACTAACCCCACACCAATTCCTATACTACTACTTGCTATGTAAATGACAGGGACTTAGATACTTCCTGTATTAGACCATTATCTATATATATAAAATTCAAAGTCTTGAGTGACTGACTGACTGACTGACTGACTGACTGACTGATATATCAACGCACAGCCTAAACCGCTGGTTCTAGAGACATGAAATTTGGAGGGTGTATTCCTTGTGAAGAGTAGGTATCCACTAAGAAAGGGTTTTTTGAAATTCTATCCCTAAGAGGGTGAATTGGGGGGTTGAATTTTCACGCGGGCGAAGCTGCTGGCGGAAGCTAGTCAAGATATAAAAAGTGGATTCAAAACGTATTATCGAAGCTCACGTAAAAACAACTCAAGCTAATACAGTTTATTTGGGACCATTCTTTTTTTTGGCTGGATATCACCATATGACTTCTCCCGCTCTGAGCGACGGCGTGTCGGATTTTTACTGACTAAAACCCTCCCATGTTCCTTCAGCTTTACAAGGGCCACGGTAACTATTTCGTACAAATCCACGATCCTGGCAGGATGGGACCCTATCTATCCATTAAAAAAATGATTTCGAAATCAATCTACAATTCGGAGATATCGCGGAACGTACATACTTACAAAAATAAACCGGCCAAGTGCGAGTTGGACTCGCACACGTAGGGTTCAATCAATCAATCAATCAATCAATCAAAAGTCATTTATTCAAATTAGGCTGAGGATCAGCACTTTTCGAACGTCAAAATTACAAAAGACAGTCCCCCCAAAACGCCCACCCGTCGCGCACTTCCTAGTGCTTTCCGTACTATAAAGTAAAAAACCGGCCAAGTGCGAGTCGGACTCGCGCACCAAGGGTTCCGTACAAACCTGTAGGTATATAAGTAAAAGTTCACCCATCACGACAATCGAATCGTAGTTCTGTTCTGTTTCTTGGCTTGGTTTCATTTCTGTCTGTGTTTTGTTCTGTTTATTATATGATGTAACTAAAAATTTACGGTTTTCGCAATTTTTCCTTTATCTGTGCTATAAGACGTTGCTTCGTACCAAATTTCAAAATTCTAGATCGACTGGAAGTACCCTTTAGGTTTTGATTCCCTTGCGAGTTTCGAAAATTTGCGGTATAAACGGCTATATCTTTTGATTGCGTTAGCTTAGAAGTTTGATTTTTTCACAGCTCCAAGGGACAGTAGACTTGAGTATTTGATATACATTTCAGCTTGATACCTCCACGCGTTCCTGAGAAAAAGGGTCTTGACAGACGGACGGACGGACGGATGGACGGACGGACAACAAAGTGATCCTATAAGGGTTCCGCTTTTTCCTTTTGAGGTGCGGAACCCTAAAAACGTTTCTTGTATGGAGATCCCCCTTAATTTGTAACTTAATTTTATACAGACAGACGGACGGACAGCGAAGGCTTAGTAACAGGGTTCCGTTGGTTACCCTTAGGGTACGGAACCCTAAAAACAAACGAAATGAGAACCTCCACTTTTTTTAAGTGGATTAAGAATATACATACATTTCAATCCAAATTGAGTATGCCGAGGTATCCAATCGATGTCGTGTTGTCCATAGCCCGGCTGCCCCCGCAAGCCCCAAAGATAGTTGTTGCGATTATTGATCGTGTTGATGCCTTTATCCTTGTTGGTCTGCAGACACTTGTCCCGTGGCTCCACGGTCTGACATTGAATGTCAGAACGGAGGTGGCTGTAGTTCGTCTGGGTTGAATGCGTCTGGCAGTTCACTATTGTTGCCTGGGTGTAGAAAAGGTAATTTGTGATTAAGGGGTAAGCGTTCATACGAAATTTTCAGAGGGGTGATGGCGTAACTTGCTATCAGTAGGAATCAGTTTCATTTTGATAGTTAAACAACATTCATTGCGTTATTTACGTTGTGCAGCCGACAATTTATTCGAACAAATGACGCAATTGATTGGAAATAATCTTCAATGATTCAGATTCTCATTGATAGTGCGTTACGCCATTATGGTGCAGGAGCGCGTCGATGTCCTTGCCACCAACCACAAGGTGGCAGGGACATCGATGCACACCGATACCTTTAGGAGGGCCTTTGTAAAATAGGCCTGATTTATATTTGAACCAGTGAGTTTCAGTCATTCCTGACCAAACATACTGGTAATACAGTTTGCCCTAATAATTCGGTAAAGAGTATTGCGCAAAAAAAATTTGGAGGGCATTTAAAGGGACTGTCTTATGTAATTTTGACTGTAAAATGGCACCTACTCAGCTGCATCTGGTTAGACTGGAAGCCGACTCCAACATAGTTGGAAATAAAAGATAAGATTATGATCACAAAAAAAAAAATCAGACCCATTGACAAGCTCTCCTCTTCCACTCCCAGAGGTCCCAACTGTAGTTCTTCTGCTTATATTCATCCATTGGATGCGTTTCCGTCTGAATCTCCTTGTCGAATATCTGTGCTATAAAATAAGAAAAGATTTTAGGGTCAGAATATATAGGGAGGCAGAGATATCCGACGCGCAACCGTGCGCACGGATTGAGCACTTTTGTAGAAAAAGCAGTATTTTTTAAGGAATCGGCGCGCAACGCCAATCCAGAATCACGTACTTACTGAATCCATGGTAACGGGTTGAGCATCAGATGTCATTTTATAAGGATTCTGTTTGTCTAGAAATGGCAGCTTTAAAACTCTTCGGTGTGTTGCTAATGCCACTGTTATACGTAATGTTTCGCACTTTGCCTATCCATCATTACATATTGTATTTCTTGTTGGGGTGGCGCAGCAAAAACCACTCTCAAGCCGCTAGAAGTAGCACACAGGGCCATATTAAAAGTGGCTACTTTTCGTCCTATTATGTTTCCAACAGATTAACTATACAGTGACTGCAAAGTGCTAAATGTTCGGCAACATTTTATACTACAGACAGTCATCCTGCAACACCGCAACACTCCATACCGAATACTAGAAAATAAAAAACGTAGTAAACGCCGAAAAGATAGGATATGCACCCTGCCGCGTGTACACGGCAAACTTTTGTCACGAGATTCTTTCATTTTCTTGGTCCGTTTTTGTATAACAAAATAAACGAGGAATATCAAATCTACGGTCTACCGTATCACAAATGCAAAAAGATTGTACAATCGTACCTCCAAAATAAGTCATATACCGAAACTGAACAAATCTTAAAATAGGTGGTGAGCATGGACAAGCACAAAAACACACACACACTCACACCACGCACCCAAACACACACACGATATCACGCACACCACACATGATATTAACACACCACACCCAATCACACACACACACACATATTTTTCCTAAATTATTTTATTTTTATTTAATAAAACGTTTCTAAAACTGAAACTTAATGCTCTGAAATTGTACAGTAACATCAAAAGTACTATATAACTTTACGACATTGTACCTTAGGGGACTGCTTCTCCTTAACACAGGTTTTCCTAACCTAGCTAGGAGAGCAGTGCTCACCCACACGTTTGTATAAATAGTACTTATTTTGTATAACTGTATTTCTAACGTGTACCATAATCCTTTGTTTTGAGTAAATAAATAAATAAATGGAAATAAATAAATGGAAAATGGAGCTTTCAGCAATGTATAACTGAATTAAAGCACATTATGAAAGTAGTTTGTCCTAAATCGATTTCAATCATTTGTAGTAGGTAAGTAATTTTTTAGCCCAGAAATAAAATAAATAAAGCTACGTAAATTACAGTCTCCCAGTCAAACCAAAATGGACAAGTAAAAAAGAAAAATTGTGTATTCTGCACAAACAAAACAAACATTACGAGAAAAATACGATACATACATAAAACAATGTGTTATACTTATTTGTACGTGTTATGATTATAACATAATATTCTAATTGGGGTGTTTAGTAGTTTGCGTTAATTCCGGGACAAAAATGTCCTATAAGTCCTAATGATTGAATGTTTCAAACGCTCCGAACCCATTCAAAATCGCGCTAATACTCTATAGCTTAGTGGACTTGTGGCGTATGATTGCAAAAAGGTAAATTTAAATAACCCCCGATCAAAACGAAAACCTCTAAAAAGTAAAAAAATATATATGAAAGTTTAATAAGAAGTTGTAGGCACCATTTTGATCTAAGGATCGTCGTGTCGAAACGACTGAACCGATTGTATAAAAACATGTCTAAGAACCACCGCTAGAAACCCTAATTTTAAATTTTTAAAAATCGCACCCAAATCAGTTCACCTGTTTAAGAGCTACGGTGCCTCAGCCTGCCACACATTGCGTTCAAGTTATAACACCACTCTTTTTGGGTAGCGAGTTAAAAAACGTAAAAAAAAGGGATATCCTGAAGATGTTTGTATCTAGGTACTCACTCTTAGGTACTTTAAGAACAACAAGGTCGTCGACATCTTTAACGCTGTATACATGCTCCACGATGTTCAGCAAGTTGATGAGGTGCGGGTTGTTGCGCGCGTGATTCAGCACCTCATTCACATACCTGGTGATAAACGAGAAATGATTTTATCTCTGTAAGTAATTTTAGAGGTATTAAAAGAAAGGAACCTCCAACAAGACGGGTGTGTTTTTTTTATTTCGTAGTTGACTTTGAGAGTTCGTAACTACTTAACCGGGTTTGCCTGCGAATTCCTTAATAAATTAAGGCCTCCAGCTAGGGCTTACTTAAAAACCACACCCCCTGTGGGGTACGGACCTGGGCTTGGCAGGCATCGCTGGTAGGGGGCAGCAAGGTACCGACTGGATCAGAATGATGCCCGACGATGTATGTCAAGAAGTCACGACGTTGTATATACGCTAGTTGCGCGGTAAACTTTACTTGCGAGATGCAGGATTTTGTGTGACGTCAGTGTTATAAGTAGTTTAAGGCAGAAAAACACTTACGTGTCCTGACGCGCCAGAAGCATTCAGTTTCATACATTCGACAGAACGTGTTGCGACACGACACGACATGCAAATATGTCCTTAACCATATTAAATGTATTTATTATTTATTTATTTATTTATTGGTCTATCTACAATTGTTACACTCTATAATCTAATAATACAAGTTATAATACACACCAAGTGTACAATATGAAGCGATAAACACAGCATGCATGTATGAAACCGATATGCTTCTGGCGCGTCACGACACGCCACGACACCTAAGTATGTTTCTGCCTTTACAAGTGGCTGTGTAGATGTCGCTACATAGGTTTGTACAAACGGTTTTACACGTCAATCATTTTTTTTAAACTAGACGAGGTTGGAGTTTCCTATTCGACTACTCTGACAAGAAGGCCTAAATAAACTCAGAGGTGATAAGTCCAGGTAGTTATAATCTTAGCCAGATCATTTGAAGAGGGTAGAAATTGAATGCCTTAGTTAGTTTGGCATTCTCTACCAGTCAGCCGAAGGTGGTGATAGTTAATTGAAAGTGTGAATAAAATACTTTTCTGGTTTAAATATCTCAAAGGGTAAAATCGTATTATTAGTATCAAAGCCGCACGGTTCGATTGATCAGACTAAGGTATGCTTGCTGCGGTTGATACGTGGATGGGTTACCATTTTTACATACCAAGACCCCTCCGTGTCATTCGTGGATCTTTTACAGCCGTTACGGGTCGTCAGAAGCCCGAAATTCTAACAACCAGTCTTACCAAGGGATATTTTATTACCCAGTTACTAGGTTATGGAGGTCAGATAGGCAGTCGCTCCATGTAAAGTACGGGTGCTTACCTGCATTCGGTTAGATTGTGAGCCCCAAGATAGTTGGGAAAAAGCTAGGCAGAAGATAATGACTAGGATTCGCACTTATTAAAGTGAAACTTTTATTACATTGTCTCACACTTTTTCGCCTGTGTGTTGCATGTCGCGTGACGGTCGGCCGCGGAGTAGGGATAAAGTGAAAGGCGCTCGCTGGTGCCTGTTATTGTTTATGGATTTATTTCAATTTTGAGTGCTTGAATTTATTATTTAACTTATTTCGTATGAATATTAAATTAAGTCTTTTTATTAAGCTATTGCATATATTCCGAAATTTTTTAGTTAAATGACTATAATGTTTTGCTGTTTCTGAGATTTCGACAAACAGTTGAGAAACTACATAGAACTACTAAAAAGGATAATATCATACCTTTCAGGCTCCTTACTGAACCGGGCAGTCATGTTGACGTTGCAGAATCCATAGTACCGGCCCTTATTTTTGATGAGGCCTATCTTTATGTTGCTGGGTACCAGAGCACCCACACTTAGGCATAGCACGCAGAATCCTAGAAACTGGAGAAAACAAGGTGAAAAACACGTAACTTAAAAAAAAAAAAAAAATGCTTTTATTCGCGCATACAATAATTAAAAGTGCACACAACTAAGAAGTGATACACGCTTTTTGAATTAATCACAGGATATACAAGAAGGGACAAGCTGCATATGTACTTATATCGAATAATACAAGTCAATTTAATTATTTGATATTTTTTGATGTGTGATAAAAGCGTATTTGTTTTCATTTTATTTTAAATTACTTAAATATTCTATTAATAAGTCTAAAGTCAATGAAGTAATGACATGAGCGGTTTACGAGGAGCTACCGAACAGTTCCACTGTGATCCACCACCTGGCTCCATCATCAGACCCTAGTTCCCAAGTCCAATCTAGTGGACTCGTCAAAATGAATCATCTATCATCATCATCATTCCATCCGGACAAACGCTGGTAAGCGTGCACCTCTTCGGCGTCTCACGCAAATGTACAATGAACATTTCCTAGATATAGATTTATTTATGCTACATAGAAATTCATTTCGCACTAAAGTTATTAATATATTGAAAAAATTAGATAAATAATGTGGTAACTAACCAGTTAAGTTTGTAAGGAATAAGAACTACGTTACCGATGAGTCCTCAGCTCACCATAGCATACCTTTTTTGTAAATTCGTGGAAAATGTTGTTGTTATTACATTGATTTTGTTTTGTATAACTTTTTTCATATCTAATATGTAATTTAATATCGTTTTTTTCCCCAAATAAAATAAAATAAAATCTACCACATTCGGTTCAAAAGATACAGCCTTGTGGTAGACGGCTGGACAGAGGTCGGTTACAAAACCTTAAGAACAGACAGCCTACAAAGCTAAAATCTTGCGCGTGGTAAATTACGGCCCACTCTCTCACAGAAAAGAGGCCTGTGTCAAAAGACAAAGCAATTGTTTCAAATAGGCACATATAAGACAGGTTTGAACGTTTTCAGTAACATTAAATAGAATTGATTCTAGTTGCCCCTTCCAAAAAATAAAATAAAATAAAATAAAAATTCCAAAAGGTAGATTCGTATGGAGAAGAATGGACCAAAAACTCCACTTTACTCTTTTTGTGTCAAATTCAGTGGCTGACAAATCCTAGGCTGATTAGGTATGTGTACGTACCTCTGCCTGCTTCAGCGCGAGTAGTTCGGAGCTGCTTGGGTAACTGATGTAGTTCGGCAACGAGCCCATAAACAAGCGCTCCGACATGCTCGGACGGAGGCTGATCCTGCTCTGTGTTTATAAAAAAAAACAGTCAATACAGGTTTTTTTTAACCAGTGCGCATTTTTTTTTTTTGGTGGTTCAGTATAAGTAATAGAACACATATCAACTATTTTTTCAAACTTTTTTTTAAGTAACCTGTGGACACCCTACATATTTCGTAATATGATATCGACAATAGGAATAGGTCATTAACCGCGCGTCGGCGTAGGTACTTCGAACTTCTTAGAATTTTGACCGATCGAACAGCTGGTAGGTACTTGTAGCTACGCTCAGTCGTTCACCTTCACCGCCGCGCCGGGCGGTGCCGCGCGCAAGTTACCATAAAAACTAGTTTCAAAATATACATCTTTCGTTAACGATAACTTATTTTTTTTTGTACTAAGATACATCAAAAAAAAATACAGACGAATTGATAACCTCCTCCTTTTTTTGAAGTCGGTTAAAAATAAAAATTACGTGGTTATTATAACCCGTTTAATTTGTTAAAATTTGCGCACTTGTTAAAAATTTATCCCGTATAATAACATACCTACAAATACGCTGTGTTCAGTACACACGGCTACACATCAAGCTATACACTTCCAGTTTGAGCTGACCTCGCAATGTATATATAGGCTTTTCGTACAGTGAGAAGTCAGCTTATACCGGACATGTATAGCTTTACCTGTAGCCGTGCGTACGCTAGTTAATAGTGTCGTTATAATTAAGGTATATGTTGCCAGAATTGACATTGGTGCCGATTCCCTTATTCACAAACTAAACTAAATTTAAGTTCAGTGCATCTTTTTCTTTCTATTTCATTAAGGAAAGGACAGAAGATAAATTTTAGTTTAGTCCTGTCAAATTAATCAGCGCTTGACGTAAATTGACGTAATTTTAGTAGGCAAGTTTTTAATCACGTCTAAACTTGTATGGAGTAGTGACAGGGGCTGATTAATTTGACAGGACTAAACTTAATTTTTTCTTTTGTCCTCTTCTTAATGAAATACAAAGAAAAAGATGCACTGAACTTAAATTTAGTTTAGTTTGTGAACAAGGGAATCGGTACCATTATGACGAAGATTGTGGTTAAAGGTACACGAAGGCGCGTCGCGACTCGCGACTCCAGCGGAACAACTTCTGAGAAAATTTCGTAGGAATTTTTGTACCTAAGTTGCGTGTATCTGCGATAGACATTATTTATTCCAAAAACATGGACGCCAGGCAGCAACGACATGTTCAGATTTTGTATGTGTTGTCGGTCATATAGTCCGACAAGGCCTGAATGGAACGAAATGTGTCGGACACATAGTCCGACATGGCTGGCATAATTTTTGTCTGTGCTTTTGTAAGGCTCCATCTTTAGATAGTATAAAACAAAATCGCTTCCCGCGTTTGTACGCTTATATCTTTTAAACTACGCACCGGATTTTAATGCGGTTTTCATCGATAGACAAAGTGACATGTGCGTAGTTTCGGAAGTTAATTCAATTTGACCCTGTATCCTACTATCTATATCTATACCTATACAATATTATAAAGCTGAAGAGTTTGTTTATTTGTTTGATTGATTGAACGCGCTAATCTCAGGAACTACTGGTCGAAATTGAAAAATTCCTTTAGTGTTGGGTAGCCCATTTATTCAGGAAGGCTATAGGCTGTATAACATCACGTTACGGTCAAAAACAGAGGAGCAACAAACGAAAAATGGACGAAAACTGGCAGGCAATTCGATGCGACGGGAAGGGGAGCGAAAATTTGACGCAGACAAAGTCGTGGACAGAAGCTAGTAATAATATAAATGTGAAAGTATGTGTGATTGGATGCTAGGATGATTGTTACTCAATCATGCAGAAACGTCCGAATATAAGGTTTATAACTTGGATTAACACATAGGTTACTTTTATCCCGGTAGTATGTTCCCGTGGGTTAATTTCCGACCTCCACGAGGGCGAAGCCGCTGGCAAAAGCTAGTATGTACAGCATTCGTCCACCTCACCTGATCAGAAGTGACAGTTCTGCCCGCTAGCATCTTGTCGATGACATCGTAAGGCATCGTGATTTGTTCCTGGATGCTAGCCATGGTGGCAATCAGTCTGTTCACTGTGGAAACTAGGAACATGCAGTTTTGCATCGCGCGCCATACTTCCCACAGCTTGGAGAAGAGTGGCTGAAATGGAAGTGGCATTATTTTATGGTGAAACTTGAAACAGACATCATTATCATCATCATTTCAGCCGTAAGACGTCCACTGCTAGACTCAGGCTTCCCCCAATTTGGGGGGCTTTGCCATAATCGCCATGCTTGGCAGGCGAGTTGGCGATCGCAGTATGGTGGTAAAATGCATAGAGAACGCTGCGGCCCATTCACTAGTAAGTCCCTTAGTCGCCTTTTACGACACCCACAGAATGAAATGGGTTGGTGTTATTCTTTACGTCCGGCACCACACGGTACCGAAACAGACATCAATATGTACTAATTATACAAGATATAACAGAAAAAACGTAAGTAATTTAAGTAGTTTATTCATTATAGACTTCTGAATCGATTTCAGCAAGTTTTACCTAATACTTAGCGGGATCTTTCCAAGTATTATAAATTTTGCCATACTGCTCACCGATTGAGCCAAAAGAAAATGAAATCTTATGTGATAAGACTAAATTTTAAATGCATAAATAAAGTAATGCTAGGAATAATTTAAAAAAAGTAGTTTTCTCAATACTCTACTGGGGGTCTGTATGAGATTTTGCGTTAATTATATCTATTAAGTACCCATGGTATCAGGCTATTAGTTCTGTCAACAGTCGCAAATACTTACAAAAACGTTGACAACCGGTACAGCCGCCTTATACTTGACGGCCGCGTGCAACTCCTGTAGTACTCCATGCGTTCTCTCAACGTATTGACAACCCTTCTGCGTCATGGACTCCACGTCAGCTAACAACTTGCGAATGAAGACCTCGTATTGACGGTTAAATGCTAACAGGTCGAAGACTTCTTTGTAATCTTCGCTGGAAATATGATAAAATGTCAATATAAGTGAAGGAGGTCACCTGTTTAATACCTGATCACTGTATTGTGTATATCTTTTGTTGGAGATCCTAAATAAATAAAAAAAATATAAGGAGCAGTGGGGGCCCAGTGGTGACCGACTTATGTACGTGCCGTGGTTGTGTCTATGAACCCAGGCATCTGGCTTGTTCAAAGACTGGTTTTAGTGACTGATCTCGAGAAGAAAAATATAAATGTTTTGGAAATTTAGTGCTGGAGAAAGATTCTGACGGTATCGTGGATCGGTTTTCGCAATAACACTTGGATCCGCCAAGAACTCTACATCAAAAACCGTCTATCTATTCTGGTCCAAATGCACATCCCCAAACACTTCGGACACGCCTCGAGGCGTGAGGGTGACTCTATAGAGTGCCTTGTCGTGCAGCCGGCGTAGCATGACCAATTCTATATCTATTCTACCAAGAACAAAAAAAGTTCCTTATGTATTTTAATTTTGTAAAAATGTTTCTATCTCATCAATAGTAAAGAGAAATAGTCATCATACTTGACATCGTACTCTTGTCGACTAAAGAATAGAAACATCTCTTTTCTTCAGTTTTACACAATTTTTCTACGATACAATCTATCATTTTATCTTCTCTTCCGTCGACAAATTCCGTTTCTTTGGCGGTCATGCTACGCGTGCATGATAGAGTGGAGGGAACTAGACCACGCGCACGGTCACCCATGAGATGGACTGACCAAATTCAATCCACAGTGAGCGATCCCTTGTATAAGTGCACATTTAATTCCAAAAATCGAAGTAGATGCGGAGAAATTGTGACACGAATCACATCAGCCCCTAGACAAGAAATTACATGAGGACCCCGACCGCTCTGACAAGTGTTTTACGAAGAACAAGACCATGATATTCAAGTTTGTCACTAAGGTTTCTTTAAAATTCAATAAATCAAGGATGTGGTAAACAAATTAAACTCACATAGTTATTTCATGATTTATAGTCGTGTCTATCATAACATTCCCGGTCTCATCCTGCACCGTGATAACTCCCTCGATGGCCGTCGTGAGGGTGTTTACTTTTTGCATCACTGTTATCAGGGAGTTTGATAACAGCACCGAGCATGCTTTCGCAGCGTCTACTAGGTTGTGGGGCACTGCAAAACAGAAGGTTTTCGATTAACTTACTTAGTCTTACATACCAAGGGGTATCGTCTTACCCAAGGCAGTCGCTCCATGTAAAATACTGGTACTCAGTTGCATCCGGTTAGACTAGAAGCCGACCTCAACATAGCTGGGAGAAGGCTAGGCAGATGATGATGATGTGTTAGTTTTACTCACTTGCATGTTCACTCAGAGGGGTAATTGCGTAACTTTTTAGGGTTCCGTTGCCAAATGGCAAAAAACGGAACCCTAAAAAGATTCGTCATGTCTGTCTGTCTGTCTGTCCGAGTGTGTCACAGCCATATTTTTCCGAAACTATAAGAGCTATGCTGTTGAAACTTGGTAAGTAGAAGTATTCTGTGAGCCGCATTAAGATTTTCACACAAAAATAGAAAAAAAAAACAATAATATTTGGGGTTCCCCATACATAGAACTGAAACTCAAATTTTTTTTTTCATCAAACCTATACGTGTGGGGTATCTATGGATAGGTCTTCAAAAATGATATTGAGGTTTCTAATATAATTTTTTTCTAAACTGAATAGTTTGCGCGAGAGACACTTCCAAAGTGGTAAAATGTGTGTCGTCGCCCCCCCCCCCCCGTAACTTCTAAAATAAGGGAATGACAAAACTAAAAAAAAATATATGATGTACATTACCATGTAAACTTCCACCGAAAATTGGTTTGAACGAGATCTAGTAAGTAGTTTTTTTTTTAATACGTCACAAATCGAAAACCACAATTTACCTTTCATTCAGTCAACTCAAATATAAAAATAATAATTTCATAAACATAAACCTTATGCGTAAACCATGAATACCTGCAGGTTTGTACGGAACCCTCGGTGCGCGAGTCCGACTCGCTCTTGGCCAGTTTTTATCGGTAGGAATTGGTTTCATATTGATAGTTAAACAACATTCATTGCGTTATTTACGTTGCTGAGCCGACAATTTATTCGAACAAATGACGCAACTGTTTAGAAATAATCTTCAATCCCATTCAGATTCTGATAAATATTACGTTTCGCAATTAGGGTGCAGGTTAAATGAATAAATATAGTTACAGTTTGTAAACTCTGAGTTGTTTTTATAAAACCATGAGTTAGCTGTCAACTCCGAGTCATTAAATGGACAAATTAGAGGCTTAGCTTATGGGGTTGTGGGCTTCACAGTCGTACAAGTCGGAAGAATAAGTGACCGTCTATACGTTCTAAAACTCCTCCGTGTCTCGGGTGCTTTCCGAGACTCGTTAATCTTAGACAGTCGTTATGGGTCGGAAGCCCGGAAGTCTGACAACCTGTCTTGCCAAGGGGAATCGTGTTACCCACTCACTGGGGTGTGGCTCAGATAGGCAGTCGTACTGTGTAAAACACTGGTATTTAGACTGAAAGCAGATCATAACATATAATAGTTGGAAAAGGTTAAGCAGATTGATTGATTCAGGCGCGGTCCGAGAGGGGGGGTTCTAGGGTTCATGACCCCCCCCCCAAAGACAGTCATGCTGTCGAAACCCTGAACGATTTGCCCGTCTTACTATCTTAAAATTGTTCTCACTTGAGCCACGGAGACTCCGATGGACATTTGCAAAAAGATTATAACCCGGGACATCATTCTGATCAGCAGCGCTTGCGACTATTAGACCAAAGAGGATTTACCTTCCTAAAAATATTCTTCAGTACTCATGGTGACCCCCCCCAAAATGTTAGGCTGCGACCGCGCCTGATTGATTTCTCTATTAGGGGCCATCCATAAATTACGTCACACGTTAAGAGGGGTGGAGGGGGTCGGCGACGAATTGTGACATTGTGTGACAAGGGGGAGGGGGGGGAGGGGCCCTAAATTTTGTGACGTCACATTTCAAAATTGAATATACATATTTAAAGTACTATTAAAAATCGAAATATGAACTATGAAAGAAAAATTACAAAAATTATTCAATGTCTAGATGTATACTTGCAAAATATGTGACGTCACACTAGGGAGGGAGGCGTCTCGCAAATGTGACCAGCTGTGACAAGTACGGGGGGGGGGGGGGTCAAAGATCATGAAAGGAGACGGGCATTTCTGGGCCAAATTGTAATAAGAGGAGAAATGGATTAAAAAAAAGTTTATATTTTTCTATTTCAAAATCTGAAAAATCAACTCAATTTACAATCTGGAAATTGGGAAATCCTAAAATTAAGTTAAGGTTCCCAACTAAATGGAATATCGATTAAATTATAATCGATTAACGTTCATACTATTTAAGAAGATGCCTTCACCAGATGAATAATTCAATTAAAATAATTAAATCTATTAGAAATTACATACTGCACAGCTTAAACCAATTAAATATTTATATAATTAACATAAATTGATCCACGTTTGTTAATCGATTAATGTGTGTTTAGTCTGTGCTAACTCTGACATGACATGCATGACATAACACTGACATTCACTCGTTTCATATTATTTAGTGCATGTGCGTATCCGTATCGTGTTTCCTCCCAAAGTTTTATTGATGTTTCCTCAACCCCTGCTTTCATTCTACGGACTTCGGAGCTACCTTCTTGTATGACCCTTGCCTTGCTACCATACCCGACACGGAGAACCCTGCTTAAACGTTGGACTTGAACTTGTCATTTTGGATTCTACGAACAGCCTACCGATTGGAAACTGACACCATGGATCGTTGTGTAAATTGTCGCAAAGCGACTAATCGTTGTAATACAACAGAACGTCGAGATTTGGATGACGAAATGATATTAGCAGTAATTCGTCAATGGCGTACACCACAATCTGTAAGTACTTACTCACTTCCTGTTTACCTCACCAACGTCTACCACGCTGGCTTGCAATCTTTACAATATTTTTTCCTACACCGTTATACTAATAAAATAATAATAAAAAATAAAACATTTTATTTCTAGTACCACAATAACAACCTTAGGTACAATGAGTTATATGTATGTATAAAAAACAAACAAATCAGATCTCATATCAAACGTAAATGGTTGTTTGGTTGTTAGTGAGTAATTCACATTGACCTCTGTACTACATAGTATAAACTGTATCACGGTAGGGCAGTATTCCTCGCTCTCCAATAATCACACATGTTATCAGTGAACATAATTTTTGAGATATTTAGCAGGTAGTTCGGTATTAATTAATATAATAAAGTATAGGTAAATATTTAAAAGGCCCATGTAGATACATTGTATAGAACTAAGTAACTATCGGATCAAGATTTTTTTAAACTACTTAATCATGTTATCTGTTATTAACTACTTACATCTTTCAGGTAAAATGAAGTGACAAAATGCAGTGACCATGTTTGCCAAGCTTGCTGGGAGTTGGATCAAAGACCACCTCTTGTTATGAAAATAATATGGTACCTTAGTTGGGCTAGGTACCAAGATAATGCTTCCCAATCTGGGGGGCCCGAGCGCCGCCTGTAGGCGGCTTTACGTGGGGATCGTGCGATCCATGGCCCTGTATGGGGCCCCAATCTGGGCGGCTGACCTGACGGCCGGCAGCATCGCTGTTCTGCGAAGACCGCAGCGAGCGATGGCCGTCAGAGTCATCAGGGGATATCGCACGGTCTCCTACGAGGCGGCCTGTGTGCTGGCTGGATCCCCACCGTGGGACCTCGAGGCGAAAGTACTCGCGTCACTGTATCGGTGGCGCGAGGAAGCGCGGGAGCGAGGCGAGCGACTGACGGAGCGACACATGGAGCTTCGTCGGTCGCAGCTCCGCGCAGCCCTGGTGGCGAGCTGGCAGGACAGGCTTTCACGCCCTACCGCCGGCCTCGCCACCGTCGAGGCGGTCCGGCCAGTACTCGGGCCCTGGCTCGGGAGGAGGCACGGCTCCCTGTCGTTTCGGGCGACGCAGGTGCTCTCGGGGCATGGTTGCTTCGGGAAGTACCTGTGTCGCATAAACAGGGAGCCGGACGCCCGGTGTCACCACTGCGTCGACTGCCGGGAGGACACGGCGTGGCATACGCTGGCAGAATGTGCCGCTTGGGAGGAGCCGCGTCGTGTCCTCGTCTCAGAAGTAGGCAGTGACCTATCGCTGCCGGCCGTGGTCGAGTCGATGGTCGGCAGCGAGGAGTCCTGGGACGCGGTGGTATCCTTTTGCGAATCAGTCATGTCGCAGAAGGAGGCTGCGGAAAGGGAGCGGGAGATATCTTCCGCTGACCCAGCCCGCAGCAGACGCACCGGGCGTCGGCGGAGGGCGGACAACGCCCTCTTCCAGCCCCCCTAAATGGGTCCAGGGGCAACGGATCTGGGGACATCCGTCGCCCCCTAATGCTACGGACCCGAGATGGTGGCGCGTAGTGTTCCACGCGCGCCTCTCTGTGATGTATGGGGGGGAGTTTAACACCTCACTCCCCCCCAACGTGAGGAGGCCCGCAAAGGCGGGCCGGCACCAGTCGGGGATCGCGGAAGACATATTGGTTCCCGTGGTCCCCGACGTAGGTGTGGGACGGAACACCGGGGTGGTTTTAGTCAGTAAGAGTCTGACAGACCCCTCCGCCCACCCCAGGGCGGAGGACATCCATGAGGATTTCCACCTCGTGATCAAAAAAAAAAAAAAAAAAGGTACCAAGATAATAATAAGTACCGACGTAGGTGTAGCACGGAACACCGGGGTGGTTTTAGTCAGTAAGAGCAGAGACAGACCCCTCCGCCCACCCCAGGGCAGAGGACATCCATGGGGATTTCCACCTAGAGATAAAAAAAAAGGTACCAAGATAATATAGTACTATCTGCACAGTTTCTAGATGACAATTTAATCATAATTGAAGATAAATAAAAAATACTACTAAAAACATTTTTATTTTCTTTCCCTCACTCTACAAATACCTATATAAATTATCATCTGCTTAGCCTTTCCCCAATTATGTTCAGGTCGGTGTCCTGTCTAACCGGATGCAGCTGGGTACAAGTATTTTAACACAGAGCGACTGCCTATCTGAGTTCCACAATCCAGTTACTGGGTAGTATGATATCCTTGGGTAAGACTGGTTGTCAGACTGGGCTTCTGATGACTCGTAACGACTGTCTAAGATCTACAAAAGACAGCTGGGACCAACGGCTTAACATGCTTTCCGAGGCACGGTAGGGTCTTGATATGTAAAGATGGTCACCCATCCACGGACCAACCGCGGCAAGCGTAGCTTAACCTGATCGGTTAACCCGTGCGGCTGTTATTACTTAGCCACCAGCCCTTCTACAAATATATAATTATTAAGAATAGAGAGAATAGCACCACCCTATTTCTTCCTGTGGATGTTGTAAGAGGCGACTAAGGGACTTAGAATTGGCAGCAGCGTTCTCTATACATTTTGCGACCACACTGCGATCGCCAACCCGCCTGCTAAGCGTTGCGATTATGGCAAACCCCCCCGAATTTGGGAAAGGCTTATGACCAGCAGTGGACGTCTTTCGTATGAAATGATGATGATGATGAATTATATTCTTTATATTTAACACCCCACTCTATTTTAAAGAATGAGAATCGCGCTTCAAAAATCAGCTGTTAAGTGTAGATTTTTACGTAACCTCACTTTTCCTAAATATTATTAAACTCGGTTCTCAGATTGCCAAAATCTGCAAAATTTTCAGTGATTGTTTAATAATATAGTACCTATCAATAGACACCAATTTCATCTTTTTACATCCAGGCCCAAGATTGTATGAAAGCGTATCCGTCTCCTTTGTGTGACGTAATTTATGGATGGCCCCTTATTCGTCATCTCGGCAATCACCACCACTTGCTAGCCATATTATCTTTCAAACAGTCCATCAATCATATCTTTGGCCTTCCCCTACTCTTATAGCCATATCACACATGTTTACCAAATATTAAAAAGAAAGAGCAAAGCCGAACTCACGATCAGGTATCCCTTCGCCCCCCTTCCTGCAGTCCCTATTGAACAGCCGCACGCCTGCTGTGTAGCCCAGCAATGCTTGCAGTTGTTCCAGCTTCTCCTTACGCGGTACCGCCACAAATACCTTCAGATCTTCAATGCTGAACACGCTTTCTAGGGCTGCCATGCCTTCTTTTAAAGTCTACAACATTTTAAGGTACATTAATCGATAGGTGATGGGGTAGTATTAGGTCAGAAATCTTTTATGAACTGCATTAGTTTGACTATGGAACAACGCATGCCATGCTGTGAGAACTGATTGGCTAATGGTCAACACAGGCGTTTTTTTTTTTTTGAATGACAGCTCGCTGTCAAACTATGCGGTTGTCGGCTGCTTAAATGGACTTTGCCTGTGGCTGTGGCTACCTTAATAAAATAAATTAATTATTTTTAATTTTAATTCAATTATAAATTAATTAATTTTCTCCGGCCAGGACTTACAAAACTTAAAACTAAAGCGACTACTCGCTAAAGGGTAAGAACCTCGTCTTAGGGCATCGATGGTAGAGGGCAGCAAGGGACGCGCTGGATCGGAATGATCAACAGGGGTGGTGGTAGGTACAGATTATATAGTATTAGCGTGGTAGGTCATCAAAAATAAACTGGAGCATTATATAAACATAAACTTTGTTAATTAGGGTGTGAGGTTCACTCATCCTCCAAAGGGGAGGATCCTCCGAACAGACGGGCGTTGTGTATGGTGGGCAAATGCCCGATAATTAGTGTCAGGACGTTGTTTATTGCAAATTGTGAGAAAAATTCTACTCGCGACTATACAGGATTTGATGTCAGTCTGATGCTTATTTCGCATGTGGAGGTGTGAGCAAATAATACCTAATGACTGTAGCAGCATCTCTGCTACAGTCATTAGGTATTATTTGCTTTGGTGATGTGATGGCACCAACTTCAGAACATTTACACAGGTAGGTAGATAGGCACGGCTCTCGGGCCATCGTCAATGAATTTGACAAGTTGACGATTTAAATAAATTACCTAATTCAGTATTTATAAATGTATTTAAAGCATTAGGAATTAATATAAAGCACTACGAACTGGTGAAGGGTAGGCGTTTTGGGGGACTGTCTTATGTTACTTTGACGTTCAAAAATAGCTGACTCTCAGCCTACTTTGAATAAATGACTTTTGATTTTATACTCGTGTGTTCCGTGTGATGCCGGGTGTAAAGGATGGCACTGTCCCATATCTTCCCATGGTGTCGTAAAAGGCGACTAAGGGACTTACTAGAGAATAGGCAGCAGCGTTCTCTATGCCTTTTACCACCATACCTACTGCGTTCGTCAACCCGCCTGCCAAGTGTGGTGATTATGACAAATCCCCTCACTTTGAGAGAGGCCTTTGTTCAGCACTGGCCGTTTTTCAGCTGAAATAATGATGCTGAAATATATACTCACAAAAATATACCCAGGATTTCCCAGCCCACTAGCAAGAATGATATAGATTGAAATCTTCCTAAACAGCTTTTGGAACCCCGCCTCATCGTTGGTGTCTGGATCCATCTCCATGATCTCGTTGACTAGGGGAATCAAGCATTTCTCTATGGTGTCCAGGTGTTTTTCGACTAAGATATGAAGCTTATCGTAGTTAGTTTGTAAAATGAACTGCATTTTCATGGTATTTAGTGCGGTTCCTCCACCTGGAAAAGAGTCAATGAATTTATTGCCATCAAAACAAAAAAACAAATGGACAAGGTCATTAACATTTAACTAGTGAAACTACACATAACATTATGGGGAACTACCTACCAATCCATGTTATAATTTAAAACAGTTTTTTTTTCTATTGTGTTTTGATCATTGATCCCACCGCGTCTGTGAAGTATCCAATGATTTTATAATGAAGCGGTCTGTGACCAACACAAATCGAACTAGGTAGTAAACCTACACATGGAAGCGGGGACGCAGGAAAAGCAATTATACGCAAGTCCCTAGGTTACCTATCTGGAGAAAGCATCAAGTAACTGGACTCGTGTGCAATATGCTTTAAACTAGTAGTATTATAAAGAGAAGATATTAGATTTTTGTTTGTTACGCTTTCACGCTACAGCGGCTGAACGGAATTGGTTGAAATTTGGCGCATGGGTAGAGCGTGGCCTGGGGAAAGACATAGGCTTTTCATCCTGGCGCAGACGAATTCGCGGGCAATAGCTAGTCATAAATAGAATGAAATAGACAATATTTTATTGTCCAGGTAATACTGTAAGCAAAAATCGGTTAACATCAAGTTGAGACGACATAAGTAGCTTAAATATTACCTACAGCTAGTAACAGTATATATTATTTGCCAGTGAACTCCAATCTGTTAGTCTAGACTGTTAGTCTGTATCTTAGGGCTCTGGATACGAATTTCAGAGTGAATTCTAGAGAGGTGATTTCAGTAATGGTATGATTGTATGTGTAAAGTTTGTATGCTGTTTATATGTGTGGCGAGTATGTGTTTGTGTGTGATGAAAAGTGTGTGTGTTAGTGTAGGAGGTCTCGGTACCGTCCGAGATAATGGCACAGTTGGATTGGAAGTGTGTGTGTGTGATGTGCCGACGCTACTCATCTTCACGCACACATTCACAGCATTTTTGTACTCTAGGTTAGGTAGGTACCACAAGTAGTTATGACTCGCTTCGTGAGCTAAAACTATAGATATAGTTACTTGCTCGGATATGAACCCACAACCTAGTGCATGAGACGAAGTCTTAACCACTGGGCCAGCCTTGAGTGACCGTGGTGATAATGCTCATGACTTCTCTGTATGAGAGAGAGGCTACGCTGGTATTATTAATAAGAGAAATAAAAGCAGCTGTGTACTAACGCATCACCATAGACCCACACTCCTCGACAAAATACGCTAAATTATTCCTGTTGATCGTCTTCTTGAAAAGTTTCCCATACTTTGGGTTGAGGAGTAACAAATCGATCATGTAAATCACGAACTCGGGATCAACCGTCACATTCTGTCCTTGACAATTCCGTGTTATTTCGTTCGCCATGTTTTTGACAACGTTCTCGTTACACGCCATTTTTGTGTAAAGTAAATATTAACACGCTAAGAAAAGTTGCGGATAAAAAACTAAAAGTTTTTGTGATTATTTGAGATACAGTTGCTAAGCAATTCGTTGCGTTGGTGATAATCACAGATTACATAGAGATACTACAGGTGATAAAGGGTGATAGTGAATGCTATCTCATAATTTTAGTTACAATTTGAAATCATAGCACAGAACATAAATACAACAGGAAGAAAAATTCGAATTTTTGACAGCCAATCAGACGCGCATGATTGGGTATTATTGCCCGATTGCACGGATGAGCCTAAAAGAATGATAGGGACATGTTTCATTGGAACTTTGTGTACATATAGAGGATATGCTGAATTTATAGTTATATTTTGCGCGTCATGGGCCTCCCACCCTGTCATCATTCTCCTACCTTATCCCAATTGATTTGAGGTCGGCGCAACATGTATTTTTCTTCTTATTTCATTTCAGCACCCGTGTCCCTGCCACCCAATATTATAAGTAATACGAATTCTGGACACATGTACGGTTCTGGACACTTTTAGCGTGCGTGTTTCGACATCTTTCTCACAATAATTTCAACATGGACGATGTTACCAATATTTTGGTTTTAAAAACCGGTCAAGTGCGTGTCGGACCACGCACAATGAAGGGTTCTATAGTTAGGATGTAAATATCCCAAATAAAATGACGAAAAACAAATCTAACATTGTAGCTGAACAACATGATCACCATACACATTCGGTCGACTATTACTCGTTAACTTGTGAAGCTTCTTTCTTTTCTTAGAATTTTTAGTTCTATGACATGCTGGTTTCGTCAGGATGTTTGCCTTCACTGTTTTGAGAGCAGTGTGATAAAATAATTTACACAAAGTAAACCACCTGCCTGCGTTCGAACTGACAGTTCTTTTCCATAGGAACCAACAGCGCTTTGAACTAGGCCTTCATTCGTTCATCGGTCAATCTTGTGGGAGGCCTTCAGGAATCCGCTGGATACGAGAAATACAAAACTAGTCGAAGTGGCGATGCTGGGGGAGTCTAAGTCCAGCAGTGGACGTGTTTCGGGTGAAATTATGATGACAATTCCGGTCCCTGCTGTTGCGGTTGCTGCTACGAAAGAATCTGTAGGTAGTATTAGCTGATCCTAATAGAAATTTTACAAATTATGACCCTGTTCAGTAGTCCAATAAATGATTAGAAATAACACACCAGTAGAGATTTTCATAATATTTATTCAATTCGTCCGTACAACCTCAGTCTAGTAATAATACGACTCACATCAACGCCTGCCGCATGTCAGGCGAGCCTCAAATGCCAGAAGGCTACACTTATAACTATAGGAATAAGTTATCTTATCAATCTATTGTAGGGGAGCTACTAATCGACCAAGGTAGAAAACTACATTTTTTTCAGTTATTTTACATCTAACCAAAAGTGATTATAATCATTGTTATCATTTTGCAAAATCGAAAGTTAAATAAAGCCCTATTTCCTCGGTACAAGTGTATTGCCTGTGACATAACATAAAATTGAAGCAACAATTGACTGCCACTGTTTAAACAACATTTTAACAGAGATGTCTATAGTACACCATAATTTGGTTGGTCATGTTACCATACATTTTTGGTCATGTCTAGATCGTTCATCACAGAATCAAACCTAGAACAACATTTGGTTCTCTCAGCGTCTCCAATTGATTGATAAGACAGCTCTAGCTGACTGTATTTACAATGTATATGCACGTACCCTAAAGGTAAACGCTGTCTAGAGACATGAAGCTGCTACAATATGTAGGACAATTAAATATAATTCTATCATGATTTCAGTATTATCTTGGGCAGTAGAATTGATAGTGATCTCTCTATCTATTATTAGAATAATATTTTAATTTAACTTCATGCCCTTAACCTGAATGGGAGGGCAGACATAACTAGCATTTCAATTTCTTAGTATTCATACCAAATAGTGGTATATAATTTCCCATATCACTATCAATTTGACGCCCTTAAAAATCGGATGATTTTTAGAGTGCAATGCTGTTTGAAAAAGGAATTACTATCGATATGTTTATTATTATGTAATACAGATTAAATGCTCTACTTTAGAAATATATGATAGGCAAGTATTTATTTAGTTCTATTAATCACATGCAATAATGAAATTTGGTTATATTAAATCCTAGTCATATCTATTTTTTTTTGCCGCGTTCCCACAGCCCGCTTTCTCCTAGGCCGGGCCACGCCTGCCAGGGTAACCGGCCGTAGGAACCGTCGCATCCGATGAGGCCTGCGACGGCCCTCTCCCCACCCGTCGGATACGTTGGGAGTCAGTAAGTTCAAAGACGCGGCCTTTACGGACGCGTTACTGTTTGTTTTGTTTATATGGGGATATTCGCTATGGGCTGCGACTGGTGAAGCAAGGCTTGGCGGGGCTTGTCTTTTAACAGGCCGCTGGAGTACTCGGCACAGGCCATGGGAACGCAGCATTATACATATTTAAGAAGATAAGAATTATTATTGCATGTGAATTAGAACCTCAATGATTAACTATTGACTGAACTACAATGTAAAATGGCTCTTAACTACGCGGAATAGAGTTGTTTTAAAAAACTATTTTCTATGTAGATTATTTCCCATACACGATCATGTAAAACGTTCGACATTAATTAATTTTTACAATAATCATCACAACATACCCTAAGTTACACATAAATTAATTTATTAATGTCCAAATCTACATGTAAATTACTAATAAATATTATTATTTTTATTCGATTTAAAAATTTTGAAGAAAATATCGTCTAGTTTTTGTGTTTAACAATTTCAAAAACTAGAATTGTTACTAATTTTATATTCATTTTATCATGTAGATTTGGACGGGGTGCCTAGTATCAACACTGGCTTAATATAATATAAAGGAAACAATAAATGCATTGTATAATGCACGAGTTCAAAATTAGATCTAATCTAATTAATGTTTGAGTATGTTTACTCGAATTCGAAAACATTTTAGTTAAGATAGTGTTTGCTGCCAATTTTTGTTGTTACTAACATACAACATAATCATAAGATAAACTTAATAAAACTCTGAATCCATGCACAATATTGCAAAAGCTTAAATCAACCATCATTGGTAAATAAAATACCAGTTTTAATATTTAACCACTCAAAAGAAACGGCAGCAGAAAACAAAAAGAGAAAATATTTAGCAACTATATTTGCTAAATATTTTGTACAGTAGGCCGCACGTCGATGAAACACTATTTTGATCTTGAGCTGGTCTGGCACAGTATGGAATTTCAATAGAATACAAGACCAGTTTATACTGGTTTTGTTACCCACTGACGTGTGGTCAACTGTACAATATTATCAAGTAATAATTTTAAGCCCCTTCATACGTGAATGTTCTGTAGTTTCCAGCTATACGAAGTACATTTCTTTTCTTCGTATACCTATTTTACAGCTTGTTTGTTGCGCATTCTGATCACGGTAATACCATCTTTCTATCTCGTATGAGGTCAGTTGACCAGTAGGTACTAAACATTTTATGTGGGCAATAATACATTTTTTATTCCTGCGGTGACAACTTAATAATTGTCATGATTCAAAAACAAACTAATACACATTATTACTTAGTATTTTATAACAGAAACCCACAAGATGTCTTGATGAGCTACGACTATTTATTCATAATTATTAAAAGAACATGGCTATTTTTATTAACATAACATCCTAACCTCAATACCAAAAAATTGACTGAATTCATGATTTCAATACCTTTTAGCTCATCTAAAAAAAATGACGCTTCGACGCAAGCGTCATTTTTTTTATAATAATGATTAAAACGCATATTTTCGTCACGAATGTAAGGCCACTTTCGCATCTGGTGTTGGTTGACGCACGGTAGGCCTTACGCCAGCGTGGTTTAGACGTGGCGATTTTATACGCCGGATTAACGCAGCGTGAACGCACTAGATGCGAAGAATGCCTTAAGGTGGTCTTCCGAAGACGACCGCTATCGCAAATCGCAGTGACAGTCGTCTAATCACTATGACATACCACAGCGAGACGACTGGTTTCTATGTAACAACTCCATAGATGGCGATATTCCCATTTCGTAGAGTTCTATTGGAACCAGTAATATCATGTCGGTTTGCGCTGGCGGTCGCCTTCCACATTCTACCTAACTGACGAACATAAGCGTCCCGAAGACAAGACATCGCCGAATACTGACTTAGATCAAAATTCCTACTTACTAGTTTAGTCCACGAAATGATTTTTCAAATACTTCATCATGCTGAATGTGTGAAAACTCTCTTCGCCGATGACTTTGAATAAAGCCTTGTCGCAGATCGCAAACTGTCTGTTCTTGGGGTCAAACAATTGTTTTTCTTTGATGATCGCCCACACCCTCTTGACGACCTCGTGTCTTGGTAATTCGCTTTCTCCCATTAGTTCTGCTAATTCTGGGGATAGTTTGCAGGGCTTTGTGTACCCGCCACCCTTGCCGCGCTTGGACACACCGCCAGCGGCGCCGCCCTGGAATTAGTGAAGGAGTTTTAGATTGAGAGGAGGCCTGTCTCCCAGCAGTGGGAACGTTATAGGCTGCTGACGTTTTTTTTTTTATGGTTTGTGTGGATAGAAATCGGATTATGTTAAGTACACATAAAATGATGATGATGTTCCGTGTGGTGCCGGACGTAAAGAACCATCACATGTCTTCCCGTGGGTGTAGTAACAGGCGACTAAGGGACTTACTAGAGAATGGGCAGCAGCGTTCTCTATGCATTTTACCAACGTACTGCGATCGCCATCCCACCTGCCAAGCGTGGCGATTATGACAACCCCCCCAAATTGGGGGAGGCTTATATCCAGCAATGACATATGGACGTCTTTCGGCTGCAAGATGCGAGGATGATGATGATGATGATGAGGACACATAAAATGTACAAACTCACACCTGTATTTCTCGAAGAAGTAGACACAGGCCATTTCACCAGTCAACATCATTTCAGCCGGATGACGTCCACAGCTGGACATCAGCCTCCCCCAATTTGGGAGAGTTTGCCATAATCGCCACGCTTGGCAGGTGGGTTGGAGATCGCAGTATGGTGGAATAATGCATAGAGAACGCTGCTGCCCGTTCTCTAGTAAGTCCCTTAGTCGCCTTTAACGACACCCACTGGAAGAAATGGGATGGTGCTATTCGTTACGTTCGGCACCACACGGCACCGGATGTCATCAGCAGATAAGTTTAATTACCATGTTATCACAGGGAGAGCCTATTGCCCATTAAACTGCCCACAAATCCAAACTTTGGGCTATTGCTTAGAATGTCTACCAGTCTAGTTAGTAATGTTAAAGATATAAATATGTATTGCTAAAAGTCTCACATACCTTCTTTATTTTTTCCGAGCTCTTCTTGGGTTTAGGAGGAGTCTTCTTTTTCTTTTCCTCCACCTTCTTCTTTTTGCCAGACTGGAAAACAAAAACAAATTTGATTAAATATTTCATCATTGTTGATTACATCGTTATAAATAAGTTCAGACGCCTACATCTATAGCTACAACTGAAATGATGTTCTTGGGTAAGGGCATCACTTGAGAATGACTGTACTTTAAGGGCATATTATACAGGGTGTCTTCATAATGTAGTATAATGGAATACCGAAATGAGAGAAACTAAGCTTAATTTTATCGACGGTTTTTATTTTAATGCATATTTTCATTTTTATTCGCTTTTGTGACCCCTGCATAAAAATGGGTTTAACTATTAAACTCAACGATCTATCAACCACCTTAAGGCATTCTTCGCATCTAGTGCGTTCACGCTGCGTTAATCCGGCGTATAAAATCGCCACGTCTAAACCACGCTGGCGTAAGGCCTACCGTGCGTCAACCAACACCAGATGCGAAAGTGGCCTTACATTCGTGACGAAAATATGCGTTTTAATAATTATTATAAAAAAAATGACGCTTGCATACTAATTTTTTCCCAGCGACTTTACCCGCGTGTTATACACATTCCTCTCAAATCACTCTGTCTATTGATAAAAACGGCATTAAAATCCGTTGCGTATTTTAATAGATCTAAGCGTACAGTCGTGAGAAGCGACTCTGTTTTATACCATGTAAAGTACAGAGTACAGTGCCATCTAAGGAGTAATAGAGGAATTGTTATTCTGGTCACTGCACCATAATAACCATTAGAACAACGCCATCTGGCGTTCTTCGTTGCGCATCATTGGCTAGTAGTAAGTAAACATAGAATGACATTCTGCAGTAGTGCGTATTAATCGTTAAATCCTTTCTTTTGATACTAAATACATTTTTTTCGAGGTCAGAAATTGTGTCCACCGGATTAAAAGAGAGAATCCCGGACAGTGAACGATCGAATTCCGTCGCGATATTTTTACGCCAGATTTTACGTTACATTAAACGCGTCTGTACACGCCTTAAAGTAAGCTAAGAAAATAATACCACAAAATATGACTAAGCGCTTTTATTGAAAGTAAATCTCAACCCATACAGACACACAGTGCCGAAATAACGGTCAGAGCTGTTTGCAGAATTTTAGAACAAAAATTTTACCGAGTTATGATTATTTTCATCTTTTTTTTTTGAAGTCTACTTATTTGATAGAGAAACATGTCTTTAAAGAATAATTTCATACAAATACATACAGGATAAGTTTTTATCCAGTGCGTAAATTGTAACCATGAATTCAGCATATCATTCTAGACCCCTTGCGCAAATTTTTCGTCGGTTTTACAAAAATAAATCAGCTGTTTCATAGAAAAATGCAATACCTAAGGGGTTATAATGTATGGAACAGCTGATTTTTTTTTTGTAAAACCGACGAAAATTTTCTATGCTGGGGGGTCTAGAATGATATGCTGAATTCATGGTTACAGTTTGCGCACTGGATAAAAACTTACCCTGTATAAATATGGAAGTCACAAGTCCCTAATTTATTTAAAAAAACTTAAAAGCAAAAAATAATAAACCTTAAAATTATGAGTCGGCGCTTTGAGTGATCTTGTTCATTGATTTTTCAGCGCCGACTCAAAATTTTAAGGTTTATTATTTTTTGCTTTTAAGTTTTTTCGGCCGTTAAATTTTTTGTTAAAAAGTTTTTATTTTATAATTTTTTGTGGCTTTAATGTACTAATAATACTTGGCAAAGTATACCCTATCCAATGAAAAAAGAATTTCGTGGTTATACATTACAATCAGTGAGTGAAACATCAATCATCCCCTGTTTTCTAACCCATAGGGTTTGATTTTTTTTCCAAATTTATATGGGACCACCCTCGGAGTATACCCTTTCCAATAAAAAAAGAATGATTACAATTGGACTACTATGTAAAAAGTTATGCGTGGTCATACATAAAAAAATAAAATATATACGCGTCGAATTGATAACCTCCTCCGTTTTTTTCGTCGGTTAAAAAGGATTACATACAACAATTATTTTGCTACAAGATACAAACTCTATAAATCCTTTTTTTTTTTGTACAGATGCCAGCACATCAAGATACCCGAAACTGTCAAATTCTCCCAAATAACCTTGAACTTAATACTTTAGCGATAAAGTTGAAAATCTATTAAAGAAATTTGATAGATTGTAGTAGCTCGATGTGCTGGCGCCTGTACTAGCATTCTAATTAATTGTTATAAAAAACAGGTAAAGCATAATTATATGGAAGGTGTGGTCAATATAAAGACCATAATTGATAATAATAGTTTGCTTAATAATCACAAAAAAAGGCACCCAATATGCCTAACTAACATTTCCCTGGATGCGGGAACAAAACCAGTCGAAGAGTTTGGGGCACGCCTATGTCCAGCAGTGGACGTCTTTCGGCTGAAATGATGATGGTGATGATTTCTCACAAATATAAACTAACATGGCTAGCGGAAAATTAAGCATGAACATGAAATGTAAAGTCGGCGAATGAAACAAGTATGCAGGCTAACTATAAATAGTTTTTAAACCAATGTTTTGCGAAGCTAACTTGGAAGATCGTTACGGGTTGGCAGAAGCCCGAAAATCTGACAACCAGTCTTACCAGGGGATCGTATTACCCAGTAAAAGGGTTGTGGGGGTCAGATAGACAGTTGATCCATGTAAAATACTGATATCTAGAGACTGGAAGCCTACCAACATAGGTGCAAAAAGGCTGGGCACATCTCTCTTTGACTTTATCTTCATTTGAGTAAGTAAGAGGTAAGAGGTAGAGGTGGTACGGAGCGAGAGGGCATGGGAAGCCGTCACCTCCTTCTGCGAAGCAGTAATGCTCGCGAAGGAGGAAGCGGGGCGCGTGAGGGAGTGATGAATGATGACTAATATGACTTATGAAACTATTTCTTGCGCGCATGAAAACTTTTTATGTACTTAATCATTTTAAGCTGCCATACCGCAAGCAAAATTGACAGTCAAAACATTGATTGCATTTTTTAATTACCTATTGCATTTGATATTTTTTGTCTCAAGATCAGACTGTGATAGAAAAAAGAATTTTTATTACAAAACTTGCCTAAAATGAGACAATGGTGACAGTTGAATTGTGAAAATAGAAAAATTATATGAGATCACAAAACATGTAACCATTAAGAAACTATTCCGATTCTTCTTCATTAGCTGGTGCTACAACCGGTTTAGGTGTAGCAGCTTCTCGTAAACCAGGCTCATGTACATTGGAAGGTGATACCACTGTTTTAGGCTGATCAGTCGATGTTACAACCGATTTAGATTTGGTGGGATGCGAAATTGTGATATTAGAAGACGCCGATTGAGCTGCGATACTGTTCACGCGGAAAATTTTCTTCGCTTCAAAATAGACCATAGGTGGCATTGAGGTGGACTTATTCACCATTCTAGGTTTCGGTGGGTCTTGATTTTTGGCACGCTTATATTTTACGTCGTAAAACAACTGGTTTATTTCTATCATCATAGAATCCCTTTCCTCGTCGGAGAGTTTTCGGAGCTTCTTAGCTATCAGTTTTCCGAAGAGGTCTGCTTCATCTTCCGCGTCGGTAGTGGGAGCCACTCTCTTTAAAATTATGCCTCTTCGTGATATGTTGGGGCCATGTCTTGTTGAGGATGTTGTGATGGTGGGTTCTTGTGGTAAAAGACGATAGCTCTGGTCCGAGTCTCCGTCAAGAAGGTGCCCGGTGTGATGGCACTGTAAGCAAAATTGGGACATGAGTTTTAACGGAATTTTAAGAGGAGAGGACTGATATTTTCTTTGAAAATGTTAGTGTGTGGTGGGTTATGCCAAAAACTTATATTTGCTCGGTCAACTGCGCGTCAGAATTAATACATGAACCAACGAACGAATATTAGATTACTGCGTTTTCAGTATAGGCCCTGTCACGAGAGAAAGTTGTGACAGAGAGTGAGAGAGTTGTGTGTAGACATACGGCAGTCACTGGAGCAGGTTTCTGCGATAAAACAGAATACGCGTTTAAGCGCGCTTTTAGTGATGGGCTTAAACCAGAGTTAGGGTATAACGGTCCATCTTTTGGTCCGTCTCTCTTTTATATGAAAGTAAAAGGTAGCAGTTCCCTGTCCTGTGACTGCACATATCTGATTAATGGCGATTGGTGAACTATTGTGTCTGCGTCGCAGTGAAAGAGTTTGTCTGTAGGTACACAATTATAAGCGCCAATTTCACCAATGACACAGAATGAGATCTACATATCGGAACTCCGCTCAAGAGCTGTCAGTGCCAATTATCCACAACAAAGACATGGACAACTCTTGAACACGGGTTGGTTGTGCTGATTGCATTCAGTTTCATTGGTAAAATCTACCCTAACTAGTGTTGCAAAGGACTCGAGTTCTCGAGTCGTAATTTTAAAGACTCGACTCAATTATGCAAGACTCATTGTGTTCAAAAGGCTCGAAGTCTAGAGTCAAGCACTCGACTCTTGAAAAGGACTCGAGTCTTGAAAATGACTCGAGTCTTAAAAAGGAATCGAGTCCTTTGCAACACTAGCCCTAACGCATAATGTATTCAGGTTAACAAAAAGAAGAAGTCATAACTGCATACTAAGGACAGCTGCCAATAACTTCAATCGCTTGCCAAGTATGGTATTTATGACAATCCCATATTGCAGCAATCATGATGACTTCTGCTCAATAGGGCTTGTTACCAGGTGTTACCAGAATTTATAAAAAGTGTGAGTATTCTATATGAGAAGAAAATATGAGAGTATAAAATGCTAGCGAGTTCAGGCAAGAATAAACAAGGTTTTTAGTTAATAAAAAAGCTAATTATTGATTATATGAATGCAAAGTAAATGTTAAAAAATGTGAGTTAACGTATGAATGATTAAATAAAGGAACAAAAGAGTAAAATTTGGTTTGAATTACATACCTCGGGGGGATCGTGAACATTTAAATATCCATTTTAAGTTGCACTGCACCATTGATTCCACTGAAATTGTTCACGTGAAATAGGGCAATATTGATGGGTTTAGCCCTGCTAGATCACAGGAAAGTGCATTTCCCATCGCAACATTGGTAAGATATTAATAAATCGTTTTTTTTTTTTTTGTGAATATTTCATTGCAAATTTATCATTAATTTGCTATCAATTTATATATAATATGTAGCTTGGAACAAAACACTTTTGTAGATTAGTTTAGTTATATTTGCTGATTATGTGAATATAGTAATTGAACCTAAAATAAAACAAAGTATGACAGACGGAATTCAAATGGAACCTTAATAAATATGTGTCATACATTACTTTTATCTAAGTGGTGGGTCGTTTCTAAAGTCTGTTTCAGAAATCCTTACTGCTATTAAAAAAAATATTCTCGCAAAGGTTACTCTTAACCTGTCAAACACTAGGGGGCCATCCATAAATTACGTCACACGTTAAGAGGGGGTCGACGAATTGTGACAACGTGTGACAAGGGGGTGGGAGGGGCCCTAAATTTTTTAACGTCACATTTCAATATTGAATATACATATTTAAAGTACTATTAAAACAAGAAATATGAACTATGAAAGATTTTCTATAAATCATGAAATTTGTGTGACGTAATTTATGGACGGCCCCTCCTAGAAGCCATATGCATGTGACCACTCAACGGTTTTCACAATAATATTTATTGTTGTTTTTAGTGTATTTTTATAGAATGTCTTAAGAAATAGTGATTATTCTTATGACCAAAGACTATATAACCACTTGACTGCGCATACAGTGCCCCGACGCTCGAAAACTATTAGTATTTTGTAACTATTACTATTTTAGTTGTGACCAATTGTTAGACCTCTGTGCATGCAAAATTAATGCAAATAATATAACTTTATCTGCATTTATAACGTATCAAAATGCCTTCATGCGCGGTGAAATGGTGTGGGAAACATTCCAAGACTTCTAATTACAAAAAGAATCGCATAACTTTTCATCGGTAAGTAAACAGTACGAAAAATTATTTTGATTTAATCAGATTATGATCCACCGTGGGAGTCTATTTAAAATGGTGGTTGGAAAAACCAGCACGCTGTTGAGTCCCGCGTTGATGTCTTTGGAAAAGTCTCGTTCTTTCATTAGACAATTCTAATGCATCTATCCCTTACTTTCCCTCCGTATTTTATCGTAAAAATTAGTGCTATTACCTTTGATAGCTGAAAGTCTATATCGAAAATTAAAATTAATGAAAATTTTATTCAATTCACATACTGTGGCTTCTTTAGCTTCGTCTTGACAATCCGTTTGTAAACTGGCGCCAAAACTCACGTGGCCATAGTACCTTCTGCCTTGGGGACGATATTCGACACCGCTTCTGATTGCCATTTCGTCGAATATGATAGTGGCGTAAATTTTGTTCTTGGATTCTCTAGCTCTCATTTAATTAGTGATTGATTTTGATTAAATATGATTTCTTTGATTTTAATTTAGTATTTATCACAATTTTAAAATCCATTTTATCAATATCGACTATTTTGCCTTAATGAAGTAGAGTAGGCCTACGATGGGCATACCTATGCAACTTGACCTTGAACTGACCAATTGCAGTCGTGCGTTCTTCCTCGTCCCCCGGCCCGCAGTGGTGAATCGTGTGCTAAGAAGAAATCGGCCTATACACTCTGTAGTGGTTATATTCTCTTTGCTTATGACAATCTATGAGTTAAAAAAAACTCTGGGGAAATTTGTTGGACTCCAGTTGTAATCTTGCTTCAATATGTCATAGTCCACTGTTGGGCATATCTATAAAAACTTGAAGGTGGTAAAGCCATAGTCACCAAAGCAAGGTTGTTTTGTGGTTTTCCACTTAAAATAAAAATATTTGGCATATCTTGGCCAGGGTTAAATATAAATTTTTTAGAATTTCTTCATCCTTTGCAATTACCTCTAACAGAGTGCCTAGATGTGATGGTCCAATGTACAGTAAGCGAAAGAGATAAATTATAGTTAGCTCAATCACTAAAATTCCTTTTCAATCAATGTTTCATCATACAGTTTATAGTCATGGCCTCCATCAATAATAAATGTATGTAGTGTATCTACATCTCATGTTATTTCCTGCCATGCATATCTATCTCCTATGCTAACTGTTTTACTAACTTCAAAGTCTACTCACCCCCCAATCAATCTCCTATGCTAACTGTTTTACTAACTTCAAAGTCTACTCACCCCCCAATCACTGTCATTGCTGTCATCATTTTCCTCATCTTCCTCCTCATCATCTTGCTTCTTCCATATCTTTGTCTTAGGAGTCTCCTTCAACGGCGTTTCTTCCTCATCAGAATCTTCATCAGAGTCCATGCTGTTGACGTAATCCATGACCAGTTGGTCAATCAACTTCTTCTTATCTGTCAAGTCTACTCCCAACTTCTTCTCCAGCTTTTGAATAACTTTCTTGGTTGAAGTCTTGTCGAGACTCGCACTATCTAGGATATCTGGCGGGGAGAGATGACCATTTTTAATAATAATAGTGTTGGCGACAACAGTTCGTAGTGAAACAAAATGAAAGTGACAGTGGGCTGTATAATGTGTACCCAATGGAAAAAAAAATTACTAGGGTGTCTGTCGCGTCTTCTATAAAACTGATGATCGATACGATACTATCGAAGTATCGATTTAGATTTTCGTTCCGATCGAGACTCTACAGCAGTGGGTCAGGCTTTGAAATTAACGTTTTATTACCGATTGCACAAGCTATCGATTATTGGGATTTTTCTTAGTCTAATTAGAGAAACTATAAAAACCGGCCAAGTGCGAGTCGGACTCGCGCACTGAGGGTTCCGTACAAACCTGCAGGTATTCACGGTTTATGCATAAGGTTTATGTTTATGAAATTAAATGTTTTTTTTATTTTATTTTTATATTTGAGTTGACTGAATGAAAGGGAAATTGTGGTTTTCGATTTATGACGTCTTAAAAAAAAAAACTACTTACTAGATCTCGTTCATACCAATTTTCGGTGGAAGTTTACATGGTAATGTACATCATATATTTTTTTCAGTTTTATCATTCCCTTATTTTAGAAGTTACGGGGGGCGGGGACTGACACATTTTACCACTTTGGAAGTGTCTCTCGCGCAAACTATTCAGTTTAGAAAAAAATGATATTAGAAACCTCAATGTCATTTTTGAAGATCTATCCATAGATACCTATTTTTTTTTTATGAAAAAGAATTTTTTGAGTTTCAGTTCTATGTATGGGGAACCCCAAATATTATTGTTTCTTTTCTATTTTTGTGTGAAAATCTTAATGCGGTTCACAGAATACATCTACTTACCAAGTTTCAACAGCATAACTCTTATAGTTTCGGAAAAAAATGGCTGTGACATACTCGGACAGACAGACAGACAGACAGACATGACGAATCTATAAGGGTTCCGTTTTTTGCCATTTGGCAACGGAACCCTAAAAAGTGGCAATGTCTTGTTCAGGTAAGCAATAATAGATTGCAAAACTTACAGACCGAAAAATTAAAATAGGTGTACCCTGATACCGACCCTGTACTTGTAGGCGCATCTAGTATTACATACAGTCATGAAGTCACACCTTTTTCCTATGAAGTAAAGCAAAAACTACAGAACGTAACCTGCAAGTCCTGAAACGTTCCTTACATTACCTATTCCTTTACAGTTATTCATAACCCGTAAATAAATAATAACTAATTAGATGCGTTAAATACGACACAAGCAGTAAATTTAACAATCGATCGATACTTTCTGCAATCTTGCATTGCATGAAACAAAACGCATCCTTAGCCATCCCCGCCATTCCCCGCACCCGATATCGTTTTGACAATTATGTAAATAATGCATCGTTCGCGTTTACAAAATTATGAAAATATTAACATTTCTAACCTAAAATGTATCAAGAAGCTAGTCAAATGAACAGCGCCGCCCACCATCCAGCCATCCATCCATCCCGCACAATTTCAATGAAATACCTGAACCAATTCGCTCGTTGTTGTGTAAAAATAAACCAACAAAACGACATTTAAGCGAGAAAAACGATTCTAATAGCAACTAAAACATAAATCAATCTCGATTTCAATACTTTATTACACAAGTTTCAGATATTTGCGGATAAATATAGTAATAACAGAGAAATTTAGACAAAAACATACGATTTATCGACGTTCACGTCAATTTCGGCGTTGGAAGCCATTTTATTAACCCGGGCAGATCATTGAATTTCAGCGATAAAATCCCAGAATTTAAGTAACTAACATCTAAAATAGAGTACTAACCAGCGATTTCTTTTTGCAGTTCTTCCTTGGAAATTTCAGTCCCCGATTCTTCAGCCATTTTTTTGCTCGAACGAGTATTTCCTTTCTTCAGTGCAACACTTCAGTACCCGAGAGGGAAGCTGTCTTGCTAATCTAACTAGCTAGTAGCTAGCCGCCGCCAGAGGCCGCCGCATGTACCGTCGCACAATAATATATCCAAATATACTTTTATGCGGTATGTATGTACAATATGTAGTGCAACACGGCATCAATGCGTCATTGCGAAAGCCTTGTGTATGCCTTGTTTAATTCACTTCGGAGCAAAGAGTAAAATAATTCGGAGCGGTTCATTTCGTTCCTTCAGTACAATTTGAGCATAAAGTAAACAATAAACAACACATACAATTATTTCAATAACAATTTACAAAAGAATACACCCTATTGTAAAGGAACAAAGTTGACATTGGTAAATTTATAAAGCGACGTAGATTCGTTCAAAATATGATAAAAAGAAATAAAAATTTGAACTTTTAACATATGCGATAAGAAAACATTTTTCGTCCTGATAGGCCTCAAACTGTAAATAAGATTAAGCGTAACAATTTAACAACCACAATGACTAATGAAAGAGGATTGTAACATGCAAGCGTTAGCTATGGCTTTATCATTTATAACTGGGTGCTTTCCGAATAAGAAAATATCGCTCACGGCGCTCACAGCAATAAATAGGCGTTCCGATTTGGTTAACACGATTATGACAGTTGAGAACCGTCACAATACGGAACGCTTGTGAACGCGCTAACGGTGCTCACTCGACGTCAAAACCCATATACGCCATTTAAAACTTGTTTATACCACAAATTTCTTCTTCTTATTTGGTTTGATGGCGACTGTAGCCAGAAGCACAATTTCTAATTAATCCAAGTTAGTTTAACATATGATGCGACCTAAAACCAAACAGTACAACTGTCATTTTTGACAGCGCTCACGGTGATATCGGTTTAGGGCATGGTCGGCGTTATCGCAAGATGGCGCCTGTCATGACGTCATCTATGACGATTCACGGGACAGCGTTATCGCGCTCACGCTAATTCGGTACAGACGCTAGCGCGCTCAAATCGATGTGAGCGTAATACGGAACGCGGCGAATGAATGCGTCCATTGAAACGTCAAAACCACGCATGTGTTGTTTATCTGTCAAAATCCTAACCTTAACCTTAATTTGTGGATTGTGGATTGCTATTTTATGAATTGGAGTATTGTGAATTAAACAAAAAATAATGGCGAAAGTAAAGAATAAGAGAAACTCCGGCCTCGCCGACAAAGTACACAACAAGAGGAAAACGGAAATCAACAAGAAAAAGATGAATCCGTTCGAAGTACACATCAACAGAGAAAAAATCAAAGTTTTGGGAAAGAAGTCAAAGCATGACAGAGGATTGCCAGGAGTTTCTCGAGCTAAAGCTATTCAGAAGGTAATGACCACCATATTATAGATTTCAGATTGATCTAGAAATGATTTACAGCAACTATTTAGTCATTAATATTTTCAAATTGTGATGCCATCAAACAATTATTTATTAAACAGAGAAAGGAGACGCTAGGAACGGAAATGAAGCTCATGAACAAGACCAATGCGTTCATTGACCGTCGTATTGGAGAGAAGAACAACCAGATATCAGCTGAGGACCGTATGGTGGCCCGCTTTGCGGCAGAACGAGCTAAGCAGCACAACAAGAAAAATATTTATAACTTGGCTGATGACGAGATTCTGACACATAGGTTTGTGAATCTAATAAAAACAAATTTATTTTAACTTCGTAAGACGTAACAACCTAATTTTATGAAAAAAATATGTAGGCACTTTGGACGAAGACAGTTGAATGTTAAATGATTTTAAAAATCATTTTATTATGGCCCAGCAACCTAAAATTATGACATAATATTTAAACCTATTTTTTAGTTTAAATAAACCTGCCAATTTAAATCTTTCATCATGTTAAAAATAGAAAATTGAACCCTAGTTTAACAACTCATAATGAGGTTCTACTTCATACTTACCATAAATGACATCAAGCTGTCATTCTGTGTCTTTGATAATCTCTCAAAATAAAACTACGTTTTGTAAAGCAAAAGCTCTTTATTTTCATTTAATACAACAGGTTATGGGCCCAGGCCGCCTGTTTTTCGCTTAAAACTAAAAAGAAAGCAAGAGTGAAAGTGAAAAGTGCTAAATTGCTAAAATCAATAAAAAACAAAAGCAGTTCAGTATAACCTCAGTACTCGGCACACGTTTTCAGTATTCTTCATCAGCAATAATGTCGTCAAATAATACGATGGCACTGATTGAAAAGCTGACTGGAAGAGAAAACTATCCTACGTGGAGATTTGCAGTACAAACCTACCTCGAACATGAAGAATTATGGAGTTGTGTCACGGCGAAAGACAATGAAACAATTGAATCCAAACTCGATACAAAAGCGAAGTCGAAAATTATTTTATTGGTTCATCCCATCAATTATGTACATATACAAGAAGCCAAAACAGCTAAAGAAGTTTGGAATAATTTAGCCAAAGCTTTCGATGACAAAGGTTTGACACGCCGAGTTGGTCTGTTGAGAGATCTGATCAATACATCGCTTGAAAATTGTCTGAACATAGAAGATTATGTTAACAAGATCATGACCACTGCTCATAAGTTAAGGAACATTGGTTTTGAGGTCAATGACGAATGGCTCGGGACTTTATTACTTGCCGGTTTACCAGAAATGTATCAGCCAATGATCATGGCACTTGAAAGCTCCGGTGTGACAATAACAGCTGATTCCGTGAAGACTAAGCTTCTTCAAGATGTGAGAAACTCTGAGTCTAGTGCTTTGTATGTTAAAAACCAGGGGAATCATTTTGTCAAACAAGCTCAAGATAAAAATAAAACTGGTAAAGGTCCAAGGTGCTACGTGTGCAATAAATATGGGCACATAAGTAAAAATTGCCGCAATAAGAAAAAGGAACAAAAGTCTAAAGAGATCACCGATACTGGTTATGTCGCCGTGTTTTCTGCAACAACAAACAACGACAATAATTGGTACATTGATTCTGGAGCGTCTATGCATATGACAATGAACCACGACTTACTTTATGATGAAATTACACCTCCAATTTCCACAATAAGAGTAGCTAATGACAAGAAGCTAGTTGTGAAGGCCTGTGGAAAGGTAAATCTTAATGTTGTCAACCTGCAAGGCCAGTTGGAAACTATCAAGGTACAAAATTGTTCTCTATGTTCCTGAGTTGGCTACCAACCTTCTCTCTGTCAGTCAAATAATAAATAGTGGCTGTCAAGTACAATTTGACAAGCAAGGCTGTAAAATCTTGAATAAAACAAACAAGCAAGTTGCAGCTGCTACAAAGATAAATAATATGTACAGGCTAGTTACACACAGTACTCTAGCATACATATCTGCTTCAACAGAGAATGATTCTTATTTATGGCATCAGAGAATGGCACATTTAAATTTTGAAGACTTGAATAGACTGTCAGAAAGTGCAGGAGTCCAACTAGAAAATACAGATAAAGTGATATGCATCTCATGTTTGGAAGGGAAGCAAACAAGATTCCCATTTCCTACAGAAGGTTCCCATGCACAAGCAAAGCTAGAACTTATTCACTCTGATGTCTGTGGTCCAATGGAGATACCATCTCTTGGAGGAGCTCGCTACTTTCTTACTTTCATTGATGATTTAACCAGAAAAGTATTTGTATACATATTAAAAAGAAAATCTGAGGTATTCCAAAAGTTTCAAGAATTTAAAGTATTAGTTGAAAATCAACTTGATTTGAAAATAAAAACTCTCCGCACAGATAATGGGACTGAGTATTTAAGCAATGAATTTCAAGCTTTTCTTAAGAAATTTGGAATTGTACATCAAACCTCCACTCCGTACACGCCACAGCAAAATGGCTTAGCGGAAAGGATGAACCGTACATTGTTAGAAAGAGCCAGATGTATGCTCTTAAATGCAAAACTACAGAAGCATTATTGGGCAGAAGCTGTGTCAACTGCAGCTTACATTACAAATAGATGCCCAACAAGAGCTTTAGCCTTTTTAACACCGGAAGAGATGTGGAATGGTAAAAAGCCAGATATCAAACATATGAAAATCTTTGGCTGTGAAGCATTGGTACACGTTCCAAAAGAAAAAGCTAAGAAGTGGGACTCAAAGACAAATAAAATGATATTCATTGGTTACAGTGAACAAACCAAAGGATACAGGCTTATAGATCCCAAAACAAGAAAAGTCATAATAAGTAGAGACGTGATTTTTCTAGAAAGCTCAGTAAAAAGAAATTATGCTGTGGTACCATTATTAGAGTCAGCCCCAAATACCTGTGAAGATAATTCTATAGCTGTAGAAAGTGTTTCTGACAGTGATACAACTTTACAGAATTTATCTGAAAGCATTGAAGATACTAAAGATGAATCCAGTGATGATTTTTACTCAGATGAAGGATCTTTGTATGATCCAGAAGTAACCATAGATCATACGGAATTAATGTCAAATGTAACTACAAGATCTAAAGCAAGATTGTGTAAAATGCAAGGAAATACCTATATGTGTACAGAAGAAATTGCAGGACAGGAAAATGTCCCACAAACATATGATGAAGCACTATCTAATGAAAATGTTAATGCTACCAAATGGAAGCAATCAATTGAGGAAGAGCTACAGGCACATGCAAAGAATAAAACTTGGCAATTGATTGAGAAACCTGAACGGGTGCGAGTGATTGGCTGTAAATGGGTCTTCAGAATAAAAGATGAGCCATCCGGTCCGCGTTATAAGTCAAGATTATGTGCTAAAGGGTGTAGTCAGAAACAAGGCATTGATTATAAAGAGATATACTCTCCTACAGTAAGGTACGATTCAGTACGAGTTTTACTTTCAGAAGCAGCGCAACATAATTTGAATATTATTCAATTTGATGTCAAAACTGCATTCTTATATGGTGATGTTAAAGAAGACATATATATGTCACCGCCTGAAGGTTTGGATGCTAATCCAAATATGGTATGTAAACTCAATCGTTCTCTTTATGGCCTTAAACAAGCACCACGGTGTTGGAACCAGAAGTTTGACACCACACTGAAGAAGTTTGGTTTCAACAATAGTCATGCAGATAGGTGTTTGTATGTTGGAAATGTAAACAACAACAAAGTTTATTTATTATTGTATGTTGATGATGGGCTTCTGCTTTCTAAGTCAAAGGATTCATTAAATACAGTAATGCATGAACTAAAGCAACATTTCGAAATGAAACAGAGTGATGCAAAGAACTTTGTAGGATTACAATTTGAGAAATCTAAAGGACATATTTTTATTCATCAGTCAAAATATATTGAGAGACTGTTGTATAAATATAACATGCAAGAAGCTAACTGCAATAATATCCCAGTAGACCCACACACCACACTGGAGAAGAGCACTGAATCTATGGATAGGAATATTCCATACCGAGAGGCAGTAGGATCATTAATGCATTTAGCTGTGGTAAGCAGACCTGACATCATGTATGGAGTTAGTTTGGTGAGCAGATATCTCAATTGTTTTAATCACACTCATTGGAACGTTGTCAAGAAAATAATGAAATATTTAAAGGAAACCAAAGACTATGGCCTGTGTTATACATCATCTAAGCACAATAAAATTGAAGCTTATAGTGATGCAGACTTTGCTAAAGACACTGCCACTCGAAAGTCATTAACTGGGTATGTGTTCATTAAAAATGGAGCCGCCATAACATGGGCAACACAACGTCAGCAAAGCGTCGCTTTATCCACCACAGAGGCAGAATTTATGGCTGCTTGTTCTGCGACAAAAGAAGCTTTGTGGTTAAAAAGAATGTTACTAGATATTGGTGAATTTAATCAGGATTCTATATGCTTAAATATTGATAATCAAAGTGCGATCTGTTTAATTAAAAATGTGGACTATCACAAACGTTGTAAGCACATTGATGTCAAGTATAATTTCATTAAAGAAAAATATAATGAAAAACATATAGATTTAAATTATGTTTGTACTAAAGAACAATATGCTGATATATTTACTAAAGCTCTGCCTAGAGATAAGTTTCAGTATCTTAGAAGTAAAATTGGTATTAAGAAATTAAAATAGTTTTGTGACTACTGTATTAAACTTAATATTAATTTTGGTCAGAGTTTGGTAACTTAGTTGTGTTTTAAGTCTAGATTTTTGAGTTCAGATTGTTGTTTATGTTCTAAAGTTAAGTATGTATTTATGTGAAAGGGTTCAAATTTGGTGAGAGTGTTAAAAATAGAAAATTGAACCCTAGTTTAACAACTCATAATGAGGTTCTACTTCATACTTACCATAAATGACATCAAGCTGTCATTCTGTGTCTTTGATAATCTCTCAAAATAAAACTACGTTTTGTAAAGCAAAAGCTCTTTATTTTCATTTAATACAACACATCAAAATTCATTAACCTTGAATACATCTAATAAATATAAAATACCCCCAGGGAAATACCTACTCCCTAAAATAATTAAGTCAAGAGATAATCATTCAAGCACATTTTTACTAGATTGAAGTTCTGGGTCGCAATTACTTACACCTTTTTTTAGTACATTGGGTTGTAAATGGAAAGATTAACTAGATCTAACCGTTGTTTACATTTCGAACAAGTTGAAATGTAAACAACGGTTAGATCTAGTTAATCTTTCCATTGAGCGCATTATTGAGTTGTCTTGCGTTGAGTTGGAGCGTTATGTCATAATATGACTTTATCGTCCCCCTCTGGGGATTTTATTCGTTTCGAATCAGTAATGAGTGAATCCTCCAGGATTCACTCAATAAATTAAAATCAATCAATACATGTATAATTTTATGTGGAGATTTCAATATTAATATTTTAGATGTTTCTCCATTAAGTATTAGACTGCTCAATCTGTTTAGGTCTTTTAATTTAATAAACTTGTTCCTTGAACCAACTAGGGTCACGGCTTCTTTGTCGACTTGTCTTGATAATATATTTAGTGATTGTGATGCCAAAAATAAGTTTGTTTTAAGTGACTTAACGTCTGACCACTGTGGATTATTAGCCAGCTTCCCTTTGCCACTACTTAAAAAGCCGCATAAAATATTATGCAGGCCTTGTACAGCTAGTCGTTGCAATAAATTTAAAAATAATATAGCTCATAGGATTACACCATCTGTAGTAGAACGCGAGAATCCTAATGAAATCTATGGAGCCCTTTTTGATATTGTGCAAAAAGAATACGAATCTACTTTCAAGATCAAAACTATTGATATTAATAGCACTTCCGTTAGCTTCAACCAATGGGCTACTCCAGGAATTTATAAAAGTAGAGCAAGACTATACGAGTTATATGGTTTGAAAAAATACAGATTTGATACTCCTTTTTTAGAGTATGTCAGTAATTATTCAAAATTGTTTAAAAAAATCTGCGCTTTAGCTAAATCAAAATTTTTAAGCGATACCATAAAAAAATCCAATAATAAAATAAAAACCACTTGGGAAATTATTAACAATGAAACGGGTAAACCGGTTAAACAGGAAAAACAACTAGAGATTATGATTAACAACAAATTGGTTAATAAAGCTGCCGTCATAGCTGAGGCATTTAATGAGTTTTTTGCCAACATATCTATAACTACGACTTGCTCCTTAAATTCGTCCTCGTCTAAAGCTGAAAACCTTTTGCATAGTTGTGTGCCCGGACGTAGTCGCTTATTTAGTTTCGAACATGTAACGCCTCGTGATGTGGTTAATATTTTTAACACACTTAAGTCTAAAAACACTGGTGATTACTGGGGCATCTCCATTAAACTGTTAAGTAATATAATAGACATCGTAGCCCCCTATCTAGCTGTTACTTTTAATAAATGTGTTGATTTAGGATCTTTTCCTGACCTCATGAAGAGTAGTAAAGTCATACCATTATTTAAAACAGGTAATAAAAATAACGTTGGTAATTTCAGACCCATTTCTATTTTACCTGCATTTAGTAAAATATTTGAAAAGTTAATACTCAAGCAATTGCTAAGACATTTTAATTTAAATAGCCTCCTTCATAATGAGCAATATGGCTTTACAAAGGGTCGTTCGACAACAGATGCGGGTGTTGCTCTGCTGAAACACATTTTCAATGCTTGGGAGAACTCGCAAAATGCTATTGGAGTTTTCTGTGATCTCTCCAAAGCTTTTGATTGCGTTCACCATGACACACTTTTGCGTAAACTACGTCATTACGGTGTTCAAAACGAAGCTCTCAATGTCATAAGTTCTTATTTGCAAAATAGGCACCAATGTGTAGATGTCAATGGTGTAAAATCTTCCGGGCTACTAGTTCAGTTAGGTGTACCTCAAGGCTCAATACTGGGTCCATTCTTATTCTTAGTGTATATTAACGACTTACCATTCTATTTAAAGAATATCTGTGACATTGTACTATTTGCTGATGATACCTTTAAAGTAGACAGGAATAGAAAAGATTTTGATGACGTGGATAGTGCGCTCTCAATGGTTACGGATTGGTTTACCACAAATAACCTAGTTCTTAATGCTAAGAAAACAAAATGTATAAAGTTCGCTTTACCGAATGTTAGGCATCTGGGACCCAACGTCGTCTTAGATAATGAGGTGCTTGAAACTGTAGACTCGGCAGTTTTTCTAGGCATAACAGTAGACGCGAAACTACAGTGGGGCCCACATATTTCAAGCCTAGCCGGGAGGCTCAGTTCGGCTGCCTACGCCGTCAGGAAAGTTAGACAATACACGGACGTTGATACAGCTCGATTAGTCTATTTTAGTTATTTTCATAGCGTTATGTCCTACGGCATTCTGCTGTGGGGCAAAGCCGCGGACATTCAAAATATTTTTGTTCTTCAAAAACGAGCTGTTCGAGCTATATACCAACTAGGTACTAGAGTTTCTCTGAGAGAGTTGTTTAAAGATATTGGTATTCTTACGGTGGCATCACAATTCATCTTCGCCAACATCTTATATATTAAGCAAAATATACATCTGTACACTAAGAACAGTGATATTCATAATATTAATACTAGAAATAAGGACAAGCTACGTGCTCCCTTTCACCGGCTTCATAAGTTTCATAATTCATTTGTTGGTCTTGGTATTACCTTTTTCAACAAGCTTCCCTCTGCTTTCATAGATTTGCAGTTTAATGAGTTTAAAGCTAAAGTAAAATCCAACCTTTGTTCAAAGGCATACTATTCTATCAACGACTTCTTAAACGATAAGAATAGTTGGTCGCTGTAATTAACTCAATGTTTATGTTCTTTCAACCAGAATCAGAATTAGCTTTCCTCATCGTTGTGTATGTAAGCGGGCACGCCCTTTATACCCGGAGGCTCTTATTTAGGTTTTAAGTTCTATTTACGATTTTATTATTTCAGCTTGAGTTTAGTTTTTTAATGTTTTGTTCGTATATTGGCGTGTGCTAGCTGACATATGACGCATAATTTGATGTATGTTTTGTTTTATACTATTAATTACTTACATAATACTGTATAGAATCAAGTTCTTCTAACTTAACAGACAGCTGTGCTGCTGGGGAGTTTGTTCCGCCATTTCTTCTTCCCAGCTAAAGCACTAGGAAGTGTCGAAGGGTGGGCGTTTTTGGGGGACTGTCTCATGTAACTTTGACGTTCAAAAAGTGCTGACTCTCAGCCTAGTTTGAATAAATGACTTTTGATTTTGATTTTTTGATTTTGTAAGTTAAATGGACTTTAATTTAGGTTGGACCTTACGAGGTTAACTTGTATGTTAATAGTTTACAACAAGGCACTTTTTAACCAATCAATAAAATTTAAAAAAGGAGTGGAAAGATATCATGGGAGTATGGTGCATCAAAAAAATAAATAATAAAAAACAAATATTATGTGATATTAACGGTTCCTCATAAAAAATAAGGGTAGTATGGTATTGACGACTATTTCTTATTACAGAGGTCAAACATTGGAGCAAATTGAAAAGTTTGATGACCCTAAATCAGAGGATGAGGATGATGAAGATGGCAGGAAGTTTGGTGGATTAGGCGGTAAGCATTAACACCAATTTTGCAAAATTGTTGATACATTTACAACAATACTATAAAAAAACGTGTGTGTTTCGGGACGCCCGACAGAAGCGAAAACTTAGTTAACTAATCTAAGTTGAACTATTTAATATTGAAACGGTGATAATTTTAGGTTATATGCTCACTGTCAACAGTAAAAAGTCTATTGCACACTAAACACTGAGTAGTGAGAGGGGGAAGCGTCTGTCCGAAATATGGCTAGCCCTGTGGGTTAGAATGAGAGAGCCTGCGTACCGCTGCCATATGCGGGAGAAAAAGTGAAGCCAGACAGACTGGCGCCGTAACGCGTCACGTAACGAAGCCGTTTACCCTCCCATAGGCATGAGTTCGATATATCAAAACGTAACTTATATCGGATATGTGTTTAGTAACATATCATCATCATTTCAGCCGTAAGACGTCCACTGCTGGACTTAGGTCTCCCCCAATTTGGGGGGCTTTGCCATAATCGCCACGCTTGGCAGGCGGGTTGGCGATCGCAGTATGGTGGTAAAATGCATAGAGAACGCTGCTGCCCATTCTCTAGTAAGTCCCTTAGTCGCCTTTTACGACACCCACGGGAAGAAATGGGGTGGTGTTATTCTTTACGTCCGGCACCACACGGTACCGATAACATATCATATCGATACCTAAATTTACATAACCGATATCACAAAAACTTTATCGAGTCTAAGTTATATCAAAACTGCAATATTGGGAACGTACGAAGAACGAACAAAACGCAAACTTCACATCATAAGCGATATGAAATCGAAACAGATATTCGCTCTGTCTCTGTCTAAGTATTTAAGTTTTTACTGGTGTAAAAGTGATGAAGCGAATATTTCGTAACTTTGGCTAATGTTTGCTTGGTTATTTGGTTAATGCTATGCGTGCGTAATATATCTTAAAGCTCTGGCAATAAGGTCTACTTTCTAGTTATTTAGTTACAACAACGAATCCATAAGATGGCGACTTCCTGGCGTCTACTCGATATTAGTGAGAAACTTACTTTATAAAATAGAAGTTCTACGTGTTACAAGTAGTGATGGTAAATTCCCGAGAATATTCTCGTTGCGAGAACTTTGCTGTTAAGTTCTCGAGAATATTCTTTTGGAAGGGAATTTACGAGAATTTAAAAATTGGATGACTGTATTGAATCGGTCTATTTTTAGAGTAATAGTTTTGAGTGCATTTGAACGATTTACGAAGTTTACGTTAAAATAAACTAAACTAACTTAAATTGTCAGTAAATTCTCCTGAGCGAGAACATTCCCGAGAATATTTCCGAGAAAATTCTCATAAATTCTCATAAACTTCGTTTGGTATAAATGTTAAATTAGGATTTCTGTATCAAAACAAACTTTATGGTACGGTTACGGTACACCGTAAACTTGGTTTTTATTTTATTAAAGCTGTTTATTTACAACTATTTATTTACAAATAATTAAAAACAAAATAACAATCACAATCCGAACAATTCTTGAAATAAAATTACTTATACTATTCGTTCATTGACAACAGTTGATCCATGTCATCTAAGTTGATATGGTCTGTTTCCGTCAAGATTACTGGCTCATCGTCTGCCTCTTCTTCAAATGTGTTCTCTTCTGATTCTAAATTGAGTGTAGGCACTTCTATTTCTCTTGTGGCAGATGTACTTGGTTGTGGTTCTTCGGACTCTTTGTTTATTGGTTTTTGTTTATTTATGATTTTCCAATTGTGAGCAATTAGGCAAATTTTGGCTGCTCTTTCGGTATTTAATTTATTACGTTTTTTTTAATGTATATATTTAAAAATGACAACTTCTGATTCTATGGAAAAAGAGCGTTCCAGAGAATCAGAAGTTGCTGGAGCAGTCAAAATTTTCAGGGCCATTACTCCTAATTCTGTTTTAGGATATAATGTTTGTAACCACGCAACGGGCTTAACATTTTCAGCAATTTCCACTCTGAAATCTCATACAGTAACCTTTTTCGAGTAAAGTATAAAATAACAACAAAAGAAGTTGTCTTTAGACCCTGAAATCAACATACATATCTATACTTAATATTATAAAGCTGAAGAGTTTGTTTGTATGTTTGTTTATTTGGTTGACCGCGCTAATCTCAGGAACTACAGGTCCGAATTGAAAAATTGCTGGGTAGCCTATTTATTGGGGAAGGCTATAGGCTATATAACACCGCGCTACGATCCAAAGGAGCGGAGTAGCAATGAAAAATGGACGAAAACTGACAGGCAATTAAATGCGATGGGAAGGGTCACGGGAGCAAAAATTTGTCGCAGACGAAATCGCGGGCAAAAGCTAGTATTGTATAAAAATTTAGCAATTTTACTTCCAACTTTAAATTCTCGTAAATTCTCTGTCAAAAAGAATATTGCAGAATGTTGCAGAATATTCTCGATCCGAGAATATTCTCAGTGAGAGAATATTCTCTCGACCCATCACTAGTTACAAGTAGCCAAACTGACAAATTAAATAATTTTAAATATCTATATCGATTTACTAACGGTAAAAGTGTAAGTTTGCGTTTGTAGTCAGTTTGCGGTCCCCTTGAGTTTGCTCATCTAAATATCACGGTTACGTGAGCAAACCGTACTACTGATATCGATATCTGAAAACTGTTTTTGATATCGATATGAAAACTGAATATCGGTTACATATCCGTTTGCGAGAAAAACTGAAAACGCCCATCTCTACCCTCCCATAAGAAGTGGTCACTTCAAAAAACAAGATTAGATACTATAGAATTATCTATTGAATACTCCAGTTATATTTTTTATTTAATTATTGCAACTAAGATATTATCATTCAAAATTATCATTCCATTCCCCAGATAATTTCGTAGCAGAAGGCCATTTTGGTGGAGGAATGCTGTCCAAAACCGAATCGAAAGATGGAGCGAAATCCCACAAAGACCTAATAGAACAACTCATAGCTGAATCCAAGAAGAGAAAAGCAGAGAAACAGAAGGAAAAAGAACAAACTCTAGATTTAACAGAGAAGTTGGATACAGAATGGAAAGATCTTCAACCAGTTGTATTTAAGAAGATGAGAACAGAAGAGAAAGAGTCTTCTGCCATTGAGAAGCTTTTGAGTCAAGCAGAAAAGAAGAATATGGACTATGATAAAATGATGAGGGAATTGAAGTTTGAGAAGAGAGGCACAGTAAGTAGAAAAAGATAAATTTAAATACATAACATAAACTCACATTATCTCTTGGCAAAATTTTATAAAAATCTTAAACTATCGTTTTCTTATAAACAAAAAATTGGAATTTTCGAAATTTTCGAAAATCAAAAATTGTCTCCAATAATTCTGAAAAAATTTGAGAGTGTTCTTTGACTAATTTAAAGACATTTTCATCTTAATTTTTTTTTCTAAAGTTTATAGTTTTCGAGAAAACGATAGATTAGGATTTTTATAAAATTTGTTAATTCTCGCCGCCATTTTGGAAAAACGCGTCGATGAAATTTTCTGGAAAAAAATCCTCTTAATGTTCGAGTGCCATGATCACTTCTGATCATAGTAAAAAGTGCGATGCCTTTGCGATATCATTGTGAAAAAATGCCAATTTTTTTTTTTTTTTTTGAAAATTTTCACGTTTTAATCGGTCATATTTTTTTTAACCAACTTCATTTTATGTACCTACCTACTTTCAAAGCAAATAAACGATTATAATTATAGTGTAGTTGTACTAGCTACTGTCTGCGATTACGCTCTCGTGAATGTCGAAAACTATTCCATGGGAACATCCTACCGGGATAAAAACCCTGTTACTCTTTATAAGATCAATTATCTGCGAGTGAACATCCCGTCAAAATCGGCCCAGCCGTTTCAGACATTAGGCTAAACTTAGGTAGATTTTTTTTATAAGTACCGTATTGACTTTCATATAAATTTAGGAAAATGCTGTTATTTTGACATTAGACAGACACTTCAATTTTATTAATTTATGTAGATGAATGTTATTATTAACTCTGCACATAAAAATTTAATTAAAAATCTGTTTTATTTTAGCCTTCAGATGGTCTGAAGAATGATGAGAAACAGAAAAAGGATGAAATGGCGAGATTGGAACAGCTAGAAAAGGAAAGAGAATTGAGAATGCTTGGAGATGAAGAGAAGATTGCAGTCAAAGCTAAGCCAACCGCAGCGAAACATAGGTAACTGATAAAGCAGTTACCTGAGCAGGTCTTGGTTTGTCTATTCACCAAAGCCTTTTTAAACAAAAGTTGTCCGACTTAGAACATTCTGAAACCGGGCTAACCCGCTAACATTTGCGGTGTTGTTGTGTATCCAGCTTACCAAGCATATTTTAAGCTTTGTAATGTTGGAAATAAAATCGCGAGCGAGCGATGCGGTGCTTATAGGATATATTTTATTTTACACGGACGAAGTTGTACATGGTAGAAAGCTAAACAAAACATATTATTTACCTTGTGTAGTAGTTGACTGGGTTGATGAAATCATAAAATAGCTGGAAAAAACTGGATGAGCAACAGTCCAGATAAACTGAAATGGAAAATGATGGAGGAGGCTTTTACCCTATACAATGAACAACTACTACTACAAACACCACAACAACAACAACTAGAACTATTACTATAAATTAAAATGTAACTCCCATAATTATTGTAAGGATAAATAAAGCTATAATAAATAAATAAATAAGTAGTTGACTTTAATACTATTGTTTCAGATCGGCAGAAGATTTAGATGATAATTTTGAGCTGGAAGATGAGCATGATTTCATGCTGGCCTATGATAATGAAGGAAAACCATTGGTGCCTGAAAGTGTACTCAAAGATTTTTCTGGTAAGAATTTGTTGTGTAATCATGAAAACTCATGGTTGCATACATATAAGACTAAAATAACCTCACTTATATAATGTTATGCGTTTCTTAACTTAATACTTTTGTAATATTTCTGCTATGAGTCCCTTAAAAATAATTTTATCATTTTAGTTCCAAATGCAAAAGTCAAGTTCGAAGATGGGGTATCTGACACATCTGATGAGGAAGACGGAGGAGATGATGATGATAGTGATAGTGAACAGAATGAAGCTGGAGCAAATGAAGATAGTGATGAAAGTATTAAAAAAACAAAAACAAAATCAAAAGAAAAAGGCAAAGTTAAACTGGTTTCGAACAAAAAAGATGACGACTCAGATTCTGATAAAAGTGAAGCAAGTATTAAAGATACTAAAACAAAAGACAAAGGAAAAATTAAATTAATTTCAAACAAAAATGTCTATGGCTCTGATTCTGACGAATCTAGTGATGACGACAGCGATGATGTACAGCCAGTTGTAAAAACTAAGTCAAAGGAAAAATCTAAACCATTAGAAAAAACGAATAAAGCCGAGGAAAAGAAACCTGCAAAGAAATTAGACGAAGAAAACACTATTCTATTCCAAAACTCGAAAGATGAATCTAGCGAAGAAGATGATGAAAACAGTGAAGAAGGCAGTGAAAGTGATGGTGATGATGATGATGAAGACAAAGGAAATGAAATAGACTTGAATGACTTAAAAGATTTGAAGGAGTCTGACATTGAAAGTGATGAGGAAGAAGTGCCAGAAGATGTAGAGAAAATTGGTTCTTTCTTCGATCTTAAAGCTGGGGAGGGTGATAAATTAAAGGTATGCTTCTTTTTTACGCTATTACGCCTAGTTGAAAACTTTTATATCGCCTTTTACGTCAGTTTGACGTATTTAGCCGTATATACTTTTTACTACTGTCTGTCACGCGCTCTGGGAGACTTTTACTGACTAAAACCCACTCGTGTTCCTTCAGTTCCCCATATGCCAGGGCCACGGTACCTCTTTCGAACAAATCTCGCGACCCTGGTAGATAGTGCTGTGGCTAACTTCAATAAATGCTTTCGACAGATCTCTGTTTTCACAGAAATATCCGTCTATGAAAACAGAGTTCAAAAAACACAGTATTGTAATTATTTGATTAGTATTCTGAACAATGCATGTAATTCTTCTCTCGCCCTTGCAGTTGTGGTTTTTATAGAGAATAAAGTATTTTCAACTTTATTCTTCACAGTTTAATACTTATCTTTCTTTCCTTACAGGAATTATTAACCGGGAAGACTCCAGCACAACAATCTAGTGCCTTACAAAGCCTCATTAAAAGTTACGATCCAAGTCTCGCAGTGAATAACAAAGATAAACTTAGCAAAGTATTTGCATATATGCTGCAATATGTTAACGATATATTTACTGATCTGAAAGAAGAAAGTGATATAGTCAAAGCATTTCTTATCTTCGACAGAATAGCTCCACATTTCTATGATTTAGCTCAAACAAATAAAGTTTCATCTAAAAAATATATAGTAGAATTACTTAAAGAGAAATATGGCAATTTTAAAAAGAGGCAAAAACGCGTTCCTGATATGGATACTTTGATATTTTTCAAATTAATTTCCCTCTTATATCCAACGTCAGATTTCAGGCATCCAGTTACAACGCCAGCTTTGATTTTTATGTCAGAAATTCTAACTTACTGTAGATTTAACGACGCTTATTCCTTATCAAGAGGTTTATTTATAACTACCCTCATTTTAGAATACACAATGTTATCAAAAAGATTAGTGCCTTCTGCTATTAATTTTCTAAGAGGCATCATATATTTAAGCGCAAACACTACTATTTTAATTCCCATACAAGTCGTCCCACCATTTAGGTTACACAAAGACTCCAAAATTTTGAATTTAGATGAAGACTGTTCCAAAATGGACGTCGGAAGCAAGATGGCCGCTCGCGATTTGACTCTGACAGAAATAAACGATGATTTCAAAATACGTTGTTTATCATCTAGTATGGGGATTTTGAAGGAGTTCTTTGACTATTTCAATGATATTGAAGCCCAGGTGTATTTATTTGAACCCCACTTGAGGTTGGTAGGTAGGATAGAGTTGGATACGTACCCTCCAAAGGTGGCTAATAGGGTGAATCAGATTGTTAAGTACATGAAGGCTGGTTTGGAGGTGAAGACGTTTACTCCTCTAAGTAGAGAGAAAAAGAGGCCGAAAGCTTTGAGGCTGTATGAACCGGATATACAGGAAGTGTAAGTAGAGATATTTTTTTATTTATTTTTAAGGGTCCAGCAGGAGGACACGTTAATCACGATATCAGTAGCGTTTTTTATGTCCTCAAAAGTGCAGGTGTAGGCACACTGGACACTAGGAGGTTTGGTTTGGTCTGGTCATGTGCTGCACTCATATTGTTAGTTGCTCAATATCAGTTTTAAAATAACTTCATTTTGCAATTATATTGCACAAAACAAGGTCTGCCAGATTTTCCCAAATGCAATATTCTACTGCATAGAGGTTTTTGTCTAGTCTAGCATATCACTTTAAAACAAAAGCTCCATTTTCAATGCGTATTACTTGTGTGGGTCAAAATGGTTCATTTCATTTCGAAAGGCCATTTCAGACACTAATCTACATGGTCTTAAAATGATCAGACCAAAATAAAAATATGTTTGAAGTGTTAAAGTGTTTGTACAAACCTACTTACAGAAATAAATCCGTTATCGCGACCGGAGTACAGACGCCAGCACAAAAAGCTACTACATTCTGTCAAATTTCTTTAATACACTTTCGACTTTATCGTTATGATATAAGGTTTAAGATTGATTGCGAAAAATTGACAGTTTCGGGTAGTTTGATGTGCTGGCGTCGGTACATATTAGCTAAAAAAATTAAATTCTATTTTCTATTTTACAGGTTCACAGGCAGCAAGAGTTCGAAACTGTCCCGCGAACAGGCAGAGTCGCAGCGACTAAAGAGCAAATATAAGAAGGAGATGAAGGGAGCGCTCAGAGAGATCAGGAGAGACAAGTCTTACATCGGTTCTGTCAAGATCAGGCAGAAGATTCATGGGTGAGTTGACATTATTATTTTTAATAGACAGAAAAAATAAATAGATTCTATTAACTGGCGAATTTTAGGTCTCCTCTATCCCAAAAAACGTTAAACTAACGCAAATATCAACTTTATTTGAAAGTAGACTAAGTTGATTGTAAAATAAAAGTATTTTATTACTGAATTAACAAGTTTAACACCGTGCTAGTTGTTCTTATCTTGTTAAAGTGCGTAAAGCTGATACCTAGATTAAGAGTTTTCAAAAGTAATTTCATCTTTAATGCGCAGCTTTTGTGCCCAAAGGCTATGCTTGTCTAAAGGCCAAGTCTGCTGGTCTCCGACTTCGACTTCTATTCGATACCCGGCGAACTTGGCAAATAGAGAGTTAGAGAGAGTTAGTAGATTTAAAATTGGAATGGTAATTACAGAGATTAGCTCGTTCAAACTAACTTACTCATCGCACGCCCTTATCCCAATTTACTCTAGGTCGGCGCGACATTTCTTTTCTTCCATATTTCTCTGTTAGTCGCCATGTCGTCAATATTCACCCCCTTTCTAACTATATCATCATTCACACAGTCCATCCATCGTTTCTTTGGTTCCCCTACTCCTATAATCAAAACTTTCCTCACAAAATTTTCCTCTTTCCTCCGTATCAAATGACCATACCGTGACAACCGATTTCCACACAACTTTTCAGTTAACGGTGCCACTTTCAGACTTCCATGTACTCATTTCTTATTCTATCCATTCATGTAACACCACACATCCCCCTTAGCATTCTAATCTCAGCTGCATGCGATTGCCTTTCATTCATCTCTCTAAACATCAATCAAACTCTTCGTGTTTTTTACATTATTATAGATTTATTGAACACAGAAACTTGTAGACTGGGCTAATTTATTCGCTTTTTGATCAATACTATCGATCAATTATTTTTATGAATTCTCTCGAAAGTCCTAATACAGACCCCTCCCATATCTTAAGTTTCATTGCAAGTTGAAAAATAAAACATAAATTCAAATATACTCTATTTTTTCCAGCGACAACATTCGAAGGGAGAAGGTAAAACAGATCTATAAGGATGCTTCAATACAACAAGGAGAACTGAACAAAATGAAACGCATGAAGTGATACCAGCTGTATATTAGTTTTGTTATTAAATAAACTTGTATGATACTGGTTACATTTGACTTTAACTTAAACCTATTTGTTACATTCTACTGTGTTTTAAGTGCAAGAAAAAGAAAAGAGATGGTAGATTTTTATTTGTAACAGGCAACATCTCATAATAGTTTAGCTGCCAAAAACTTATTTAAGATCGTCCATCTCTTTCTTGTTTGGTCTGTTAGAAAAAGATAGAAATATTTAAAAAAATATTTTATTAATATTCTAACACCCACCATTCTGCCACAATACAGCATTGCTATGTTCAGTTAAAAATGAAACCACAGCTTTAAAGGCTGGCAATACATCAGAAGACTTTGGTATTTGAGGTAGCTTTTTATCGGTAATACCGTTACGTTGGCCCGACACACAACATTACAAAAATATTATAACCTTTAAACAAAAACCCTTTGAGGGGGAAATTACACTGTAGCCCGCGAAATTGAATAATACAAGATTTTTGATGATTTTGATTATTATAATTATGTAACTACATACGTATTACGGTCGGAAATCATATTTTAATCAACAAAAACGTGAAAATGACCTGCAATTTGCAAAAAAACGTACCAAAATTTGAATTTCGCGGGCTATCTTTGCCATAAAATTACTGATCTCCTATGAACTTATTATCACCATCGACTTTCTTTTCATCTATAGGCTTGTTAAGTTCCCATATGGAGTAGTTAAGACAGGTCGCGAACGCAAGCCACGCGAGGTAGGGTATCATAAAGTAGCCGGTTGTCGAAGACACATTGAAGAAACTGACTGTGCAGGCCACAGCCGTCGCGTCTAGGACTAGCATGTGAAGCAGGCCCTGAAAATAAGGATAAGTTTGTCTATGAATATGGTATATTAGTAAAATAGTTAAGTGGACCGTGTCATGTGCTCACATATTGGCAGTTTCGTACATTTTGCAGGCATTTGGCGGCACGACGTCGATTTTTAGAAGGTTCTTACTACCTGGATGAATTCAACCCCAGCATGCGTAGAATGACCACCGTAGAAATGGGTTTTGTCGATGGAAGAATAGACAAAATTACAGATTGTAGAAAGATTAAAGACAGATTAAAGATTGTAGAAAGATTTGTACCGATTTATGCTGGCGTAGCATGACAATTCTATCTCTATTCTACCACGAATAGACAAAGTTCTTTCTATGGTGGTCATGCTACGCGTGCAGGACAACTTGGCCCAGACATGTTGACTTCGGCAACTATACCCCAACAAGTTAACTTCGACAACTAGAGCCCAACAAGTTAACTTCGACAACTCGACCTCAAAAACCATTCTTATACACTCTATGCTCCGAATCCCGTATAGTTGCTGGCAGTAAAAGATTTTAATCTGTCGCGTAAAAGATTAAAAATACAAAAAAGAATATTTACCAGTCCAATTTTATGCCATCCAAAGAAAACAGGTGTCCACGTCCAATTAAGGATAAGCTGACTTCCATACAGAGCCAGTGGTAACACTGAGGCATCTGAAAATAACATGATTTGATAAGAAAACTATTGTGTATGAGACATGAGCCTCCACGAGTGACGTAGTAATTAGGTAGGTATATCGAAGGTTCATCGTGTGTCTTGGCCTCTTCCAACCTTGCTGACTAGTGGATCTTCATTCCATGAAATGAACGTTTTGTGACATATTCCTCTTTGAGAACTCTTGGCTGACGACCGTGTTGGCTCACGTCAACCTTGTGCAGTGCTTTTTTAACCAGTTTTTTTTTCGATAAAGACCAATCTTTCATAGCAAGAAAGACCAATGTCGCAATGTTTGAGCCTATGACGTCATCATTTCAGCTGAAAGAGATCCACTGCCATCAGTTTTTTTTTTGGGGAGGCATTATATCCAAATATTCTGTGAGGCCTCCAAATATAGGCCTCACAAAAAAAAAATAGGGTTCTGCTGTTTGGCAGGCGGGTTAGCGATCGCAGTATGGTGATAGAATGCATAGAGACTGCTGCTGTCCATTCTCTACTGATTCCCTTAGTTTTACGACACTTAAAAACGCTTGTTATGAAAATTATAGCGCACGCTTGAAGTGTGGAACTTTTTTTTTGTGTGCGGAACTTAAGCTCAGCACTGCACTAATAAATGAGGAGACGGACATAATATGAGAAATTACCTGTAAATCCTCCACACTCTGTATAAACAAGATACGAAGAATATCCCATCCCAGAGTAGAGGACAGTCCATGCGGGCCCGAACAGCCAGCCAGGTGGCGTCCAGGACGGCTTCTTCAGCAACTGGTACCAAGCCCTGCCATCAGGTCTTTTGACCTGGCCCCTCATCGTGAAAGCGCTGACCCATCCGCCCATGTTGGGCGCCAGAATAGCACCAAGTATTCCCCAGTTTACCATTGTGTCTATGGATTAAGGTTTTATAAACGGTTTGTTATAGAAGTTAGTTGGTTAGGTAGGTAGGTACATACTTCAACAGTAAAAACGCCTATTATAGTTGCTAAGTTTTTCTCGGATTTTGTTGGAAAAGGGCTTTAGTTTTAGTTCTACCTATTAATTTTAGCTTTCGCTGAGGGGAAAAGTTGGTTTATTCAGTCAGCCATAAATATAAGTTATCTTATAAGAAATTGAGCAACAACCAAAAAGCAGACGGAACAAAATGGTGAAGGAGAAAGGCGTTTGTTCAGTATTAAGTTAGCCTGGTATGCAAACTATGCTTACAAATATATCTATGTTTGATGGTATAATATGGCACTGGCAGTGACACTTTGCACGTGGACCCCCCACGCTGGCTCGCTAGTTACAAGCAAAGACTACAAAGTACAATTGGTTACAAGTCCCATGCCATTAAAATTAAAAATACCATGGGTAAATAATGCGTTCCGTTTATATTAAGATAGTTATAATTTTAATGGTATTTGTTGCACAGGAAATGATTCCATTTACATAAACAATGACCCTTTAAAACTGTAAGTGTAAGAAATACTTATCTTTTGGATTGGTTATTGACTTTTTATCAAACATTTAGAAATACGGAAAAGAAATCTCGGTTGCATGATTGCAACATAGAACGGAACGATGCAATCATCTGACAACAGTGACATTACGTCACTATCTATTTGCTTATAACCCTACAAAATTTTAAGGACGAACATTTCATTGCATTTCCATACATTTGAATTACTCTTAAATTTTACGGTATAATATTTGTTCCGGGAAGCTGATTACACTTGGAAATTTTATTTTCACATTTATAAGACAATTTCGGTGTATAACAGAAGATTTTAGGGACAAAAACTTGAACAAGTAAGTATTCAACATTAACTTACATTTTAACTCACCTGTTTAGAAGTTTACCGGCGTTTTATAATGTAAATAAATTGCGTAATGTGGACGGTACTCACTCACGAATAACTTAACTGTACATTAGAATTTTAGCTCTATCATCGTTGATAATAGCCCAGCGTATGTTACGTCACTCGTAATTAACTGCCCAAATAATACTGCTGGTAAGTTTTTTTTAATATCTAATCTAATCGGACGACTCGCGAACTTTAATCGGTATTTGGAGACCGGCTAATATTTTATCATTAATTTTCAAACTAGCGTATAGGACATAAGTGTTGCTTCTTATTTATCTTAAGTGTCTGTCGAAAAGAATTAAATTTATCTGAAAAATGGAGCTTGAGAGGTATGTTAGTTCAAAGTATATCTATGATATAGGCACACACAAGAGTCAAAGTTGTTGCCTAGTTGTGGTAAACGTTGATAGTGTTTAATCAGTTCCACTATGACGTCTGAAAGGTATGTCTATCTTAAAGCAAAATGATAAAAATGAGTGGGATTCTGACTGCAAAGACTAAAATCACTCTTAACTATAACACATAACATCAAGCCTTGATACCCCAAAGGGTTGGGCAGAGTTTTACCTATAGTACACCCACATTTTGTCAGTTATGCCTTAGCTATGAATCAAGTAAAAATACCCCCTTTGCTGCAGGTAACGATGGACGTATTTAAAAAAAGTACATTCAGAAAACCCCATTCAAAACACTTGCCTAATACAGTCCGAAAAAAATAAAATTGTGCATAATTTATGCTTCATTTACAAAATTCTAACTAAGTTCATGTAATCTTAATATTAACACTCACTCTCTTTGTTTAAAAATATTTGACTATGGTTTTTTCCATTCAAAATTATTGAAAATCCTATATTAATAATGTCAAGAAAATCGCACAGCAAACTTCTTGAGATTGGTACCAAAAGAAAAGCTTATAACTATTATGTACTGGTTATGCAGTGTACCTGTATCATCCATAAAACTAATTTTCTTCATTTTGTTAACTTTTATTCATCAAACTCAATTTATGATCTTCTTTAGAATGATGGAAAATGGTCTAGATTTGGCAAAGTCAAATCACTTATTGCAAATACACACATAGAACACACTTTTGAATGTCAAAAAATGCAATATGCTCTCATACGGGGAGAGCCACATGGGACATAAAAAATATAACAGGTGAAATGTTGGTAACCGGTATGATGTTATAAATTATCTTAGGCTATGTTATAACATTGTCCAGTTACATTTCTAGAAGGATCTACCAATAAACTTAGTAGGTAATAACAACCGGATAACATTGATTAGAAATTGATAAAATTCTATTAAGTCATTCATCATGGATTTATTGATTAACCATGGTGAAACAAGTAAATTAAGAAATCATCCGATTAACGCAGTAAATTCTAGAAACCTTGTTGCTAACCCACTTTATCATGTCAAAAATATGCTGCATCACAATTTAACTGTAACTTTTTACAATTAAAATAGTTTTGGATTATCATGCTGTTACTGCAGAAGTAAAAAACTTATTAAAGACATAAATAAAATAATCAGTTCCTTGAGTTTCTTTGCAGAGACTAGATCATCCGTTTTAAACTAGTGAGTCGAAATCATGTGACAATTTGCCTCAAAATAATATCCATTAGTGGCACTAGTGTGAGTTTTTTATAACTGAACTCAATTAAACGCATCAACCACATTCAGTGCTCCGATTGGCCCTTCACCTGTCCAGAACCAATTGGAGCACCAAACGCGGTTGACGCGTTAAGTCTAGATGGTTAAAAGAAACACACTAGGGCCTCAGTACTCATTCAAAAACATTATAGGTAGTCATAAGTGTTGACTAGGTATAGTAGCCATTCAACCATCAATCAAAATGTCTGTATTTGAAGAAATTTTACTATGATTTCATAAAAAAAATTCTTATATAATGTTCAATATAGCGCTTGCTTTTTGAATGTTAATTGGATTATTTTATTACGAGTCTGAAAGCACACAGTAAAAAAAGGTCAACCTCCCAATCTAAACAGAATGAAAAATAACTGTCTGTCAATTTATTGGTTCAACCCTCTGTTTCAGCGTCAAAGAATTCATCATGGCAAATTGGTCAGCTATTGGTTCTATCATTCTACCCAACGTGGGAGGCTGGGTTAGCGGCATTTACTTCGCTGGACAAATCCGCAAGGAACCAGGACAGAAGGCTTGGTATGATGACCTCAAGAAGCCTTGCTGGAACCCCCCCAAGTGGGTGTTCGGACCCGCATGGACCATTCTGTACAGCAGCATGGGTTATGCCTCATATATTATTTATGAAGAATGTGGTGGATTCCAAGGTAATCGATTTTTTAATATTATGATTTATTTGTAATTGAGTTGTGGTAAAGGGGCTCTTTTTTAAATTCAGAGATAATTTTGATTTAAAAAATGTACCATTGAGCTCCATAAGTTCTGAGTTCGATTATGCACAGACAGAAGATCTACTTGTTGTCTGCAAATAGAACGAGTAACATAATATGCTATTTTACTATTACTTGCTTAATTTTAATTTAGTTTTTACTTTATACTCATTGTTAATTTATTAAATTAAGTATTTATGCACTTACCAGCCTGAAGCACAGGTTCAACCTAGTTCAGGCAAATGAGCAACTGTGCCCTATTTTAATTATTAAGTTACTTTGTAAATGTGCCCCTTTTTTATAAATAAACGATATTATTTATTATAGTTGAGCTGCATGGTTACTCACATATTATACCTACACTGCCTGGATAGGTACACGCAATATGTGTGGTTCTTTCCTGAGTAGATCATTTTAGGTAAACCAATCTACATGGTTTCCAGAGACTGACCTCAGCATTTGTTTCGGCCTTCGCAGACTAGTTAGATTAGAATCGTCAACCTCATCTAGTTTTCAAAATATGACATACATTTAAAATTTTTTGTAGAAATCTACAATTTCAGAAATCAAATAATTTATCTTAGTAAAGCTCAATAAAACGTATCCTCACTGAGGTGCAATAAAAGAGCATCTACAATACCAAGCATTTGTGTTTGTGTTTTGTTGCATTACAAACCAGCTGATTTCCTTGTCTTTTTACCAAATTATGAGTTGATATTCTGATTTGAACCATCATGTCAGTGGTATGTAAAATATCTCTAAAGTTAAATAGAATTTATTACATAAAGACAACACGGCTTACAGGGATAATCTTTTATTTGAGAACTGATAAGTTATCTGTTTATAGTGAGTGAGTAAGATTATATCACTTGTTATCAGTAGATAGTAACATGCATATTTAGGTATGTTTGTTGCTTAATACTGGGTGGTAACTCAGCTTGATACCGATAAAGGAAAATATTTGGGATTCTTTGATAATGTCGGCTTGGCCCTTAATGGACATCCAATAATGTAGCCTACAAAATTTAAAAAGAATTTTACTTTAAATCCTTATATTTCATGAAATATGCTTTTTGCAGCAAATAGAGAGGTATAATAATGTTTTAAATTATTATAATTTAGGCATAATTTACTTTGTTTTATGTTGATCAAACAATACTCGGTGGATTGTTTGATCAAATTAAAACAGTCAACATTTTTGCGACAAAACTTATTGAGCTTTATGATCATCACGCACCTATTCGAGCAGTAAAGGTTAAACATTTGCCAGCGCCGTGGCTCGCAGATGAAATTAAAACAATAATGCATAAATAAGTGACGGCAAAGTCTAAATTTAAGCGTAGACCAAATGATGCTAACAGGGAAAGTTATGTCAAAATCCGTACTCACTGCAATAAGGTGTGTAGGAATGCTAATCGCCATCACATTCATACGTTTGTCCAAAATGGGGACGCATCCAAAGTTTGGAAATTTCTTAGGACATTGGGGGTCGGTAAAACCCGACAAGAGACAATCCCAAAAGATTTAGACATTGATGCAATTAATAATCATTTTACTGCTTCATCCGATTTTGATAGGACAATGAAATGCAATACACTGAATTATCTTTTTTCTCTTCCAACTCCCAGTTTTTCTCCATTTGTTTTTAGTCAATTCTCTGCATGTGATGTTAAGAAGAGCATACTATCAATTGCTTCCAATGCAGTAGGAAGTGACTGTACCAGTCGTAATATGTTAGTCCCTGTGCTGGATGTAATCCTTCCCGTCATCTGTCATATCCTAAATTTTTCAGCATCTAGTGGTGTCTTTCCATGTTCATGGAAGGATGCTCAAATAATTCCTTTACCTAAAAAGCCTAATCCCTCATCCTTTTCTGAATATCGTCCAATATCTGTCTTACCATTTCTATCCAAAGTCCTTGAACGGTTAATCCATGATCAATTAAGCACTTTCCTCTCCAAAAATAATCTCCTCAACCGTTTCCAGTCTGGCTTCCGTCCTGGTCATAGCACCACCACAGCTCTTCTGAATATTACGGATGATATAAGATCAGCCATAGAAAATGGTAATCTAACGGTCTTAGCTTTGCTTGATTTCAGCAATGCTTTTAATACCGTTGATTTCGATGTTTTGCTTGGCATTCTATGCTCTCTTAATGTATCTCCATCAGTAATTGACTGGTTTCGTAGTTACCTGTTCGGTCGTCGGCAACGTATTTGCATCGGTGAGACTTTGTCTTCCTGGAGTAATACTTCTGCCGGTGTACCACAGGGTGGCGTTCTATCTCCATTACTTTTCGCAGTTTTTATTAACTCTATCTCCAACGAACTAATTTCTTCCTGCCATCTTTATGCAGATGATTTACAAATATACTCTCGAGCTCCTCTAGGAAACCTGTCCGAGGCTATATTGGCGATTAATCGCGATCTAGCCCGGATATGCGGTTGGAGCAAGAGGTATGGACTTATGGTCAACCCTATAAAGACGCAGGTTATTGTGGTTGGCAGTTCTAGGACTGTCTCAAGAATTGACTGGACGGCTCTTCCCCAAGTTTCCTTTGACAACTCTATTATCCCTTTCAGCGAAAAAGTTAAAAACTTGGGGATTTTCATTGACAAGAACTTCACTTGGACTGCCCAGCTGCAGGAAGTTAGCCGCAAGCTATTTGCATCCGCTGCATCTTTGAAGAGACTGCGTAATTTTCTGCCGACTGCCACCAAGATTGCGCTTGCACAATCACTTCTTTTACCCATCCTTGAATATGCTGAAGCCAGCTATCTTGACGTTACCCAGGACCAACTCGATAAACTTGAGCGACTTCAAAATGTCTGTATAAGGTTCATATTCGGTTTGCGCAAATATGACCATGTATCCGAATTTCGTGTGAAGCTCAAGTGGTTACCAATTCGCCTTCGCCGGAATGCCCATATTCTTTCCATTTTATATAATGTGCTCTTTTCCCCTTACACCCCTCTCTATCTTAAGAATCGTTTCCAGTATTTTGTGACTCCCACACAAAGTTGTTGAGGTCATCAGATAACTTAAAGCTTAAAATGCCAATGCATTCTACAACTTTCTTCGATAAATCCTTTTCAGTTCAGGCTGCTCGTTTGTGGAATGCATTACCAATTCAAATTAAACGCGCGCAATCTTTACCTGTATTTAAAAGACTCGTGAAGGAGCATTACTTGTTGTCGTGATCTTGTTTTCATACTTGTCATAGTCGTCTTTTATTTTCTTAGCTTATATATTTAGTATGTATGTATATAAGTATTTATTATACAGGATATATATTATTATATCTATGTATTTATTATAATAAACTGAATCTGTATTAACACCAGTGACAACCCCATTTTTATGTCCACACAATCACTGTCCATTCCAAGGTTGCCTGGAAGAGATCGCAGAAAGCGATAAGGCCGCCCATTGTATGTTTTTTTAGTTGTGTTAAATGTTCTTGTTATTATGTATTTTCTGGTGTACAATAAAGCATATATAAATAAATAAATAAATAAACAGCGTTGCAATTCGGGGCTGTCACCACTGGGCGACCATTTCTCTAACAATCTGGTTTTTAACACAATCTGGTTTATATTTACTTAGGGTACGTTTCTTGTTATCATCAGTGTATTTTGTTTTGTCAGGATTGGCCGCCCCAAAATATCTGGCTGTCCTAGGCCCAGGCCTACTGGGCCTTAGGGAAATTCCTCCACTGGCCGCGAACTAATCTTATGTCCGTTAATATTACAGAGTAGGTAATCGAAACTACGAATTCGTGGTTAGGTACATTACGTCAACAATGTACTATACGCTGGCCTTCAGTAGCCTCCAGTTACTAAATACTACTTAACATGCTAAATACTACACATCTTTATTATTGCATAAGCACATAAAAATATTACATACAGGTAAACACACACCTTTGATCAATGACATCATTATACGCAATGTTTGAAATCCGTTGTCATGACTAAAAATAAATAATATTTGGTTGGTATTGATAAGTAGTGTACCTACTACCACAATGCTAGTGTAGGTTTTCCAGGAAGCTGTGTCACGAAAAAACAAATTAATAATACGTTAACTTTATCTCTTTGTCAATATGTACAATGGCGAATTTGCATATTACCTATACAAAAACTTTTTTACATGTAAAAATTAATATTCATTGTAACGTTATTGATTATTGCAATTCATAATCAATTCTTTATAGCACTATTGAGCGATATTCAATAAGTAAGTTGTAATATTAATATTTATAAATTAACTGAAACAGTCTTCTTCTTTCGTGTCGATGGTACTGGTAACTGAAACAGTGAAATATTTAATATTTATTTGCGACGTTGCTACTTATCAGAATGTACCCTTTTATAACTAAGAAGTTACGAAGAAATTTTGTCCATTTGACTGCCTGAATGTATGTTCCTGATTGGTGAAAAAACGGCTGAACGGATGTACTTGAAATTTCGAACACAGATCGTTTATAACCCGGATTAACACAAAATGTCGCGATGTAACTTTAGTTCTAGCCTAAAGCTCTGAGCCAAGTTTTGTATTTTCAACTTTATTTCGATATTAGTAAAGTCCTTAATATAAAAATGACAACTTAGCAAATGCCTAAGATGTCAGTTTTGTAAAAAGAACTGTATTTCGATGTCAGTTAGGTTCTTATTTCAAAAATAGGTTCAGTGGTTTAAACCATACCTAAAGAAAAACCTTGTTTTTTATTAATCCCGGTAGTACGTTCCCGTAGGATATTTTCTGACATCCACGAGGGCTATTAGGTACGCGAGCAAAAACTTTTTATGTCTAAATTTTTATTTTATTTATTTCCAGATGAAGCTGTGCTGCCTCTGTCCCTGTACGGAGGTCAGTTGCTCCTCAACTGGGCATGGACACCCATCTTCTTCGGATTGAAGGACTTTAAACTGGTTCGTATATCAAGATACTAGTTCTAACATTCGAAATCAAAGAAATAATCATTTATTAAAAAACAAGAAAAAGTAAAAAGTATGCTTAGATGGTTTGGTGATGTTGAGAGGATGAATAAAGGGCGGCTAACAAAAGGTATTTATAAAGCAGAAGTTAGTTGAAACGCCGGAAGAGGACGCACAAGAACATATTATACTGACCTTATTGGTGATGTTCTTCAGGAAAGTGAAGTGCGTAGTATTCGCAACCGGCGCGCCTGTATGACCAGAATGGTTCTCGTAATTAAAAAAAAAAAACAAAATCTAGTCGCAGTGTCATCTCGGCGACAATCAAATGTCAAAAACTTGAAAATGTATGGAAAGTCGAGGTATTTTTGACAGATTGTGACCTGAATTGCCCCTGACGTATATGAATGTAAACGATGCAAAAGGACTATGTAAGGATCACAGCAGGTGGGTTCTTCATAGGAAGAAGGCGTGACTTTATGTTATGTTATTTGAAATAAAGCTGAGAATCAGCCGGAACAGTAATTACAGAAGACAGTCCCCCAAAAAGCCAACCTTTCAACGCTTCCTTGTGTCTTAGCTACTACTAGCTGGGAAGAAGTGGTTAAGGTGAATGCTCCAACCAGCCCGCGAAATTCAAATTATCTTACGTTTTTTGTAATTTGCAGGCCAGTGCTAGGTTATATGTTGATTAAAATATTATTCGCGGCTGTAAGATCAAAATCAAAAGTCATTTATTCAAACTAGGCTGAGAGTCAGCACTTTTTGAACGTCAAAGTCACATAAGACAGTCCCCCCAAAACGCCCACCCTTCGACACTTCCTAGTGCTTTGGCTGGGAAGAAGAAGTGGCGGAACAAACTCCCCAGCAGCACTGCTGTCTGTTAAGTTAGAAGAACTTGATTCTATACAATATTGTATAAGTTATTAATATAATAAAACAAAACATACATTATTCGCCGTATGTCAGCTAGCACACGCCATTATACCAACAAAACATTGAAAACTAAACTCAAGCTGAAATGAATAATGAAACAAAATCGTAAACAGAACTTAAAACCTTACTAAAGCCTCCAGGCATAAAGGGCGTGCCCGCTTACATATACAACGATGCAAATGATACATATACACAATTATTACAAATACACATACAAAAATTAATATTGAAAATTGTCAAATCGAAACATAACTTTAAAATAAAATAAAAAATAAATGTAGATTAGCATGTGATATTAAAAAGTTTTGTCCATTAAAAAATCATTAATTGAATGATAACATTTTTCTATTAGGAAGGCCACTAATTTCCTTTTAAAGTTTTTAATTGTGTCATTTTTCATGGCATCTGGTAATTTATTGTATATGGTAGGACCCATACAAATAACAGTTTTTTTCAATAACGCTGTATTACAAGAAGTTAGTTAAGTTTACTAAGTTCATAAAGCTGTAGGAATGACTTTTTCTGTTTTTTTTTTTGTTCCTACGCCTTTATGAACTTGGAGGGTTGTATTGGTGATTTTGATGATTATAATTCTGTAACTACATACGTCTTACAGCCGCGAATAATATTTTAATCAACATACAACCTAGCACTGGCCTGCAAATAGCAAAAAACGCAAGAAATTTTGAATTTCGCGGGCTGGTTGGAGCATTCCCCTTAAACAATCTCCCCAGCAACACATCTGTCTCGAGAATATTTCAATATGAAGTTAATACTAAACAATAGTTTCTAAACAATTCAGGTATTTTTCTTAGAAGAACTGGATTCTACACAATAGCATGTGAAGTTATTAACATTATAAAACAAAGAGAGGAACAGAAAAAATTAAATTGTTTACCACTACGTTATAAAGTAACTTGAAAAAACATTGATAACCAAACTCAAGCATAAAACAAAAATTAAGTCTTTACGATCGCGGATATCTGCGCTATTAATTATCAAAAATATAATTGTTTATTATTAATCGTCTTATAAATTAAATACATTTTTTAATATTTTTTAAAAAGACGTAGAACGTAGCTTTTAGATAATTTTCTATTTTATATTAATTGTAAAACCCAATTATTTTTAAAAGAGTAAACGTGGAGTTTCTTGCCGGTTCTTTTCCATAGGAAGTGACCAATTGGAACCGTGCACCTAGCTTCTGACGTTTCTTAAGTACTCATGTATATGTGAAATAATATATTTGGATTTTTTTCTACATCCTTACTATTTATCACCATCAGGCCTTCATCGAGATCTCAGTCCTGTCAGCCGCAGCCTTGGCCACGACCCTGTCGTTCTTCCCCATCAGCCACAAGGCTGGGTTCATCATGCTGCCGTACCTGGCGTGGCTGGGCTATGCCAGCTCCTTGTCCTACTACATCTGGAGGAACAACCCGAAGACAGACGGACCCACCGTCCGGGAGATTAAAGATGAGAAGAGTCAGTGAAGGTCAGTATTCTTATAAGCTATTTAATAACTTACTTCTTTCGTGTGTATTTTTGTATTGTAAACAGCGGTTAGAAGATTCTTTCGATAGCATTGATTGATGTTCGATTAGGCACGAAAATGTATCGCATGGTTGTCAATAGCTATGAAAATAACTTTTTTTTACTTAATTTCATCTTGCATGTCAATCTAGAAGGTTGTTGGTTGCTTAACCGGCGCCTTGCCTTTGGTCAATAAACTAAGGTCTCTAGCCAGGGCTTAACACAACTTAAAAACTAACGGACTACACGCTTTGGGTACGGACTTTGGACCTCGGCCTAGAAAGATGCTGAGGGGGAAGCGGGGCGGGAGGGGGGGGGGGGGATATTTACCTCTCCTTTCAATTCTGTTTCATCTCTCGCTCTGTGGTGTCCTCCGTCTCTGGTGGATGCGCTAAGGTGCGCCCACGCAATTCGAATTACCTAAGTTCTTTTGCAATTTGCGGACGTTTTGAATTATTTCTTCCGTCTTATCTTTAAATGACGTACTTTGGACAACGCAGGTGCTTGGACCCGCGTGGTAGATTACAACCCACTCCCTCTTACCGAGAGGCGGCCTCTGTGCCAGCAGTGGGAACATTATAGGCTGATTATGTATGTTAAGGCACTAGAGATGTCAGCAGCACTGAAGGGGTCTGCTAGGACCGATGCCTGTCAGGGTCGCGAGATTGTTCGAAAGAGATACCGTGACCCTGGCACATGGGCAACTGAAGGAACATGGGTGGGTTTTAGTCAGTTAAAGTCTGACCCTCCCGCTCCGCCCAGAGCGGGAGAAGTCATTTGATGATTTCCCATCCAAAAAAAAAAGGCGCTTGAATTTGTTTTTCTACATCTACCTCCACATATTATTGGTTTTTATTTTTAAAAAAAAACTTACATTTGTACTAAATCGAATCCTTTTCTTTTCAGATACAACGAACAATAAAAAACGCTTAATAACTTAACTATTTTCTTAAGTCTCCGAGCAACAATGTGTTCTTAGTTTTAGAAGCATATTTCACACAATGCGTGCAATTTCTATTAATTTATATATTTAAGCATAAAATAGGGTGATAGCTTTCGCTGTTGGTAAGGTCTTGGGTAGCAGTTGAGACAGTGAATTTGATAAATTAACCTGGAGTATGCCGCCTTAGGGCGTTTAATTAGACCTTTCAGGGCTGAATGCGGCCTGGCTGGGTTAAATGCGGCCCTTTAGGGCTTAATGCGGTCTTTTAGGGCTTAATGCGGTCTTAGGTGACTTAGGTACTTGTGAAGTTGGGTGCGGCCCGTTATAGAATTTTTATTTGTCACCCGAAATATACTAATATTTATTCACAAAAAATATCACTTCGCATTCCGCATAAAGTCTTTTAGAGGTCAGCAACTGAAAATATAATCATTAAAATCCTTCTTTGTAACAGTTATATATTCATTTTTACTGTCTTATTCTTGTTCAAAACTGTTGTTTAACATCCTATAAATATATACAATATTGTGAATTTTATAGTTGTCTACATAATTGTGTTGTTGTATTTATATCGCATTTATCTATCAATATAAAATATTTTATTAGAAATGGCGATTTTTATAACTAATCGCCAATATATTATCTGTTGTTAAAACAATAATAAAATAAATGTTGTAAATCAGTATTGTGCAATTATTAGAAGTAAATTTTACTAACGCATTTATTATAGAACTGATAAAGGATTTTTTTTTATGTGGGTAGTTTTGAATTTATTAGATCAATGTTAGAAGTAAGCTCCTTTATTGCTCTAGCGGTAGCAAACACAGCTTCGGGCAAAGATTTAAATAGTCAGATTTGTTCTCACCGCACTAACTATGGCGAAAAAGTGGCCATAATGAGAGAAGAGTGAACCCACACTATATGACGTTTCCATGACAATCAAGTCGGCTTTGTGACATTATGTGTGTGGTGTCTAAACGAAACAAAACCACAAACTTATTTTCTTCTGATGCGGCAGGGCGAATCTACGATTGAAATCTTTGACTTCGGGTTACAAATCTAAATAGAATACGTTATTCAGAAAATTTTGAACGAATAATCACGACAATAAAGTTACAAATACCCGCAAGAATTGCTGCATGCTTCTTAAGTACCCTCAAATAACAAAGTTGTTTTTATATAACTGTAGATGTAAGTGAAAAGTGTCCTTGAAAGCACAAATAATATTATTTTTATGCATTCCCAGATTGCATTTATTAACATATATTTTTGAAACCAAATCGTAAAAATTGTTGTACTTAGATCGTTCATAAAGTGCATTATTTGTGTAATTGTAGATTTATCGAATATTTATTGTTTGGAGTCATTGTCTATCAATAAATTATTAAAATATTATGGTCTTATTCTATTTATTTCTCCATTTAAACCTTAGTGCGCTATAATTATATTAAAGGACAACCAGATTTGTACACGCTGGAATGATTTCTTCATATCAGCCGAAAGACGTCCACTGTTGGACATAGGCCTCTCCCAATTTTTTGTCATAATCGCCTATTAGGCAGGCGGGTTGGCGATCGCAGTATGGTGGTAAAATGCATAGTGAACGCTGCTGTCCATTCTCTAGTAAGTCCCCTAGTCGCCTCTTACGACGCCCACGGAAAAAAATGATATGATGCTATTCTTTTACCACACGGAATGTATCTAATATTAGAATGGAATAGAGTAATTAATTGTTCAAGAAATTACATTTGTTTGCGATTGATTCCCGGAACTCGCACTAGGATTCCCTGTGTCGTGAGTTCCAGGCTCCTTCGTTCCATTTACATTTGTTGCTATATAGGTGTACGTTACAATACATTTCATCTAAAACTAATACACAAAGAAAACTATTACTTATACACAGAGAAAATAAATAGATAACTTAGTATATTGACGTATGCATGTATGTTGAGTGTGATTGTGACTGTTTGTGTGTGTTGATTAATTAAGATAGTCGTGTTCGTGCTGTCTGAATGTTAAACTGAGGATGTATGTAATATGTGGAAGCTAGCGATATAGTTAAATTATGTAAATAGAGATATGTAATTTTACCAAATTGTTTAAAAAAATAATAGTTTAAAAAAACTAAAAAACACGCTTCCATGGAAAACCAAACTAAAAAGTACAAAATAATGGAAAAAAAGCGTGGGGTGCTTTTAAGGTATTTTTTTATTGATATCAGGCACCCCACGCTTTTTTTCCATTATTTTGTACTTTTTAGTTTGGTTTTCCATGGAAGCGTGTTTTTTAGTTTTTTTAAACTATTATTTATTTTCTATTTTTTAGGGTATTTCGAATTTTGAGACGTATGTCAGCGTAGTTTGTGACAGTTTTTTTGCTGACCTGGTAACCCTGGCAAGGATAATGGCACAAATTTATGAAATTATTGCATTGTCATCAGTCCTTGACAGGTGTGCAAAGTTTGAATGAAATCTGGTCGTTTAAAGTGGGTCAAAATCGCACTATAAGGAGTCGGTTACAAACAAACATACAAATATACAAATATACAAACATACAAGTGAAGCTAATATAAAGCGTGTAAAAATTAGATTTATTGTATTGCTAGCTGACAATTCCTATAATGGGTGGCAGGAAAATTGCAGGCAATCGTTACCATGGAATTTATTACATGTTCCTCTCTACGTTATCATTTTCAGTCGCTTACATGGAAAATAATAATTTGATGTATTCCATACATTTTAACTGCGTAGGTATTGCATTTTTTATAATTTTGTTTTGATAACCGACAAAAGTTTTCTATGCTAGCGGGGTCTGGAATCATGTACTGACTTCATGGCTATAGTTGGCGCGTCAAATGTTCTGACACTCAATAGCGGACTCCCTGCCACCGTAGGCGCGAGCTTGCGGGCGGCGAGCAATGGGTAGGTAACTCGCCGCCCGGCAAGGACCAGGCTTGGGTCGACGGCGTGTAGTGTTCCACGCGCGCCTCAAAGAGATGTCAGCAGCACTGAAGGGGTCTGCTAGGACCGATGCCTGCCGGGGTCGCGAGATTGTTCGAAAGAGATACCGTGACCCTGGCACATGGGCAACTGAAGGAACACGGGTGGGTTTTAGTCAGTAAAAGTCTGACACGCCCTTCCGTTCCGCACAGAGCGGGAGAAGTCATTTGATTATTTCCCATCCAAACAAAAAAAGCGTTTCAGCATGACACCCTGTACCTATTTGTTGGGAACAGTCTGTTCTTCGGTCTGTAGGCATCTAGTTTTCAAGCCTAGGGCTTGGCTTTCTCATCGCCACATAGATATTTTATTGTTCTGTGATTCGTCTCTAAAACCTTACTCCATCTCCACCCGGTCTTCAGCAAATGTGGCCTAGCGGTAGCATGGAAGAACGGAAATTCACCATCAACTCAGCCTACGTATCTTAGTCCACTGCTGGACATAGGCCTCTACCATGTCGCGCCACAACACCCTGTCCTCCGCTTTCCACATCCAGGCTAACCTAGCCACTTTCTCTAGGTCGTCGTTCCATCTAGCTATGGGGCGTCCCACACAACGTTTGCCGATACGCGATCTCCACTTCGCTCTGCTCCACCGGCCATCGGTCCTTCGACAGACATGGCCAGCCCACTGCCACTTTAGCTTGCTTACTTTACAAGCTTTGTCGGTGACTCCGGTTCTTTTCAGGATACTTTAATTTACCTGATGCACCTCAAATGCGCCTTATGTTTATTTATTTACTTAAAGGTTCACCCACAGCATATGTGTGTATGTTGCGTTAAATACTTATTACAGTGCGTTCACAGTCATTTTACCTCAGACAGTACCCCGACAGTAACCTTATTGTAAGAAGAATAAAGATCACTGTGATATTGGCAGACTTGTTAGCGGGAGCAACCTTGTTGTAACGAGAACAAAGATCACTTTGATTTTCATAGTGACGCAAAATCAGAGGTAAAATAATTGGTAACGGACTATAAGTACATAAAACAAGAAGACGTAATTACGGTGAATAAGATATTATAGGTAGTGATAGAAAATACAAAGAAGGTTTTTTTGGCCTCGTTTCTGATATCCTTCATCAGAAATGGTGACTGCCTGCCACTATATAACTCTTTGGATAATTTGGTGAAGCACGTTTAATAAATTATAGGAGCCAACCTTATCTCCTTTTAAAACATTTCCAAAAAGACAGATTACTGCCTTATCCCTTCTTACCGACCGTTTTTCATGCAAAAGCATATCCACGTAAATCCTTTGAAACTATTATCGGACATTTAAAACTAATGGCACTATAAATACGTCCTATCTCTTCGACTTCTAACTCTAACTTGTTGAGATAAAGTCTGTTTTTGCACAGAAAGTCGTCACAGAAGGATTAGCTGCTTAGATCTGATGTCGCTACTTTGATTTATTTGGTGCGTACTATTGGTGCGATGTTCTAGTTTCGGTAAGTGGGATCGTGGGGATCGAGAAACACGGTAAGTGCCGATCTTACGGCTATTCAAACTATGGTAAGTGGAGGTAAAGTTTTGTAGGGGAAGTTTCCTGTGAAAGGGATCTTCTGGGGTACTCTGTGGGTACTATAGTAGGTCGTTCAGAAGCATTGGCATTGGTGAAGTTATTAACTGATATTTTCTATGGCTCCTTTCAATATGATGGCTATAGGAGTAGAGGGAGACCTAAGAAACGATGGATGGACTGTGTAAATTAGGATATGGATAGAAAGGGGGTGACTACTGAGATGACTAAGAGAGACGTGTGGAAGAAAATGACATGTTGCGCCGACCACAAATAAATTGGGATAAGGACAGGAGAATGATGATAATGGTGCCGATTCCCTTATTCACAAACTAAACTAAATTTAAGTTCAGTGCATCTTTTTCTTTCTATTTCATTAAGGAAAGGACGGAAGATATAAAAAAAAAAAAAAAATTAGTTTAGTTTGTGAACAAGGGAATCGGTACCAATGGCTCGTTTCAATATGACTGCCTCATTGGTTCAGTGGTCGATCCCGGGTTGGGATTATTGCGTTTTTCGTTTTGACATTTCTCAGTATGAGCCCGCAGTCTGGATTTTTGACCGGTTGATGGCTATAGGACTGGGCTCTATTACATGAGATTTTTTTAAACATAACTGGGTAAATTTGGGCGGCAATAGGTAAATCTCTGCCTGACTCTACCTGGAGAACATGAGAAAATCCGGAGATAAAACCTGCATCCATAACACACTATTAATCAGAATTCGAATCATTTTGACGGTTATTACTAATTCACTGCATTACTTGTTCGAAAAATTGCTCTCCTCAGTAACGTAAATAACGCGATGAATGTAGTTCAACTGTCAAAATGAATGCTTAAAAAATGTTTTGACTGCTGTATCTTTTAATGAGTTATTTCTTTATCAAGTGTTACATCAATGAATTTCAATGTGGGAAAAGTGGTTTATCCCACAAATACTCTCTTATAAGGCTATTTTGGTGTTTTTCACTAAATGTTCAGTCGAGATCGTGTTGTAACGTAGTAGGGGTAGAGATAAGAGGAATGACTTGTTGAGGGAAGGATTATGGCCATTTCTCCGTTTGACAGGGGCCCAAGTTTTTAGTGCCCTCCATTTGTAGTATTCAGATTAACTTTAGTTTCGGCTGTTTGATTTTTACTCCGAAATTACAAAGAATTGAATATGGGATATAGGTACTAAATTGTACCTGGATACAACGATTTAGAAAGAAGAAAGAAAATCATATTATTTGGGAAACGCACAGGAAATAGTAAGAGTTTGAAAAAATGCATTTCAAACTAACCAAGCCTCATTGGTTTAATGGTCGCAATCGCTAATGCTAAGCATGAGGTCTTGGGTTCGATTCCCAGCCGATGGCCGGCGCCGCTAGCCGATGGCCCGGGGTGGGGGGAGATTTGTTGGGTTCTAGTAGGTTGTTGGGTTCTAGTTCTAGTCCTTCTGTTTAACTGGATTTTATTTAGCAAAAAACACAAGTGATTTGGGAAACTTGAAGAATGTTCTTCTAGTAGTTTTCCTGGCTAGTCTGCCTAGCTATCCTAACTATGTTGGGGTCGGGTTTCAGTCTAACAGGACACAGCTGAATACCAGAACTTTCCAGATAGAAACTGCCTAGTTGTCCTCCACAACGCAGTTATTGGGTAATATGATATCCATTGGTAAAGTGTTTCCAATCGGTATTATGTTTATTTTTTTTGACGTGACAACGTCTTATAATTCGATGGAGCCGGCTGCACGCACGAAAAAACATGACTCATGCGGCGTTACCTCGCTCTGAGGCGTTGCATTTTCCATCTGCCAGGGTCGCGAGATTGTTCGAAAGAGATACCGTGACCCTGGCACATGGGCAACTGAAGGAACACGGGTGGGTTTAAGTCAGTAAAAGTCTGACATGCCCTCCCACTCTGCCCAGAGCGGGAGAAGTCATTTGATGATTTCCCATCCAAAAAAAAGGCGTTCTATTTAAGGCTTGAAGTGCAAGCGAGAGCGCGCATCAGTATTTTCTTATGACGTTGTCACGTTCAACTATCGTCAGTAAACCGACTTTACAGACAACCGATTTTATTTATTTGTTATTATTTACATGTTACCCAATCGGTCGGTTGTCAAACTTTCGAGTGCCTGACTACACGTAACTACTTTCAAAGATGTTTGGATTACAGCCGGGACAAACAGCTTAACATACTTACCATGGCACGGATGAATATCGGAATGTAATGCATGTTATCCCATCCACGATCTGACCTCAGCAAGCGTCGCTTAACCTGCTCAATCGACTTGTGCGGTAGTTATTACTTAGCCACCACCTCTTATTATGTTCCTTGGTTCTTGTTCTTAATTCCTGTCTGCGTAAACGTGTGTCATCAGTGTCATGTAAAGCAAGTCGACAATGTGTCATGTCAACTATGTCAGGTGTAAGTTTGAGCGTCGCGTCGTGTGCGGAACATAACAGCGGGGCCTACATGCTGGACATAGTTCGACACGCGCTTGTAGCACACAACAAGATATGCTGAGATGTGTTGTCTGTGTTTTAGTGGCCCAGTGGTAACGGCCGCGATTTACGAGTTGTAGGAAGTTCGAGCCTAGACTGACGCTTTACTTTCTGTAATTAATTATTATTTCATCACCACTGTTTCCAAAGCGGTGAAGGAAAATATTGTGAGGAAACCGGCATGTCTTGGAACCAAAAGTTCGAAGATATGTGACCAAACTGCACTGCACCCGCGTGGTGCATACTGTATCAGAAGACACCTTTGCCCTGCTGTGGCATAATAAAGCATAAGCATAATCAGCCTATAACGTTGCCACTGATGGGAAACACGCAAGCATTTTGTCGTCAGAGGGAGAGGGCCAGTTGGTGGACGTCACATGTCCTCGAATTTTTAGGTTCTAGCACATTCCAGTTTCGTCACGACGTTTTTGTTTACCGTTTTCAAAATAGTAAAGTTGAAATTAAATACGCAACGTTAAATGCCTGCCTGGTTCGAACTCACGACCTGAAACCCGTCGCAGATCAACACCACTGGGCCACCATGACATATTACACGCTTTATATTAGCTTCACTTGTATGTTTGTATATTTGTATGTTTGTATATTTGTATGTTTGTTTGTAACCGACTCCTTATAGTGCGATTTTGACCCACTTTAAACGACCAGATTTCATTCAAACTTTGCACACCTGTCAAGGACTGATAACAAAGCAATAATTTCATAAATTTGTGCCATTATCCTTGCCAGGGTTACCAGGACAGCAAAAAACTGTCACAAACTACGCTGACATACGTCTCAAAATTCGAAATACCCTAAAAAATAGAAAATAAATAATAGTTTAAAAAAACTAAAAAACACGCTTCCATGGAAAACCAAACTAAAAAGTACAAAATAATGGAAAAAAAGCGTGGGGTGCCTGATATCAATAAAAAAATACCTTAAAAGCACCCCACGCTTTTTTTCCATTATTTTGTACTTTTTAGTTTGGTTTTCCATGGAAGCGTGTTTTTTAGTTTTTTTAAACTATTATTTATTTTTAGTTTCTAGTTCTGTGGGACAATGGTACCGATTCCCTTATTCACAAACTAAACAAAATTTAAGTTCAGTGCATCTTTTTCTTTCTATTTCATTAAGAAAAGGACAGAAGATAAATTTTAGTTTAGTCCTGTCAAATTAATCAGCGCTTGACGTAAATTGACGTAATTTTAGTAGGCAAGTTTTTAATCACGTCTAAACTTGTATGGAGTAGTGACAGGCGCTGATTAATTTGACAAGACTAAACTAAAATTTATCTTCTGTCCTTTTCTTAATGAAATAGAAAGAAAAAGATGCACTGAACTTAAATTTAGTTCAGTTTGTGAACAAGGGAATCGGTACCACTATTAGACTAATATAGTCGATGTCACACGGACGTAAACATATCACGGCTGGATTTAATCGCGCACTCAATTTTCAACTCTCGGCGCTGAACGGAACATTGAGAATCCAACAGAGTGCAGTGCGAGTGAGTCTCAGAGCGTCGGAAAAACATACTGTTCGGATTTCAACTCTAGGTGTTAAGCAGTTTGTTAAAGATCCAGTACGCAAAAAATTCCACTGCGATTTTATTCGTGGGCTGACGAAACATGAGCTTTTTCGTCACCACGTTCAATCATTCTCGGTGCTACGAATCATTACGCTTGACAGAACCACATTTGAGCACGCAGTTTACTGAGGGAATCATTTTAATGACGTAATTAGGTGTGTACCGATGCTCATCCTTCCAGTAGCATGACCATTCTTACACGCATCGTAAGACGCCTCCGAGAAAACGATGTTTCCGAAATGGGTAATTTATGTAGGATAAGTGCAAGCCGGTAACGACTTTAATTTTGAGTAGTTGATAACATTAGCTACCTATAAACAACACTCTTGCAAACAAACCTGTATGTATTCGCTATTTATTTATACTATATACGCACTAATAGTCGCGATTACGGCTCACTCCCTCTCACTGAGAGGAGGCCTGTGTCCCAGCAGTGGGAACAATATGGGCTGATTATGATATATACTAATATTAAAGTTGAAGAGTCTCTTTGTTCGTATTTCTGAACGCGTTTTTCTCTGGAACTACAAACGGATTTGAAAAAATCTTTTTGAATTAGATTTTTTAACATCACGTTAAGACCCTTATTAACCAAGTAAAAAGTAAAAAAGTCTGAATGAACTCTCAGCGAAAACGAAGTCATAGCACGGGAAGGCGAGCTGATGCGACAGGGTGGGCCGGGGGACAAGAAATTTCACACAGACAAAGTCGCGAGCAGAAGCTAGTTTATTAATAACCGTATTTCACTAAAAAACTTTTTACAAAAAAAAAAAACAACCAACTTCCTTAAAAAAAAAAAACACTACAAAGTCAAAATAAACTTTAATTTCGGAATTCGGTGTCTTAGGATCTGTATTTAAGGTATTTTTGCCACCGACTTCCGAAATTAAAGTTATTTTTGACTTTGTAGTGTTTTTTTTTAAGGAAGTCGGTTGTTATTTGTCGTAAAAAGTTTTTATTTTTAACTTTTTAGTTATGGTAGATACCCTGCACTAGTCTAATCGCGTTATTCGTTCATTTGTCGCGCAAATACTTAATACAAATATAAGACTTATATGGTTTTCACATGGATCCCATTGTTCGATGGGAATCAAATTAAAATGGGACCATTTGGGAAGCACCAACTTTCAAATAAAAATAAAAAATTATCAAAATCGGTCACCCAGTCAAAAGTTATGAGGTAACAAACATAAAAAAACTTTTTACCAAAAAATTTAACCGCCGAAAAAACTGAAAAGCAAAAAATAATAAACCTTAAAATTATGAGTCGGCGCTATGAGTGATCTTTGTTCATTGATTTTCCCGCGCCGACTCATAATTATAAGGTTTATTATTTTTTGCTTTTCAGTTTTTTCGGCGGTTAAATTTTTCGGCGGTCAAAGGCCGGTCAGGCTTCACAGACTGTGGCGAAACCCGGGTTAACTCGCAACAAGGTGATGCTGTGTGTGTGGTGGGATTGGAAGGGCATTATTCATTATGAGCTGTTACCACCAGGCAGGACCATCGATTCTGAACTCTACTGCGAACAACTGATGAGATTAAAGCAAGAAGTTGAGAGAAAGCGGCCGGAATTAATCAACAGAAGGGGTGTGGTTCTTCATCATGATAACGCTAGACCTCACACATCTTTAGCTACCCAACAAAAATTAAGAGAGTTTGGCTGGGAGGTGTTAATGCATCCGCCGTATAGTCCTGACGTTGCACCTTCAGATTTCCACCTGTTTCGGTCTCTTCAGAATTCTTTAGGCAGTGTCAGGTTAACACCACGAGAGGACTGCCAAAACCACTTGTCGCGGTATTTTGACCAGAAGTCCCAAAATTTCTATAGCAATGGGATCATGTCCTTACCTACAAGATGGCAAAAAGTTATCGAACAAAATGGTACCTACATACTTTAGTTAAATGTAAAGAAACTTTATTAAAAAATGTTTTGAATTTTCTTAAAAAATGCGAAGAAACTTTTTCCCCAACCTATTATATACACTAACAGCAGTTAGTGTACACAATTATTCCGCAGGCAATTATGCCTAGTTTGGGATTCACCGTCGAATCTGTTCTTGCTAACCGACATCAAAAAAAGGAGGAGGTTATCAATTCGACTGTATTTTATTTTTTTAACCGACGAAAAAAAACGGAGGAGGTTATCAATTCGACGCGTATATTTTTTTATTTTTGTTTGTTTTTTTTTTATGTATGGCCACGCATAACTTTTTACATAGTAGTCCGATTGTGATAATTCTTTTTTTATTGGAAAGGGTATACTCCGAGAGTGGTCCCATATAAATTTGAAAAACAAAATCAAACCCTAAAGGTCAGAAAACAGGGGATGATTGATTGTTCACTCACTGATTGTTATGTTTAACCACGCATAACTTTATACAGAGTAGTCCGATTTTGATAATTCTTTATTCATTGTATAGGGTATACCTTGCCAAGTATTATAAGTATATTAAAGCCACAAAAAATTATAAAATAAAAACTTTTTACCAAAAAATTTAACCGCCGAAAAAATAATGAGTCGGCGCGGGAAAATCAATGAACAAAGATCACTCAAAGCGCCGACTCATAATTTTAAGGTTTATAATTTTTTGCTAAAAAAAGAATTATCACAATCGGACTACTATGTAAAAAGTTATGCGTGGCCATACATAAAAAAAAACAAACAAAAATAAAAAAATATACGCGTCGAATTGATAACCTCCTCCGTTTTTTTTCGTCGGTTAAAAAAATAAAATACAGTCGAATTGATAACCTCCTCCTTTTTTTGATGTCGGTTAGCAAGAACAGATTCGACGGTGAATCCCAAACTAGGCATAATTGCCTGCGGATTAATTGTGTACACTAACTGCTGTTAGTGTATATAATACGTTGGGGAAAAAGTTTCTTCGCATTTTTTAAGAAAATTCAAAACATTTTTTTAATAAAGTTTATTTACATTTAACTAAAGTATGTAGGTACCATTTTGTTCGATAACTTTTTGCCATCTTGTAGGTAGGGACATCCCATTGCTACAGAAATTTTGGGACTTCTGGTCAAAATACCGCGACAAGTGGTTTTGGCAGTCCTCTCGTGATGTTAACCTGACACTGCCTAAAGAATTCTGAAGAGACCGAAACAGGTGGAAATCTGAAGATGCAAGGTCAGGACTATACGGCGGATGCATTAACACCTCCCAGCCAAACTCTCTTAATTTTTGTTGGGTGGCTAAAGATGTGTGAGGTCTAGCGTTATCATGATGAAAAACCACACCCCTTCTGTTGATTAATTCCGGCCGCTTTCTCTCAACTTTTTGCTTTAATCTCATCAGTTGTTCGCAGTAGAGTTCAGAATCGATGGTCCTGCCTGGTGGTAACAGCTCATAATGAATAATGCCCTTCCAATCCCACCACACACACAGCATCACCTTGTTGCGAGTTAACCCGGGTTTCGCCACAGTCTGTGAAGCCTGACCGGCCTTTGACCACGACCTTTTTCGCACGTTCTTGTCATACGTGATCCACTTTTGATCACCAGTTATCAGCTTCTTCAAAAATGGTTCGGTTTCATTACGTCGTAATAAAGAATCACAAATGAGTACACGGTTCATTAGGTTTCTTTCAGTGAGCTCGTGAGGTACCCAAATGTCGAGCTTTTTTGTGTACCCAGTTTTTTTCAAATGCGCCAAAACTGTTCTGTGGTCAATTTCCAGTTCTTCAGCTACGTCGTAACTACTGGTATGCCAATCTTGTTCCACTTTTTCAATAAAAAAATTATTAAAAAAATAAAAAACCCGACTGCGTGAAAAAATGTGAAATAACTGAAAAGATAAAAACAAGCTAAGAAATATATATTTTTTTGGTTTTTAAGCGATCGTGGTGGACAATTTTCACAAACGCAGTCGGAGGCATCAAATATACACAATACGTTCTATCATCGGCCGCATGTCTTTCTTTGTAAGTGTAATCCATCATCTTCCTAGCCTTTTCCCAAATTTATTGGTGTCGGCTCCCAGTGAAACAGGATTTAGCTTAATACCAGTACATTCTTTGTGAATATAATTATCATCATAATTTGTGTATTCTTACCGCAATTTAATTGAGATAAGAAGAAGAAGCTACACAAGCTTCTTCTTCTTATCCTAATTATATCCCATTCAGTCTTCTATTCATTCACAGACACAGTGTACACGATGACTCAGCAGTGGTTAACTCTACACCATTGTCGTGGTGTGTATATTTGATGCCTCCGACTGCGTTTGTGAAAATTGTCCACCACGATCGCTTAAAAACCAAAAAAATATATATTTCTTAGCTTGTTTTTATCTTTTCAGTTATTTCACATTTTTTCACGCAGTCGGGTTTTTTATTTTTTTAATAATTTTTTTTATTTTACTATTTTTAGTTTTTGTATAAATCAAAATCAAAAGTCATTTATTCAAACTAGGCTGAGAGTCAGCACTTTTTGAACGTCAAAGTTACATAAGACAGTCTCCCCAAAACGCCCGCCCTTCGAAGAATATAAAATAAAATATAGAATGAATTTATCGCTTACGGGAATTTCATTGTTAGTTAGTACAATTATGAAATTCTCGTAATCGTTGTAGCTCATTCAAAGAATTTTGGTCATGTGGCCGATTTAGAAGCTTTTTAGGATCAAGATGACTGGTAGCCAATCCAGCTAATGTTTTCACGCGACTAAGAGCTACATACGCTTAACCTTTAGCGAATATATTTGAGCCGAAGTCCACAACCGCCCGATCGAGTGTGGTACCTTGGAGCTTATGTACTGTTACAGCCCAACTAAGGATTAGAGGCAACATCCTGCGTTCAATTTTTCCTTGCCCTCGAAGCGCATCAAAATCAATCGTAAAGGGCTCAATCCGCACGCCAACTCCAGGTTCGTTATTTCTTATTGTGAGATCGTCAAACTCAACAAACACCGCTTGAGCACAGAATATATATTAGTACCTTACGGCAACGTTTCACAACCTTTTTCAGCCACGGACCCCTAGGAAATCAAGCACAGTTTTCACGGACCCCCTTAATAAAATAAAAAACAAAAAAAAATCCTATTAGGTATTTATTTTAGTTATTACAGATACAATATAGGTACTCATAACTTTTAGTATAAAAATATGAAAAAATTTAATGTGAAGGTTGGTGTTGCTTTTTTGCAACTAAATCATTCGGGTTGATGTTGCTACTAAGTTGTAATCTCAAATCAGATTCTACTTGTAATCTGTTTCTGTATTTGTTTTTTATATATACAAGAGTAGAGAATACCTTTTCACATAGGTATGTGGTTGAAAAAACCGCACGTCGGCGCACGTTCGCCGCGCTAAGTAAGCGTAACGATTACGAAACATTAGCATTTATGTATGGTCCAGAGATGACACCGCGGACCCCCATACATATTCTCGCGGACCCCCAGGGGTCCACGGACCACAGGTTGGGAAACACTGCCTTACGGTACAGAAGTTTCACTCCCGATCCAAAATACACAACAACTAAACATAAGCCCGAAGGCATTAATGAGTTTAATGGGAGTTTTAGCCAGATAAACTGTTACCGCCTTCACCGCGTGGAGGTACTCCCAGCTTATGTTATTAATATTGCTGCGCACACGCCGCCCGCTTGTTGTCAGTTGCCCAGAGTATATAAATGTTGTCTGCTCACACACAGGGACAACAACAAAAAGCTCGGCAATATTGGTATATTTATCTAAGGTTTTTGTTTTAAAATATTTTGTTGTTTTTAGCATTTATCAGTCCAAATTAAATTGAAACATATAAGTTATATATATTTTGGTAAATAATAATAATAATAATAATAGTCATTTATTCTCTCTTCACAAAGCTGACTTAAAGTTAGTGTGTACAAAAATAATGTTTCAGCTGAATTCCACCTTTGTGAGAGACTGGTGCCTGATATAGGTTTTTAGAAAAAAACCTGTGATACAGGTCACCAGGCCCCTTCCACGGCTAGAATTAACTTCAAGGTACAGGGTAGCGTGCAAGAGTTGCAGGCAAACAATATGCATAGCAAAAATCAAAACTAAGTGGGAGTTAAAAGACATGCGTAACACAACTAAAACTAAATTATTGAGTAATGAAAGAAATAACAACAAAAAAAAAAATAGAAAAAAATTAAAAAAATCTGCAGAAGTTGAGTCGTGCTGTGAGATGATATGTGCGTGAGTATTTTACTTGTGTGCAGTGTTAGAATAGTAGGAGATGTATGTGAGTAATTCAGAGGAGCAGTGTGTGAGTGTAGGTTTGTTTTGTGGTGTGAATGGAGCGAGAGTTGTTTATGTGTTAAGAAGGTGAAAAACAGCTATGTACATAATGTTAGGTTTGTCAATAGTAGTTTTATTTCATGACGGTCAAAATATTCTCAGTTTTATCGTAGTCCAGGGTTTTTAAGTATTTTTTTATTTCTTTATTACAGCTTGATCGAGTTTTTGGGTATAGGTTTAGAAATTTATTTAATTTGTTATAAAGATAATGCCCAAGGAAGCAAAAGAATCTCTTCGGGAGTGTGGATTTAAATTGAGCCGTGGGACATACCCTTCCCTTTCGACGGTTGTTTTTGAGTAGCTTAGTGTCAAACTGCAATTGAGAATGTTTTTTAAGAACTGTACGAAGTATGAATGTTTGTCTGACGGTGAGAGTGTCCCATTCTTTGTAGAGGTCAGTAGTTGGAAGACGAAAGGGGAGACCAGCTCCAACCTTGAGTATGGCACGCTGTGCCCTTTCAACTTCGATAAGGTGTGTTTTTGCAGCACCTCCCCATGCTGTGATGCAGTAATCAATAAGGGATTGGCAAAATGCATAGTAGACCATCTTAATAGTCTTTCGGTTGGCCGACTGTCGTAGATTTTTAAAAATGTATATTACTTTTCGCAACCTGGTCACGAGGGTTTCTATATGAGGTTTAAAGGAGATATGTTGGTCAATAGTGACTCCCAGGTATTTAATATTCTCAGTTACTTCAAGAGGCGAACAAGAGCACTGGGCATTTTCAATGCCACATGAGTGAGCAGTAATCGTTAGAGTTGAGGGTGGGAGCAAGTTAGATCTTTGAGTAAAGGTTATGTACTTAGTTTTAGAGACATTAAGAGTCAAAACATTGTCTTGCAGCCAGTTACTAACACGATTTAGACCTAGTTGTGCAACATCAAATACCTCCTCCCATCCGTCACCACCAAAGAACAGTGCAGTATCGTCAGCAAAGGTAATAATCTTGCCTTTATAAAGAGAAAGTTGGCAGAGGTCATTAATGTACACCAGGAATAGTGTTGGGCCAATTATACTACCCTGTGGTACACCAAAATCAACTGAGAGCTCGTCACTGAGTGAGTCGTTTATCCGTACTCGTTGTTTCCTGCCAGTAAGATAGTCCTCCATCAGCTTCAAGGTGATTCCTCTGATACCGAGCCGCTCAAGCTTTGTTAGAAGGTGCGGAATAGAGACTGTGTCAAAGGCTTTTGCAAGGTCGAGGAACACCGTTAGGCATCTCTTTCTGTCATCCAAGTTAACCACAATGGAGTTTATTAATTCTTGAACTGCATCATTGGTACTTTTGCCAGTTCTAAAACCAAATTGTGAAGACGAAAGCACATTATTAACTTCTAGGAACTTAACCAGACGTTGATTTATAAGGCGTTCCAATATCTTGGACAGAGCAGGTAGGATGGAGATGGGCCGGTAGTTATTGATACAGTCTTTTTTTCCAGCTTTATAAATGGGCTTGATAACAGCTATTTTAAAAGCTTGAGGAAAAACTCCCGTTGAGATTGAGAGATTGCAAATATGTGTTATGGGAGAAGAGAGGTAGTTTGCGTATCTCTTAATGATTTTGCTGCTAATCTGATCAATTCCCACTGCACAATTCTCCTTAAGGCCTTTAATTAGGTTGCAAATTTCTTGTTCATCGGTAGCAAGAAGGACAAGCGAGTTTAAAGGAGTTACCGATGTGTGATCACTTCTATGGCAAGGTGTTGTAGCTTTCAGAGTGGAGATTTTACTAGCTAGCTTTGCTCCAACGTTCACAAAGAAGCTGTTAACGTCGTTTATGTCCACCTCGGCATTATTAGATGACAAGAGAGATGACGAGAAGTCTGCTCTCATGTCAGAACCGCTAATTTTTTTAATGACATCCCATAATTGTTTTTTGTTACCCTTTGTATTTTCAATCTCCTGTTTTTCATACCTCTTCTTTGCTTTTTTAAGCAATGAGGAGCAAAAGTTTCTGTAGCGCTTATATGTCACTTTTAGAATCTCGTCGTCAGGGTTACGTTTTAATTTTTTGTGCAAGTTATCCCGGTTTCTCATGCAGCGAAGAAGTCCCTTAGTTACCCATGGCTTGGTTATTAGTTTTCTTTTTGAAGTTTTAGCTATGCTGGTGTTATTTTTTATGGCTGTAGATAGCTGAAAATCATTTTTAAAATCCTTTATTTTGATACCCCACTTGATAGAATGTGAGAGATTTAAAAAAAATATTTTTAGTTCGGGACCCTTTGCACGCGAGTTCGACTCGCACTTGGCCAGTTTTATGTACCCAGTGACATTCTCACGTTTAAGACAAATCTAACGACACCTCTCAAGTTAAAATCCATCAAGCCGTTTAGGCTGCAGAGCGTGCCAAAGAAATATACCCACATACATATATACATACATACACTCGAAAAACATAACCCTCCTTCTGGCGCAGTCGGGTAAAAATGGCATCCATTTTATCCGTAATAGGGCGACCAGAGCGACGTGCATCTTTGACATCAAAATTTCCGGATTGAAAACGCTTAAACCAAATTTGTGCTACTCTCACAGACACTACACTAGGTCCATAAACATCGCAAATTTTTTTCGCGGCTTGCGTTCCATTTTTACCTTTTTTGTAGTAAAATTTTAAAATGTATCGAATTTCTTCATTAGATTCACTCATCTTGACGGTACGAAATACAAATGAAAATCACACATTTTCCTAATTTGAATTTAGAATTATGTTCTTTAAAATTTAAACTTTCAATGATACCAAAACCAGCCAGATACAAATAGTATAGCCAAAGAGATTTTATTACAAGTTCATACATACTATAATGCGAAAAGACTTTTTCCCCAACCTAATATATAGTGCATTGGCTTACAGTTGAGCAGGCACTTTCTTTCATGAAGCAATTGGTTAGCAATAGCCTTCGAAATCAAACAGAATATGAACGAAAAAATAAACCACTTCAGTCATCAGTACCTAGGTACCTATGAGATCAATTAAATAACACAATAAGAAATACTTGTCGGATCGTCAGGATTTACCCCGCTAGATTCAGACATTATGTGGGCAGCAGATGGGTTTCGTGCAATGAAAACTCACGGGGTGCGATACACTGGCTTTATTTAAAATAACAAATCACTATAATCACTGAGTACAACGAATCGAGTACAGTTCCGCGACGTCTTAACTCCACTGCGATCAGACTCTGAATGTCCTCCTCGCCGTCGGCTTAAAACATCACGACTCTGTAGAAGCACGCTGTAGGTGTGGGTAGAGCACTTGATATCACCAATGGCGCGCTTGCGATTCGTTTCATGTCTGTACTAATGACCGGATACGACATACTTAATAATATAGAAAAAAAAAAATCGACAAAAACTTAAACAATTATCATGAAATCAATCAAAATTAAATGTAGATACAGTGTAAGTTGAGTCCGATGTGATATTTATGAAGAGATTTTTGTCATTCTGATTTCACTTTAAGTCTCAATATGTCATATTAACAGGAGCAGTGGTTGCCTATTGGTATCGGCCACGACTTACGAGTTCGTGGGTTCGAACCCATGCAGGCGCTTTAATTTTTGTAAATCATTTCATCACCACTGCACACTGCTCTGAAAACGGTGACGGAAAACATCGTAAGAAAATCGGCATGTCTTAGAGCCAAAACTTCGAAGACATGTGAGTCTATGGGCCCGCGTGGTAGATTACGGCTCACTCTCTCTCGAACACAGGCCTGTGTTGTGCAGTGGGAATTGTAGGTTGATAATGCTATGTCATATTACATTTACTCGATAAAATCACGCTTTAACTACAGCATAGCAGAATAGTCTGAGAAAACTATATCGCTATAGCGTATCTAACCATATACACAAGCTGAGCCAAGCAAGATATTTGCGCGGCGTATGTTTCGGCATGCAACGTCACGACATACGAGCGCTAAACTGAGCTCAGATCGTTCACAGCGCTCCAAGCGCTCAACTTACATGCTTCCCAAGTTTAGGTTAGTGTATATTGACACCAAACAATAGACATGATTGCTTAGGTAAGTACGTATACATTTAGGTATGTAAAGTTAGTTAATTAAATGCTTATTTTTGTAAATAGGATATCGGAGTCAGTTTAACACATCATTATAAATAAACTAGCTTTTGCCAGCGGCTTCTACCGCGTAAATCTTCCTCTTGGATCACTCTTGTATTGATGAAAACTGCATTAAAATCCGTTGCGTAGTTTTAAAAGATCTAAGCGTACAGACGCGGTAAGCGACCTTGTTTTATACCGTATAACTTTGTTTTTAACCGACGAAAAAAAACGGAGGAGGTTATCAATTCAACGCGTATATATTTTTTTTTTTATGTACGTCTACGCATAACTTTTTACATAGTAGTCCGATTGTGATAATTCTTTTTTTATTGGAAAGGGTATATTCCGAGGGTGGTTCCATATAAATTTGGAAAACAAAATCGAACCCTAAGGGTCGGAAAACAGGGGATGATTGATTGTTCACTCATTGATTGTAATGTATAACAACGCATAACTTTGTACAGAGTAGTCCGATTTTGATAATTCGTTTTTCATTGGATAGGGTATACCTTGCCAAGTATTATTAGTACATCAAAGCCACAAAAAAATATAAAATAAAAACTTTTTTGATCGGAATTTTGAGTCGGCGCTGAAAAATCAATGAACAAAGATCACTCAAAGCGCCGACTCATAATTTTAAGGTTTATTATTTTTTGCTTTTCTGTTTTTTCGGCGGTTTAATTTTTTGTTAAAAAGTTTTTATACTATGTAAAGATAAAGATTAAGCTCGATGGAGTCGAAATTTCCAATCTGCACCCTAATTGCGTAAATCACTATTAATCAGAATCTTAATCATTTTGAAACTTATGGCTAATGCATTCTTTCATGTGTTCGAAATTGTTTGCTTAGCAACGTAAACAACGCCATGAATGTTGTAGGACTGGCAAAATGAAAGCGATTTCTACTGATAGTGTATTACGCAATTACCCCTTTGACTGTCCCTAAGAAGAAATAGAGAAATAAAGTCAAGGATCAAAATCGAATCTATACTAATATTGTAAAGCTGAAAAGTTTGTTTGTTTGGTTAAACGTGCTAATCTCAGGAACTAATGTTTCGAATCGAAAAATTATTTCAGTGTTTGGTAGCCCATTTATCGGGAAAGACTATAGGCTATATAACATCACGCCAAAACCCTTAGAAGCCGAGCAAAAAGAAGAAAAGTCACACATACGAAGAACTCGCACGGGCAGGCGATTCGATGCGACGGGGAGAGTACGGGGTGCAAAAATTTTACGCGGACGAAGTCGCGGGCAGAAGCTAGTAAGTTATAACAGAATTATTACAACAATTTGCTATGTTATTTTGCAGGTTAAAATGTGTTCTGAAAATGTAAGAAAGTTAGATATGGTTACTGTGGTTTACTTTTCAATAAAAGCACTTGGTTTTGCCTAAAAGGTTCTTTGAAAAGTTAGTGAAAGTCATAACAATTATGTATACTACATCATCTTCATACATATCTCAATTATGTGCTGTAGCTAAAGTTGAAAAGGGTTCTAACTTTGTAAGTTCTTTAAACTAAACTTTGATATTTGAGAACGATAGATATCTACCCAAGTGCTTTGCTTATTTATGGACTGTTCGAATCTATGGATAATCACCAAATGTTTGTTCCAAAACACTACAAAGTGAAAAATAACTTTAATTTCGAAAGTCGGTGTCTTAGGATCTGTATTTAAGGTTTTTTTGCCACCGACTTCCGAAATTAAAGTAATTTTTCACTTTGTAGTGTTTTTTTAGGAAGTCGGTTGTTATTTTTTTTGTAAAAAGTTTTTATTTTTAACTTTTTAGTTATGGTAGATACCCCGCACTAATCTAATCGCGTTATTCGTTCATTTGTCGCGCAAATACTTGATGCAAATTTAAGACTTATGTGGTTTTCACATGGACCCCATTGTCCAAATGCAACCAAATTAAAATGGGACCATTCGGGAAGCACCAGATTTCAAATAAAAAAAGAATCATCAAAATCGGTTCATCCAGTCAAAAGTTATGAGGTAACAAACATTTAAAAAAATACAGTCGAATTGATAACCTCCTCCTTTTTTTGGAGTCGGTTAAAAAGTAAGGATTTATCTGTTAGAAGAGTAAAAATTAAATTAAATTGTTTATTTTCTTAGACAACAGAGATCCATTTTATGTTAGTAAGTTAGGTACAAAAAAAAAGCCAAACAAAAACTTAAGAGCTATGTTAGTGTGTTATTTTAACTAAATTAATAAATAAATACTGAGCTTATAGAAACTATTATTTATAAATATGCACCAAGACAATATGAATCACTCTTGCCTAACCAACACTTGCATGAAGTGATTCATCATTGGTGAATTAAAGAGTATTAGTAAAGAAATGGATCAGAAGCACTACAAAATTGGGTGCTATGATTTAATTAATTTAATACCTAAAAATATTAAATCAATCAATATTTTTTTATATTCATGTTAGTTTTATAACCTGAATTTTTGTCGATGATTTTGAGCTGATTTACGAAATGATGTACAGACCTTTGTTACTATCGCATTAGGTGTAAACCTGTAAGGATAGATGTAAGGGAGATTTTTATAAATAAATAAGTATAGTCTAGTGGTTAGTGACCCTGACTGCTAAGACTGAGGTCGTGGGTTCGATTCCCACCCAGGACAAATGTTGTGCGATGAGCACAATCATTTGTTCTGTGTCTGGGTGTAATTTATCTATAATATGTATGTATTTAGAAATATATAAGTATGTTTATCAGTTGTCTGGTTACCATAGTACAGGCTCTGCCTAGTTTGGGATCAGATAACGTTGTGTTGGTTGTCCTAAGATATTATATTATTATATTATATTATATTATTTATTATTTATCTATATATCCCGCAAAAACAACTGCATGAAATTGAATGCAATTTGGCACACAGATAGTTTATAAGCTGGATTAACACATATGGTACTTTTTTATCCCAGTAGAATGTTCCTGCGGGATAATCTCCAATCTCCACCCGGCGAAGCCGTTGGCAATAACTAGTATCACATAAACTCACGCCTGCTTCCCATGCGGTTAGAAGCAGAATCTACGGAAAGCCACTTGCTACTATCCTTACATAACCCTTAAGCTCTGCTTATGTTCATACATCTGGTCATACATACACGCCGGTTCCAAGTACCTACTAGAAAAAACTTCAGAAAAATCAGTGCACCTGAGAACAGAAGAACATCACTATAAGGTTACTAAAATATGTTCTTCTAGGGCGTCCTGGCAAATCATCCAAGCATACGTACTCTTTTCAATTTTTGCTACAATAACTTTATTTAAACCGCAACCTTGCTTTATCACATCATTCCTTGTCCTATGTTTAATATTTACACCAGACATGCTTCGCTAATCGACCTAATTACTGGACTGCTAAACCATTACAAAGATTTACCAACACTACAACTGCCAAGCTACACCTGTAAACAGATCCCGTTTATAATCTGTTCCATTTGTGTACCTTTGGGAGCATTTAGCTAAACAATACACGAAGCGGCAGCAATTTTGCACATTTAGACAGTAATGTGCTCATATGGCTGATGATATGTTTGTGCAGTGCAGATTACAGCGGGCTTGTTATGGTTTACTTATTTGCTTGAATACGATTGTTAAACATACTCATGTTGAAGATCTAAAGTCCCAAGCTCTAGGGTCACACCATTTCTGGTTTAAAGAGTCTGTGATAGTGACTTTAAATACTTAGAAACAGTTTCATGGTTCACTGAGAGGGACCAATACAATGGTGCTTTAAATCAGCTGGCTTTTTTGCCTGTTCCAAGCCTTTTTATTTTGTGTTAGTATCAAACTTACATAACCTCCTTTAAATGTCATCACTCCCTAGATTCAGTTAAATCAAAAACTAGCTACTTAAATTACCATGAATACAGAACTAAGTTGTCTTTTGCTTATAAGCGCACAACCAGAAAATTTCAAGAAAGCCTAGCCCTGACTGGATGCCAGGAAACCCAACGAACAATACTTTATCTTAATTTCATATTAAAAACAAAGTTCGTGAACAGTTTTTTGTGACACATTTTCTACAAAGTTAAACTAAAATCATGTCACCATCAGGGGCAGCCATCTTGGTTTAACTAGTAATTCAAAATGGCGGACCGTGTAGATGAATCTGAGTTTACAACAATTTTATAACGTAGTTAAAATCGTTAGGACTCAAAGTATTTGAGATTACAAAGTACTAGGTGTATGTTCGAGACTTATTTTCTGTGTCAAAATAATTTACATATCTATTGAAGATCCTACCTAGATTAAAAAGTTTTGAACATTCATGAGGGGTTACCTACCTAAGTAAATAATAAATACCAACTTGGAAGTTTAACCAACTTTATGATATAGCCACATTTGCCCAATTGTTAAGTTCCATCTAATAAAGGCTCTTTCTTCCATTAACCGGGCACGAATTCAGACTTCGGACTACCACTGAGAAATTCCTAATTACTTTGGATTTTCCCCTTAAAACCGGCCAACAGAAACAATATAACCGAATATCCACTGATTTGAATGTCTATAGAGTGAATCAGTACACAAAGTCCAAACAATGGTGTTGTTAGGACAAACTTTTTAACTAGGAACGTGGGGTGGCGCTCATTTGAATAATCCAGCGCTTCGGTGATCCGTTAGACTCTATTAACGTCACTCATTGAGGACGTAACTGTTGGAGGACGGCGCTACGTTGAGTTAGTTCGTTTTGGTTTTTATTTGAGTAGGTAGTTTAGATTTTCGCCAAGAATATTTTCCATTGGCTCTTTTTAGCAAGGATGGTATAACATCAACTCAGTCTATCGCAAGTCCACTGCTAGAGATAGGCTTCTCCCATGTTGCGCCACAACTCCCTGTCCTCCGCCTACCGCATCTAGCTGAGGGGCGAGTCACGCTATCGGCAAGTGTAGGGTGCTACGCTTGCTGATACGCAATATCCACTCCAGGACTCGTCTGCTCTACCGGTCATGGCTCCTTCGACAGGCATGGCCAGCCCATTGCCACTTCAACTTGCTTATTCTGCGAGCTATGTCGGTGTAACTTATGGAGGTTCTAAGCTGTGGTTTCCCAGACGGTGGACGCCACGTAGCGCCCACAATTTACCGTCGAATGACATCACTGAAACGTTATTTATGAATGTAAGTCACGGTTTTTTTTTCACACACACTATTTTCAATGCAGTGTTTTACGTCGAGGGTTGAAATTCCAAAAGTGGGTTTGTTGACCTGGAATGCCCTCTGTTAGATTCTGAATGCTTAAGTTGAACACCGAGAGTTGAAAATCCAGTGCTCTATAATCCCGCCGCGATATTTTTTAAACCTTAGTGCGAAGTGAGTTAAGTTGATATGTTTTGCTAGAGAGCGTTTTTGACACGTAAAGTCATACCCCGCTGCATTCATTTTCATGTCAGCCGCCACTGCGATCGTTATGTAGCGGCCGTCGCTCTTCTTGGAATAGCATAGAATAAAGTTTTGGAAACCGTATCAAAAAGCCTTTAGAATTGACATTTCGACTAAAGTTAAAAATCGCATGAAGAAAGCATAACATGTATTATATGAATGCTTTTTCGGGTGACGATTTCTATCAGTCAACTGATGAAGTCGCTTTAAAGAACTTCCTTCAAATAAAACAGTTTTAAATTTTACAAAATCTAAGAGTAAAACCCTAACGCTCCGATGTAGCCTGAGTAATTATATTAACAAATAGGCCTAGTTTCCATATTATCCATAGTTATACTGTGCCGTGATCCTCGCGGAGAGGTCTCGTAAATGCACGCGTCAGTGTGAGTATACCGTTACGACCGTTACTTCGTAGTTTCAGTACTGTTCATATCTATACTGAGGCTTCAGCACCCTCGAAATTTATAGATATATCACTCGTCCTCACTTTCTATTATACATAATAAAAAGTGGCTTGGAGAGGGAATAACACTTTTTCGTTACGCCACTTTTCCTACAAGTATATCTCTGCTAATACTCCTACCGCAAACTGCGTTAACGAACTGCGTTCCAAAAAATCGATTACCTATAATCACGGCTTAAGTTTCGTGCCGATTTAAGAGAAGAAATAGATTCTAAATATAGCAAAGCAAATTGCTCCCAATAATTACATTCCCTCGTTTTAAAACCTTAGATCGTAACAAGTTACGTCCTACCCAAACAGAAGTGTAGCGTAATTGACTTAAAACTCGTCTCAAGTAACTTTTCTCGGCGAGAGGCAAATTAACATGGGTAATGGCCGGGAACCGATAGACTCCTATATATTCTGGTCGGGTATACCATCTGCCTTATAGCAACCCTTACACGTCCACTTGATCAGACCAACCAACCAGCCTTCTTTGGACCTTGCTGGATGGTAGACCGCCGACCTGTTTTGTGAGGGCCTTACAGTGAACCCACATCGAAATAACACTTTATATTTTTCTGCATATTAGGTACTTACATAGTACTCCACCTGCTTTCAAAACGGTGAAAGAAAAGATCCTGAGGGAACCGGTATGTGGTTGAACCAACAATTCAAAGGCCTACTGATCTACCAACCTGCACTAGGCCCGCGTAGAAAATGACAGTCAACTCCCTCTCGAAGAAGGAGGCCTATTTGCGAACAGTGGGAACACGCTAATTTTGATGATCTTTACGTTGATCATTGTCTTTCTATCCTTTTCTAAACTGTGCTGGGGTCGGGTTGACCTGCCGGGGTCGCGTGATCTGCCGGGGGTCGCGTGATTGTTCGAAAGAGATACCGTAGCCCCGGCACATGGGCAACTGAAGGAACACGGGTGGGTTTTAGTCAGTAAAAGTCTGACACGCCCTCCCGCTCCGCCTAGAGCGGAAGAAGTCATTTGATGATTTCCCATCCAAAAAAAAAGGGTCGGGTGCCGGTCTAACCGGATGCAGCTGAATACCAGTATTTTACATGAAGCCTGACCTCCATAACCCAGTTAATAGGCAATGCGATTCTCCTTGGTAAGGCTGGCTGTCAGACTTTCGGGCTTCTGACGACCCGTAACGATTGGCAAACATTTACGAATGACAAAATCAAAATCATAATCTCAGCTAAAATACGTCCACTGCTGGACATAGGCCACCCCCAATTTGGGGAGGGGGGGGGGGGGTTTGCCGTAATCGCCATGTCACGCCATATTGGCAGGCGGGTTGGCGATTGCAGGATGGTGGAGAAATGTATAGAGAACGCTGCTGCCCATTCCCTAGTTAGTTCCTTAGTCGCCTCTTACAGGAGGCACGGAGAGGTCTTTTTTTTTGGATGGGAAATCATCAAATGACTTCTCCCGCTCTGGGCGGAGCGGGAGGGCGTGTCAGACTTTTACTGACTAAAACCCACCCGTATTCCTTCAGTTGCCCATGTGCCAGGGTCACGGTATCTCTTTCGAACAATCTCGCGATCCCGGTAGGCTCTCGCGACCCCGGCAGGCGCACGGAGAGGTATGTAAAGGTAAAAAAAGGTATGTAAAGATGGTCATCCATCCACGGACCAACCGCGGCAAGCGTAGCTTAACCTAACCGATCGACCCGTGCTGCTGTTATTACTTAGCCACAAGCCCCTTTACAATTAATCTTACGTTTGTTTAGAAAGTGTTGTGTAAGTAAGTAAGAAGCTTTTAAATGTATTTAGGAACAATCACGATGTTTTTGAAAAAACGTTGAAAGGAAAAAAGACAACGGTTTCTTTGTGTCCCAAGTGCCTAACGTTTCTTAAGTGGCTCGATACAATTGAAGGGAGGTAGGCAGGGAGGTACCCGCAAACATTGTCTTCAAAACAAAAGAAATCTCATTACCCTCAAAAGTTTTTTAATCGTAAACACTGAACGACAAAGGCAATTAAAGCGATACTTGAAATGCTTGAAGTCAAAACTTGAAGGTAAAATCGTTGAACTTCCACAGTCCAAGGTTTCTGAAGTCCCCAACTTGGTAACTTTGTTTAATAAAACTGTCATTAAAAAATATTAAATGGCTTGTTTGTTGAAGCAGTTGGTGAAGAAGGTTAGATGCTGATAAGATAATATTTTACCGCTTTAAGTGTCTTAAAAAAAAAAAAAAAAAACGAGCGAATTATTCGTGTTCAGAGTAGCAAGGATATCGACGCGCAATCAATGATGTATTAATTTTAAATACATTATTATTTCAGCCGAAAGACATCCACTGCTAGGCCTCCTCCAAATTGAGAGGATTTGCCATAATCGCCACGCTTGGCAGGCGGGTTGGCGATCACAGTATGATGGTAAAATGCATAGAGAACACTGCTGCCCATTCTATAGTAAGTCCCTTAGTCGCCTCTTACGACACTTACGGGAAGAAATGAGATAGTGCTATTCTTTACGTCGGAAAATGAGATGAATGATTAGATGCGTTACCGACTATCGATATTTGCAAGATAAACTCAAGGCAATTGCCTGAAGTGTTTGCAGCTGGTGACGTAACTTAAAAATATGTGTTCATCGCTTCCTAACAACAGGAATTGGTTTAAGTCTTTCCTGTTCTTCGCACGCTGTGTGATAGCATGTACTAGTAGGTAGTTACATTAATTCAAAACTGGTTACTAGCGCTACTGCTGGTCCAGAGTTGGATTTCTAGATCGAGCAAAGTGTCCTTAGGTTTTTCCATTTGTATTTTTTCAGTAACTGTCCGGAGTTTGGATTTTCTGTCCGATTAATGGTAACAGTTTGGCCCCCATATTATAGACTCATGTAATAACATGAGTCTTAAATATAACTGGCCAAATGTGGATGTATTTACTATTCAATTCAATTAATTTATTTCAGAGAAAACCTCCATAAATGTACATAAAAATGAAAAATATGTTACAAAATCATAAAAACTTAGTGTGTTAGAACAAAAATTGGACTTAAAATTATATTAGTATTGTTAGTACCTAACTGATGCCAATGGCTGTCCTTATCCAATGATTTTGAAAAGGACAGTCAAAACAGGCAGCAATCACATTTAAGAAGCTGTTGCTGCTGCTTCGTAGACGCTGCAGCAACGAGTTTGCTTTCTTGCGCATGATGGCTTGAAAGCCATCTATACGCGCTTCAGCAAACATTCCGGATGCACTGCAGCGCCACGGCAGTCCCAGCAGCATCCTAAAAGTGTTGTTATATTGGGTGCGCAGGGCTGTGTAGGCTCGCTGCGTATGCTTCACCCACAGGCCACTTTAGTAAAATGACTGGCAGAACGCCTTAAAAAGTGTTATTTTCACCTCCTTGGTGCAACGCTTGGTGCAATACTATAGGTCACCTCTACCTAACCTTTTTCTGAAAACAGGCGTGATTATAATGTTATGCTATTAATCTGACAACTAGGGTAATTTTCATCCTGCCAGGGCCTGGCAGTTACTGTGGCCCTGGCATATAGGCAACTGAAGGAACACGGGTAGGTTTCAGTAAGTAAAAATCTGACACGATGAGCGGGAGACGTCGTTTGATGATTTCCCACCCACAATAAAAAAAAGGATAATTTTCGTAATAAGCGTCTTACATTTTGCTGTAAGAAAAACACAATATTCTAGCAGTAACTCTTAAAATGAAATAGTTCCTCACAATCTCCTGAATAAATTAATTATTCTCCGTTTAATATTCCCACAGTTCAAGCAAAGCCTGTCAATAGGCGTTTCAAACGGCGAGATGAGCGAGATAGAATACATTTTCAATCATCATCAATTCTCAATAATGCCCTCAAAGACTAAATCGTAATCATGCGTTTTGTAACGAAGATGTAAAGGTTTATAGATAGATTTTTGAAGTAACACTTCTTTACGCATGCTCGACTTGGGGAGTAAGCTGGTGTATGCGTGACGAGAGTTTTACGAAAAGTGTGATCGGGCGAGGCGAACGGAAGTTGAGGGGGGATATTAAATAAATAAAATACTAATCTTGTCATTGTATATAGGTACATATAGATAGAACTAAAGAGCTTTTACTTCAGTTGTGTGGTCTAAAGCACACTCGTTTTTTTTTTGATTTTTTAAATGTTTTTTAAAACATTTCTTTTTCTTGAAAGAATACGTCAAATTGCAAGTCACCCTGTGTAATATAAGATCATAGTAATGCAATCACTATGTTGGGAAGAACAATTGAGTCTCGGCTTCTTAAGTATTTTTTCACAACTGCTATGTATAAAATAGTGTCAATTAATAAATCAACTCAGCCTGTAATGACGACATTATACGTGTACCCTGTGGTGCCGGACGTAAATAATAACACCACCCCATTTCTTCCCGTGGGTGTCGTAAGAGGCGACTAAGGGACTTACTAGAGAATGGGCAGCAGCGTTATCTAGGTATTCTACCACCATACTGCGATCGCCAAACCGCCTGCCAAGCGTGACAAAACTGGGGGACCCTATGTCCTGCAGTGGTCGTCTTTCGTCTGAATGATGAAACGTTTTTTACCAGTATTGGATGATAAGTCATCTCTTTCTAGGGGCTCACTCACTCACTTCAGACGTAATACGTCCACTGCTGGACATAGGCCTCCCTCAATTTGGGAGGCTTTGCCATAATCGCCACGCTTGGCAGGCGGATTGGCGATCGCAGTATGGTGGCAAGATGCATAGAGAACGCTGCTGCCCATTCTCTAGTAACTCCCATAGTCGCCTCTTACGACACCCATGGGAAGAAATGGGGTGATACTTTTCTTTACGTCCGGCACCACACGGTACACGGTTTCTAGTGGCTAGTGGCCGAGTAATAACAGTCGTATGGGTTGATGGATCAGGTTAAGCTAAGCGAAGCTAATGGGATCTTTAAGTACCAAGGTACCCCTCCGTGCCTCGGAAAGCACGTTATGTAGCTGTTCCCGGCTGTCATTTTTGTATCTTTGACGGTCGTTACAGGCCGTCAATAGTCTGTTAGTCTGACAACCAGTCTTACCAAGAGTTATATCGTATTACCCAGTAGCTAAGTAATACGAAATCTGCCAGGATCGCGAGATTTGTTCGAAAGAGACCGTGGCCCTGGCACAGGCAACTAAAGGAACACGGGTGGGTTTTAGTCAGTCCACAGCAAGAGACGTCATTTGATGATTTTACACCAACAAAAAAAAAATATGATATCATTAAGGATACGATATATGGATATGATTTCATCATCATCATCATAATTTCAGCCGTAAGACGTCCACTGCTGGATTTAGGCCTCCCCCAATTTGGGGGGCTTTGCCATAATCGCCACGCTTGGCAGGTTTTGCGATCGCAGTATGGTGGTAAAATGCATAGAGAAAGCTGCTGCCCATTCTCTAGTAAGTCCCTTAGTCGCCTTTTACGACACCCACGGGAAGAAATGGGGATATGATTTCACTATTAGGTATTAGTGAAATCATTTATACAAGGTTTAATAAAGATAGGTACCCTTTGCTGCTTTTTCCACCTTTCATTAATCAGATTTGTCCCTTCACGAAAATATAATCCACGTTTTTTACATCCGTGTTCCAGCGAAGATCCCCGATCTCCCGACGGAAGGTAAAAATCAATAATGTAGAATTCACTTCAGTAAGTTTAATTGTCTCCATAAAAGTCCCTCTCTTACAAACATTGTAACATCTATCTTAACTTGAACACTAACTTTTGTGTTACATTGTGTAGATAATTTCCAGCTTCTTTTTAAGAAGCTGCTGCAGCTGCTTTTTTTTTCCTGCTGCAACATGTGCCGCTGATCCTACATACACTCAATATGGTGTCACAACAGATTGACTGCTTCAATTGTACTCTGAGTGAATTCACACAGGACGAATTTTGTAAAAATTACTCTTGGTTGTTCATTATAATAAAATTACGTGTAAGACAGATATTGTAAAACAGTATAACTACACTATTGTAATAGGTAAGCCTGTGATGATAGTTGTATGTGTTTAAATAAATAAATAAAGAAGACTACAAGTAAGTTCCGTAGTTGCGATAGTAGCTAATTTGTTTTCGGTGTAACTTAACTCAGTTTTATATGCTCTTTAAAGCATGATAATCAGCCTATAACGTTCCCACTGCTGGAACACAGTGTGCTCTTTCTCTGTGAGAAGGATTTGGCGATAATTCACCACGCGGGCCAAATGTGGGTTGGTTGAGTCACATGTCTTCACATGTTTCGTTCTAAGACATGCCGGTTTCCTCACGATGTTTTCCTTCACAGTTTTGAGAGCAGTGGTGATTAAATCTAAATTAATTAATTTATCTAAATGTAAAAATAGTACCTAGGTAGTTTTATAGAAATATGTATGTGACCAAATATGTTATTATTTATGTTATTGCAATTAATTTTTATTCGAATCCAATTACTCAGTTTTGTATAATTTTAATTTTTAGTTACTAAGATTTTCATTTATTTTTCATTTAACTTTTAGAAATAATAATGTACCAAACATTACCTTTTGTTGTGCCCTAACAGGGTCTACAACGGCTCTGTTAACACGTGTTTTACCTTGTGGAACGCAAATATATGAATATAAAATAAATAAATTACTCAAAGTAAATTGCCTGCCTGGGTTTGAACCCACGACTAATGACACTGTTTTACTGTACTTTTAAGCCCAGCAACTTATTTACGTAATACACTATTAGTCACAATCTGAATCATATTGCAAGTACATTGCTTCATATGTTCGAAAAACTAATCGGCTCACCAACGTAATTAGCGCAATGAATGTTGTTGCACTGTCAAATCATAGCGTTTCCAAATAAAAATTAGTGTATTCCGAAAGTACCCTTCGAGTACTTCCTTTAGTATTACCACCACACTGCTTTCTGACCGCCAAGCAGCGACACTGTACTGATTTGAAGGATATGGGTGATGGTTTAGGCAATGGTACCTACTCATATCAGCTTTGTCTCAAGGATGGAGACGCACCTTCAACACCTCTGGTAAGTCCACGTAGTAGTTCCAATAAGCTACAACACACTGCTTAACGTCGAAATCCAACAGCGTGTTTTTTCGACGTGCTGGGATGTGCTGTGTTGGATCTTCAATGCTCGGTTCATCACTGAGAGTTAAAATTCCAACGCGCGATAAAATTCGCATTATTTTTACGTCCGTATCATCATTTCAGCCAAAAGATGTCCACTGCTGAACACAGGCCTCCCCGATTTAGGGGGGTTTGCCATAATAGCCACGCTTGGCAGGCGGGTTGGCGATCGCAGTATGGTGGTAAAATGCATAAAGAACGCTGCTGCTCAATCTCTAGAAAGTCCCTTACTCGCCTCTTAAGACACCTACGCGAAATGGGATGATGCTATTCTTTACGTTCGGCACCACACATAACTACGTCCGTGGAAACGTCCAACGTCAATTGCAGATGTTCACAGATGACAGAGGTCATCTACCAACAGCTGGACTGTCTGTTGATTTGTGCCGTTTCACGAAATAATTTTAATAAAATTAATAAATACCTAAATAAAATTAAAAATCTAAAATTCTCTCTAAAAGGACGAGTCCTTTTTAAAGTAAATTTTAAGATTGCGAAATTTAATACAAAATCTACATTAAAAGGCTAGCCAGTTCAAACGAATATAGGTATATCTTAGTAATTAATAACTTTAAAGTTTACAGGCCCAATAATAACGTTCAAGTGTTTCAGTAGCGAAAGAGAAACGCTTCACTCCATTTATTTAATGTACTCTATAATTACTCAGCCGGGGTTCTATTTAATCGAGGATCTTTAATAAATGTTATTTCATCTAGTTCTTAGTAAAAGGATTGATCAGGCAGACATAGCGAAATACAGAAATTCAGTCTTTGGGTCGTAGGTAAGGTCAAAGAGGAGGCCTGAATCCCAGCCATGGGAATAAATAGTCTGATTTTGCTAATGTTTAAGATGGCTAATGTGTTCAATATAATATTATACTGAATTATCTAAACTAATATTATAAAGAGGATTTTTTTTTGTATGTATGTTTGTAATGGATACACTCAAAAGCTACTGAACCGATTTTGAAAATTCTTTCACCTATGGAAAGCTAAATTATAACCAAGTAACATAGGTTAAAAAAAATATTTTTTTATCCCGATAAAAAGCACAGTTCATGTGAGTCACGTGGACGAAGTCGCGGGCGAAGTGTTGTTACACGCTTTATATTAGCTTCACTTGTATGTTTGTTTGTAACCGACTCCTTATAGCGCGATTTTGACCCACTTTAAACGATCAGATTTCATTTAAAGTCTTTAGGCTTATCGAGAACCGATGACAATACTATAATTACGTAAATTTGTGCCATTATCCTTGCCAGGGTTACCAGGACAGCAAAAAAACTGTCTTCGAAAACTACGCTGACATACGTTACAAACAACGCTGACATACGTCTCAAAATTCAAAACACCGTAAAAAGTAGAAAATAAGTGTTTTTTTAGTTTTTTTTTTAACTATTATTTTTTTTACATTAAAAGATAAGTTGTCATACTTAAACTCACGTCTTATTACCTAGAAGAGTAGGCAGAAACTACACAACGACACCTACTACGATGCTTACATACTCATATGGCCTCGTTTATGTTCATACATCTGGTCATACACGTGCGAGAATTACACACGTGACCTTTCTGTAGAACATAACCAATAAGGTCATAGCTTTTTTTTCTGAGTCGGAAATCATCATATGAGCCGTGATCCTTTAGTTGCCTATACCAGAGCCACGGCAACTCTATCGAACAAAACCGCAACCCTGGCAGGAATAAGATCACAGCTAAGTTGTAATATCTTCCAAAAAGTACGCCTTCTGAACTCACAAGGAGACCGCCAAGATTGTCCGCCTTCGATTTCAATGTCGCTATCATTATCATCGACAGTACATGGACTTGTAGGATAACTATCATAAAAAACAATTAAAACAATACACTTGATTACACCAAGTACACTTAATAAAAACAACTTGTTTACAGTTACAAGGTTTTGAAGAAATACTTGCAGGAAAACATAAATCATTTAAATTAAAGAAAAAAACATCTCGATCTGTAATTAATTTTGAAGGAAATTATGCATACTTTAACATTGGTTTGCATTTAGAGGACGTTTATATTTAAGTTGCTCGGTAGAAGCAACTCTGAAACTATTTAGCGTTGCGTGAATTCGTTTTGGGTAATTACTCACTTACTCAAACATAACGACATATATAAAAATCATTGAAATCGGAGACGGACAATCTTGGCGGTCTCCTTGTGATGAAAGCCAGTGGAGCACTATAGGTCTTGTGTGTCTCCGTGTAAAACGGCGTTAGTTTGTGCTAGCATTGTACCTCAGAGAAGTTGAATAATCTATAGAATCAGTCCTTACTTAGTGGAATCCGTCATAATGAAATTCGGTATAGCATTAATGCCCGCTGAGACCTTAGGGCCTTTATGATTTGGTTAGGTTTGCATGACGCATAATTTGACATAAGCGAGCAGGAGGTGTGAAAAATAAATAAAGTAACTTTAAAATATCTTCTGTAAATATAAACAAAAAACTTTTACTATTCCCGTATTTCCCTTCGCCAAGACCAAGACAAACAAAATCAAAACCAGAATTCCCAAAGTTATTAAATAATTGAACAGAGCAAGCTGGTTCGTAATGTATTTTAACGTTATTTGCCGCTGAACGGAAAGGCGACCATCTTAACTTTTATACAATTTAAAATGAAGACTTGTAAAGTTTTGCACTAAAGTAATTATAAGACAACACTGCAGTTATTTGATATTCGCCTTTAGGAATCCTCTTTTCACGGAACGTTTGCACGAAAGTTTGCACGACACATCATAAACGATGAAGACTGCACTGGATTGCACGACACATCATTAATGCTTTGGTGGTGTGGCCTACATACATGCTACTTAAAAATACTGTCTTCGACTTAACCATGGCTCATTCCGGTCCAGCCCATCTTTTGCCCTTTACCAGTGATGCCCTAAGACAAGGTCCGTGCTTCTCAAGGGTGCCCTTACTACCAGGGTTGCGAGATCTGTTCGAAAGAGTTACCGTGGCCCTGGCATATGGGCAACTGAAGGAACACGGGTGGGTTTTAGTCAGTAAAAGTCTGACACGTCCTTCCGCTCCACACAGAACGGGAGACGTCATTTGATGATTTCCCATCCACTAAAAAAAGGGGTGCATTTAGCGAGTAGTCGCTTTAGTTTGAAGTTTTTTAAGCCTTGGCTGGAGGCCTTAACGCTAGAAATGCGGGCGTCCCAAATTTGACCCATTTCGATGTTCTTCCTGCTCTAATTAATATTTTATTATGCATATAATCGTAACTTTTTATGACTTTTCATGAAATATGATGATTATTATATTTATTATTTATACGAGACACGTAATTGCACTATTCATATTTTTTTATCCAAATTTACCTCAGTCGGTATGTTCCGCGCTTCTAGTGTTAATTTATTAAGGTAGCCACAAGCAAGTCCGGTTAGGCAGCCGACAACCTCATAGGATGACTTGCGAGATGGCATTAAAAAAAAAAAACCTAAGTCACAGAGCGAGAGGTAATGCGCCAGTGTTTTGGGTACATTACCTGTCGACAGCGCAGCGATGCGGAGGCATTCTTCGATGCTATATTCAACTTTTTGTTAGTTCATAAATGTTAAGATACTTTAGTTTTGCATCTGAATAATAAGGACATTTTGTCTCGAATATGAGCAGTGGTAATGTGGTGCGGCTGCGACAAACCTAGTTATAGGTCGTAGGTTCCAACCCAAACAGGCGCTTTAATTTGTGTAAATTATTTCAACACCACTGTTCTCAAAACGCTGAAGGAAAACGTTGAGAGGAAACTGGCATGTCTTACAACCAAACATTCGAAGACATGTAACATCTACCTACTAGCACTGGGCTTACGTGGTAGATCATAGCCCACACCCCCTCGAAGATAGGCCTGTGTCCCAACAGTGGGAACACTAAAGGCTGATTATGAACAGACTACTGATTATGGCATATAAGCTACTACAATCTGTCAAATTTCTTTAATAGGTTTTCAATTTTATCGCTACACTATTAGTTTCAAGACTGATTGGGAAATTTTGACAGTTTTGGGTAGCTTGATGTGCTGGCGTCTGTACATATACCGAATACCTACGTCAGTTCTTATGCATGTCCTGTATTTATTTGACCATCAAGCTGTGCAGTTACAAAAGACCAAGGTAACCGTTTAGCCTCAGGTGACCCATTTACAAATTCCGTCACAAACACAAAATTAAATAAAGAATCTACCTTCCAGAACGTGTTACTAAAGGAAGTACTTAATAAAGGACATCTTTCGTCCTTCGTGCAGTACATTTTCCCTCAACAGCTCAATGTCAAGTGGTCTAGGTCAATACTGTTAGTTTTATAAAGTGCACGGTATATTGAGTTCGTAATTTAGTGGCGGCTATTACCTCAAGGCAAGGTTAAGGTCTGGTCCTTGTGATCTGTGGTTGAAGGTATTAGTTTTGTGACGTTTTTAAGAGGAAGGAGGTTGCATTTGGCCTTGTAGAGGTACTGGTTTGTAGGAACAGCCAGAATATTAACCTAAAAAAGTATTTATATACTTTCTTATCATAAAATTCGAATTATAAACTTCAAAACGAGAAGAATACCAAAATTAAAAAAGGATTCCTAATATAACACTTTTTTCCTTACAAAATAATGTTATAAAACTTTTTTTTCCATTCGCATCCAAGAAGTTAATATCTGCAATGAGTTTCCATCAATTTTTCTTTTTCTAATGGAACGCATATTTGCGGTGCGCTTTTAACTTTTGTCTTTTATTTAGTAAGTTCAATCCTAATGTAGAGAGAAAGAGAGTGTGTGTATGAGGGTAGATAAAGTAGTATATGAAACTGCACATAACTAGATATCATAAAACAGTTTCATAACAAACAAACCTAGTTACTGAAATGAAATAATTTGTCTTTTATACCGAACTGACTTATTTGTTAGGGGGAGTCTACCCCCTATTACATGGGGACATGTGGGTGGGTCAATGGGAATATGATATGTTGATTTATTTGTTGATAAACGAATCTTATGATGAACAGAGCTTTAATATAGATAATAAAGACTCACTTTGTAGATGCCGCGGTGAGTTTTAACAGAAAAGGCACCACGGAGCGTGGCGCGAACGTAATTCGATTATGTGCATGATTATATCTTTTAAATACGCTTCGAAAAACATTCGCAAACGAAGGTCTAGAAGAAGATGCATTGTCAATGTTATCCTAAGGATGTACAGATTAGAGACACCGTGTCCCTGGCACATGGGCAACTGAAGGAACACGGGTGGATTTTAGTCAGTAAAAGTCTGACACACCCATCCGCTCCACCCAGAGCGGGAGAAGTCATTTGATGATTTCCCATATTCGATTTTTTAGGTTATCTAAATACACAGGGTTTCAATCACGAAGGATCTGCACATACTGTACATAACTTTATGCAAATTTAATTGCTGGGACTTTTTGGTTTATGTTTAACTTACCACCAGATATAGTAACATATAACAGACAAAAATAGTAAATGATCACCAAAATTAAAACCCGCATTTTAATGTAAAATTATAACCAAAGTTTTAACATCTCGCTATCCTATTTAAGCAAAATGACTCCAAATAAATAATTGTTAATCCAAAAGTAGTAAATGATCACCAAAATTAAACCAGCATTTCAATGTAAAATTATAACCAAAGTTTTTACATCTTGCTATCCTATTTAAGCAAATTGACTTAAAAAAAAAAAAAAAAAAAATTGCACTCCGGGAGTGCCGGCAGAAGTGAAAACTTGATTATTAACGTTGAGCATGTTTGATATTTTGGAATGGTTAGGGAATAATTTGTTGTTCAATTTCCATATTTTAAGCACTTTATATTCACGAATTTTACGAATACACAACAATGTGATCACTACACAGACGGTCGAGCCATCAGCTGTCACCATCCATGGATGCGCGTGGCACGCTGTAACATAGACGAACATTCGCGCAAGCGCCCTGCGCCGCCTAAACGAAACAGTAGGCCCAGGCATACATTTTCGCCGCGCCGTAGAGAGGGGATAGCTGTCTACTCTCCATCCGTCCTACGCTTTTTCGATCAGGTCACGTGTCCTGACGCGAGTTTAAGATTTTATACCCATTACAGAAAAAATGCTCAACGCCGCTAAAGAAGTTTTCACTTCAAAAATTGAATGATTAGTTTGAGCGCCATCTATAATCGAGTTGCTGTCTTAGAAAAAGTTATTTGTTACAATTATTTAATTCATAAGTAATATTTATTTTATGGCTTATGCTATATTACGATTTTATTTTTTTAGAATTAGACACACTTTTAATGACATATATTTTACTGTAAACTCTTCGTGTTTAGTAGTTTATATTAGCGTCATCTATGATTCCATAACCATACTAACCAAGGCTAGCCAAGTGATTCGTATTCGTTTTAATAGATGGCGCTTTTCCAAATTAAAACCATCCGTCCTACGCTTTTTCGATCAGGGTCACGTGTCCTGACGCGAGTTTAAGATTTTATACCCATTACAGAAAAAGTGCTCAACGCCGCTAAAGAAGTTTTCACTTCAATAATTGTTAACCCAAAAATTGTTAATGAACCTCAAATTATTAAGAGTGTACTACGTGAGCTCGACAAATGGATGTGCGAATAACACTTGAGCGACAAAACTGTATTGCGACTCACCGTAGTTCAAATGCACGCTTGTGCGGCACACTGAATAAAGTCGTTTCTAGCACTCGCCGGCCGCTGCCGCGGCACCGCTCGCTTCGCTCGCTCGGCTCGTGCGTAGGAGGTCACAGTTTTAACCTAACCTAACCTAGTGTACTATGTGAGCTCGAGTGTGTCGCACAAGCGTGCATTCGCACATTCATTTGTTTAGATCACGTAGTACACCCAATTATTAAGATTTGGTGATCGTTTACTAAATTTGGTGGTCGAATACAATTTAAAGTGGAGTCGTGACTAAAATAGCTTGTACTATTGTATTTTTAGACTTTATTTTTCTGGTGTTAAGTAGATATTTTTGGTTACAAAATTAAGGTTATCAAAGCATTTTATGGTGGTCATTATATTTATCCCCTTTTATTTTTGGTGACAAACGCCAATTAGGGTTAGCTTCCAGTCAAACCGGATGCAGTTGAATACCAGTATTTTACATGAAGCGACTGCTTATCTGACCTTCACAACCCAGTTACTGAGTAATATGATACAGCTTGGTACGACTGTTTGTCAGACTTTCGGGCTGCTGACGACCTGTAGAAATAACTGTAGGTATCTCGTTAGATAGTTAATCGCTACAACGCCCTGTCCTCCGCCTTCCGTATCCAGTTTATCCCATCCACTTTCTTTAGGTCGTCGGTCCATCTAGCTGGGGGGCTTCCCACGTTACGCTTGTTGATCCGCGGTCTCCACTCCAGGACTCGTCTACTCCTCCGGCCATCGGTCCTTCGACAGACATGGCCAGCCCACTGCCACTTCAGCTTGCGTTCTCTACGAGCTATGTCGGTAACTCCAGTTCTTTTCCGGATAATTTCATTCCTGATTTTATCCTTCAAAGAAACTCCGAGCACATCCCGCTCTATAGCGCGCTGAGCGACCTTGTGAAAGTAATAGTGTACCTTTTAATTATTTAACTGCATGGAGTAGGTTACCTAAAAAACTAAAATCTAAAGTAAAAAATGCATTTGTAGGATGCACTTTGCAAATATCCTGCAGCGGGTAGATGGAGATAAAAAAGTATGCTCACACCGGAACTAGAGCCGGTACTTCCGGTGTGGCCGGAAGTGAGTCGGCGCCGCAGATTTGCAGCCAAGTTTTGTGTTTCAAAAATAGTTATCCTTATCCTTGCATAAGTTTTAAGGATAAGCAGAAGTTTAAGAAATGTATTTTATATTTCTTGTAAAATTCTGCTACTGCTATATTTCGACTGTCTGTAGAAAAATTAAATCGTTATTGTATGTGCTCGGTTGATGGCAATATGCTCACCCTCTATTATATAGGACTTAAACATAACTGGCGAAATGTGGATGCACTGTATAGACACGTCTGCCCAACCCTGCGGGGAAACAAGGCGTCATGTTATCTTAGGTAATTACGTCATTAAAAGTACTTTCGTCACACCCGGGGCCTTCAGTCCAGCCATCTTGCATATTGGTAGATATTTATCGAAGAAGAAGACAATTTGATAACCAAACAAAAATACAAAAACTCGAGGCAATATTTCTGATACAACATGGGATTCTTGGCAATTAAAAAAATATTGCTTCACTAATTTCTCCACAACCTCCAACCTTAATTGCTGGCAAAGATTGCAAAACATTGTCCTTGTATCGCAGCTTTAACAACGAAAAATAAATCCTACTTAATATTATAAATGTGAAAGTTTGTGAGTATGGATGTATGTTTGTTACTCTTTCACGCAAAAACTACTGATAGGATTTAGATGAAATTTGGCACACGGATATTTTATAACCTGGATTAATACATAAGGTACGTTTTATCCTGGTAGTACGTGCCCGCGGGATAGTTTCCGACCTCCACGCGGGGGAAGCCGCTGGCAAAAGACAGTAAAACTATATTCAATGTCAAAAATGCTCAATATATTTCAATGGTTCAGATATCTCTTGGCGAGTAAGGCCCGGCTCCTGGGAATGTTACACTCGGTGATGGTGTGGACCCTGTCGCTCCTCACGTACGCAGGGTCCGCAGACAGTTCTTTGAGGGCTGTGACGGTCATGCTCAAGTCGAAGGGAGATTCGGGGCCTTCGCATATGCGGGAGAGCCAGCGGGCTTCGACGCAACTGGAACAAAACAAATGATTACTTAGACATTAATTTATTTTAATTTTAAATCAGCGTGTCCCGAAAGATGGGCTAACTGTTTGAAATTGGACTGGGTAAAGGCTTGTGGCTAACTAATAACAGTCACACTAGTCGATCGTCTTGCTGCGGTTAGGCCATGGATGCGTGACCATCCTTACATATCAAGAACCCTCTGTCTCTCTCTCTGCCTTGCAAAGAACGTAAAGTTCTTGCGCCTAGCCGTCATTCGTGGAATGAAATGAAATGTTTATTTCGGTAAATAGATCTTATAAGACACTTTTTACACGTCAACATTTTTTGGTCAATGTATTTTTTTTTAAACTAGATGGCACCGCGGGCTGGCTTTCCTAGCTGACTGTTCCCTGAGAAGAAACGCCGAAACAAACTCAGTGGTCATAGTCTCTTTTAAAGTCTAAACATTATATTATTAGAATTTTAAGTGAGTCTAACAATGCAGGGTCATGTCTGGAAGAGTCTTTTGAAGAAAGAGCCATTGCTGCTTTTAGCTGACCTGTCCCAACAGACGACATCTATGTATCAGTCATCGTGTAGCTCAACTCTATAACCCCCTGTGGATCTCTGATAGTCCTCCTTACGGGTCGTGAGAAACCCGAAAGTCTGACAACCTGTCGTACCTTATTAGAGGGTATCGTGTTATAGTGAAACTGGATTGTGGAGGTCAGACAGGCAGTCGCTCCATGTAAAGTTACTGGTATTCAGCAGCATCTAGTTAGACAGGACGCCGACCACAGCAAAATTGACAAAAGGGTAGGCAGATCGATTTGCTAAATAGAAAATATTTATTCTATTACACCCATGAATATTGAGCCTGTTCGGCTTTTACAATGTTTTGATGAATTTAAGAAATTGAGGCAACATTTTTGCAATGTACAATCATAAAGGTATGTCACCGTCAAACGCATGAGTCAGAAAGATTGGACATCTTAAAACATATGAGTGTCATGTAGTAGGAACAGTTGTGAAGATAGTTGATATCTCAATTTTTCTTTAACGGTTTGTGATCAATTTATCAGTTGCATATAATTTACTCAAAATAACAGAAGTTACTAGTATAGTAGTGTTAGTATTTACTAGTGTTATCTATAATGTGCAAAAGACATGATGCGCCGACCCCAAATAAATTGGTATAGGGGCAGGAGAATGATGATGGTCTATAATGTGCAAGTGTTCGTTGTAGGCTTTTGACACACATTTTGACAATATTTTGTTTTGTAAACGATCAACTTGTTTGTAAAATTTTACGACCGTTTCTTCGGTCTCGACTGTCGAGCACGTTTGTTTTAATGAAGAAACCTAAATACAAAATATCAAATACTTTATAACATACCCTAACAGCACAATAGCAATGGCATCTTATGACATGAACAGAACTTCAAAAGGAATCGAGACAAGAAGGAGAAAGAGAAAGTAAGAGGACTTACGAAGGACATGGATCAGAAGGTACCAGTACGCTGATGGGTATGGGTTTGAACAGCTCCGGGGGCTCCGCCTGAACGGTGTACTTCTTCAGTCGAGAAGTGCTCGTCTTGTCACTCTTCTTGATGCAGTGCTCCTGTTTTAGATAGACGTATTTGTGTTAAACATTGCTTTAGAAGACTTAAGAAAAAATAAAAAACAAATAAAAAAGAGTGAATAGTTAAAATATAAAAAAATCTGCCAAAGCTATTGTATAGAAAGATAGAAGATTTTTGCTTTCAGTTTAAAATAAGACGCAAATATGCATTACATGACGGAATAAAGTATCTTGTAAGATACAGTAAATGATAAAGGGTGGCAGGGAAAACGATGCACTATCTCTTACCATGGATTTAGTACAAGATTGTAGAAGAGACACAGGCCTACTCTAATTTGGGAGGCTTTGTCATAATCGCCACGCTTGGCAGGCGGGTTGGCGATCGCAGTTTGGTGGTAAAATGCATAGAGAACGCTGCTGCCCATTCTCTAGTAAGTGCCTTAGTCGCATCTTACGACACCGACAGGGAAAAATGAGATGGTGCTATTCTTTACGTTCGGCACCTATACTTCTATACTACTATACTTCTATACTACATGGATCATCTATACTTCTATACTAATATTATAAAGCTGAAGAGTTTGTTTGTTTGATTGAACACACTAATCTCAGGAACTGGTCCGAATTGAAAAAATCTTTTGTGTTGGGTAGCCTATATATCGAAGAAGGCTATAGACTATATAACATCACGCTACAACTAAGAGGAGCGGAGCAGTAATGAAAAAAATTGCAAAAACGGGGAAAATCGCACGGGTAGGCGATTCGACGCGACGGGAGGGAACGGGGGAGCAAGAAATTTAACGCGGACGAAGTCGCTGGCAGAAGCTAGTATCTCATATTGCTAGCTAACAACTCCTACACAGGCTGGCAGGGACATTGACGCGTAACCTGTTATCATGGATTTATTAAGGGCCTCTGCGTTAAAATGTGGAGGGTGTATATAGTTCTTTTTAAAAGTCTTACAAAATAGTAGATATTCTCCCTGTACTCCTTGATCTTGTCAGTGATGAGAAGTAGCGACAGTTTGAGCTGGTGGATCGAGGGTTGCTTGTCTCCGAGGAGGTTCTGGAACGGCTCCACACTGCAGTCCAGCATACTAGAAACAATATTTTAACATTGAAAAACTATGAGCTGTTTGGAAGCATTGTTTTTAATGAAGGAGTTTTAAGATCGGCCTGTGTGGTGTGAATTGTTAAACTTTTCAAGTGGAGATTTCTTAATTACCAATTTGCCTTTTTGTACAGATCAAAACGTGCTGCTACTAAGGTTTTTTCTAATACATTGCCTTACTAAAAGCATTCTGTTGAATTACCGGTTAAGTTTTGCATAAGAAGTCACAGGCAAAACCAAGTACTAAAAACAGCAACCAGAAAAATGTCCAGTAAATTTCAAACGATAAATAACAACAATAAAATATTTTAAATTCTCATTTTAATGACAGAATTTGTGAGAAAGTGTAAAACTTTCAGTTCAATTTGCTACATAACATAATTCCTGCCTGTGATTCCCCGTAGGGTAAGGCTGAGAGGTAACAAATACACTAACTCTAGATTCCATACTCAGTAGTATAGTAACGCTAGCGACTCCTGGACCAGCTGATAGCTTCCTAGATGACCTTTCACTACACCCAGACGCAAAAACAGGAAGATTCATTAACATTTAATCAGCCTATAAGCCACTGCAGCAACACAGGCCTCTTCTCAGTGAATGAGAGTGGGCCATAATCCACCACGCGTGTCCAGCGTGGGTTGGTAGATGCCACGTGTCTTCGAATGTTTGGTTCTAAAACATACCGGTTTCCTCAAGATGTTTTTCTTCACCGTTTTGAGAGCAGTGATGATGAAATAATTCACATAAAGTAACTCGCCTGTTGGGGTTCGAAGCAACGACCAACAACTCGTAAGTCGCAGCCGTTAGTACTTTGTAGAATCCTATTGATTTCCTATTTAAGTTAATTATATCACTTCACTGGCTCACCACCACATCAAGCGCTACCGTGCTGACCTGCCGATCTATTCTGTTAAAATGTCACCGTGAGATCTTAGGTGAAGTGACCTAAAAGTGAGCTGTCAGTTCATCTAATGTTAGGGATTAACACTAATGACACCTCACTTTAAGTTCACTTCACCCAAGTTATCACGGTGAGATTTTTACAGAATAGCACTATTGCTTCACTTTATCTGTTTCCCGCTATCTGCGTGACTGACAGATGATATTAGTGACAGCAGCTGCCTTCGCTTGTGTGAATAAAACAAAATTTACATACATACATAAACTCACGTCCATGGCGGTAGGCAGAAACTACAGAACGCCATCTGCTACGATCTTTACATACCCCTTTTGCTTCGTTTAAATTCCCACATCTGGACATACACGCACGCTGGTTACCAGTATTACGCACCTGATCCTTGTGAAGAACATCACCAATGAGATCATTATATGTTCCCCTTTCAGCATATTCAGTCACATCTACCTTGTAAATACCTTTTGTTAGCCGCCCTTCATTCATCCTCTCTACATGACCAAACAATCTATGCATACTTTTTAAATTTTTTGTCACTACATCTTCTTTCAAATCGCACCGTTGTCTTATCACAGCATTCCTCAGCCAATCATTCACAGTCACACCACACATGCTTCACAATGAACGCATTTCCACAGCACCAGCACACCATTGTGAACAGCCAGTCGAGCTTTATCGGACATCAAGTGGTTGGTCACTATCGCATGTAGAGTACCATTTACCTTATTTTCCGCATTTACTCTTCTTTCCACATCTTTATCAATATTTCCATCCCTTGTAAACAAACTCACCAAATATACGAACTCACTTACTTGCTACACACTCTTATCATTTATTTTCACATCACATACCGATACATTCTCTTATCTTTTAAACACCATGACCTTCGACAATGTTTACTTAGCTATTAAATAGATACTGCTCTTTGCTTCACAATGGAGTATAATTAACACTAAATTCACTTCGCGCTATCACAGCCTTCAATAATCCAATACAAGTATCTATAACCGACCTCTATATCCATTACGAAGCGACAATGTCCGGCTAATCCAATTAAATTGAGCTGCATCGTCCGGCCGACGACAATCAATATAACTGGCTTGTCTAATGAACCGCTGTCATTGAATGTTGCTCTATGAGATGATAACGGTTCAATACTGACCTTCGACCTGGACATGAAATATTGTTCGTTATCTTTTATGAGCACTGGTGGTCCAGTGGTAACGGCCGCGATAAGTTGTAGGGCGTGAGTTCGAATCCAAGCAGGCACTTTTACTTTGTGTACATTATTTCATCGCCACTGCTCTCAAAACGTTGAAGGAAAACATCGTGAGGAAACCGGCATGTCTTAGAACCAACAATTCGAAGACATGTGACATCTACCAAACCGCACTGGGCCCGCGTGGTGGATAATGGCTCACTCCCTCTCACCGAGAGGAAACAGCGTTGGAAACATTATTGGCTGAATATGCGTGTATATGTACCAAGCATGAACTTCTATGAAATTCGTCTTTTTAAAGTTTCTTGGAAAATCAATTAAATAAACTGGTTAAAACATATATGTATTGGACCTGGACCACACTCTTCTTTCTTTTCGTATTTTTTTTCACAGTGAAGTGTGGATAAAGCTCTGAATGAATAGTGCCAGATCATCACTGGCTGCCTCAAACCGACCTCAGTGCAAATGCTGTATCCATTGGCTGGAATACCGCCACCAGAAATTCGCAGAGCAATGGCAAGCTCTAGTGAAAAAGCCAAGATGGTTTCCGACACACGACATCTTTTGCACGATAACATACTCGTGTCAACAAAGGCTGATAAGTCTCAACGGCTTTTTGAAACGTGTCCTACTCAGTGGCGAACGGTCTAAGGCATGGCTATGCCTGTGGCGCTAGGGTGCTTCCCTACCAAACCCATTCGTTCCACTTGCTGAAAATCTCGAACCTGGGTATGAGTTGACTTGGCTTTCTTGGAAGTCTTTAAATAGACTACGGACTCAGGTAGTGTGCTCGGGTGGAGATTGACTCTACCCTGGAGTATTAATGTGGTGATGTCCATCGTGTCCTGTTGTCTGCTCGCTACTGGAGTTGATGGTCGCTACTGAAAGTGCTTAGCTCGTAGCTCGCTAAGAAAAGAAGAGTGAAGTGTTCCGAAGTATCATTCCAAAACACAATGAAAACAAGGTAATTTTTACGGTTGTAACCGAATATAGCGCGAATAAGAGCAGTGGTGGCCCAGTGGTAACGGCCGCGCCTTACGAGTAGCAGGTCGTGAGTTCAAGCCCAGGCAGGCGCATTACTTTGTGTAAATTATTTCATCTCCACTGCTCTCAAAACGGTGAAGGAAAACATCGTGAGGAAACCGCCATGTCTTAGAACCAAAAATTCGAAGACATATGACATCTACCAACCGGCACTGGGCCCGCGTGGTGGATTATGGCCCACTCCCTCTCACCGGGAGGAGGCTTGTGTCCCAGCAGTGGGAACATTATAGGCTGATGATCAACCGAATATATTATGTCAAAAACTATTATGACATTTCTACTACTGGGACACAGGAGATGCCATAATAAAACATACGGGCCCAGTGCAGAATAGCAGATGTCACCTATTTTCGAATTTTTGGTTCTAGGACATGTCGGTTTCCTCACTATGTTTCCCTAAACGGTTTTGAGAACGGGAGTGATAAATGCACAAAGTAGTGCCTGCCCTGGTTCGTACTCACGACCTGCATCGTAAGTCGGAGCCGTTACTACTGCACCACTGCACACCCATAACGTCAGCTATAATTACTCTCATACAATTACGCATTAACCTATTCCGATTAAACGGATTTCATCGGACGAATTTCTAAATCGAAAACTCCCAATAATATATGGTATTGGGGGTCTCTGTTTAGAAATTAACTGTTAGGCTAAGCAGTGAACCCAAAACCGCAGAACGTTCAGTCTTTGTCGCTTGCGAACCGAAGGAGTCAGTCAACACATACAAGTTTTCGTTTACATACACAAACTCAAGCCTTTTCCCATGGGGGTAGGCAGAACCTACAAAACGCCACCTGCTATGATCCTTACATACTCCTTTTGCTTCGTTAACTTCATACTTCTAGTCATACACACACGCCGATTACCAGTATTACGTACCTGAAATTTCTGAAGAACATCACCAATAAGGTCACTATATCGTCGTTGCAAATTTATGAAATCTCTTATGTAACAATTTTCACAAATACGAGCTATGCATATATTTTAAAAGCGATTTTGTATACCTACCTATTGCAAAAACTCATATGTGAATATCTTAATGTATCGTTAAAATATTCGCTAATTTAATAAAATCTCATGTTTATTGACCATCGAAAACTCCTATGTGCCTGATGTTATAAACTGTAAAATCACTTATGTGACAAAAAGTTGCAACTTAAATCTCCTATGTGCAGAAAAATAATTAAATTTATATAAATATACGCTGAACGACACATTGATATAAGACAAATTCTATCTCAATACATTATAAGTCCTTTACACTTTACATCTAAAAATAAAAATAAGAATGTTTCCTCAGTTTCTTTTTCAGGAAACAGTTTTTTTCGTTTTTCTCGAAAAGTTACTTTTTACACATAGGAGATTTTAAATTTGCAACGACGATAATATCGTCGTTGCATATTATGTTCTCCTAGGGCGTCCCCTTCCGGCGTGTCCAGTCACATTTTCAGTATAAAATATACTTTGAATTATTTCTTTTGAAATGGCAAATACTCCTAAGCATTTTTCCCGTTTTTAGGGAGTCGTATTTAACGAGTTTCTACAAAAAATTAAAACGTTAAGGTCCTTAGACGTCTACTCTAAAATTCTGTTAGCTATTCCGTGGTACAATGGCGTCCCTACATCGAGCAGCTAACAGCCAAGCAATCGATCCAACCGGTGCCGCTTATAAAATTGATCACGACTACCACTTTGTTATTAAGAAGTACGGTTCCAGCTTCTACTTGCTGCTTGATTTATAAGTACGACAGTTACGGGAGAGTATTTAGGACGTGCCGGCTTCGCCCGCGTGGAGGTCAGATATTTATCCATCGAGGCGTACTATCGAGTACGAAACGAACGAACGAACGTACGTGTCGAATTTCGTAACTTACCATCTGTAGGAATCGCTTTCATTTTGACAGTTCAACAACGTTCATTGCGTTGCAAATTTTTGGAACATATGACGCAATGGATAAGAAATAATCTCCAAAATGATTCAGATATGCCAATATCTGAATCATTTTGGAGATTATTTCTTTCTTTCTTCTTTTTTCTATCAGTCATGATACTGCGTTACACAATTAAGGTGCTGGTTTAGGTACTTCTGTACCATTCTCATCGAAATCGGTTCAATTGTTGAAGTGTGAAAGGTGGTAGATAGATAGACAGCCCGAAGTAACTTTCGCATTTACAATATCAGTCAAGATTACAATGTTGGTCAACACTTGCGAGTTCTACTTTGCTGTGGCCGACATGCCCGGCTGTGGTCTACAATGATCATGTCTTTGTGAACCAACCATTTAAGTTCACATTATGAAATGCAATCCATACATCTATGGATACGAATAATACACACAAAGAAATAAAATTGAAGTGTCTGTTTGTAATTGTCAAAATAACTTAATACTGAATGTATCTGAAAGTTCATACTGTACTTATAACAAAATACCATTAAAAAAAACTTTCTGGCTGTTTTAAAAATTACTCGTCATCGAGGAATTATTATTGTTTTGAGTCCAAAGAAAAACGCATCCGCACCAAATGAATCCCTGTATGTTTACCTCCAAACCGTCCATACAGTTAATACGCTACGTATAAAGTTAGTTCCAACTGTTATAGTCATAGCTATTGAGTAAAATTGAATGTGATACGGCTATATTTTAAACTTTAATGTGCGCCTTGTATCGTTCCAGTAATATGTTCATATCGTATATTGAAAGTTTTAGAACTTAAACATTGGATTTACTGAATTAAATTGTCACGCGCTTCAATCTTTAGAAAATCATACATTTTCGTCGCTCAATGTAGACAAGATTTGATATGAAGATTAGAAAGTCAGTAAGTTGGTAATTAGCGTACCTACTTGGGGTAATAGAAAAAAAAAAAACTTATTTTGGTTGAGCGGGTATACCTATAGAGTAGACGCATATAAATTTGGTCAAATTCTGATTAGTAGTTTTGGGGTCAGTTCCAATAATACGTAATATCCACTTAGTATACGTTTATGATGTTATAATAACTTTCTGTCACTATTATTTGCTTAAAAAGTGAAGGTACGAATTTGTGTAGGTCCTGCAATTAAAAAATATTACTTCACTGTCGTTTTTTAGTGTTCCGTTGCCAAATGGCAAAAAACGGAACCCTTATAGATTCGTCATGTCTGTCTGTCTGTCCGAGTATGTCACAGCCACTTTTCTCCGAAACTATAAAAGCTATGCTATTGAAACTTGGTAAGTAGATGTGTTTTGTGAACCGCATTAAGATTTTCATTTACAAAACTAGCTAGAAATGCACTCTGCATCCGGCAAGTTTGTTTTTGTTTTTTATTATATAATTACTGTCAGTGTCATAACGCAGATATATGATTTGTATTGTCTTTGGTCCGTAGCCGTGACATCAATGAGCCATAGGTAACATTCTACAACGTTTTTTATCTTGAATACGTGGCTTTTGGCTACCTTGTACGCATTTTTCTTTATTTTTTTGTAACAATTTTTTATTTCATGTTGTGCGTTTTGTTTGTGCAGAATAAACTATTTTTCTTTCTTTCTTCTTTCTTTCTTTCAAAAATTGAAAAAAAAAAACAATAATATTTGGGGTTCCGCATACATAGAACTGAAACTCAAAAAAAAAAAAAAACATCAAACCCATACGTGTGGGGTATCTATGGATAGGTCTTCAAAAATGATATTGAGGTTTCTAATATCATTTTTTTCTAAACTGAATAGTTTGCGCGAGAGACACGTCCAAAGTGGTAAAATGTGTGTGAATGATAAAACTAAAAAAAATATATGATGTACATTACCATGTAAACTTCCACCGAAAATTGGTTTGAACGAGATCTAGTAAGTAGTTTTTTTTTAATACGTCATAAATCGTAAACCACAATTTACCTTTCATTCAGTCAACTCAAATATAAAAATTAAAAAAAAAAAAAACATTTAATTTCTTAAACATAAACCTTATGCATAAACCGTGAATACCTGAAGGTTTGTACGGAACCTTCGGTGCGCGAGTCCGACTCGCACTTGGCCGGTTTTTTTACATCTGCATATACAATACAAGCACATATGAAGTTACTGGTCGGACATGAAGAAGATTATTAGATGAAGAGAAGAAGAATCATATTATATTAGACGGCCAGAGGTGGAATTGAGGCTTGACCGGTACCTCAAACATTGAATTTGAATATCCAAAAGACAAATTGCTTCATGTGGAGATGAAGTACCAAACGTAATTTAGAATTTCGTACACAAACCTAGTCGCGGCAAAAACCTAGTGTTGTCACATACATAGACATACAATTAGAGTTCGTTATAGTGCTGTATAATTAATTCTGTAGTAATCATAGTGTTGTCAGGAGCGGGCGGCGCCGACGGCGTAACGTCGATTTGATGGTAATGACGCCACGTCACACGTCAGCAGTGACGCGTATACGGAACAGGCGGTAATAAACATGTTAACATAATATGTATCTACGGTTTGTTTGGGGTCATAGGTTCGATTCCCAGATCGGGCACAGTTTTATTCGGTTTTTCTATTAGAAATTTCTTTGTAACATCCTGGAGTTTGGAAGTTAGTGGTGTGATACCCTTCGGAAAGCACGTTAAGCTGTTGGTCCTGCGCCTGATCTCTCTTCGGTCGTGTCGGATTGCCGAACCCATCGGACTATGAGAGTTAGGGAACAGTGAGTTCTCCTGTGTCTGCGCACATACGCCTGCACTATAATATCTCCCGCGCCGATGGCTAGTCACCGGTTTGATTGGCTGCCATGGCCGTAATACGGTCTAGAGGACTATATCTATGGAAACTCCAAAAGGAGGTTCTCAAATTGACAGCAGTTGAGGTTGAAATTTTCTGTTCCTCTATCTTTAAATTACTAAAATGATTTTCCAAAAAGACTGAACTTTTTTTGCAGTAAACAGTGTGGCAGGGTTATTGACGCGCAACTTATTACCATGGGTTCATAACATGATTCTGAACCTTTCCGGGTTGACATTTTTCCCCAAATAAAACAAAAGCAGCTGTTTTGTACCAGAAAATATGTGGAACTATGGCCTAGAATCATGTGCTAAAAAACTTTCTTTATAGAGTGTAAAGATGCACCCAGAATGGAATGTTCGAAACAAAACCTATACGGAAGGTAGCAGTTTGAATGCTACCTACTATTCAGGGTGACAATTTAGTCACCTGTGTTGCATTCGTTAAGCGTATGATTTCACCCGTCATAGTCATAAACTACTTTAGATTAGAAACCCATAATACATATTATGGAGAAAAAATCGAATTACTATACAAAAGTAGATAGACTTCAGACGTATGAGATCAAAGAATTTTCTTTACATTAGGAGTTTCATAGGAAAAGTTCAGACTAACGTCACGCAACGAGCTTGCGGGCGGCGAGCAATTGGTAGCTCGCCGCCCGGTTAGGACCAGGCTCGGGTCGACGGCGCGTAGTGTTCCATGCGCGCCTCAAAGAGATGTCAGCAGCACTGAAGGGGTCTGCTAGGACCGATGCCTGCCAGGGTCGCGAGATAGTTCGAAAGAGATACCGTGATCCTGGCACATGGGCAACTGAAGGAACATGGGTGGGTTTTAGTTAGTAAAAGTCTGACACGCCCTCCCGCTCCGCCCAGAGCAGGAGAAGTTATTTGATGATTTCCCATCCAGAAAAAAAAAAAAGTCACGCAAAATCCTGCATCGCACAAGCAGAGCTTACCGCGACCTAGCATATACAGGATTTTTTTTAACCAGTGCGCAATTTTTTTTTTGTTGATTCCGTATCAGTAATAGAACACATTTCAACAATTTTTTCAATATTTATTTTTATTTTTTTTATCCGACCTTAAATCGGTAAACTGTGGACACCCTACATATTTCGTAATATGATATCGACCATAGGAATAGGTCAGTAACCGCGCGCGTAGGTAATTCGAACTTATTAGAATTTTGACCGATTAAATAGCTGGTAGGTACTTGTAGCTACGCTCGGTCGTTTACCTTCGCCACCACGCCGGCGCTGCGCGCAAGTTACCATAAAAACCAGTTTCAAATAAACATCTTTCGTTAACGATAACTTAATTTTTTTGTACTAAGATATATCGAAATAAAAATTGCATGGTTATTTGAACTCGTTTAAGTTTAATTTGTTAATATTTGCGCACTGGTTAAAAACTTATCCTGTGTACGTCCTGTATACGTATATGTCCTGGCATCCATCGTCGTGCAGTTGCCCATCAGACACGACACCCAAGGTTGAAAGATCCTCCATTTTCTAAGAAGATTGATAGAACTTTACTCCCTATTCCTCATACCTCCAAAAAAGAAATACAAGATTTTCTTAACTCACGTGAACATTTCACTGATTTTATTCATGATGTCTTGCATACGCTGTGCCTTCTCCTCGTTCCTCCTCCTCATGTCGTCAGTCCTGGCCGTCTGTTCTGCTAGTTTCATCTGTAACGCTTCCATCTTTGCCTGTCTTCTGTTCTCTTTCATCTCATTCCAGTCTCTGCGGTCACCTGGAAGGCGAATTCAAAAGGTTGTTTTGTGGGTCTTGAGTTTGATTTGTTAAAACATTATTCCAGAATGCATAAGCGAGTTTGATTTCAATTTGAATAAGAGTTTCGTAAAGTGTAGTTTGTAGTGACTAGTAGTAGTTTAGTTTGTAGTGTTATCTGAGCTTCACAACCCTGTTACTGGATAATACGATAACCCATGGTAATGGTAAGACTGCTTGTCAGTTTTTCGGGCTTCTGACTACCCATAACCAAGTAACATTTAAATTGGTGACGGGGATATTTTTAGTGCGTATTTCTAGTGCGTCCCTACACCCATTAAAGGTGTGATGTTATGTTATGAAGGTAGACCTCCAGCTCCACAGAACTGATGCTACTCAGGTAAGTATACAACTTTTTACATGGGGGGGAGGAGGGGCTGATAATTTATGATGCGAGCAAACTGGTTCACATCAGTTTTTCATGAAGAAGGGAGGTACCACAAGTACAGGTGGGTAAGAACAGTGTGTTATATAGGGAGAAACTATGTGTAGGCTCAAATCGACCAGTGTACAAGAAATGTCGATCGACCCTCACATGCATCTCTTTCATACATCCACCAGATGACGCTACAAAATTCACACTTACATACATTGCCCCTATACTTTCATCCTTCTACTCTAAAACTCCCGCATGGCTTCCTTAAATATTAACATCCAAATTATTCGAATATACAACCCAACACTTTCAGAAATAGTCTCCCTTATATCTATACTTGTATGTATGGCAGGTCACAGCTATTCAAGAAGACCGGACTATTTACAATTCCTTTAGAGAGCCCAAAACACTGGCTCTACACACACTCCAACAAGTGTCCGTCATTACTGTACCGTTTACTCAGAAAGACTTACACAAAATGCACATACCTACATTAATAAACAACAAGGCGGCCGACACCAGTATTTAAATCTTTCTAATATATCTTTTCTACTAACATTGTAAATGTGAAAGATTGTATGTTTGTTACTCAATCGAGCAAAAAAACGACCGAACGGATTTGATGAAAGCCGCACAGATAGATTATACTCTTGTGTCAAATGACGTCTCTCGCTTGGGGTGGACTAGAAGGGCGTGTCAGACTTTTACTGACTAAAACCCATCCGTGTTCTTTCAGTTGCCTATGCAAGGCCACGGTAACTCTTTCGAACAATCTCGCGACCCTGGCAGGCATCGGTCCTAGCAGACCCCTTCAATTTTGCTGACATCTCTTTGAGGCGCGCGCGGACCACAACGCGCTGTCGATCCGGCCTGGTCTTTACCGGGCGGGTAGCTACAGATTGTTTATACCCTGGATAAACAATCTGTAACACAAAGGATACTTTTTATCTCGGTCGCGTTATCCCGATATCCGGGATATTATATTATATTCATTATTTATTATAATATTGTATTTTCTTAGATCCATCACGACCTGTAACAGATATACAGACGGTGATGCTTGGGTAAGGATGCCAAAAAAAAACAAATTTCTCACATAATCATCAATAGTAATAATCCAACTAATATCGAAATCAAGATACGAGTCTTACTAGTCGCCTGCCGCATTGCCTTCAGCTCTCGAGTCAGCACATCGTTCTCAGCGCAGAAGTCCGTCAGCATCTGGTACACGGAGAAGTTCTCCTGCTCTATCCTCAGGAACAGGTCTATTATTCTGTCAGTTCTATATTCTCCCGTGTATTCCTGGAGGATAGAAATTGGAAACAGTAATGAACATGGCTAGCAAGAAATACATAATCATATATCGTCACCATACCTATTAACACTGTAATTTAAAACCATTGTAAAAGTCAATTATTTTTAAAACAGTAACCGTGGAGTTTCTTGCCGGCTCTTCTCCATAGGAATCAATAATTTGGAACCGTGCACCTAGTTTCTGACGTTTCATAAGTGCTCATGTTGGTTTATGTGAAATAAAAATATTTTGATTTGATTTGATTTGATTTAACACTAGTTGCCAGACTTTTGGGCTTCGGACGACGCGTAAGACTGTCAAAGATCTATAATTATAGCCGGGACCAACGTCATAAAGTGCTTTCCTAGACACATTGTGTTTTTGGTGTGTATGATGATCACCCATATATAGAGCAACCGCAGCAAGTGTAGTTTGACCTCGTTGGTATTTTTCTGTTACCAATTTAGTAATTTAGGAAATTCCAACATAACAATGATAGATATTATAATATCTTAATAATATCTTAGGACAACCAACACAAAGTTATCTGATCCCAAACTAGGCAGAGCCTGTACTAAGGCAACCAGACAACTGATAGACATACTTATATATTTCTAAATACATACATATTATAGATAAATTACACCCAGACACAGAAAGAACAAATGATTGTGCTCATCACACAAACATTTGTCCTGGGTGGGAATCGAACCCACGACCTCAGTCTTAGCAGTCAGGGACACTAACCACTAGACTAACAGGCCAGTCGATTATATTGCCAATGTTACTACAGCTAAGAGCCACCAAAACCAGAGAAGGCTCTCGTCTATTGATCATAGTTTGCTGTAATGCTGAAAGCGATTCACTCAGAACCGGCTCTTAGGTCCCGTTCACAGGACCCAGTTATGACTCGGGACTTATAGGACACGGACTCGGGACTGGCCTGTTAGTCTAGTGGTTAGTGACCCTGACTGCTAAGACTGAGGTCGTGGGTTCGATTCCCACCCAGGACAAATGTTGTGTGATGAGCACAATCATTTGTTCTGTGTCTGGGTGTAATTTATCTATAATATGTATGTATTTAAAAATATATAAGTATATTTATCAGTTGTCTGGTTACCATAGTACCGGCTCTGCCTAGTTTGGGATCAGATAACGGTGTGTTGGTTGTCCTAACATATTATATTATATTATATATTACTTATATCAAACCACACGCGCGTCCATTGTTTCCGTCCACAACGTTGCTAGGCATCCTGATAAAGTCAGACATAGGCAGGCTTCTTGGTTGCGTATGCGGCCAAATTAGACGGTGTCCGGCCTGTCCGGCATTGTCATTTGTTTCCGCTCCGCCTGCCTCACCTTGTATCGCTAGCGCATCCGTTGATAAGCGAGTAATTTGGTTTTTCATTGCAAATTGTAATAGTAGTTACTGCTAACGACTATTTCAATTAATATTGTAATTAAGTGAAACAAATATACCTATAAATAAAATAAAATAAAAAAATACAAATAAAATAAAATATAAATTAAATAAATTATAAAATAAATAAACTATAAATGAATAATTAATAATAAAGAAAACAGTTATTTAATTTTATTGTTGTATCTTTAGAATGTAAGAAGATTTTATAGTCAATGATTAAATAAGCCTTGTTTTCCTTATTTTTAATTGTCACGGTATATTAAGACTAATAAATTATTGAAGGTTCAGCCTAAAAAGGACCCTTAATAATTTATTATATAACAATCAGTCTAGCCAGGCATTTGGGTAAAAACCCAACACTTTCAATACCACCGTTTTCGGCAACACTACTCGTGGCATGCTCTAAACAAATTATTTCATTTGTTTTTTTTCGGCAGGTGCACCTAAATGAAGGCACTGACAATACCGTTAAACCGCCTGTATAAAAACACTCGTGTGGCAAAGTAAAGTAAAAAAACATGAGTGTCTAATAAGCTGAATTATGTACGCACGTCTAAATATCAAGCTATACATTTCCAGTATAAGCTGACATCTCATTATACGAAAAGCCTATAAAATGCCAGTTCAGCTAAAACTGGATATGATTGGTTGACCTGTAGCCGTGTGTACCTAAATACGTTTCTTCTATTAAAGTCACTTAACAAGAAAGTGTGTTGAAAATATTTTTTACCGAAATAGCATCCAGCAAGTTAAGATGATATTGATGCTGTTTCTTATTGTTCTCTTCCTCCGTCCTCTTCAGTCTTTCCTCTCGCCTCTCCTGCTTCCTGTTGACCCTGGTCATGCCTTTGGTGGCCAGGAAGAGATAGATCTTCATCTCGTGGTCGTACCCTTTTATTAGATCACGCATTTCCTGTAATGGTAATAAAATATTGATGTTAGTATGCTTATTCGTTAGGTATTGCTATAGTTGTATCTCGGAGTCTGGATTTGTAATTGTTTCCAAGCTGCCATTTAGAGCTTTTGAAGGACAGATTTCCTACGGAAAGAATGGTTTACCCATAAAATCACGTCTAGTTTCCGCGAAAGGTTGGACAAGGTGTACCTATCCTGTAGTAACAATACACCCACAATTCGCCAGTTATGTTTAAGTCCCATGTAATGGGGGGCGAGCGTATTCCCATCAACTAGACATAAATCCAGACGGCTGCTACGGAGAAATTCCGTATAGAAAAATCCAATAAGACTTTGCCTGATCTGGGAATCGAACTCTCATGTTCAGCAGTAACGTTTGCGACCACTAGACCAACGAGGCAGTTGAGTCAAAAAAATATTTAATTTACGTATACTACATACATATATACAGTCACGCCTTTTTCCCATGGGGGTAGGCAGAAACCACGGAACGCCACCTGCTACGATCTCTACACACTCCTTTTGCCTCGTTTAGGATCATACAAGTGGTCATACACACACGCCGGTTGCGAGTACTACGCACCTGACCTTTCTGAAGAACATCACCAATAAGGTCACTATATGTCCTCTTAGGGCGTCCCCTCCCTCTTACGTATACTCTGCTTTCAATTTTAGGGAATACAAGCTTGAGGAGACGATGTGTTAAAATTGTTTGTCGCCTAGTGTATCTCCAGAAGAATTTAAGGTAACATTTAAAAAAAAAAAATGTTTATTTCATCATAGTCACCTTTTAAGCAAAGATTTGCTTGTAGTAGGTGGCTCCGCTCTTCCAGTTTACATTTACTATACATATATGTGAGAGAATAAACAATGGATATTTTTGAAAACACGCCAAAGGTTAAAAAAAAAATACAAAAAAATACTAAAAATAGTAACAAAAAAAAATTATAAAGGAATGCGCACAATGTTATGTGTGTGTGTGTGTGTGTGTGGGGGGAGTATGAGTGAGGTGAGGGATTTAAAGCCTCCATGAATACCTAACTAAAGTATGGCTGGCGCACTCTGTGATGTCCACCAGGCTGCGAAAATGCTGATTTACTAACGTTTTCACCACGACATGTGCTATTTTAATCTAGGTATCATACATGCAAATATATAAATGAAAAAAACCGGCCAAGTGCGAGTCGGACTCGCGCACCGAGGGTTCCGTACAAACCTGTAGGTATAAAGTTGAAAATTAAAAAAAATATTTTTATTATATGATGTAACTAAATACTTATGGTTTTCGCAATTTTTCCTTTATCTGTGCTATAAGACGTTGCTTCGTACCAAATTTCAAAATTCTAGATCGACTGTGAGTACCCTTTAGGTTTTGATTCCCTTGCGAGTTTCGATAATTTGCGGAAATTTGCGGCATAAACGACTATATCTTTTGATTGCGTTAATTCAGAAGTTTGATTTTTTCACAGCTCCAAGGGACAGTAGATTTGAGTATTTGATATAAATTTCAGCTTGATACGCTCACGCGTTCTTGAGAAAAAGGGTCTTGACAGACGGACGGACGGACGGACGGACGGACGGCCGGACGGACAACAAAGTGATCCTATAAGGGTTCCGCTTTTTCCTTTTGAGGTGCGGAACCCTAAAAAATGAAGTGTCTGCTCGCAATGTCAAAATGCTAAACAACTTTCTACTTGGATATGAAAGTATTTCATTTTCATTCATCAGTTCAGCCGAACTACATCCACTGTTGGACATGGGCCTCCCCAATAGGGGGGGCTTGCCATAATCACCATGCTTGGCAAGCGGGTCGATGACTGCAGTACGGTGGTAAAATGCATAGAGAACGGTGCTGCCCATTTTCTAGTAAGTCTCTTAGTCGCCCCTTATGACACACACGGCCATGGGATGGTGCTATTCTTTACATCTGGCACCACACGGATCATACATACAAACAAACAAATAAATGAAGTTTCTGTTCATAATGTCAAAATAGCAGCTTTTTATTTAATGCATATGAATGTACATATGCGGTGTTAGGTAAAGTAATAGAAAATACCTCCTTTTTTCACTATATGCCTGTTTATATGTCCGGCGTATCTCCGAAGCGGCTGGACCGATTTTGATTGATTACCTTTTGTCCTGGTAGCAATTCCAAGTGGGATAATTTCCGACATCAACGCCGGCGAAGCCGCGGGCTTAGCTGATACAATATTTTACCAAGTGCAACAGAAAATAAGGTCGTGATCCTGTTGTCACAAGGTCAGTAAAGTTATATCATCTCTAGTCGTAACAAGCTATAAAACTTTTACTGCCTTATTCATGAAAATGTCTTTATTGAAATGCTATTTTAGTGTATTGCTGCCTCACTTCATTGGCATTCAAATAACAAGGACGAGGAATACACTTGAGTTTATAAATGTCAACCAATAACCTAGTTCTCAAAAGGAATAGGAATGAATAAAACATTTTCTCCTAGATATGGAGCCATAATTGTCTTTGATCGATGTAGACGCTCGCAAACCGGGCTTAGAATCAGCACTTTTTGAGCATCAAAATTACATAAGACAGTGCCCCGAAACACCCACCCTTTACAAGTTCCTAGTGCGTTAGCTGGGAAAAAAAGTGTCGCAACAAACTCTCCAGCAGCACAGCTGTCGGTTCTGTTAGAACAAATTGATTGCCAAAACTCAAAAGCAAATTGTCGAGAAAAGGACAAAAATTCGCAAATTAGGCTGAGTATCAGCACTTTTTGAACGTCAGAATTACATAAGATAGTCACCCAAAACCCCCACCCTTCACGTGTTGCTAGTGTTTTAACTGGGAAGAAGAAGTGGCGCAACAAATTCCCCAGAAGCACAGCTGTCGTTTCAGTTAGAACACATTGATTGCCAAAACTCAAAAGCAAATTGTTGAGACAAGGACAACAACTCGCAAACTAGGCTGAGGGATCAGCACTTTTTGAACATCAAAATTACATGAGAAAGTCAACCAACATCGCTGCCTTTCACAAGTTAATAATGCTTTAACTGGGAAGAAGAAGTATCGATAAATAGCCAAAAACGACGGCCCTAAACTTCCGCTTATAGTATCGACACCCAAAATCCGCTTTAGGGACTAACACCATTAAAGTAGCAGGTCCAAACAGTTCTCGAAAATGTCAACACCGTGAAGAATTTGAGTACATTTCAAGTGCTACCAACTTCAAACTTTAAATGGTGCAACTGCCCCTTTATCCATGATTTAAGTGAAGTTAGCTCCTAAGTACTGTTAAGGGCCTTTTAGCTGTTCTAATGGTTTAAAGTTATGAGGTGGTGCAATCAACGGTTGTTGTTTAACTTGATAAATTAAGTAGAGTACACTTTATGTACATTTTCAGCATAAAGTGTCTTCGGGACTATTGTTCTGTTAAAAATAAATTATGCGTCTAATGCGTCTGAAAATGAGCACTGCCTGCGATAACCTACATAATTAGGTGCAAAGTGTGGCATGGTGAACATTAGCAGTATAAAACAATAGCCGTAAATGCTCATTTATTAATCATCAGCCCATATTAGTCCACTGCTGGACCTTGACCTCTCCAATTGCACGGCATTCAGCTCGATTCTCGGCAACTCTCATCCTTCGGCTACCAGCCCCCCCTCGAAGAAAGAATGTACATGGCTCACTTTTATCTACTCCACCTGTATTTTAATGTAATCTACATTCGTTGAAAATAAATGATTTGATTGATTGATTGATTGAAGGTCGCTCCACCCAGGTTGAAGGCGTCGTATCTTACGTTTATTTTATTTTATTTTATTTATTTAAGGAAAAACAAACAGTAACACAATAAGAGATAAATTTTGAACAATTGTGCTACCCACAACGTTCTTCACAAATTACAATGCAAAGTATTTAAAACGATACGACGACGTTAGCCGATTCACGGTCTTCAATCAAGAACACGTCTACTCCAACGGTATTTGGTTCCACGGATAATATGGCCGGTCCATTACTATCAGCTTCAGCAGTAAACGTTGTTTATCTACAGATGATGGCCCATTATAAAGGTCTGCTTTTGTTTACAAGGTTTTATACATAATTATCCCTTCCTGATAAAATATTGCTGCCTTATACTGCAAAATTCCTTGGACTAACCATTGACAAAAAACTTGATTGGAAAGATCACATTGATGAAATTTGTAAAAAAATTAGTAGTTCATCCTACGCATTGCATAAACTTGCCCCAATTGTAAATATGGATAATTGCTTGCTGCCTATCACGGACTTGTTGCATCGGACCTTAGATACGGTATTATTTTCTGGGGAGACTCTACACAAAAAGATCTTATTTTTAGAATGCAAAAACGATGCATAAGAGCTATGTTTGACCTTGGGATTACGGACAGTTGCAAATCATATTTTATTAAACATGAAATTCTCTCACTTCCTTCCTTGTATTGTATATTAGAAACAGTATTATTTGTTAAAAAGAATCCGCAACTGTTTCCAAAGTTTTCAGATAGTACTGAAAGAAGTCAACGTGATGATTAGTAAAATAAAAATATGAATAAATAATATGAAGAAACTTTGAGTAAATAAGTGCTATTATAGTGTTGCTGACTATTTAAATGATGTATTTTAGACATTTTTACTATTTTTATTTTTTTTGCTTAATTTAACGTGACTTTATTTTATTTTTAATTTTATTGTATAATTCTTTTTAATAAAATTATTATTGTATTTGTACGCCTTTCTAGGCAAAACATGTTCAAACTTTTTTCTCTGTAATCACACCAACTGATTTTAAAGCTACACGTGTTTCTCACAAATAAATGCATCTTATCTTATCTTATCGGAAGTTTAGATATAATTTTATAAGTCAACTTAATAAAACGAACGTACAAAACCAAGGGCTTCGGAAATTATTTTTTCACTATGTAGTGTCGTTTTTGGAAGTCTGTATAAAATCTTAGCTTAGTGCACATTGAATTTTGGAAAGCCTAGCCATGTGGGTGAAGTAACCTACCTGAACTTGCAGCATCTGATCAATCTTCCCCTTCTCCTGCATAGTTTTCAACTTGGTGCACCACTCGTCTCTCTGATCGTATGCCAGGGTCGAGGACTCGAACAGATCGTTGAGGAACTTCTTGCCTTTGCACAGGGCTGACAGCATCTTCTCCCAGGCTTGGTTGAAGAGAGCTCTGTGGAGGAAGTCTTCAAGTAAAAACTAGTTGGACTGGTATCAATAAGTCAATGGACGCTGTTGAAAATGAGTAAGAGGTCAAAACCTACGGTCAAACCTGACTCCAACATATTTATGGATGGGAAAAGGCAGACAGATTAATGTTTTCCCTGCCAGGGTCGCGAAATTTGTTAGAAAGAGTTAACGGTAACTCTGGCATATAGGCAACTTAAGGAACACGGGTGGGTTTTAGTCAGTAAAAGTCTGGCACGCCCTCCCGCTCCGCTCAGAGCGGCAGACGTCATTTGGTGATTTCTCACAAAATAAATAATAGTTTAAAAAAACTAAAAAACACGCTTCCATTGAAAACCAAACTAAAAAGTACAAAATAATGGAAAAAAAGCATGGGGTGCTTTTTAAGGTATTTTTTATTGATATCAGGGACCCCACGCTTTTTTTCCATTATTTTGTACTTTTTACACGCTTTATATTAGCTTCACTTGTATGTTTGTATATTTGTATGTTTGTATGTTTGTTTGTAACCGACTCCTTATAGCGCGATTTTGACCCACTTTAAACGACCCGATTTCATTCAAACTGTCAAGGTGTGCAAACCTGTCAAGGACCGATCCGATGACAATGCAATAATTTCATAAATTTGTGCCATTATCCTTGCCAGGGTTACCAGGACAGCAAAAAAACTGTCACAAACTACGCTGACATACGTCTCAAAATTCGAAATACCCTAAAAAAATAGAAAATAAATAATAGTTTAAAAAAAAACTAAAAAACACGCTTCCATAGAAAACCAAACTAAAAAGTACAAAATAATGGAAAAAAAGCGCGTGCCTGATATCAATAAAAAAAATACCTTAAAAGCACACCACGCTTTTTTTCCATTATTTTGTACTTTTTAGTTTGGTTTTCCATGGAAGCGTGTTTTTTAGTTTTTTTAAACTATTATTTATTTTCTATTTTTTTTTAGTTTGGTTTTCAATGGAAGCGTGTTTTTTAGTTTTTTTAAACTATTATTTATTTTCTATTTTTTAGGGTGTTTCGAATTTTGAGACGTATATCAGCGTAGTTTGTGACGTATGTCAGCGTAGTTTGTGACGTATGTCAGTGTAGTTTGTGTCGTATGTCAGCGTAGTTTTCGAAGACAGTTTTTTTGCTGTCCTGGTAACCCTGGCAAGGATAATGGCACAAATTAGTTTGTGACGTATGTCAGCGTAGTTTTCGAAGATAGTTTTTTGCTGTCCTGGTAACCCTGGCAAGGATAATGGCTCAAATTTATGAAATTATTGCATTGTTCGGTCCTTGACAGGTGTGCAAAGTTTGAATGAAATCTGGTCGTTTAAAGTGGGTCAAAATCGCGCTATAAGGAGTCGGTTACAAACAAACATACAAGTGAAGCGTGTAAAAACCTAATCTTTTCGCAGCTATGTTGGGGTCGGCTCCGGCTGCATCCGAATATCAGGATTTGATTTTTCGCACCGTTTACGTCAGGAATTAGTACTAGGACTTCTGTATCTACATACATACGTAACCACACATTTCTTGGTACTTTATTCTCCGAAAGCACAAATAATAAAACCACATATCAAAGTCATTCTAATTAGAAATTCTGGGTTCGAATGTTTGTCTCAGTTTGAGGACTTGCCTTTGTGATGTTGACCGTTAGATCTTTGAAAGTCGTTACGGGTAGTCAGAAGCCAGAAAGTCTGACAACTAGTTTTACCACGGGGTATCGTGTTACCCAGGTCAGATAGGAAGTTGCTCCATTAAAAAAAATGTTATTCAGCTACATCCGATAAGACTAATGCGACCTCAGCTTAGGATAAGGCTAGGCAGGTGATTGTGCATCCATATACATTTTATAAACTAGTTGTCTGCCCGCGACTTCGTCTGCGTCAAATTTCTGCTCCCCTGCCCCTTCCCGTCGCATCGAATTACCTGCCAGTTTTCGTCCATTTCTCGTTGTTGCTCCGCTCCTTTTGATTTTAGTGTGATGTCAATAAATAGGCTATCCAACACAAAAGATTTTTTTTCAATCCGGACTCGTAGTAGTTCCTTAGATTACCGCGCTCAACCAAACTCTTCAGCTTTATAATATTAGTATAGATAAGTATATAAGTATAGAAAGTATAGATTAAAGTGACTTGTCATGTCTCTCTGTGTCATCGCGTTGATCTTCTAAACTACACAACGGATTTCGATGCGGTTCTCACAATCATTTCGAGAAAATATTCCGGAAGGTCAGGTGTCATCATCATTGCAGCCACAAGATGTCCACTGCTGGACATCATCATCATCATCATCATTTCAGCCGAAAGACGTCCACTGCTGGACATAGGCCTCCCCCAAGCACCGCCACTTCGACCTATTCTGTGCTTCTCGCATCCAACGTATTCCTGCGGCCTTCACCAGGTCATCGGTCCATCAGCAGTTCCCTGCTGGACATAGGCCTCTCCAATTTTTATTATATGCCATAATCGCTATGCTTGGGAAGCGGGTTGGCGATCATGTTATGGTTGAAAAATGAATATAGAACGCTGCTACCCATTCTCTAGTAAGTCCCTTAGTCGCCTTTTACGACACCCACGGGAAGAAATGGAAGGTTATGTGTGAAATATATTAATATTAAAGTTACTTATATAAAGGAATGTTAATGTTTAACGCCAGAAGGAAGGGTGGGGCGGCAGTTATAATAGAAAAGCATTTACCTATCCTGCAGCATATGGTCGATCTCTTTTCTAATTTTCTTGTTCTCAAACTGGATGGCGTTGAACCTCAGCTTGGCAGTCTCCAGCTTGTTCTCAGCCGATACCAGCCGGTACTCGCTTTGCCAGCGACGCTCTTCAAGCTGTTACAATTAATAAAACATTTTATAGATACTTAACCTTACACTTGGAGATTTTCCTGTTTTACCCACGATACATCGTGAGTTTATTTGCAATATTTTTTTTGGAAATGACTGCGTAACTGGACTTGGTTGTGCCTACCTTAATAAATTAAGACCTCCAGCCACGGCTTAAAAACTTAAAACTAGAGCAACTACTCGCTAAAGGCACCCTCTGTGGGGTACGGACCTCGGCTTAGGGCATCGCTGGTAGCAGCAAGGGACGGGCTGTACCGGAGTGACTGTTATTTAGGAACGAATTTAAAGCTACAAGGTCAGCGGCGCGTGCTGGTTCGAGCAAGGGTCTGGGCGGACAAGGATTGGGACGTCACGGCGGGCTTTAGCGGCGGGGACGAAATGACAGTGGTCTGTGACGGTGTGTCTTGAGAGTGTTAGTGAGTTGACTACTCTCGTGAAGTAGGGTGTATGGCATCATCGGGAATGAAGATATTTTTTTTTTGTGGGTGGGAAATCGTTAAATGACGTCTCCCGCTCTGGGTGGAGCGGAAGGGTGTGTAAGACTTTTACTGACTAAAACCCACCCGTGTTCCTTCAGTTGCCTATATGCCAGGGCCACGGTATCTCTTTCGAACAAATCTCGCAACCCTGGCAGGATGGGATTGGTTTTCAAGAATATTTTTTCACACACACTTAGCCTTATTTGGAAACTGATTGTGACTCTTTTTTAGGTAGTACATCTAGTTTTTAGGTATAATAAACAAGTATATAACCATTTCACAGTTAGGAATAGGTCTGTGAGAGGGACACGGAGGAGAAAATCTCACGACCGCATGGAATGTAAGTACCTGGGTGAGGCCTATACTAAAGTATAATTCAATCTGGAGATTTCTGATAAACCAATAGTTTCAATAAGTTTTCTATTAGTTTTTAAGATTACTAATAAAGGTTTATTAAAATTTAACTTTAGTTTATCTAATCGCCATTGCTTTTGGTTCGTTAACGCGTTTCTAAACACTGAGTTACATAATCAATTCGCCTAAATAGATAAGTTTGTCGAATCAATTCCTATTTAGAGTTTATCTGTGGACCTTAGAAACTGTCCTGAATCCGTACAAATATTTGCTCAGTGGGGGAATTGAACCCACAACGGTTTGCTCTAACCATGCTGTGAAGTTTGTTTCTCCATTTTAAAATGCTATTGCATAATCCACCTATGAAACCAAAGAAACGATGGATGGATTGTGCCAATTATTTTATTTATTTTAGGAAAACTTACAGCTAAACAAATACAGTGAGTAGACTTTTTTACAAAATAAGGCCAATAACAAGTTTCCACGTGTAGTAATAAATCAGAAAAAGACAATAGACCATAGATCTTTACACAGTACAAAAAAAGCCGCTACCCGCGTCTTCATGTCCCGATCCCTCAGACCACGCAACGGATCTCAACACGGTTTATCGATAGGCGGAGCGATTCAAGAGGATGGCCCAAATGCACAATACGCGGGTAAAAGCCAGTTTAACACAAAACAAAATGTAACAATAATACTATTTACGCTCGAAGAAGCTATTAGAAAAGTTTTTTAGGGTTCCGTTGCCAAATGGCAAAAAACGGAACCCTTATAGATTCGTCATGTCTGTCTGTCTGTCTGTCCGTGTATGTCACAGCCACTTTTTTCCGAAACTATAAGAGCTATGCTGTTGAAACTTGGTAAGTAGATGTATTCTGTGAACCGCATTAAGATTTTCACACAAAAATAGAAAAAAAAAAACAATAATATTTGGGGTTGTTTGGAAAAATGTTTTTTTTGAGTTTCAGTTCTATGTATGGGGATACATAGAACTGAAACTCAAAAAAACATTTTTCATTGAACCCATACGTGTGGGGTATCTATGGATAGGTCTTCAAAAATGATATTGAGGTTTCTGATATCATTTTTGTCTAAACTGAATGGTTTGCGCGAGAGACACTTCCAAAGTGGTAAAATGTGTCCCCCCCCTCGTAACTTCTAAAATAAGGGAATGATAAAACTAAAAAAAATATATGATGTACATTATCATGTAAAATTCCACCGAAAATTGGTTTGAACGAGATCTAGTAAGTAGTTTTTTTTTAATACGTCATGAATCGTAAACCACAATTTACCTTTCATTCAGTCAACTCAAATTTAAAAAAAAAAAAAAAAACATTTAATTTCATAAACATAAACCTTATGCATAAACCGTAAATACCTGCAGGTTTGTACGGAACCCTCGGTGCGCGAGTTCGAGTCGCACTTGGCCGGTTTTTAAATTTAGCAACACTAGTATTAAAAATGTCGATACCAGCTTCCCGGCAGGTTGCGTTGTACATACGACTCATGATACATACGACTTATGATATCAATAGAAAGGGGGTGACTACTGAGATGACGACTAATAGAGAAGTGCGGAAGAAAAATACATGTTGCGACGACCCCAAATAACTTGGTCCCAGCAGTCCCAGTCCCAGTCCACTCAGCTGTGTCCACTGCTGGGACATAGACCTCTCCGTGAGAGGGAGCCGTAATCCACCACTTCGACCCAGTACGGGTTATTCACTTTTCCATGAACCCATATTTCGCATGACTTTTATTTTCAACGTTAACCAGTTAAAGACTTCCTGCGAACATTTTTATTTCTAGAACTCAATTTGTTTCATATTCTTGACTGGCTTTTGCCCACGACTTCATGCGCGTAAATGTCGGTTATCGCGGACGCAGACGGAGTCGCGACATAAAACGTAACCTATATCCTTTCTTGGGGTTCAAACTTACTCTGTTGTAAATCTTATCAAAATCGGTTCAGTGACTTATTCGTGAAAGCGTAACAGACAGACAAAGATACATTCGCATAAATAATATGTGGCGTTCCGCGCATAAAGGTACCAGATATCGGCATTTAGTTTCCGAGTTATTTGCGTGTGAAAACATGGCATTTTGTGATTTTTACTGATTATAAATTATTGTTCTGCAACAAATTTGTTACAATTTGATACAATTAACATCTACAGAAAACATTTCTAAGCACATTTTTAAGAGGAAATGTCTAGTAAAAATGTACCAGATGTCGGTAGGTCTTATAAAATGTCGATATTTGCATTATGTTTTGAATTTTAATACTATGTTGGCAGTACAATATCTTTAGTGATACATTGATGCATATAATGTGTTGGGATCTATGTGGAAAAATGTATGTAATAAATATGTAGAACATTATTTTTTTCATGTAACCTTAACTTTCAATTTCCATTTTCTCGAAACTAGTTTTTTCAGAATTTCAACTTTGGATGTCTGTTATAAAAAAAATATTAGGATTTTTTTGTAATCAGCACAATAAAAAGACTCTTCTAGATTCTACATCCGGCCTTAACTCAATACCTCCCTACTGGTACCTTTATGCGCGGAACGCCACATATTAATATAGAAGTGTAGATTAGGATTATTATTACCTGCCCCTGTGTTGTGCTCGCTAGTTTTCTGAGTTCCAAAGTCTCTTTGTTGTTTTTGTGTATCAAGCCGTTGATCTGATCCATCATGGCTACGTCGGCTGAAAACAGTAAGATTTACATTTGTTATTCATAGTTTTTCACCGACTTCCTTAAAAACACTACAAAGTGAAAAGTAACATTAATTTCGGAAGTCGGTGGCAAAAAACTTAAATACAGATCCTAAGACACCGACTTCCGACACTTTGTAGTGTTTTTTAACCGACGAAAAAAAACGGAGGAGGTTATCAATTCGACGCGTATTTTTTTTTTTTGTTTGTTTTTATTTTTTTTTATGTATGACCACGCATATCTTTTTACATAGTAGTCCGATTGTGATAATTCTTTTTTTAATGGAAAGGGTATACTCCGAGGGTGGTCCCATATAAATTTGGAAAACAAAATCGAACCCTAAGGGTCGGAAAACAGGGGATGATGGATTGTTCACTCACTGATTGTAATGTTTAACCACGCATAACTTTATACAGAGTAGTCCGATTTTGATAATTCTTTATTCATTGGATAGGGTATACTTTGCCAAGTATTATAAGTACAAAAAAAATATAAAATAAAAACTTTTTAACAAAAAATTAAACCACCGAAAAAACTAAAAAGCAAAAAATAATAAACCTTAAAATTATGAGTCGGCGCTTTGAGTAATCTTTGATTATTGATTTTTCAGCGCCGACTCAAAATTTTTAAGGAAGTAGGTTGTTTTTTTTGTAAAAAAGTTTTTTCATAAGTAAAACATGACTGCCTCGCTGGTCTGCTCACTGCCTCAGGTAGTCACAACTTCGCAAGGACTTCTGCTGAGCATGAAGTTTAGATTCCGAGGTCGGGCAAAGAGTTAATTCGTTTTTGCATTAAGGTTTTCTCAGCAGCAAAGTGGATTCTGGATTTATTCCCGGTTGATGAATAGGCTCGGATCCTATTATTACATGGGACTTAAGCATAACTAGCAAAATGTGCTAGTAGGTCTATGCCTAACTCTTCGGGGGAACAAGCGTGATAATGTTATTTTTTATGTTACTCATACCCAGTGGTCGATCAACTCATCATCTGCCTAGCCTTTTCCTATGTAGGGGTCAGCTTCCAGTCTAACCAGACGCTGTTAAGTACTAGTATTTTATATGGGGCGACTGCTTATCTTACCTTCACGTCACAGTGACTGAATTAAACGATACCCATTGGTATCTTTGTTTTGTTGTCCCACTTTTGGCCTTCTGAGTTTTACGTGTCAAACTGTGAAAGATCTATGAATGACATGCGGTGCCAACGACTTTCGGAGGCACTGAGGGGTCTTGGTATGTAAAGATGGTCACTCATCCACGGACCAACAGAGACAAGTGTAGCTAACCTGAACGATCCACCTATGTATGTACTTAGTCACAAGGCCCTTTAACCGAAGTTGTCTATCAACTAAACTTAGATAAAGAAAGATCAACTACGTCATCTGCCCAGCCATTTCCCTTCTTTTTCTTTCTTTCTTAACTATGTCCATTAGGACCGATGCCTGCCAGGGTCGCGAGATTTGTTCAAAAGAGATACCGCAGCCCTGGCATATGGACAACTGAAGGAACACGGGTAGGTTTTAGTCTGTAAAATTCTGACACGCCCTGCCACGCCGCCCGGGAGACGTCACTTAATGTTTTCCCACCCACAAAAAAAAAAAAAAACTATGTTTAGGTCTGCGTTCAGTCTTATTGGATGCAGGCTAATGATAATGTACTGAAATCACAAAAATAGTTCAAACTTTTCTTTGTCAAGTTTGGAGGTGTGTAGCCGATCGATGACTCGCTACGAACGCGTAGCTGGCGTAGCTGTGACGTCAGCTACGACGTAGCAGTGTCGTAGCAAGTTCCCGCAGTTACGTATGATATGTATTTATTTATTTATTCACACCAAACATACAATATCCTTACAGGCTAGATCCAGTGTGACATTGTAGCACAATTAAATACTTTCACTACTTGTCAAGTACCATAGCAAAATTTTATAGGTAGCCATTCTATGAAATTCACCCAAAGTGCAACAGAATATGTCGACGTCATCAGCAATGAGGTTGAGAGTGCGGAGCGCGCTCGTCAGCGGCGCCTCACGCAGCAAGTTAGAACGCGCGCGCGGTACTGCCAGCAACCGCGGCTGATGACGACGACCCACGTACCATATTTATAACCGCAGACGCAAAAACTTTTTACAAAAAAATAACAACCGACTTCCTAAAAAAAAAAACATTACAAAGTGAAAAATAACTTTAATTTCGGAAGTCAGTGTTTCCCTGTGTGTAGGATCTGTATTTAAGGTTTCTTTGTAAAAAGTTTGTATTTTTAACTTTTTTAGTTATGGTATGTACCTACCCCGCACTAATTTAATCGCGTTATTCGTTCATTTGTCGCGAAAATACTTAATGCAAATTTAAGACTTATATGGTTTTCACATGGATCCAAATTACCTAAGGAACTACATGGGAAGCACCAGCTTTCGAATAAAAAAAGAATGATCAAAATCGGTTCACCCAGTCAAAAGTTATGAGCTAATAAATATTAAAAAAAAATACAGTCGAATTGAGAACCTCCTCCTTTTTTGAAGTCGGCTAAAAAGAGGGATGTTTGTGAGTTTGTTTGTCTGTGGCATCATGGTTCAAACGGCTTAACCGTTTATTATTATTTTTTGTCTTTAAGGTGACTTTATCAAGAGTGTTCTTAGATAGCATTCAAGAAAATCGGTTCAGCCGTCCCAAAAAGAATCTTTCAATTCGGACTAGCAGTTCCTGAGATTACCGCGTTCAATCAAACAAACAAACTCTTCAGCTTTATAATATTGAGTATAGATTTACGGTACTAATAACATACAATTTATATTTATTTTAGTTTGTCTGTCTGTTTTTTCCGTCTAATCTCCAAAACGTTTTGATCGATTTTGACAGGAATTTCACTGGCAGATAGCTGATGTTAAATCGAGTAACACAGGCTTTTTGTCTCGGTTGCACGTTCCCCTAGGATAATTTCCGATATCCACGCGGGCGAAACCGCGAGGAGCAGCGTGTTCAAACTAAAAGTATCAATATATTTTCGGCAGATTAGACGTGAAAATGTTTGTAGACAGAGGATAGATCTATGAATAATTCTTTTAGAAATAAAAATATTATTATTTGTAATTGTGGATTAAAGCATTACTCTTCAGAGTAATTTTTCTCATTTAATATTCTTGGTAACCTCAATTACGACTAGAAACTTTCGAACTATCGCGTTGGTTTTTTGTAAATCATTTTTTCATTATTAATTTTGCTAGTGACTATGTCTCATCTGATCGTGGGGCTTGTGGCTAAGTAATAACAGACGCACGGGTCGTTCGATCAGGTTAAGCTACATTTGCTGCGGTTGGTATGTGAATGGGTAACCATCTTGACATATCAGCCGTTGATCCCGACTGTCATTCGTAAATATTTGACAGTTGTTACGCGTCGTCGCAAACCCAAAAGTCTGACAGCCAGTTTCATACCCAGCAACTAAGCTTTGGATAAGTGTTAGATATGTAGTCACTCTATGTTCTATACTAGTATACAGCTACATCTGGTTTGACTAGAAACCGATCCTAATATAAATAGTTGAGAAAAGGCTAGACAAATGATGACAATCTATACTAATATTATAAAGCTGAATTTGTTTCTTTGTTTGGTTTAACGCGTTAATCTCAGGAAGTACCTATTGGTTCGATTTGAAAAATTCTTTTTGTGTTAGGTAGCTCATTTATTGAGGAAGGCTATAGGCTATAAAACATCACGTTACGATAACTGGAAAAATAGACGATAACTGGCAGGAAATTCGTTGCGACGGCAAGGGTCAAGGGAGCAAAAATTTGACGCGGACGAAGTCGCGGGCAGAAGCTAGTGTAAAACAATGGTTTTTAGCTGCATTTGCAAAAGGCTAGGCAGATGATGACCATGTCTCATCTGAATGTAGAGGCAAAACATAATTGGCTTTCTCCATATCCCCTTGATTTGCACACTGGGGTTATCATAATAACATGCCTTCATAATGTATATTACCTTCAACTTCCTGCTCCGTCTCAACTCTGTGCAACAACGAAGTCTTTAGTTCCACTTTCATCCTCTTGTCTTTCTTCTTATGAGCCCCTGATCTTGCTATCTGTAGGCAAAACAGAAAATCATTACTTTAATCTATATATAAATGCGCTAATCGTTGAGCTCAGCAGCATGCATGTCGGCTGCCATGTAGATAATATTTGTGTAAATAATCTAAGTTATGCAGACGACATGGTCCTGCTGAGCCCAACAAACGGTGGACTTAGGAAATTAGTGAGTGTGTGTGAGACGTACGCGGCTAGTCATGGACTTAAATATAATGTTACAAAAAGTGAGCTCATGGTATTTAAAGCAGGCACCAAGTCACCTGATCAGGTTCCTCCCGTTGCTTTGAATGGAACACCCATGAAACTGGTCACCTGTTTTAAATACCTTGGGCACATAGTCACTGACGTCCTACGCGACGATGAGGACATGGACTGGGAGCGTAGGGCTCTGTCGGTCAGAGCGAATATGATAGCCCACAGGTTTAAACGTTGTAACGTTCAAGTTAAAATAACTCTGTTCAGTGCGCATTGTACATCGTTATACACGTGCTGCCTGTGGGCTTCTTATACGCAACGATCATTCAGCGCCCTGCGCGTCCAATATAACAATGCGTTCAGGGCGTTGTTGGGGCTGCCGCGCTGGTGCAGTGCGTCGGGCATGTTTGCGGACGCACACGTTGACGGCTTCCACGCCGTACTCCGCAAACGATGCGCTGCGGCGCTCTGCAGGTTGCGCGCCAGCACCAACAGCATCCTGGCTGTTATTGCGGATAGGCTAGATACGCGTTACGTTCAGCACTGGGTTAATACCCACATTAGGAAATAAGTTATTTTACTGTTTATTTTATTTTATTTTTTTAAGTGCTAACACTAGTTTCATAAGTTTTACTGTACTAACATTCTATGGATTTTTTAAATCTGAATTAAAAAGTTTTTTTTATTTTTTTTATTTTATATTTATTAACAACTAATAGAGGCATGAGGAACAGAGTGTAAAGTTCATTCAACTTCTATAGAATTGGGAGGACCCTCCAAACATTTTTATTTGGTGGGCTACTGCCCGATGACTGATAACTCTAGGGTTAATACCATGAGACCATGTCATAGCATCAACTCACATGTAATGAAAAAAATTTTTAAGTATCTATGGGTTTTTTTATCTTGAATACGGGTGTAAGTTTCATTGATAAGTACGAGTAAATAATTTTCATTCAGATCAATAACTCAAATTTAAAGCTAAGAAAATGCGACGTTATCATATTTCACGTTAGGGTTTTACATATATAATCGTGACGTCGATTTATTTTGTATGAAAACGTAAAACGAAAAAACATAAATGATATACCAGTTGATTCTTTAACATGGTATCATGCATACCCTAGAGTTATGGGATATCCAAAGGTACACCTTGTATATGCTAGTTGACGGTAAACTCTGCTTGTGCTCAGGATTTTGCGTGATGTCGTTGTAATGTTTAGTTCGCATGTGGTGGTCTAGATGCCGCTACAAACTCTTTAACTAAACATTTAAAAAAAATGTTCACACTTGTTTTGCTTAAAAGGTCAGGAAGTATGCATCTTAATTTGACTAGTTATGTTTAAGACCCGGGAGGCAAGTCTGTTATGATGAAAGGGGCATAAATTCATTCTCTGGGTTGCTACTGAAAATGTCATATAATGGAATAAAATACGATCCATAACTCATTGGCCAAACCGGGAACATAACATGTGACCTCAAACTCTACAGTCGCGCTCGACATCTGTGCTAGTCGTAAAAGTAGCAGCAGTGGGACTAATGTCAGAAATGCTGACTAACAACGAGAAATAGCAATAAATATGGAAGTGTGTTGGTTTTACTCGACCGGCTAGCTCGTCTGTACTTTCCTTTTTCTTAAATTTACTTTTCTAATGGTGCAATGAACAGTTATAATTGGGCACGTGTAATTTTATTTAGCATATAGTTTATTCGAGACAAAATTAAGTAGACATAAATATTTAATTATTTAATACAAACTTTTTATGAACGATGCCTATAGCATAGCAATATCAGCCAATAACGTTTCCACTGTTGGGACAAAGGCCTCCTCTCTGTGAGAGGGAGTGGGCCTTAATCGACCACGTGAACCCAGGGCGGGTTGGTATACACACACACGCGTCTTTAGATTTTCTAAGACATATAGGTTTCTTCACGATGTTTTTCTTTCACCGTTTTAAGAGCAGTAGTGGTGAAATAATTTACACAAAGTAAAACGCCTATTTGGGTTCGAATCTACGGGTATACGAATCTCGTAAGTCGCGGCTGTTTCCACTGAGCCACCACTACTTCACTTTTGCCGAATTCTTATGACATGGATCTGGATGCTGTTTGAAAATCGAATGTCAATAGTTGTCGGTCACCTACAGTTCTTCCACAAGTAGGTATCGTACTTTACGTCTTACAGCAACAACTCATCAGTAACCTTATTGCAAGAGTAATTAAGATCATTGTGATTTTGACAGATTTGTCAGTGGTGACAACCCATAAGTAACCTTATTCTAATTTTGACAGAGATGGAAATCAGAGGTCGTTCAATCGAACTCTTAATATGCAGTCCAATGGATCAGCTACGGCAACAACTGTGCCGTTATAAAACATAAGATAAAATGAATTACCTTCAGGTCCTTGCAGAGGTTGAGGTACTCTTTCTTCAGCTGCCTCATGAGCTCGTCCTGTCTTCTGAACTGGGGGTGGACTCCCATGGTGCGCTGCCGACGGTCTACTTGGATCATTCGGACCTGGTGGAGGAAATTTCTTGGATTATTAACCGGTTATTATGGAAATCTAAAATATTCTTCACACCACGAAAGTTTGTGTGAAACATAGTTGATTGACCGTGTGCTTGGCACGCCACAATTGCGGCGGTAAGTCCCCTCTTTGTGAAGTGGCTGGAGAGGCGCTACGGCGTTTTCACCTTTCACCTTACGCAGGTCCTCACGAGGAGGCGGAGCGCGTGAGGGAGAGACAATGTCTGCTCCCTGTCGCCCCTAGCTGACGCAGGAGACGCTCCGGGCATCGGGAGTACATAGCGGACTCCCGGCCACCATAGGCGCGGCCTTGCGGGCGGTGGATTGAAGGGGATTGCTAGGGCCGATGCCTGCTAGGGTCGCAGAATTATTCGAAAGTGTTACCGTGGCCGTCGCACAAGCAACACGGGTTTTAGTCAGTAAAAGTCTGACACACTCTCCCCCACTCCGCTCAGAGGAGGCGAGAAAAAAAAAGAAGTTAATTGTCAAAAAGATATGTAAAGATAAATTATTATAACGTAACACAACATCACGCCTCGAATGGTTGGGTAGAGGTGTAGCATTATATATATAGTACACCCACATTTCACTAGTTATGCTTTTATGCTTTTGCCATTTAAAAGGGGGCGAGCTTATTGTCAGCAACCGGGCATAAGTTCTAACTCCGGGCTGCTACTGAGGAGCATAAGGGCTAGGCTACTTTTTTTCCGATAAAACTGCATTCACGCGGGCGAAGCCACCAGCAGAAGCTATTTCTAGAATATAATTATTAAATGCAGACAAAACCTAAAATAAAATTTCGTATAACCTGTCTCTGCAGTCGCAAATGTTCGTCCTCCATTTTCCTCAGCACCTCGATGTCAGTGGACTGAATTTCAGCGGTCTGTCCGTCCATTTTAATTAAACAATAATATATCTCTCTGCTACGTAAATTGTGTAAAAATTAAATTTGATTATGAAACACTGCCATTTTTCTCAGCCCACTGGATTTGGTGTTTTTTTTTTCATAATTAAATTTTCATATATTTTTTTCTGGGCTTTTGAAGGACTTGTCGTTTTGTGTGAGTCTTGTTTGAAGTATTACTTTCTTAATTAAATATCTGTTAAAATTAAATAGCTTGTTAAAATATTTGCCGGCAAAAATCAATTAAATCTTCGTTATCAAATTGGAGCACGATTTGATGAGACCTTGATCGGAGACCGCACATCGGCAAACGTAGAATGTACTGACCCCCATACATAGATAACCTATAGATTCAGTACATGATTCTGAAATCTGTGGTTCAAAACCCGTTTGAAAATGGTTTAAAATCACGACCTCGTGGGCTGCACGTTAAATACGTTACATTGTTTTAAAAAATAAGTTGAAAAGGCTAATTGAAATCATTTAGAACTTTATCCACATATATGTAAAGTTATATTTATATTATAGTAATACTGCTTTTTAGGATTCATAATTTCAGCTGAAAGACGTCCACTGCTTGACAAAAGCCTCTTCTAATTTTTTCAGTATTGCCACAGTTGGTACTTGGCGGGTTGGCGATCGCAGTATGGTGGTAAAATGTATAGAGAACGCTGGCGCCCATTCTCTAGTGTGTTCTTTAGTCGCCTCTTACGCCACCTACAGGAATTAAATGGAATTTTTAGGATTAGGCAAACTGAAAACCATCTTGATACTTATATACGCGGGGTACGCGGTCTCCACTCCAGGACTCATCTGCTCCACAGGCCATCAGTTCTACGACAAACATGGTCAGCCCACTATCACTTCAGCATGCTTACTCTGCAAGCTAAGTCAGTAACTACGATTCTCTTCCGGATAACTATCTCCTTTTTTTAGGGTTCCGTTGCCAAATGGCAAAAAACGGAACCCTTATAAATTCGTCAAGTCTGTCCGTCTGTCTGTCTGTCTGTCCGAGTATGTCACAGCCACTTTTTTCCGAAACTATAAGAGCTATGTTATTGAAACTTGGCAAGTAGATGTATTCTGTGAACCGCATTAAGATTTTTACACAAAAATAGAAAAAAAAACATACATAGAACTGAAACTCAAAATTTTTTTTTTCATCAAACCCATACGTGTGGGGTATTTATGGATAGGTCTTCAAAAATGATATTGAGGTTCCTAATATCATTTTTTTCTAAACTGAATAGTTTGCGCGAGAGTGACACTTCCAAAGTGGTAAAATGTGTGTCACCCCCCCCCCTCCCACGTAACTTCTAAAATAAGGGAATGATAAAAAAAAAAATATATGATGTACATTAACATGTAAACTTCCACCGAAAATTGGTTTGAACGTGATCTAGTAAGTAGTTTTTTTTTAATACCTCAAAAATCGTAAACCACAATTAACCTTTCATTCAGTCAAATCAAATATAAAAATTAAAAAAAAAAAAAAAACATAAACATAAACCTTATGCATAAACCGTGAATACCTGAAGGTTTGTACGGAACCCTCGGTGCGCGAGTCCGACTCGCACTTGGCCGGTTTTTTTTCCTTTAAAGAAACAGCCAAGCTAAGTCTTCTCCATAGCGCGCTGGCTGAGTGATCTTCAATTTATGAACCTGCTCGACAGCAATACACAAGGAAAGCTTTAAACAACAATAAAAATTTAAAATATCATACACATGCCTTGAAGACTAAGCTACTTTCCCCTAATGCTCTTATCCGTAAATAAAGAGCACTTTATAAAAAATAGAGTAGTATCAGTTAAGCTGTGTTGCCAGCGCTCGACTGTTAGTTGTGTATTGTTGCCAGACGCAAAATAAACGTTTCTATTGTACGACAATAAATGTTTTGTTAAGAGTTCTTGTTTTAAGTTAGTGGAGTTTAAAATGTTGTGAGTATAAGGAATATTGTCAATGTAAAATAATAGTCATCTCACAGTAATTTCTTAAATCCTGATTTTGTTAGATAATTTTTATCTATTTGGTCATTATATTTTTGAGGCGTTTGGGGTTGTAACCCTCGGGCCGTGAGGTTTGAGGGCTCTTGGCCTACTAAAGCAAATCTCTAATCGGCTGATTGACACTTCCCGTGATTCAAGGGCTGATTTTTACCTTGGCCAGAGGGTAAGCATTGCCATACAACGTGGTAATGCCGCCAGTCTCTTGGGTACATTACCAGTCGACAGCGATGCTGATGAATTTTTCGACGCTATATTTTAATTTTTAAATAGTTTTATTTAATTCAGGTTATAATTTTGTTTTTTAATTAATTTTAATCTTAAGTTATTCATAATGTTATTATTATCAAGAAAATACTCGACATTAAAAAAAAATATCTAGTAAATCTAGCTATATCTCCGCAGCAGCATATTATCCAAAATAACTTCATTTCAAGACGATTTTCTGCTCATTACTGTACCAGAAAACTAATAGTCATTTTGTTCAGGTCTGTTTATTTGTGAACGTAAGTTTTACTCATAAACTGACGATAATGGAGAAAACGTTTATAGAAAGTAAAATCTATAAAAGCTGGGAATCGAACCTGCACGCTAAATTCCCCACATCTGCACAGAGGTAGACATTAAGATGACAGATCCTGTATTCATTCACACGCCGACTGTTTTCATTCACACTGTGCGGCTGCCACTCACACCGACGCGTAATGTTTATGACCATATACATATATTCACCTTTATTTATAAACGTTCAAACTTCAAAAAAGTTCAGTTAAACAGTCGTTAATCATAACTTAAGTTTAATCAATGTTTAGAAGGATTTAAGAGAATTATATTACAGCATGGAAGAGCAATTATTACAGGGCTTGGGTAAGGCTGTCAATGATAAATAAGAAATTGTCATGGCACAGAAATTACGACCAATAAGACAGATCTTAATAAAGTATAAAAATAAAAGGTTAATTCTTATTGTTCATATATTTGTATTAGCCATACCTTAGCACGAACGATTTAATTTTACGTAGGCCAGTACCTAAACTAAATTTTCAAATTAAATAAGCAGTCAGGAGTAATATTGTCCACACGTATCAATTGTAGAAGATATATTAATTGTTTAATTTCTTTGGAAGAGTTACAGCTAAATAAAACAGAATTCAAATAGTACGCAAAACCGTAACACAATACTGCCCACAAAAAGGAAATAGAGAATATCCAAACAATAATTAAAAATATATATCGTCATCATATGTCAAGCCCGAATAAGTAAGGGTTGGCTTCCAGTCTAACCAAATGCAGCTGAATACCAGTATTTCACATGGAGCGACTGCCTGTGTGACCTACAGAACCCAGTTACTGGGTTGTAGATACCCTTTGATAAGACTGTTTTTCAAAAATTGGAGTTTTCAGACGACTCGTAACGACTGTCAAAAATCTACGCATGAAAGCCTGGGGACTGACTAACGGGTCAACGTTTTTGCCGAGGCACGGAAGGGTGTCGGTATGTAAAGACGGCCACCCATCCAAAGACGAAGGCTGTTAGAACTTAGCGTCGAGCCCCTCATAAAACCTCCCTTATAAAATATTTCCTGTTAAGAATGTGGTTTATATAAATGTTACATGGAGAGCAAATCAATTACAATAAAAATAAACCCCAACTAAAAATAAACCCCAACTAAAAATAATCGTCAGATGATTTCAGTTCGGTGTGACAGGCGGCACAGCCGGCCTCTTTGTGAAATCCCCTCTTTAATGTTGCCGCCGCTGCCTTTGAATTCACCGCTCTATGCAGCTCTGATTTTCTTTTTCAGCTATTGGTTTTTTAAATGCTTCGCGAGATAGCTTTTCGTAATTAGCTCGGCTTTTCACGATTTTGGTGATTTATGAGGATTATGAAATTAATTCGAATGACGTTAGAAAGATGGTAAATGAGAAATGCAAAGTGATGTTTGAATAGAATAGAATAAAGTTTATTGTCTCCAGTATTACAGCTAGTAGTATTAGGTACATACATACACAAAACTATAATACTGGAAGCAAGAGGTTTAAGCGTCAGCATTATGCTTTGGTCCCCCTAGCGGGGTACTAAGTGTGGTTGGTTGCGTAGGTAAGCTTGCTAAAAAATTGAAGTGGTACTATAATACGAAATAGATTTAGAAGATAAATAAATAAATAATAAATAAATAAATATGTTAGGACAACCAACACACCGTTATCTGATCCCAAACTAGGCAGAGCCTGTACTATGGTAATCAGACAACTGATAAACATACTTATATATTTCTAAATATATATATATTATAGATAAATTACACCCAGACACAGAACAAATGATTGTGCTCATCACACAAAGATTTGTCCTGGGTGGGAATCGAACCCACGACCTCAGTCTTAGCAGTCAGGATCACTAACCACTAGACTAACAGGCCAGTCAAGTAGATTAGATTAGTTGATTTTCAATCTTCCGACTTCCAGTTGTGTTCTGTGCAGTTTTTTCCACGTCTTTTGTTTCAACTTTAAGATAAAGGTATATCTTTAAGATAAGTGTAGCTTGGATTGTAGTCGATGGCATATACAATCTGTACCGTGTGGTGCCGGACGTAAAGAAAAGCACCATCTCATTTCATGCCGTGGGTGTCGTACGAGACTAAGGGACTTACTAGAGAATGGGCGGCAGAGTTCTGTATGCATTTTACCACCATACTGCGATCGCCAATCCGCCTGCCAAGCGTGGCGATTATGGTAACCCCCCCAAATTAGGGGATAATGATGAAGCATCTACAATCTGATCTCAATGTTAAATTTTAGTGGCGAGACAAGTCTTAATGAAAGATTTTTACAATGTCTGTCGCAAAAGAATAAAATTTGAAAGTTTCAGATTTTATTATTTTTTGCTCCATATAGACCAAATCCCATCAATTAATGGGTCATGATTATTATGATTACAAAGCATTGTCGTGCGGTAAATATCTGTATCATTATTATTTTAAGAAATACTCAGTTTTTATATTAGTCTAGATGAGTAGTTACGAAGCAACTATTTTAGACATTAAGATGAAAGAAGCTTAATATTTTAAAGCACTGATACTGAGATTTTAATTTAAATAAATAGCCTCCAACCAAGTGTTATATTATGCATTTGGGTGAAAGAAAAATTTATAATGATATGATTTTAAGATACCGTCACAAAAGCAAAGTAACAAAGGTTAATAGACAAAGTATACAGATGTTTTTTTTAATGTTAATAAGTGAAATTAGTTCATCTTCAGATTTACTGTACATACATACATAAATAAAATCACGCCTTTTTCCCATGGGGGTAGGCAGAAACTACAGAATGCCAACCACACCTGCTACGATCCTCACTTACTCCGTTTGCCTCGTTTATGTTTATACATCTTGTCATACACGCACGCTGGTTACTAGTGATACGCACCTGAACCTTCTGAAGAACTTTTATGAGTAACAACATAACATCACACCTTGTTTCTCTAAAGAGTTGGGCAGAGATGACCAAAATTTCGCCAATTATGTTTAAGTCATGCATCTTTTGCCACCAACCGGGCAAGAATCCGGAATCTAAGCTGCTACGGAGAAATTTGATATAGAAAAACCCAATAACACTTTTCTCGACCTGGGAATCGAGCCCAGGACCTCATTCTCAGCAGTAGCCCTTCCAACCACAAGACCAAGGAGGCAGTCAAAACTACGCCAAAGCCATCTTAACACTAAATCTATCCTCAATTTACAACAACATTCTCTATAAACGAAATGGAACTAAAAACTAAACTAAACCAGTCTATATTTACACCACACCGTTATTACCGTTTACAAATAAAACTGCAAACTCAGCATTGCAACAAAGTGTACAAATACAACTAAATAAAAAAACAAACTAAAACTTTCGAGGAACGAATCGATTTTTACTTTAGTATTGGAAAACGTATAATTCTGGACGAGGGAAAGACAACAATGTAGGATTTACGAGTAGTATCGAACGAATCTCGAGTTTATTCTGAGAACTGATTATAAAAATATTGATTGTGAAGTGGATTCTATTCTTAGAGTTTCAGGGGTAAGAGAGGAAAGACGAGTGAGATTATGAAGATAAATGTAACATCACGCCCCTGTATTTTCCAAAAGGTTAGGTAGAGAAGGTCACAAACGTAACGAATAGCTCCAACGCATTTCTTCCCGAGGGTGTCCTAAGGGCAGAATTGAAGAGAATGGGCAGCAGCGTTCTTGCTATCATACAGCGATCGCCAAACCACCTGCAAAGCGTGGTGGTGGTATACCCCCAAATTGGGGAAGGCCTTTGTTAATGTGGCGGTTTGGATAGCCATTTCAGCTTGCTTATTCTGTGAGCTACGTCGAAAACTTTGGTCATCATCGATCCATGTCAATTAAATTTCAAACTACAATGTAGATAAGACATTGTTGAGTATTAGGTAAATCGATTTCTTCCAATTTGCCTAGTGGACCAGTGATTTACAGCTTGTAAACAACATTTTAATAAAATTCAGGCAATATTGGAAAGTTACAATAAGATTAAAATATTTTTGAATGTATACTAATATTATAAAGCTGAATAGTTTGTTTGTTTGTTTGATTGAACGCGGTAATCTCAGGAACTACTAGTCCGAATTGAAAAAATATTTTTGTGTTGATTAGCCTATTTATCGAGGAAGGCTATAGGCTATATAACATCACGTTAAAATTAAATTAAGAGGAGCGGGGCAGTAATGAAAAATGTTGTAAAAACGGGGAAAATCGCACGGATAGGCGATTCGACGCGACGGGAAGGGTCGGGGGAACGAAAAATTTAACGCGGACGAAGTCGCGGGCAGAAGCTAGTTAAATATTAAAAAAGACTTCAGTTGCTGCGATGTTGTGGCTACGTTATAACAGCCGCACAGGTTAGGCTACGCTTGTCGCGGTTGGTCCGTGCATGGGTTACCATCCTTACATATCCCTGCGTGCCTCGGAAAGCACGTAAAGCTGTTAGTCCCGGCTGTCATCTTCCGATCTTTGACAGTCGTTGGGATCGACAGAAGCCCGAAAGTCTGAAAGCCAGTCTTACCAAGGGGTAGCCCACCCAGTGACTGGGTTGTGAATGCCAGATATGCCGTCGCTCCATGTAAATTACTGGTATTCAGCTGCAGTTAGTTAAATTGGAAGCAAACCCCAATATGGTTCGGAAATGTGATGCAGATTATGAAAAGCTATAATTGAATTAGATATAGGTACGTACATGTCTGTTCCGTGTGGCGCCGTACGTAAAGAATAGCACCATCTCTTTTCTTCTCGTGGGTCTCGTAAGAGGCGACTAAAGTAATAACTGGAGAATAGCTAGCAGCGTTCTATATGTATTTTACCACCACACTGCGATCGTCAACCCGAGGCGCCAAGCGTGGCGATTATGGTAAACCGTCCCATTTTTGGGGGAGGCCTATGTCCAGCAGTTGACGTCTTTAGGCTGAAATTATGAAATGATGACGTACATATAAAATAATAAAAATAGTTTATTCCTCACCAGCATAGCAACAAGGATATTTACCTTGTTGAACGCAAATATATGAATATGAATATGATTACCTATACACCGTGACATTTTAATCGTCTTAAACGGCAGCCCACTTCATGTATCCAGTGACTACTACACATCCATAAGAAAAAAACCGGCCAAGTGCGAGTCGGACTCCCACACCGAGGGTTCCGTACAAACCTGTAGGTATATAAGTAAAAGTTCACCCATCACGACAATCGAGTCGTAGTTCTGTTCTGTTTTTTGGCTTGGTTTTATTTCTGTCTGTGTTTTATTCTGTTTATTATATGATGTAACCAAAAATTTACGGTTTTCGCAATTTTTCCTTTATCTGTGCTATAAGACGTTGCTTCGTACCAAATTTCAAAATTCTAGATCGACTGGAAGTACCCTTTAGGTTTTGATTCCCTTGCGAGTTTCGAAAATTTGCGGAAATTTGCGGCATAAACGGCTATATCTTTTGATTGCGTTAGCTTAGAAGTTTGATTTTTTCACAGCTCCAAGGGACAGTAGATTAGAGTATTTGATATAAATTTCAGCTTGATACCTCCACGCGTTCCTGAGAAAAAGAGTCTTGACAGACGGACGGACGGACGGACGGACGGACGGACAACAAAGTGATCCTATAAGGGTTCCGCTTTTTCCTTTTGAGGTGCGGAACCCTAAAAATGAACATTTGAATAATTAAAAATATTATTCATTATGATGAATTGATGACGCATGACGTAGTTTGAAATTGATATTTTGTCTCATGGAAAATTGAGATGGAATGATCTAACCGACTCGTGCGCTGGATAGGTATGTTCTCTACCATCTGACACGTAAACATTACTAACAGGGTGTTTAATAATCCTAATGCATTATTTATTTTTCTTAGTGCCTATCATCTTAATTAATGGTAACAATTTTTTAATCACGCCTAGAGGTTTATTATGTCGGATACATTGAGTGGACAACCTTTGTAAGACGACTAAAATGTCGCGATGTATATTAAACGTACTTCATCATCATCATTTCAGCCGTAAGAAGTCCACTGCTGCACATGAGCCTCCTCCATGCACCGCCAATTTGACCGGTACATTTTTTGGGGGGATTTGCCATAATCGCCACGCTTGGCAGGCGGCTTGGCGATCGCAGTTTGGTGGTAAAATGCATAGAGAACGCTGCTGCCCATTCCCTAGTAAGTCCTTTAGTCGCCTCTTACGACACCCACGGGAAGAAATGGGGTGGTGTTATTCTTTACGTCCGGCACCACACGGTACAACGTACTTAAAAGTTACATATTTCATATCACTACAGAGTATAAAACAAAGTCGCTTCCTTTTGTCTGTCCAAAACTACGCAAGTACGCAACGGATTCTGATGAGGTTTTTTTAATAGATAGATTGATTCAAGAGGAAGGTTTATACGTAAAATACGCGGGTGAAGTCGCAGACAAACGCTAGTAACAATAATAATACAGCAGCATTTGTGGTGGTAAAAAGAGGTTTGCTTGTATAGAGTCTATCTTATGAACTAGGCGAAGCCTGTATCTCAGAAGATAGATATATGTGAGATACCTATGAATGGTCGGTGAATGGCGATGAATGGTATGGAATGGTCTCTTGTCTATTGCCTTATATCGGACATAAATCCAGACTCCCAAGGTTTTCTCAATAGGACAGCTCTCAGCAGCAGCCCAGAGTCAGGATTTGTACACGGTGGTTGTCAATAGAGTGTCTACACAATACATGTCTACTGTCCCTCTTCTTCGGGAAACAGAGGTCTGATATTATTTTCGTCACAGGATTCAATATGTCTTTGCCTACTTCAATGCAATATATACTTCGTAACAAAACCACTTTAGATTTTTGTTATATTAAAGGTAGGTACTCAGACATAGAGCCAAATAAAACTTTTTTGATACTCTGGCAATTTATGAAAAAGTATATCTTTGTTTTCGACGATAAATGATATTACAATAAAGAAGGAAATTATAACTTTTCCAACAGAATAAAATAAAAATCTTAATATCAATAATTTTAATTATTTTCTTAAGTACTCGCGATGCATGTCTAATTCATCACTTCGATTGGTGCTAAGTTTTCGTGAGCGGGGTGCGGGACGGGGGTGAGAGGGGGGCGGGGTCCACGCAGGCGCCACTTCCCGCCATTTTCTCAGGGTGGGGATGCCAGCTACGTAAGAATTAGCACGAATAAGGGAGGATTTTAAGGTTTATTTATATTGATTACTAGCTAACCCGCCGGATCTCGGGTCTGCGTGGATCTCCGGTCTTGTAAAAATTTCAGTGGTGTCATACAAAAATCCTATAAAACAAAAGAGGTTCAGTTCTTCGTGAATTTCAGAAAAAAAATTGGGAATCTTGCCATTGTTTCTTACCCTAGAACCTTCATTAGGTTAAGTAGAAACATTTTGAAACAAAAAAATGCCGTATCGGTTCAACCGTTCCCAAGTAATGCGCTTACCGACGAAGAGCATTTTATTTATTAGAAGATTTCTGTTGGTATCAGATGAAAATGTTGTATGCTGTAATTTGTTAGATAGATTTTTATTTAGATGTATGGTGTACGGAAACCAACACAGTCCTTGTATTTCTTAAAAGTAAAGAGTACCTACGGACTTGTGAGAATTCCACGAGTTTCATGAGAATTAACTTAAATACTTAAATTAGGTAAATGGTACCTCCATTTACCTAATTTATATATTTAAGATAATTTATGGTAGGGAAGCACATGCACATGGTTCCATCAATATTTGATTTAGAATTAAAATATGAACGATACACTGGTATAGCTGAAGAGATTAGTATAGAATGCGTGCGCAAACATTACAATTATTTAATTTTTATCTTTGCTTTTGTAAGTAGCATTTTTAATTATCTTATTCTTATATTTTCCTGATAACGTATTATATTTACTTTCATTTTGTAAAACATGTCATCAGAATGTAATAACTGATTCTGAACAAACTGTACATTTATGCATTGTCAAAGCCCGCCTTATCTGTATGGTGAACACATCAGCAAATGACCTTGACACCTATACAAAATCTCCGCTGAAATATCTCCCCGAAAATTTCCCTGTCACCCCAATTTTCCCCGGCGCTTTTCCTCCCGCACGCTGGCAACCCAACCATCCCGAATGGTCAGTCGTTTTGGCGCCGTCGTCGAAAGCGGCCGACGCTCGCAGCGCCACCATCCTAACGTCGTGTCTAAATAAGAAAAATAAATAAAAAATAGTGTAAAGTTGTGTGTGAAGTGTTTAGTGCCAGTGTTCTATTGTGTTATGAGTTCTTCGAATACAAACTGTGAGTATTTTTTAAATTTTATGTAAGAATATGCATTTTCGTGGATTACATAGGATACGACGACCTTCAGATTCTTTTGGCCCAAGGGTTCCTTGTAGTAGTATCGTAAATAATTCTGGATTGGGCCCAGAAAGGTTGTTAGGTTCTTATAAAATAGGGGTTTTGTTATTTGCAGACGTGACATCAATTCTGAGACGGATTTTCGTGACGATTTCCGTTTTCCAACGCAATCTTCACACGTTTTTGACTTATGTTTTGGTTTTCTAGCTAAGATTTTTATGAGAAATTATAAAATTCCATCTTTTCTGTGTTAAATGAAAATTTCACGTACAAAAAAAAAATGCGATGAAAATAGAAAATGCAATCACTCACCTACTTATTATTGTGTGCAAAATAGGTAATTAACTAGATTTATGATTACAATAATAATGACATTACGATGAAATGCCATTAAAATAATGAGCATGAAAACGTTATAAAAACATGCAATTACATGACGAATAAAAAACATAATATTTTTTTTTTCGCCGAATGGTTATGGTCTATCTTTCATCAGAGGAATATAAAATTGACTTTTGACAGATGTAGAGTCGATATTAAAAATTTTAATTTTTAAAATCGACTCTATGTCTGTCAAAAATCAATTTTGGAATCGTATGACCAGACGATTGAAAACTCTTTTCAAATCTAAGTTCAGTGTTTTAAAAATAATTATTAAAAATTCACCAATGACATAGTTCCTAAAGGACACCTTATAAAGCTATTGAAAATAAAACTCGAATTAATATTTCTCGCCCACAACAAAGCATAAAGAAATTGCTTATTTTGAAAAAGAAAAATTGTTGGCCTTTTTGGATTTCAAGCCAGTAATTTGATGTGTTATTTTCTTTATTACTATTTAGAAATATCTTTACAATATCCTTTTAAAGTGTAGGCAGTCGTATGTTTCGACGTTTCAATGTTTGACATAGTAATCTATATTGTAGTTAGGGGAGCATTGGGTCAAGTGGTGGACCAAATTGCAGTAGGGATGTATCGCTAGATATGTTTAGCCCTCTCTCCCTGTGTAAGAATAATTTTAGAGCTTAGGAAAGTGGGAATTATTAGAGTATAGTGTTATGTACGATTGAAAAATATAGAAATGTAGGCTTTGTGGTAGGAGTTTTATTTGTCTGAAACAATATGGTTGATGCTGAGTTTATGACTAAAAAACAGTATTATTTTTTAAAAGATTATGCCAATTAATTTTTTTCTCAAGTTTTTATTTATAACATTGTTTGGTGTTTTCATATAATAATAATATTATAGATTGTTACGTCTTAAAGATGTTGACACTATATTATGTGATTTCGTAAATGGGTCGAAATCATAATGTACCTAAAACCTTCATAAAGCAGATCTTTTACACGTGTGGAGCCCGATATTCTTAATTGGTAATACTTATTATACCGTAAGCGCCTTGTATCTTCGATATTTCTAAAGGAATTTAAATGTCAATCGAAAGATTTTATAGCAACTTAATCACTTATCTCAAAAACAATATCGGTCATAAAATAATGTTTTTGTTTAACAATTAAAAACAATGACGTTAAGTTTAATCGATGGTATTGTCGAATAACTGAGGGGCTATTCTGGTAATTTTAAAAACATTCAGTCTCATCGCAGTCTCAATCTGTCAAAAATATTTCGAATTTCCATACTTTTTTTTTTGCAATTTTTTGACATTATGATTGTAGCCGAGGTGACACTGGCACTAGATTTTGAACGTTTTTATAATAATTACGAGAATTGGCCTTCTGGTCAAAATCTATTATAATGAATGATAATATACTACATTTTTGAGTGGAAAATTAAATTAATGTTCTTACTGGAAAAAAATTGAATCTTGCAAAAAACCTTAAAGCATAAAGGAAAATACTCTTTCCCTCTATAAAATACAAAAAAAAACTATTGTATAAAAAAGAACATAAGATTTAAATTTTAAAAGAATAAATGGAGATACAAAAGAATCACACAGTTTTTGCAATTATAATCACCTAGATTTTGCCAGCGGCTTCGCCCGCCTGGAGGTCGGAAATGCCTCCAGTCTTCACCTAATTGAAAAAACTGTTAAGCTGTAAACATTCGCTTCAAAAGTCTGTTTATTGTATACAGGGATACGCGCGCTTTATCGCGAGAATATATTTTCACGCGGGTTTTTTATTTATAACTCCTAAGATATTAATTTTAATAAAATGCTGATAAGGGATTTTGATGTACATTAAATGCACAACGTATTTAACGTAATTAATTGGATAAGGAATAATAGTGTATTGTTCAAAATGCTTCGTAAATAACCCATTTTTCTTTGTAATATTTAAAAGATAATTTGGTTACTATGGTTTAACCTTACGAGAGTATAATATTACAATCGGCATCACGGACTTTATCGTAGATCTTTTTAAGATATACAATTCCATTATTTTGATCTATCTCGTAAGCTTTAGCCAGCGTTTGCAATATAAGCGCACAAAAATATGTTTTTTACGACATCACATTACAAATCTTTGAAATTCTTGCCTTTTTCATGCATGTATTATACATATAAATCTTCTTCTAGAACCACTCTGTCTATTGGTGAAGAACGCGTTAAAATCTGTTGCGTAGTTTAAAAATCTGTGTGTACAGACGGCGGCAAGGTCCACCAGAGATGCCCTAAGCCGAGGCCCGTACCCACAGGGAGTGCTTTTAGCGAGTAGTCGCTCTAGTTTTAAGATTTTAAGCCCTGGCTGGAGGCCTTAATTTATTGAGAGAGCCCTAGGCAAGTCGGGTTAAGCAGCCAACAACCTCATAGGTCGAACAGCGAGGTGTCATTCACAAAAAAAAGGCGGGAAGCGATTTTGTTTCAATACTATGTAAAGATTGAAGTATTCATCCTGAATCATTAATTCAATAAAAAGTCACTAGATTAAGAACAGTCAGCAACAGCCTCCTTTTTTTCTTTTCTTTTTGTGGGTGACAAATCATCAAATGACGTCTCGGGCGGAGCGGGAGGGCGTGTCAGACTTTTACTGACTAAAACCCACCCGTGTTCCTTCAGTTGTCGATATGCCAGGGCCACGGTAACTCTTTCGAACGAATCTCGCGACACTGGCAGGAGCAACAGCCTCCTGAAGGTGATAGCTGACAGGCCTCAGGAGAGCCCCATAATGGGACATCTTATCAAAACCACACCGTCTGTCGTAGTGTATAAGTACTAACATAGATTATAAGCCACACTGTTACTAAAATCTTAGAAGGTACTAACATAGGTTTGTTGCTAAAAGCTTTTAAACATTTTTGTTTTTCTTTCTTGTCGTGTACGTTTTGTCTAAACTAATATTATAGGAAAGATTTGATTTTTTGTATGTATGTTTGTAATTGATAAACTCAAAAACTACTGAACCGATTTTAAAATTCCTTCTCCTATACATATAAAGCTACATTATCACCAAGTAACAAAGACTATATTTTATCCCGAAAAAATACACAGTTCCTGTGAGTCACGCGGACGAGGTCGCGTGCGAATTACTAGTTGTCTGATAAATAAATAATAATAAACATTACGTAAAGAAGTTTGTAAATATCGTCAAACGTAGTGTTAGTAATTTGATTCTTCTTGAAAACGAAAACGTAAAATATGTATATTCGTGATTGCAGTTATCATTATCAAATCAGATAACGCTGTTAACTGTAACCCAGCACTTGACATTATCCTCAAGGGATTATGTATTTAGTAGCCAGTTACAATAATATATAATAATGTTTAAATAAAATATACGTTAAATTCGCCTCCATGAGTCACGACACTATAAGCAAGAGGCGTTCTGTTGTTTCTGCTTACACCCGTGTGCGTAAAATTTATATATAACACACATGGTCAGCCTTTAATTTTCTGCTGGGACACAGACCTCTGATAAGGGAGTGGACCGTATTCCACCACCCTGACCGAGTGTGGGTTGGTAGATGTTACATGCCTACGAATATTTGGTTGTAGGACATGCCGGTTTCCTCACGATTATTTTCTACAGCGTTTTGAGGGCAGTGCTGAAGAAATAATTTAGAAAAAGTAAAGCGGCTGTCTGGGTTCGATCATTCGACCTACAACTTGTTAGTTATGGCCGTTACCACAGAGCTACCACTGGTCTAAAAATGTTAAAAAAATAATTTCAGATAATTTATACACACAAACCCACATACACTACAGCAAGTATCGTGATGGTCAAAATGTTCCACATGTCGGTACAACTCTCATTCGCCAAATGAAGAGAGACATTTCTTCTCGTGGGTGTCGTAGAAGGCAACTAAGGGACTCATTCACTAGAGAAGGGCATAAGCGTTCTCTATGCCTTTGACCACCATACTGCGATCGCCAACCTGTCTGCCAATCGATTCTGGCAAACCCTTTCAAATTGGGGGTTGTCTTTGTCCAGCAGTGGATGTCTTTTGTGTAGAATATCGTGCAATAAGGAACCGCGTTCCAAAAGAATAACAATGTTTTTTTCTTCAAGACGACGGCAAAGATATACTCAAAAAGCCTTTCAAAAGCTACTATCTAGCTGTTGGTAATTTGGGGCAAATCATAATTGCTAATGTGAGATTTGAAAGTCGAAACAAACATTGATTTATGCACGATTTCTAAGTAGGTACTAAAATAGATCGTTGCACTAAGTCGCCATTATGAAATGTCAATCAGTTATTGACGTGAAAGAGCGTGTATGACCAGATGTATGAACGTAAACAAAGCAAAAGGAGTTTGTTAGGATCGTAGCATGTGGCATTCTGTAGTTTCTGCTTACCCCCATGGGGAGAAGGTTTAAGTTTATGTATGTTTATAGATTGGCAACAGCTACCGCTTTTAAACTGACAGAACCTTCTATGTTGCGCTACCAAAACTGCCCTGAAATATTTTGGATCTATACTATTTCTATACTAATATTATAAAGCTGAAGAGTTTGTTTGTTTGTTTGGTTGAACGCGCTAATCTCAGGAACTACTGGTCCGAGTTGAAAAATTCTGTTTGTAATGAGTAGCCTATTTATTAAGAAAGGCTATATAACATCATGCTGCGACCAAAAGGAGCGGAGCAGCAACGAAAAATGGACGAAAACTAGTAGGCAATTCGATGCGACGGGAAGGAAAACCTAGTTGGCACCGGCTTTCCCTAGCTGACTGTTCCCTGAGAAGAAATAACGAAACGTACTCAGAGGTCATGGTTTCTTTTAAATTCTAAACATTATGAAATTAGAATTTTATATGAGTCTCGGATTAGATCCGTTATTGCTTCTCTTTTATTGTCATAAACTATTTCTATTATTGATAAGAATGTTCACAACGGGCATGCGTGTATGGCCGTAAACGAACGTATGAACGTAAACGATGCATAGGAGTAGGTATTTTAGAATTGTAGCAAGTGGCTTTCTATGTTTCTGCCTACCGCCCGTGGGAAGAAGGTTTGAGTCTATGTAAGTTTGTGTATGTTAACTAGTTATCCAATGTTTTAACTACTTTAAAATAATAACACTTTCCTGATCGGACTCGGCGGTCATGCGTCGCTTCACTGACCTGCATGTGACAGGTACAGGTTAGGGAAGAAATTATTATTTAAACTGTCATTTAAATTGTACTAATATAGTTTATAAGATTTATGTCACTAAGATTGCTATGGACTGTGTAGTCTGAGAATAAACAATTTTTATTTTATTTATTTTAATTTTAATACCACTCATGACCTCCACGAGACAGGTTCTACCTAGTGTGGAGTTCATACGCAAAATTCTTCGACGCTTCTTATGCGTTTTATTCTTGTTTTTTCATATAAACCTAGCTATTAATGTACTTAGACCATAAGGAAATGTAAACCTCTGTTTTTGGAAACATAAACATTATCTATCTTTATCCGGCTATCTGACCTGGGTTCGCCTGATGAGGTACTTTCGTGTGGGCCTTTTTATGCCATCGTAAAACAGTAGAAATATATAATCTATTATGTATGTATAGCAATAATAACACTGAATAATGTGTTGTAACCGGTTTAGGTTTAGCATTTGGACATTTTTCAAATACCTTTTTACTCCATCATCGGCATCAACGGCATCAACCATCAATTTTCTTTTACATAAAAAATCTTTCAAACTAAAAAAACTACATTCAAATAACCATTTATAAAACTTAATTTTAAATAATCTTGTATTTAATGTTTTGAAATGCCTTTTTATTTTGTTATTATATTTAGCTAGTCAATCATTTAACACTAGTTTATGAGGATCACGTCTGTTCCGTCTGTTGTATTGAAAAAAACCATTGTATGTTATGCGAATTTCAAACGAAGACTCCCGAAAACACACGAACATAGCTTGAATATCGTCGCAAAAATATTTGTCTCCCATCTACCTTCCTAGGTATGAAGGTAGGAACGAATTCAGGCAGAAATAGAGCAAAACTTAGACACAGTAGAATCTAAGGCAACGTTTTACGAGTCTAGTTCGAGCTCTAGAGTTTATTCCTACCAATATTCTGATTTCCAGAGGGAAATCTTTTTTATTATACGTCGAGTTGAGTTCATAACACTTGAGAAATGAACTCTTGTATGTCCATTTAGGTGTTCTAGACTGAAAAGGTTTGTCTTTGATTTGTCAGGTACAGGTGGGGAAAGTGTCTGGATGAGGGCGCAGGATTTAGCACTTGATTCGGGATAGAAAGATAGATAAATATTTTATATTGTGATCACCATTTTAATGTTTACATTTTACATAGGGTTCATAGGGTTTACAATGGGCGATCTTGTCTTTAATATCCATCTTTATTCTTTCTTTTTTACCCCAAATAAGGCGAGGGATATTATAATTTTGACCGCTTTATATGTTTGTAAGTAAGTATGTTCATAATAATTAAACCCCTTATTATAATTTGATGAATGAGGTATCTTTGGAAGTACCTTAATAATTCGCTGGTTATATGCTATAGAGTAAGTTATGTAACGTTACATCAAATACGAGTTTTGCGCCCTCTAGAGGACACAAAGTGACAAACTGAAAATTTGTTTTTTCAATGAAGCCATGTCGGTATGAAGAAATGAAAGGCAAATGAAAGGGCTTAGTTAGCACATTTCGAATATAAATATATTGTGAGCTAATCTCAAAATGATTTAAACAAAAAGTAAGTTTAAAAACTAAATCCCGACTGTTCGCGTTTTAAAAAAAACGTAAAAATCACGTTCTAAACAGTATGAAACAAAAACAAAATTAAGACACTTTATCAGCCTGTAGTCTTTAGGTTTTAATTTTTGAACTAAATTTTTTGTATCGTAGGTTAATTTATTAGGGGTCTGCGAATTAAGTCTTTAATCATCTTAATACCAATGACTTAAGGGCGAAAGGAAACATTGTTAGGGATTTTGTGAATTACGATGCCTAACATACAGTGGGTAAGGGTGTTAAGCTCTCTTCTTCTTTTCTTAATTTCTGTAACATGATTAAGGATATTAGCAAACTGGATCAACCACAACATATCAGAGTTTAGATTACGAATCCATGACACGTCACGACATGTCGTATATCACTTTTGACGATTCATATTTACCCAAGTAAAGTTGTGACCATCTTGAAATGTTATATCAATACGTGAAGTAAACATTTTGTACCCCTTTTTATGAAATTTTAGCTAACATAGGAGTATGTAATGTGGCATAGGTTTGTATGGAGAAGGAGTGTAGAAAACTAATATTTTCATATGAAATATCATTAGAAATACCTCCATTAAGTTTTCAATGAATTATGGCCGAATTTCGACCATTAAGCATGATTGAAAACACAATAAAGATTTTTTGCTGTAGCCGAGTAAAATAAACAATACATAATTAATCCAAGAACAATTAGACCAAAAGCTCCCTAAAATTTATTCAAACCTGACAAATCTATTTTTCATAATGTTTGTAGGGGTTTAATGGGGTGGAAAACATTTTTATCCCATATTTTCTATAAAATTCGTGTAAATGAAATTCTATGTTAACCAAACGCGGCTCTTTCAGAACAGCTTTATGAATATTTACAGATTTTTCAGGAATGTAACTCTGAAAGTGAGTGTGAAAAATTATTAAAATATGCATTTTTACTGAATTAATTTGATGAAACATTTGTCTGTGGTTAGTTATTCTTTATCTATCCAGGATAATGTCTGGATTTTAAAAGAGATTGTACACTCTGAGTTTGTTTTTAAACTCTTCCACTTAAAGAGGGGTTTTATAAGTTTGACCCTATGTGTGTCTGTTTATAGCACCGTAGACCTAAAATGGGTGAACCGATTTGAGTGCATTTTTTATTCAAAAGTAGGATTTCCAGCGGTACTTCTTAGACATGTTTCATCAAAATCGGTTCAGCCGTATCGACACGACAATCCTTTTTACAAAATATTACCTACAACTTCTTATGAAACTTGAAGGGCCAATATGTATATTTTTTTACTTTTTAGAGGTTTTTGGTTGGGTCGGGGGTTTTGATAAAACATGTCTAACAAGGTAACATTCCCAGGTGTCCCTCTCCGATTTTGATGCCCCTGAAATATGTTATTCTACGTTGAATTCTAAGAGAAACGTATTTTTTTTTTATCGGCGGCAAATCATTTTTAGGGGGTAAAATGGACCGTCAAAGTTGAGCCTCTTAGGACGACTTTTTCAGGTTTCATATGCTTAAAGTCGATATTATCGCAAACGACCAAGTGGGTCATAAACTACACGAAAATCTATGAAAAACATATACAAACGCGATTTCAAATATTAATTTTTAATTATTTTCATTAAAAAAAAGTATTGATTGTTTTTCACGGGACGAAAAGAGCATAAAAAAATAAAGAATACGCCTTCTGGCGTTTGTCAAAAAAGATTAGAAGTTAAGCTAAGTAAATTACCCCCCATATAATATGAGTATATCGTGCCCTAATAAATTAATCTGATTGTCAGATCAATTTATTAGGGCAAAATAAAAATAATTAAAAATTAATATTAGAAATCGCGTTTGTCGCGTTTCTCATAGTTTTTCGTGTAATTTATGACCCAAATCAAATCAAATCAAAAGTCATTTATTCAAACTAGGCTGAGAGTCAGCACTTTTTGAACGTCGTCGCGTGGTTTGCTTAAATATCGACTTAAAGTAGGCATATGAAACCTGAAAAACCCGTCCTGAGAGGGTCAAATTTGAAGGTCCATTTAACCCCATTAAAATGTTTTCCGCCGATAAAAAAAATACATGTCTCTTAGAATTCAACGTAGAAGAACATATTTCAGCGGCATCAAAATCGGAGAGGGACACCTGGGAATGTTTCCTTGTACGTACCACCGCTAGAATGAGTACTATTAAATAAAAAAACCGTACCCAAATCAGTTCACCCGTTTAAAAGCTACGGTGCCACAGAAAGACACACAGCGGTTAAACTTATAATTGGTAGTCCTCTTTTTGCGTCGGGGGTTAAAAACGAAATACATGAAATAAAAAACTTGAATTGTGAAAATGTTAGCTACAACAAATTAAAATAGTAAAAATCATTTACTATTCCCGTGCGTTTTTGTCTATGAAAATGTAGGCAGGTTAAATTTGCTGGAAAGTAAACAAAAACTAGTTTTTCTGATCGAAAACATTCACGTTGTGTGATTGCGTAGGTACGATAACAGGTGATAGTACGCCTGCACTTCGTTAGGCAGTCAATTATAACCGACCGGTCAAATTACGTTGTTCGAAAGTCGGCATTTATCTCTATATGATGCACTAGCTTCTGCTCGCGACTTCGTCTGCGTCAAAGTTTTGCTGCCATGACCTTTCAAGGGTCACATCGATATGCCTGCCAGGTTTCGTCCATTTTTCGTTGCTGCTCCGCTCGTAGTGTGATGTTATATAGCCCTTAGCCTTCCTCAATAAAATGGCTACCAAACACAAAAATAATTTTTCAATTCCAGAGATTACCGCATTCAACCAAACAAACAAACTCTTCAGCTTATTAATATTAGTATAGATGCGTTTTAAACTACACAGCAGTCTTTGCATAACACACTAGCAGTAACAATGGCTTTCATTTTAACAGTTCAACAATATTCATTGTGTTATTTAATATATGTTGTTGAGCAAACACATTTTTCGGACATATGAAGCAATGTATTAGCAATAACTTTTGAAATGATTCAGATTTAGATTAATACTATAGTGATTAAGCATTAGGGTGCTGTAAATGTTCGAAATAAACTGAAATGTATATATCTGTAACTAGATCTATTAAGACATATTTACACGTCAATATTTTGAAACCTACATGGCTTCGGCGTTTCCTAGCTGACTGTTCCCTGAGAACAAATGCCGAAACAAAATCAGAGGTCCTGCACCCTAATTGCGAAACGCACAATTTATCAGAATCTGAATGGGATTGAAGATTATTTCTAAACCATTGCGTCATTTGTTCGAATAAATTGTCGGCTCAGCAACGTAAACAACACAATGAATGTTGTTTAACTATGAATTTTAAACCAATTCCCAACGATAAAAAGTTCCGCAATTACCCCTCTGATCTCTTTTTAACCGACGAAAAAAAACGGAGGAGGTTATCAATTCGATGCGTATATTTTTTTGTTTTTTTTTTTATGTATGACCACGCATAACTTTTTACATAGTAGTCCGATTGTGATAACTCTTTTTTATTGGAAAGGGTATACTCCGAGGGTGGTCCCATATAAATTTGGAAAACAAAATCGAACCCTAAGGGTCGGAAAACAGGGGATGATTGATTGTTCACTCATTGATTGTAATGTATAACCACGCATAACTTTGTCCAGAGTAGTCCGATTTTGATAATTCTTTTTTCATTGGATAGTGTATACCTTGCCAAGTATTATTAGTATCTTAAAGCCACAAAAAATACAAAATAAAAACTTTTTAACAAAAAATTAAACCGCCGAAAAAACAGAAAAGCAAAAAATAATGAAACAAATTTTGAGTCGGCGCTGAAAAATCAATGAACAAAAATCACTCAAAGCGCCGACTCATAATTTTATAAGGTTTATTATTTTTTGCTTTTCTGTTTTTTCGGCGGTTTAATTTTTGTTAAAAAGTTTTTTAAACTCCAAACATTATATTAATCAGATATTATGTGAGCCTAACAATGTGCATTTTAGGTAGTCTCAATATTAATGAGGATAATAATGGTCTCTATAATCAGCGGAACTAAAAATAGTTATTATTTCGACAATCATTAATATTCTTATCAAATAAATGCAATGTTTCGTGATTTAATTACAGGAATTTCAATATACATTCGTTTTACTGTTTATATATGGTAAACGACATTCCTTGGCAAATAAGGGTCACTAAAACATTGTTTTTCTAGATTATTAAACAATTATTAAATAAATAGCCGTGTGTCCTGTGGGACATCTTATCGAAAAAAAAAATGCAATATTTATTATACATACTCCCCCCTAATCCCAATAGGGATTTTCAAAAATCCTTTCTTAGGTGGTCACGGAAGAATTTTTGAAAATCCAATTCGTCATACAAAATACTCTTAAAATTTTAAGCTTCTAGATCCAGCGAATAAGTACATTGGTTACTAAAACAACTCGAATCAATATCATGATATCCTTTTCTTCATATTACCCAATTCCCTGCTCCATCGAACGCCAGGAAACGAACCTTCCCTGAGGTTTCTCATCACAAATACGATCCGTACTCCGTATCTTGTAGCAGTACTTAATTAAAACGAAATAGCTAACTCTGATACGTGGGGTAAGACTGTTTCCAGCTGAAACGGAACGGATTAGTGAGGGGACGGATAATTCCGGATTTGGTTCCATAGAGTAGGGGAAACAGAGGGACAATTGAGCGATTAGAGAACTAATGACGTCTTGAAGTCGATGCATGCTCTGGATTTAGTTAGTCTGTGGTTTTGAATACAAATTGATTCAATTTAGGGTCAATCTTGGGTCACTATATAGTTAGGTAAACTATTACATTTTCTGAGATTTACTGGTTTTGGTAACCCGGATTTAAGGTTAAATTAATCTTACTAAAATACGGGTTTTTTCACTGCACCTAGTTTTGATCAATAATATTGCATTATTGATCCATGGCATTAACTAGGTATGAAGCTAGTTATAAATATATCTTATTTGGAAGTTTGTCAAAAAAAAAAAAAAATGTTAAACTTAAACAGATACCTTTCTGCCCTTCAGTTTTATTCATTTTTTTTTTCTATTAAATTTAGTTTTCTGAGTACAAGAATGAATAAACTTACCAAATAACGCGTTGTTGGTCTGGTGGTTGCAAGCGCTACTGCTGATCACAAGGTCTTGGGTCCAATTCCCAGGTCGGGCAGAAGTGTTATAGAGTATTTCAATGTGAAATTTCTCAGTAGCGGCATAGAATCTGGAGTTGTGCCCAGTTTATGGCAATAGGCTTACTTGGGACTTAAACATAACTGGCGAAATGTATGTGTACTATAGGTACACCTCTGCACAAACCTGAAAGAAAAAAAAATGGTTTAAGAAAAAAACCGCCTATTAGCCACTCGTGGTTCCTCTGCAAGTAATTACACTGTGCCACATTACCGCCTGTTGCGCCGGAGACGTTCGCTCTATTACCAGTACTTAATAGGTACTGCCCTGATGTACTGCTGGAATACAGGCTTACTGTTGCTGACAAGGTCTCAATGGTCTAGGGATTCCGGACTGGACCGGTTCAAACTGGTACACAATCTTTCGTACAACGTTTGGTTTTCAGCTCCCTAATTGCAGAACAAAGAGAAGAAAAATTGCATTTTATTATGTACCCATAATTGCAAAATAAAATGCATAATTTATAGGCTGATTGCGCTATACTTATGCTAATCTTGTTGCAATTCTTTAGACGTGTAAAACGGTAGTCGAATTTCAAACATGAAAAAACAAAATACGTTTATTTTGCGGTAAATATGACGCAGAGAAAGACAACACAACAAAAATATTTTTTTAAAGCTGGGACAAACATGCGTCACATCCACGCAAAACGGCCATCGCTCAGCATAATGCTGCGACCGTGTGCGAGACAGAGCCCCAGCGCTGGTTTTCAGCGTCAGCCGGCGCTGACGTGATGACGTCGTGGTGTCGACGTCGTCGGTAAAATAAAACAACTCACCTTTTGTTTCGTTTTCGCATCGATAAATTATTGATTCTCTGTTTTTCTTGCTCTGTGTCTATTCCAGCCTGCTACAATCACGGAGTTTGACGCGGTCAATTACTAGTATTTGACTTGACTGTGCCGTGGTATGTACCTGGTATCGGTAAATTATAGTTTACTTACTTACAGCACGACTCACGAGGTAACTTACGCTCTGTTTACATTGAGCCAAGATAGCCTGCTTTATTTTTTCTGGGTTGGAAATCATCAAATGACGTTTCCAGCTCTGGGCGGACCGGGAGGGCGTGTCAGACTTTCACTGAATAAAACCCACCCGTGTTCCTTCAGTTGCCTATATGCCAGGGCAAATCCGCGACCCTGGGAGAAGCCAAGATGACATGATTTTAATATAATCGTGTATTTACTCGTATGTATAGTAGTGGTCGCTCAATGGTTGGCATTCGACCATAATTCATTTTAACTTAATGTATTTTAAATGCATTATTATATTATAATATTAGCCATCTGCACCCCTTCGCCATACAAATTTTAACTGTGCCCATACTCCTCCGGCCTCGTAATTTTCGTCAAAAGGGGTACAAACTTTATTTTTATAGATTATGGTTGTACTTTGAATTAATAGGTTTATCTTTATTAAATTTTGCAAAAAAAAAAAACTAGCTTTACCTCCGCTTCGATGTGATGCCCTAAGCCGAGGTCCGTACCGTACTTTCTTTCCTTGTCTCTCTATCCAGAGTTGCCAAGGCCAATCTTTATTAAAAGAGTCCAGCTCATCCCGCCATCTCCGTCTGGGCATGCCGCGATGTCGTTTGCCATTTATTACTTTATAACGCTTAATTTAACATTCCACTCTCCACCCTCGAGACAAGACCTTTTTTAACAGACAGGCAGACAACTTGTAGCAAATACTCTTTTACATGTCTCGTCTGCCTGTCCCTGGAAGTGACATCAAACATCTTTTTACCTTGTCTGAAATGAAAAGACAAATCAAATATGAAATTTTGGAGCGGTTGTCTCTTATGAAACTGTTGAATATCAGGTGAGATGAAAAAAGGGTAAAATGTAAAGGATTTGTCTAAAAACGAAGCGCGTCGCTTTTAATCAATCCAAATAATATAAATTGCTTTATTACTATAAAAAAACATGTAATACAAAATTTGATACCCTGGCTCCAGAGCTAGGTTAAAGTACATGTATTTTACGAGCCAAATGTCAGTCTGAGTAGCCTTTTTTCAGCTATGTTGGGGGTTTTCTTTCAAACGAACCGGATGCAGATCCGATATACCAGTATTTTATATACGGAGACTGCCTGTCTGACCTCCAGAATCCAGGTTCTATGGGTATCACGATATCAGTTGGTACGACTCATTTCAGTCGGGGGACGGTTCCTTGGAACAATTCTTTACAGGTCCCCCAGCTACTACGAAATGATTGATTAAGCTTGGTTTACATTTTTTAGTTCAATTTTAAACAACTTTTTGACAAGGCTGGCATGTATTTTATTTATGTAAATGGATTTATAAACTAGATGACGTTGGCGTTTCCTCTGATAACTCTGAGAAAAAAGCCTGAAACAAACTTAGAGGTCACATTCTCTTGTAAAGTTCAGACATAATCTTTGTCAATTTAAAGAACACCAGCAATAAGGTTACTATAGGTCTTTCAAGGACGTCCCGATACAACATAATTCACTTAAATAGATACGCGAAACGAAGGTACGTTCCTTGTAAACATTAAGAAGGGATTTTTCAAAACCCCGCCCCTTACCGGGTTCAAAACAGGGTCGAAGTTTATTTGTGAAAAAGGTCAACAAGGAATAAGAAAGATATTGCGTTCGTTACTCGATCACGCATCAACGACTTTCAATGTTTGCTTTTTACATAGTGTCCTGAATTATAAATAGGATGTTTTTTATCCAATAACAATCCGCGGAATAGGATCATCAATATCATTCCAGCTGTAAGACGTCCACAGCTGGACATAGACTTCCTCAAAATGTAGGCCTCCCCCGAATTGGGGGGCATCGCCATAATCCTCATGCTTGGCAGGCGGGTTAGCGATCACGGTATGGTGGTAAAATGTATAGAGAACGCTGCTGCCTATTCTCTAGTAAGTCCCTTAGTCACCTTTTACGACATCTACGGGAGGAAATGGGATAGTGTCATTTTTTGCGCCCGTCACGTGGAAACACCGGGAGGGGACGTCCTAGGAGGACATATAGTGACCTTATTGGTGATGTTCTTCAGAAAGGTCAGGTGCGTAGTACTCGCAACCGGCGTGTGTGTATGACCAATTGTATGAACCTAAACGAGGCAAAAGGAGCGTGTAGAGATCGTAGCAGGTGGCGTTCCGTGGTTTCTGCCTACCCACATGGGAAAAAGGCGTGATTGTATGTATGTATGTGTATAAAATGACGAACTTCCATACAAAATTTCATCCCTATTTAACTGATTTAGTGGTGAATTTCTATTTTTAGTTCTCAATCAACGATCAACTCGGCCTATGCCTCTCCCATGTTGCGCCACAACACTCTATCTTCTGCCTTCCACATCCAATCTGTCCCAGCCACCTTCTTAAGGTCGTTGATTCATCTAGCTGGGGGGCGTCACATACTACGCTTGTATGTAGTGCAAAATTGTATGCTTTTAGACCCAACACCTTAGGGTGCCCATTGCCTGTCAATAAATGAATTTAAAACAGTTATAACAAAATAGCTATAGGAAGCCTTTAACTGTTAGGTAATTAGAACCTTATCACATATCGAAAATGCGTTCAAAATGAAAAAAAAAGTTCAAAAAAATATTATTGTCGTCCTAAGTTCCTTGAAGTTATTTTTCCCAGGAAAAGGCTGAAACCACAGGGCAATACTAAGTTTCAAATAAAATCGATGCCTTCAAAGGCTAATGGACAATCGGCTAGGGTAGCCAATCCGACGTACCGTGGGGACCCGGGTAGGCTAGCCGAGCTGATTTAAAACCGACTGCTATATCCAGCCGTGCGCAGTTTAGCTGCTCAGTGTGAACTGTGCCTTACAGATTAACGCATGCTTTGGATTTTAAAATTTATTTTAAGTATCACTGCTTATCTCTGCTACGTAATAATTTAGTGGGAAACTACGACTTCTAACTGCATTGTTTTTTGAATTCATTCAGTAAATTTTCAACAGATGAAATGTTCGACTAAAAGAGAAGTTGTGGCCTAGTGATAATAGTCGCGATTTACGACTTGTAGGTCGTAGATTCGAACCCATACAGGCGCTTTAGCACAATCAGCTTATAATGTTACCATTGCTGGTACACAGGGCTTCTGTCTTTGTGAGGGAGTGCGCCGTAATCCACCATGCTGTCCTAATGTGAGTTGGTAGACGACATGTCTTCGATTTTTTGGTTTTAGGACATGCCGGTTTCCTGACGATGTTTTGCTTCACCATTTTAAGACTTTATGTAAGTTATTTCATCACCACTGCTTTCAAAACGGTGAAGGAAAACATTGTGAGAAAACGACATCTCCTAAAACCAAAAATCATAAAGTAAAGTGTTAAAACAGAGAAGGAAAACATGACATGTGACATCTACCATCCCACACTGAGCCCGCATGGTGGAATACGGTCCACTTCCTCTCACGGAGAGGAGAACTTTGTCCCAGATCAGTGAGATTAGGTTATGAAAATAGTCAACAGATAATTTCATTCGGTAAACGTAGACACTGAGTCTAGATTTGTGCCGCGTTGATGGTATTACTCGCCCCCTATTCAATGTGATTTAAACATAATTTATGAAATGTGGGTATACTATAAGCACAACCTCTGCCCAACCCTTCTGGAATTATAGGCGTGATATTATGTTATACACATCAAATGTGTCCTTATAAAAAAAAACATATTATAAGGTAAAATACTTCTTTCAAGCCAAGGAAGTTTGGAAATAATTCCTTCTGCAATGTTGCTTCCCTGGTACCTCATTAACGCAATGTAAATGTCTGTTAACTGCTCCCAAATGACGATGTACATTTTTTATTCCTTTACATACTTCTTTGAAATAATCTACTCATTACTTGACATTATATATCATCATCATTATTTCAGCCGTAAGACGTCCACTGCTGGACTTAGGCCTCCCCCCAATTTGGGTGGGCTTTGCCATAATCGCCACGCTTGGCAGGAGGGTTGGCGATCGCAGTATGGTGGTAAAATGCATAGAGAACGCTGCTGCCCATTCTCTAGTAAGTCCCTTAGTCGCCTTTTACGACACCCACAGGAAGAAATGGGGTGGTGTTATTCTTTACGTCCGACACCACACGGTACCGTGTGGTGACATTATATATGAACCTACCTATTTCAAGTCGTTGTTAGTGGTTGTTATGGCGATCATAACATTTGGTTGAAATATGTGTTTATATTTTAAAATCTAGTATTTCATCCTCAAATATTCTTTTATATTTTGTGAACATGAGAATGCTGTAGGTACAGTCAGCGTCAGTAATATCGGGACGAGCAGACTCGTCAAAATGATCTAAACAACTATGAAAATTAAATACACAAGGAATGTTTCAGAAGACAGTACACGACAACTATCATTCTGACAAGAACTGTATCCGAATGAGATAAAGTTTGATTTTCTTATTTGTTGAGATCATCATGACGCTGACGGTACTCAAAATTATGAGAATCAAGGGGAAAGCAGTAATTTTGGGTTTTTAACGTAAATTAGAGACATAAGGCAACCCGCATGAACGTTTTACGACCCACATGCTTGTTGCTATGATCCAAAATGCTGTCGGTGAATTAATCCTAGATTAACTAGACCTACATGTGTTTCTATACCGTTACATCGATTTTGTTTCTATTGATTGAAACAAGCTATCCCCTATGTTACGAAACGCAGCGCAAAACTATAAAACAAAACATGACGATGAATGATGAAATAGAATGAAAGATGGAATTACCGATAATATTACCACTCAAGAACAGAGGTGTCCTGGTCGCAAGCAGACTACTGAGCGTCGGCTCCTGGGTTTGATTCCCCGGACAAAGTGTAATTAAGTGACAGAAGAACCTTCTGTCACTTAATTTGGCTAAAACCAACTACATTCCTTTTTCCATTAGTCACAGGACTAAAGCCCCAACTGACATTGATATTCTCGTTCATACCTGTTTGGACTCCTCTTCATTTTCATATTCATTCCTATCTCGTGTCAGTCAAACCAAATACCTGGGTGTAGTAATTGATGACGGACTGAAGTGGTACTCACAAGTTGAAAGTTTAACGTCAAGGGTCAGGAAACTTATCTATATCTTTAAGTCTCTAAGGCAATGTGCTGACTCAAAAACATTGAAAATGGTGTATCTTGCACTTTGCCAGTCTGTCATCAGTTATTGCATTCCGGTTTGGGTTGGCACTGCTAAGACTAAACTGATTGGATTGGAACGAGCCCAGAGGGCTGTGCTTAAGGTGATGCTCGGCAAGCCGTATAGATTTCCCACAAGTAAATTGTACGCAGAATGTAGGGTACTTACTGTGCGGCAGCTCTTTGTGCTCAACGCCACCCTCAGAAAACACAGTCAGGTTCCTCCATCAGATCCAACCACTCGTAAAGCCAAATTTGCATGCCCATCTGTTTCTCACAAAACAACTTTCGCTAGCCGCCAGCTCTATGTAATAAGCTCACTAATTTACAGAAGGGTCCACAAACACATTCAAATAATTAATTTAAATAAACATAAACTCAAAACCAAGTAACAAAACTGGCTGTTTAATCAGGACTATTCCTGTACCGAAGACCTTATTTCAAAATTAATGTAGGCACTATTAATCACTATTAATCATTATTTATTCTACAAACACGGATACATAAACACATGCAACATCACATGAATACACCATACACTACATGCACCCCCACAAAACACCCTCTCCCCTCTCATACGCCACACCATACCATACCCTCTCCCCTCTCATACACCACACCACACCACAACACACTCCATGCCATCCCATCCCATCCCCCACACACATACTTACACATTCATATAGTAAATCAGATCATTATGGGTTTATTGTTGGAATCACACACTTAAATAAGGGTTTATTTTGTATACGTAGTAACTAGTAGAACACTGACTCCTAGGTCACAGGGTTTCCCTAGTTCAGGAGGCAGAGTTTTCCACTATTTGTGCAGCCTTTTCCCAAAAACCATTTTAACCTAGCTATGTAATAGTTATTGTTATTGTATATAAAGGTTTTTTTGTATCAATAAACTTATTGTATTTTTATTTATTATTATTGGATGTTTCCTATTGGAATTCCTTGTTAACAACCCGAAGTTTGGAACCTGGCGGTGCTATACGCCCGTGCCTTGGTGCGCACGTTAAGCCGTTGGTCCTGCGCCTGATCGCTCTCCGGTTGTGTCGGATTACCGTTCCATCGGACTATGAGTGTGAGGGAAGAGCGATTGCCCCTGTTTCTGCGCACACGCAAAACACAAGATGACAATGGTGACCAAAAATAAGCAAGCAGCCTAGATAATGGTCCTCTATCATTTGTGGTCACCAACATCTGCAATATCTAAAAGGGAACAAAGCTATGTAACACTCATGATCAAATATTTCTCAAATTTGTAATATTTAACTGTTTTAAGGCTCGTTCAGACTAGCGCGACGCGACGGTCACGCGCGAATCGCCTATTTATATCCGTAGAACAATTTCTATGAAAACGCGCGCGACACTTCACACAGGGGCGACCTGTGTCGCCGCGACACGGTCGTTCCGCTTCGAGCAGCGCGAAAACATAAGGTACGTTTTGTGTGGCGTCGGTTCGCAGCCGCAACAACCTCGTCGCTTCGCGACTGTGGCGTCGCGGCCGCGAAGTCGCCGCGATGTCATACAAAATGTACTAAAAGCTGTCCCGCTGCTTGTCGCGCCGCCACAAGGTCTTCGCGCGCGATTCGCGCACGAGTTGTCGCGCCAGTGTGAAAGGTGTTGCGTCGCGATATATCGCAGAATCACCTCCGCGACAGGTCGCGCGACATGTCGCGCCTGTCTGTACGAGCCTTTACGGATGTACAGCATATTAAATAAAGGCTCGTACAGACAGGCGACGTCGCGCTAGTCTGCACGAGCCTTAAATTGTATTCCCTAATAGAAAAAATATTCAAAATCACAATTGCTTTCAGTAATACTCATTAAGCAGACGAATTTTTCAAACATCAATCGGCATTCCTTCTCACAAAGAGGAGGCCTGTGTCACAGTAGTGGGGATATTAGTCCCCCACATGGCAGTCAGTGCGCAATAGAAAGATAAAATGAAAAATATTTTATTTGTGACACGCACAGGACATAAAAACAATAAAAAGAACATAGAAACTTTTAGGATAGATACAAATAACAAAAAGATTAAAGATTTAAAATTAAAAAAAATAGACTTGTGCGAGGCCAAAAAGACTCCTATCTCAGCATCATCATCATCATTTCAGCCACTGCTGGGCATAGGCCTCCCCCAATTTGGGGGGCCGCAGCGCTGGTATTCAGATAAAGCCCACTGTGATGCCACGGACACACATACGGACGTGACAAAATAATTTATCCCACAATGAAAAAATATTACATATAATAAATTAAACAAATGATAAAATATACTAAAGATATAAATAAAAACCGTATTACTTATAAATAATAATTAATTATACGATATCTCCAGACCCGACGCTCCAGAATCGGAACAAGGAGAGAATAGGATCCAATAAGGGTACTGCAATGTCTCTTAGACTTGGTAATTACCCCCTAGTGTCCTTGAAATCGAACCCCAGACCAAAGATCAGACACATTAGCAAGCAGACATATTACACAAAATCAATCGTAGAGCCTTGAACAAATCGATGAAAATCTCATTTGTCACACTAGTTTTTTGTGGCAATATGTAAGGAGTCTACATTATTCATAACCTCTTTTTTGGCTTGGCCGGTCGGGTCTTTGTCATATTAGTGTTTTAATATTCACTGATGAAAAGGCCACTGATATCATAAAGAATAGCAGAATATTTTTGCTTGTGGAAGGTTACTATAGTTTTCTTTGACAGACGGATAAAAATTTGAAAGAAACAATAAGTTTATTAATACAGTATCCTCTCGCCCGCCCGCAATATGACTTCGTTTAAACTGGCGTTCTTTCCGATTTTTTTTTTGCACGGCTCCTAAGGGTGAGGTTTAAGCCAAGGTGCCAACTTCACCTTTTTAGTCTAGATAAACTAACAAACAAATAACAATAAAATATCACTGTCCATTCAAAGGTTGCCTGGAAGAGATCGCAGAAAGCGATAAGGCCGCCCATTGTAAGTTTTCTGTGTTAAATGTTCTTGTTGTTATGTATTTTCTGGTGTACAATATAGCATATATAAATAAATAAATATCCTAACTTAACAAAAATCTATTAACACACTAAAATATGGCAACGAGAGATTAATGAGAAGAAAATTAAAGATACAAACAGTATTACCGCACAAGAACTGTGGAACGTTGGTCTCGTGGTTGCAAGCGTGACTACTGAGCGTGAGTCCTGGGTTCAAGTCCCGGGTCGAGTTAAGTATCATTGGATGTTTCCTTAGGAGTTTTTTAGTAATAGCCCAGAGTTTGGATGTTTTCGGTGTGATACCCTCGTGCCTCGGAAAGAATGTTTAGCCGTTGGTCATGTGTCTGATCTCTCTCTGGTCGTGAAGGATTGCCGTCCCACCGGACTATGAGATTTTCCAACATCTAACTGTCAAAGATTGACGAATGATAGCCGGGACCGACAGCTTAATGTGCTTTCCGAGCCACGGCGGAGTACAGCTGGTCACCCATCCACAGATCAACCACGGCAAGCGTAGCTTAAACTAACCGATCGACCTGTGCGGCTGTTACTACTTAGCCCCTAGAAAAAGAAATCTAGCAGTATTACAAAACACAGCTGCTTGCAAAAATCGTTAAAAACTGTTTGCGCCCTATATTTGCTGACTAAACCCTAAAATTCCGGGCATTTTCTATGCATACTGCCCGCGTAATGGGCATAATGGGTAAAGTGCACATATTAAAGCGTTTGCCCAGAACCCGGTCGGCTAAGAGAAAAGTGCGTGTCGACGCATACATTAAAACGAGAATTAAAATTAATGCTTTCAGGATTCTTGGTAGTTTTTACTGTGGATTATGATCTTTAGTCCAAATGGTCTGTAATTTTCTAGCGTTTGTCTATTCAAGAAAGCTCTGCAATTAAAAAGGGATTTAGAAATGGCGGGCTTAACTGTGTAGAGCAAAAATGTGGTAGCTTAAAGTATTATTTTAGAACCAAAGTTCTGAATTACACGAAAAGATTCAACTCTAGGGGTCTAGGGGGTCTCTGGGGGTCTCTGGGGGTCTAATCATCCTGCCAGGGTCGCGGAGTTGTTCGAAAGAGATACCGTGGCCCTGGCATAGGCAACTGAAGGAACACGGGTGGGTTTTAGTCAGTAAAAGTCTGACACGCCCTCCCGCTCCACCCAGAGCGGGAGAAGTCATTTGATGATTTCCCAATCAAAAAAAAAAGATTCGCGGATTTGTTCGATAAAGTTACCTCTAAAACAGGAACACAGGTAGGTTTTAGTCAGAACAGTCAGAAATGACCCCTTTATTTGATGTTTTCCCACCCAAAAAAAGGCGGGTCTAGAATCATGAGTTGAATGCATGGTAACAGCTTGACGCGTCGATGTCCCTGCCACGGGCTACCTTGTATATTGCCGGTGTGACATTTTGGGTTTTTTGTTCCCATTACAATTACCAACCATTGCGTAAGTAAAAAAAATCCCTCAACCTAAAGAAATCCATCTCATAAGTAAAAAAAAAAAATGTATTGGACCTTTAAGTTTAATAGGAGTTGTAGGTAATATTTTGAACAATGGATCGTCGTGTCCAAACGGCTGAAACGGTTTGAAAAAAAAAAAAATCTAAGAAGCAACGCTAGAAATCCTACTTTCAAATAAAAAACCTGCACCCAAATCGATTCACCCGTTTATGAGCTACGGTGCCACAGACAGACACATATAGCGGTCAAACTTATAACATCCCTCTTTTTGCGTCTATTCGTTTTAGCCACGGTCCACAAATCTACCAAATTGAATCAGACAGAACTCAGAAAACCATACAATTTACATCAAAATCACGGCCAATCTATCAAAGTAGATTCTGTATTTCCGAACAGAGCAATATTCATCAATATCAAACTATACATAGTATTAATAGTCTCTGGGAAACCCCATACCAACTATAGACGAACGGCAGACAGCCTGCAATTCCAGTTAGTTCCATTTCCAGGAATAAAACGCAGGTAACGCGAAATAGATAAGTTTATTCCGACTACGTCGTGTTCTCGTTATGACGTCATTTCGAACTTGTACAGGCAACAAAACTGTAAGGTTTATAGGATTAGGATATTAATATTTGAATTTTACTGTCAACGAAAACGGAAAACGGTACTCTGTTACTGAGTTACGTCTGTCCAGCTGTATGATATCGGGCTGTGTCTTTGAAACCGAAATAGCTAACTAGTTGATATTAACTTTTTAATCGTAATAATTAGCATGCTAAAATTATGTATAATAATTTAAAAAATCTATGATAGTGTTGGTGGTCCGTCAGACCAATTTGCAATTGTACGATTTTTTTTTAAATGTGGATGTTATAACTTCGTTATTTAGCTTAGGTATGAGACGGATTAAAGAATGTATAAAAGACTTGACTACTCAGTAAAATCGCAGCATTTTTTAAAAATAAAGCTACCTGTTTACTTATCTCTCCGTTTGACTGTACCTCTATTACTGTGAAGTTGTACTTAAAATACAAATTAAAGACTCGGAGTCTCGTGTGGCTTGCATTCTAGGAAAAGTAGGTGTAAAAGGAAAAGTAATGTAAGTAACGACAATTAGTGTTACAGTATGTCTGTTAACTGTCCCGTTGGTATCGTGGTCGCAAACGCGTCTGCTGATTTTGGGGTCTTGGGTTAAATTCCCATTTCGGGCAAAAGTGATATTGGGTTTTCCCATTAGGAATTTGTTAGTAACAGCCCGGAGCTTGGAACTTGGCGGCGTGATATCCCCGTGCCTCGGAAAGCACGTTAAGCTGTTGGTCCTACGCTTGATCTCTCTCCGGTCGTGTCGTATTGCTGTCCCATCGGACTATGAGAGTGAGGGAAGAGTGAGTGCTTCTGTATCTCCGCGAAGACTGGTGCATTGGAATATATCCCGCACGGAAGACTAATCTTGTTTGAGATTGGCCACCATGGCCGAAATATGGTCTGGAGGACTATATACCTATGTCTGTTTAAGTTAGTGTTTACTGCTAAACTAATGATGCGATTTTGATGAGGTTTTACAGAGAGGTCGTTTCATATCAATAGTTTAATATTTTATTCATATAACATCCTGCTATCCTCTCGTGTATTAGAAAATGAGCCGATTGCCATCAACCAGCCATACATCCAGACTCTGTACTGCTGAAAACCCATATAATTGTTTGCCTAAACTGGGAATCGAACCCAAGATCTCAGCAGACCTCGCTTGTGATGACTAAACCAATGGGCAGATAATTGAATATTTTGTGAAAATAATTGTTTGTTTTATTTTAACCGACTTCAAAAAGGAGGAGGTTCTCAATTCGGATGTTTATATGTTTTTTTTTATGTATGTTCGGCCATAACTCCGTCATATATAGACGGATTTGCAAAATTCTTTTTTTGTTCGAAAGGGGTTTATTCCGAAATGGTCCCATATAATTTTCATATAGATCTGATGATGAGTTCGGGAGACAGACACCGGAACTCTTTAAAAAATGACAGCAAATCAACCGCGATTTCTGCTATCGCATAAATATGCATTGTTTGTTTGGAATTAGTGCAGGGTGAATAACACAATTAAAAATTTAAAAATAAAAACTTTTTTACAAAAAAAAAAAAACAACTGACTTCCTTAAAAACACTACAAAGTGAAAAATAACTTTAATTTCGGAAGTCGGTGTCTTAGGATCTGTATTTATGGTTTTTTTGCTACCGACTTCCGAAATTAAAGTTATTTTTCACTTTGTAGTGTTTTTTTGCTTTGCTGAATCGGTCTACTCTTGATCTCAATTACGTTTTTAGGGTTCCGTTGCCAAATGGCAAAAACGGAACCCTTATAGATTCGTCATGTCTGTCTGTCTGTCTGTCCGAGTATGTCACAGCCATTTTTTTCCGAAACTATAAGAGCTATGCTGTTGAAACTGGGTAAGTAGATGTATTCTATAAACCGCATTAGGATTTTCACACAAAAATAGAAAAAAAACAATAATATTTGGGGTTCCCCATACATAGAACTGAAACTCAAAAAAATAACATTCATTAAACCCATACGTATGGGGTATTTATGGATAGGTCTTCAAAAATGATATTGAGGTTTCTAATATCATTTTTTTCTAAACTGAATAGTTTACGCGGGAGACACTTCCAAAGTGGTTAAATTGGTCCCCCCCCCCCGTAACTTCTAAAATAACGGAATGATAAAACTAAAAAAAATATATGATGTACATTACCATGTAAACTTCCACCCAAAATTAGTTCGAATGAGATCTAGTGAGTAGTTTTTTTTAATACGTCATAAATCGTAAACCACAATTTACCTTTCATTCAGTCAACTCAAATATAAAAATTAAAAATAAGGAACTTCGTTCCAAAAAAAACATTTAATTTCATAAACATAAACCTTATGCATAAACCGTGAATACCTGCAGGTTTGTACGGAACCCTCGGTGCGCGAGTCCGACTCGCACTTGGCCGGTTTTTTTTAAATGCTAAAACGGTTTCCCCATTGTACCCTAGGCCACTGATAACTAATTTTCGATATTTCTGGTGTCAGCTGTATTTAATGAGAAACTGTAATATGAAAATTCCGTTACTCATTTTCCAATACCGGGGCTTAAGGAACCAATATCAATCCCCGGACCGCTTTCTTTAGCTAGGAAGCAGTAATCGTGTTTTTTCAGTAGTTCGCCGTAGAATTATTTAGCCCTGGTAGCTTATTTACATCATTAACTAAAGTTTACGTAACAATATTTAAATAAAGCGTGCTTTGGCAGTAGGTCAGGAGTGGAAAACATCGAAATAACACTACAAATAACATAATTTATTGGTTTAATAATAACAAACAAACAATAAAAATCGTTACTCACTGATCCGTTTTTAGTCGCGAAGCTTTAATTGGGTAATGGTGACATCACACGGGCTGGAATTTTAACAGCATAAATCTCGACTTTGTCGGATTAATAATTGACATCGTAAGTCTTATCGTGTGTCATTTAATTCATTAGAAAATACATTGTGTCGAAAAATATTACATCATAAATAAAATAATAATAAAAAACTGGCCAAGTGCGAGTCGGACTCGCGCACCGAGAGGGTTCCGTACAAACCTGTAGGTATAAAGTTTAATTTTTTTTAAATATTTTTATTATATGATGAAACTAAAAATTAACGGTTTTCGCAATTTTTCCTTTATATGTGCTATACGACGTTGCTTCGTACCAAATTTCAAAATTTTAGATCGACTGGAAGTACCCTTTAGGTTTTGATTCCCTTGCGAGTTTTGAAAATTTGCGGAAATTTGCGGCATAAACGGCTATATTTTTTTATTGCGTTAGCCTAGAAGTTTGATTTATCCACAGCTCCAAGGAACAGTAGATTTGAGTATTTGATTATAAATTTCAGCTTGATACCTCCACGCGTTCCTGAGAAAAAGAGTCTTGACAGACGGACGGACGGACGACGGACGGACAACAAAGTGATCCTATAAGGGTTCCGCTTTTTCCTTTTGAGGTACGGAGCCCTAAGAAGCAATAATAATTACTACATGCACTGCATTCACACTTAAAACTCATAACATATTTAAAATATAACAATATTATATGATTCAAAATGTGTTTTTATAATCTGCATGAGTTTTTTGGCAAAAAATACGTTTGCATGGAATTTATAATTTGTTTTATTAAATGTTGCATAGCCGACATGGGTAGACTGTTTAGCCTAAAAATTGTTATGATTATTTGAACAAATAAATGTACAGTGTCAGCGCTGAAAAATCAATGAACAAAGATCACTCAAAGCGCCGACTCATAATTTTAAGGTTTATTATTTTTTGCTTTTCAGTTTTTTCGGTGGTTTAATTTTTTTGTTAAAAAGTTTTTATTTTATAATTTTTTGTGGCTTTAATGTACTAATAATACTTGGCAAGATATACCCTATCCAATGAAAAAAGAATTATCAAAATCAGACTACTCTGTATAAAGTTATGCGTGGTTAAACATTACAATCAGTGAGTGAACAATCAATCATCCCCTGTTTTCTGACCCTTAGACTTTGATTTTGTTTTTCAAATTTATATGGGACCACCCTCGGAGTGTACTCTTTCCAATAAAAAAAGAATTATTACAATCGGACTACTATAAAAAAAGTTATGCGTGGTAATACATAAAAAAAACAAAAAAAAAATAATAAAAAAATATACGCGTCGAATTGATAACCTCCTCCGTTTTTTTTCGTTGGTTAAAAATAAGTAACTAAAATCTTTGAAATCTTGTTTTAAAAGTATTCGAAAGTGATGAAAGTTATTTTATCGCTAACCGGTAGCATAAGGTCGCCTTTTGCGGACAACCTTTACAGTACCACCACTATGTATAGCCTAGGCTTCAAATGAATGTATACTATATAATCAAAATCAAATCAAAATCAAAAGTCATTTATTCAAACTAGGCTGAGAGTCAGCACTTTTTGAACGTCAAAGTTACATGATAATACTACTACTATATAATATTATAAAGCTGAAGAATTTGTTTGTTTGGTTGAACGCGGTAATCTCAAGAACTACTGGTCCTAATTGAAAAATTGTTTTTGTGTTGGGTAGTTTATTTATCGAGAAAGGTTATAGATTATATAACATCACGCTACAACCAAGAGGAGCAGAGCAGTTATGAAAAATGTTGCAAAAACGGGGAAAATCGCACGGGTAGGCGATTCGACGCGACGGGAAGGGTCGGGGGAAAAAGAAATTTAACGCGAACGAAGTCGCGGGCAGAAGCTAGTACTAAATAATATTATAAAGCTGAAGAGTTTGTTTGTTCGTTTGGTTGAACGCGGTAATCACAGGATCTACTAATCCGAATTGCACAATTCTTTTTGTGTTGGGTAGCCTATTTATTGAGAAGGGCTATAGGCTATATAACATCACGCTACGATCAAAAGGAGCGGAGCAGCAAAATGGACGAACACTGGCAGGGAATTCGATGCGACGGGAAAGGGAGCAAAAATTTGACGCGGATGAAGTCGTGGGCAGAAAAACTAGTGTTAAAATAAAAACAAAGGATGGTTTCGTTTAGGTTTATCCAACGAATCTTAATTGTCTTCCTTGCTAGGTCGATTGACATAAAAACTGTACTATTTAACGACCCAAAATATTACGACTTATTGTCAAAGTAATTTATTCATTATTTTCAATGCCAATGGCTTGTGATTCCTACAACATGACGTCAATTTTGAGTAGCTATCAATAAAATAACCTCTGATTAACCACATCGATTATTGTGGTTTTCAATGACAAAGCATTGTCTTTTAGTTTTACGGATTTGAAAGACAAATGATTTATCTTTATTTTCTGAAACCTCATCAGCATTATCTTGTACTTAACTAGTTTGTTCGTTTTAATCTTAATCATAGTCTGGCAGTTTGAGTAATTTATGCGGCCTACCCAAATGCCTTTTATTTGGTATTGTTCGTGGAATCGTAGAGCTCTTTAAAGTTTGAGTCAAGTTGCATAATTACTGATAAATGCGTGCACTGACTGGACAGCTTCAATTACTCGGGTGGTTCTTCTTTCATTTCAGACACCAATCTAAACACCGTGACATTTTAATCGTCTCACAACGGCAGCCCACTTCATGTATCCAGTGATTACTACATATCCATGAGAAAAAAATGAACTTTTGAATAACTAAAAAATAAAAGTATTATTCACTATGATGTCGCATGACGCAGTTTGTTTGATATTTTGTCTCAAGGAAAATGGAGATGGAATGATCTAGTCGACTCGTGCGCTGGGTAGGTATGTATGTTCTCTACCATATGATACGTAAACATTATAAACAGGATGTTTCATAATTCTCATCTATTATATATTTTTCTTAGTACGTATTTTCTTAATTGGTAACAATTTTTTAATGTCACGATGTATAGTCAGCACATGATCTGAGTCTGGATATTAAAAGAAAGCGCCTTAGTGGTCATCTCGGAAGCCAGCCATTTTAGCCATATCATCTTTCTCACAGCCCAATAAAAAAAAAAGCGTCTGATAATACTCAGTGTTTCCGTCTGAAATTATTCTGAGTGAGGCTTTTTTGGCAATTTTGATAAATTAACAATATTGTTTACGTTATTTACGTTGTCGAGAAGACAGATTCAATCATATGATTATATATAAAATCAAAATATTTTATTTCACATCAACCTACATGGGAACTTACGAAACGTCAGAAGTTAGGGTGTACCTAACTTCTGACGTTTCATAAGTGCCCATGTAGGTTCCAATTGGTCGTTTTCTATGGAGAAGAGCCGGCAGGAAACTCCATGGTTACTCTTTAGAAATAATTAGCGTTACATTTTTTTTCAATTTACTGTATTTGTAGGCACGGTGGTCTGTGAAATGTGGTCAGTCAAAATCAATAGTCATTTGTTCAAATTCACTATGAGAATCAGCGCTTTTGGAACGTGAAAACTACATAAAATAGTCCTCCAACAACGCTCGCTCTTTATCACTTCCTAGTGCTTTAGCAGCCGCGGTGCCCAGCAGCACAGCTGTCTATTTAATTGCATAAACTTGACTCTATACAATAGTAGCAAAGTAATTAACATTATTAGAAACAGCACATTAAATTAAATAATTTGGCTTATGTCAGCATGCCATTATACCAACAAATAAAATGAATACAATTCTCAAGCAAAACAAAAAATATACAAAGTTTAATACCAAAAGTGAAGCAATGGATCAAGGAGTTTTTATGATCCAATTTTTCTTTACAATCGTAACTTTAACTGTAGATCAGCACACTCATAAAGATGCTGCTTTATTAACATATCATACGCAATTTCAAACCTCCATCTATCTTTCAGAAATCCCTTCCTAAAGATCAACATCAGTCGCTCAACCACTAATCATGTCACTTCAGACAACATAATGTATATTGTTGAACTATCAAAATGAAAGCTATTTCAATTGGCAGTAGGTACATTACGCAGTAAAACTACCGCATGCCAAGCCTATGAATAAAATGGAATAATTATCTACAGGTTATTTTTACCCGACTTAGGAATAGATCTGGGCGGCTCACAGTACAATCTAATCAACTGATGTGCTATGAGAATAGTAAAATTATATTTCGTTCAGAGGTGGTCTACTAATTGAGATATTCTAATATCTAATATCTTAGGACAACCAACACACCGTTATCTGATCACAAACTTGGCAGAGCCTGTACTATGGCAACCAGACAACTGATAAACATTGTTAAATATTTCTAAATACATACATATCATAGATAAATTACACCCAGACACAGAACAAATGATTGTGCTCATCACACAAACAATTGTCCTGGGTGTGAATCGAACCCACGACCTCAGTCTTAGTAGTCAGGGTCACTAACCACTACACTAACAGGGCAGTAAATATTATTTTATATTCGAGCATCTATCCATTTTTTTTTCTTGGGTGGGAGATCATTAAATGACGTCTCCCGCTCTGGGCGGAGCTGGAGGTCAGACTTTTACTGAGTAATACCCACCCGCGTTCTTTCAGTTGCCTATATGCCAGGGCCACGGTAACTCTTTCAAACAAATCTCACGGCCCTGGCAGGAAGCTTCTAAACCTGCACCCTAATTGCGTACTAGCTATTAAACAGAATTTGAATCATTTTGAAGCTTATAGCTAATTCATTATTTCATTTGTTCGAAAAAATTGTCTGCTCAGCAACGTTGACAAGGCCATGAATGTTGTGGAATGGTCAAAATGAAAGCGATGAATTCTGATAGTGAATTACGCGTATTATTACCCGTGTGGTCCCGGACGTAAAGAATAGCACCATCCTGTTTCATCCCGCGGGTGTCGTACACCCATGAAACAGAGGCGACTAAGGGACTTACATGAGAATAGGCAGCAGCGTTCTGTATGCATCTTACCACCGTACTGCGATCGCCAACCCGCCTACCAAGAGTGGCGAATATGGCCACCCCCCCCAAATTGGGGGAGGCCTATGTCCAGCAGTGGACGTCTTACGTCTGAAATGATGATGGTGATGATGTGTATTATGCAATTACCCTTTTGTTTTAATCCAATACAAATATAGCATTTATTGTCTTGTTGTTTAACAAAGGTCAATCAAAAACACACATGCTGAAGCCCGGTATTGGCCCTGACTTTCGAGTTGTATGTAGATCGAACCCAGGCTGGCGCTTTACTCTGTGTAAATAATATCATTACCAATGCTCTCATAACGGTGAAAGAAAATATCTTGAGGAAACCGTCATGTGGTAGCTACCCGAGTTTGTCTAGCTCATCCATTCCTTCATATGTCCGAAAAATGTATCTATTCAACAACGTAAATTACGCAATGAATGTTGTTGAACTGTCAAAATGGAAATACTAGGTTAGTGTGTTCCTGGACGTAAAGAATAGCACCCACCCCATTTCTTCCCATGGTTTCTTCCAACCCACCTGCCAAGTGTGGCGATTATGGCAACCCCTCTCCCCCCAGATCTATGGCCAACACTAGATGTGTTTCGGCTGAAATGATGATTAGGTTGGTGTTTACGCAATGACCCTTTGTTCTTTTATCATTAAAATAGAACAGATTAAATCCGTGATTTTAGTGTGTAAAATCTTTCGTCTGCTGCCGTCCTAAAAATATTTCTATCTTTACAACACAAATAAAATAGAGGTGTCGTGTTACATTTGCATTGAGAATAACATACGGACTGTTTCTTTCTTAATTGGACAGCTGTTTTCTTTTAAAGATAATATATGGCCACGATTAAAAGCTTTCAAGATTGTCAGGGAAAAAAGTATAAATATTATGAAAGTTATTTTGAGAAACTGGTCAGCTGTTGATCTGTTGAGTTGTTTAAATTGCTTTTATAATACAATTAGCGATCTAGCCCTTCTTCGCAATTGTACGTTCTACTGATGTGGTGACACATCATGTGGTGTACATTGAGATTTATATTTGACTAGATATATCTAAACTTACCGTGTGGTGCCGGACTTACGAAAGCCGACAAAGGGACTCACTAGAGAAAGGGCAACAGCGTTCTCTATGCATTTTACGCCCATACTGCGATCGCCAACCTGCCTACTACGTAGCGATTATGGTGAACCATATTTGGGGAAGCCTAGCAATGGATGATTGTAGGCTGAAATGACGATGATGATATCTACAGTAATATATTTTAAAGGCTAGTGTCCGTAACTCTACGTCAAGGTGCGTATTGTACTCCCGGCCACCGTAGGCGCGGGCTTGCGGGCGGCGAGCAAACCATTGCCACCATCGGTAAGGACCAGCCCCCCTTGCCAAGTTACAACCGTTTCGTGTCGAATTCCGTTCTCCAATCGGTAACGCCTCGATGTCAGCAATTGTAGATAACGATAAGTTGGTAGCCATGTTGACGCGCCTGAGTGATCGATGTGAATGATGATGATGTGATGTGAATTTGGCTACAAATTTTCTATTCGTTTGTTCTAACGACGTGACTTAACGTTGAGATAACGTTTTCGACTAGCGTTAACGATTGCAGATTATCAACATGGCTAGGGGTGCAAGATCGGGTCGACAGCGCGTAGTGTTCCACGCGCGCCTCAAAGAGAAGTCAGCAGTATTGAAGGGGTCCGCTAGGACCGATGCCTGCCAGGGTCGCGAGATTTGTTCGAAAGAGATACCTTGGCCCTGGTATATAGGCAACTGAAGGAACACGGGTGGGTTTTAGTCAGTAATAGTCTGACACGCCCTCCTACTTCGCCCAGAGCGGGAGCCGTCGTTTGATGATTCAGACACACAAAAAGGTGCGTTTTGTGCTTTGTCTAAGTTAAATCGTATTATCAATCAATTCAGCCTATCGTAGTCCACTGCTGGAACATAGGCCTACCCCATGTTACGCCACAACACCCCGTCCGCCGCCTTCCGTATCCAGTCTGTCCCAGTAAATCGTATTATACATATTGATAAACCCTTCGGAATAAGGTCTTGTTGAAAACCGCATCAAATTCAGTACACATGTAGTTTGGAAGAGCCACCTAAGTGGACCAAAGGTGACACTGGAAAATACACTTAGCTACAAATCTGTACATGTATAGATTTGTAAAGAGGTTAGTTGAACCTTACCATGTAGTATTTGTAAGCAAAACTATTTGCATTATGCTATAAAATCCAGTCATAAAGGACAAGATTAATTGATTGGACGTCTATGTCGAATTCCTGTTTTAATGAAGAGGATTAAATATCAAGTAGAGTTTAATGGTTAAATAAATTACTGGGCAATAAAATAACACCTGTTAGCCCTTTGCAATTCGTAAAAATCATTTTTCAACACATTTTCAACATAAACATTTCGTTTTAAAATCATAGTAAAAGCCATAGGAATTGGGTCGACATATGACGGCTGGTCAACTAGTTTACATCATAGTTTACATAGAAAATGAGTCAAGATCATGTTTCACGTATATATGTATTAATACGTGGAGCAAAAACTTTGCAGCCCTTTTTACGAAAATTACGGGACCGGAGGAGCATGAAACTTGGCGCAGTTGAAGTAATATGAAGAACTAGCTTTTGCCAGCGGCTTTGCCCGCGTGGAGGTCGGAAATTATCCCGTGGGAACATACTACCGGGATAAAAGTACCCTATGTGTTATTCCAGGTTATAAACTATCTATGTGCCAAATTTCATCTAAATCGGGTCAGTAGTTTTTGCATGAAAGAGGAACAAACATCCACACATCCATACATCCAGACATCCATACATACAAACTTCCGCGTTTATAATATTAGTAAGACTAGTGTAGTAATACCTAATTATTATCATCATAACAGCCGAAAACGTCTACTGCCTGGACATAGGCGTCCCCATAATGAGGAGGGTGAGGGGGGATTGCCGATCGCAGTATGGTGGTAAAATGCATAGAGAACGCTGCAGCCCATTCTCTAGTATGTCCTTTCACGCCTGTCATGGTACGCACGGGAAGAAATGGGATCCTGCTATTCTTTAGCCGACATTCACACAGACGCAACAAGCAAATATTTTTATGTTTTAAAACATTAGAAATACAGTGAGTTTTAAATGAACTATGGTCTAATTTCGACGAATGGGTACTAGTATCAATCATCAAGTATACGATAATAGTTCAATAAAATCAAAGTCAAATTATTCAAACAGGCACATGAGAGCCACTTTTCAACGTCATAATTTACAAAAAAAAAAAAAAGGATTGTGTGGTTTTTATGAAACCACGCTAAAAGTGAAACTTTTTTCACATCATAGACATTTAACTAAAAATTTTTTTTTTTCATTTATCTTTAAATTTTTATTTTTTTTCCGGAATATATGCAATAGTTTAATAAAAAGACTTAATTTAATATTCATAAGAAATAAGTTAAATAATAAATTCAAGCACTCAAAATTGAAATAAATCCATAAACAACAACATGCATCAGCGAGCGCCTTTCACTTTATCCCTACTCCGCGGCCGACCGTCACGCGACATGCAACGCACAGACGAAAAAGTGTGAGACGATGTAAGACGACGATGACGACGATGACGACAAAAAAAAAATTAATAATAAAAAAAAAAATATAAAATAGAATTGATTTTTGTGGGTTTCCAAAAGGTATTTTCACATGGAGAAAATAAAGGCGCTGTTCTACAGTTGTCCTCGGGTAAGCTACGCATGTGTGCTTAGCTTCGCTTTGTAGTAAATTGTTGGCGGCTTAGTTCAAATGACAATTAGCCTAGCTAGTGCGCGAAAAATCCCGTCGCGCTATTATTACGGCTGAACGTCGACTTACCAACATCTCAACTAAAACATCACAGTTAGTGCCCCCACCCACGATCCAACCTAAAATCTTAACCACATAAATTAAGCCATTGATACACGATGCCCATTGATCTCCAGTGATTCCCTAAGCCTGAAGCCGACCCCACAATTTGTTACAGGATCGGCTCCCGTCCCTTTAACTAGGTCAACTGAGTTAATTGTACTTTAGGGACGGTTCCACCAAGTTTTTTAAACTTCACATGAGTTATGTATTGTGGGCGTTTGTTGGCTCATAATGAGTTCATAATCTTATTGAAAAGATATGGTGTTGGTTTTCTTTTTAATTAATAAAGTTTGGGTGGGACATCGACATGAAAACTGAAATCTAAAATATTCTACGTTAGGGGGTCTAGAAACATGTGCTGAATTCTTGCACATGATTTTACAGTTATACATTGTTTAGGTAATAACAGCCGCAAGGATCGATCGATCAGGTTAAGTGACTGTTGCCGCGGATAGTCCGTGGATAAGTGACTGGCCTGTTAGTCTAGTAGTTAGTGACCCTGACTGCTAAGGCTGAGGTCGTGGGTTCGATTCCCACCCAGGACAAATGTTTGTGTGATGAGCACAATCATTTGTTCTGTGTCTGGGTGTGATTTATCTATATATATATATATATACCGGGTGACATTTTTTAACGTCTTGAAAAAAAATGGGTGTAATAGGTGAACGGAGTAGAAGCGTTTGGCATAGAAATTTTATTATTTTATAATTTTATTTTATTATATTTATTTTTGAATAACATGTAATGAAATTGATCTAGCAATAAATACTACACATCTAAAGTAACATTTTCATACTAGAGCAACAAAAACAGAAATTTGGAAAAAAAAAAACAATAAAATCTATCGCAACTCAATGCGCGGCATGTATCAATGATTTCGTAGCGTGATCCTACCCTTTGAAGCCGGCCGATGGGCGACCTCATTGATTTTTCGCAGGCGCGCGAGCCGCACACGCATCCCCGTACGCCCGCGTCCCGCGCTCCTTTAGTCACCTACGATGAATGTGAAGGACCGTTTCGACCTTCATATGGTGTGTTGTGTAACTAGAATAGAAGGCAGGAAGGCCTTCATATTCATCGTAGGTGACTAAAGGAGCGCGGGACGCGGGTGGACAGGGATGCGTGTGCGGCTCGTGCGCCTGCGAAAGATCAATGAGGCCACCTATCAGCCGGCTTCAAAGGGTAGGTCCGCGCTCCGAAATCAATGATACATGCCGGGCATTGAGTAGGGTGCGTATGATTTGAGTTTAGATAGATTTAATTTTTTTTTTGTTTTTTTTTTTGCCAAATTTCTGTTTTTGTTGTTCTAGTATGAAAATGTTACTTTAAATGTGTAGTATTTATTGCTAGATCAATTTAATTACATGTTATTCAAAAATAAAAATAATAAAAATTTCTATGCCAAAAGCTTCTACTCCGTTCACCTCTTACCCCCATTTTTATTCAAGACGCTAAAAAAAGTCACCCAGTATATATAGGTAGTCCTCCAGACCGTATTTCGGCCACGGCGGCCAATCTCAACGGAGACTAGCCATCGGCGCGGGAGATATTATAGTGCACAAGTGTATGCGCAGACACAGGAGCACTCTCTCTTCCCTCACTCTCATAGTCCGATGGGACGGCAATCCGACACGACCGGAGAGAGATCAGGCGTAGGACTAACGGCTTAACGTGCTTTCCGAGGCACGGGGGTAACACCGCCAACTTCCAAACTGCGGGCTGCTACTAAGAAATTCCTAATGGAAAAACCCAGAACACTTTGCCCGAACCGGGAATCGAACCCAGGACCCCACGCTCAGCAGTCACGCTTGCGACCACGAGACCAACGGGGCAGATTTATCTATAATATGTATTTATTTAGAAATATATAAGCATATTTATCAGTCGCCAACCCGCCTGCCAAGCGTGGCGATTATGGCAAAGCCCCCCAAATTGGGGGAGGCCTAAGTCCAGCAGTGGACGTCTTACGGCTGTTATGATGATGATGATGATGATATTTATCAGTTGTCATCATTGGTGGATCTTTGACAGTTGTTACGGGTCCTCAGAGGCACGAAAGTCTGACAGTGAGGCTTACGAAAGAGTATAGCATTACCCAGTAACTGGGTTGTGAAGGTGTGATAGTCAGTCGCTCCATATAATAACCATCCTCCATAAAACTCTGGTATTCAACTGCATCCGGCTAGAGTGGGAGCAGCGTCTTATATCGTCGCTTATCTTTCTACCAGACGTATCTGTATTTTCGTCAAAAATGAGTTATACTAATTAAAACAATTTAGAAGACGAAACGATCGGTCTAATAAACGTACCTGCCAAAATGTGTTTTCTCGGTAACGCTTGAAGAGACAGAGAAGATACAGCGTTTATTAGACCGATCGTTTCGTCTTTTAAATTGTTTTAAGTAGTATAACTCATTTTTGACGAAAATACAGATACGTATGTTAGAAAGATAAGCAACGATATAGTTGGCAAAACGCTAAGCGTATGAGGTACTTAGCCCGACCTGAGGATCAAACTCAGGACTTTAAACTTAGAATTCGCTCCTACCACTCCTATACAACAACAGACAAAGAGTTAAGAAGTAAGTATTCTGCAGTCAAAGTTACTTTAAAGGACTATTATCATATGCTCCACTTAGCATTCCTATGTCCCACTTCAAACAATGTAAGTGTACGCAAATGAGGCTTTTAAAACTTTGTCTGATGTTCTGCAACGCATTGGCAATCTTACAGGTGTTACAAGTGTGTCTATAGACCTGTTACCACAGACTATAGACAATTTACACCTGTACAACTAAATATATTACATACTACTTACATTGTCTATTGTTTTTTTTAGTGCGTTCTGTGATGGCGTAACAGGGTGTCTAACAGATCGGTTACCATATACTATAGACAACTTACACCTGTACAACTTAAATATTAGGTTTGGAAGGGCATTATTCATTATGAGCTGTTACCACCAGGCAGGACCATCGATTCTGAACTCTACTGCGAACAACTGATGAGATTAAAGCAAGTAGTTGAGAGAAAGCGGCCGGAAATAATCAACAGAAGGGGTGTGGTTTTTCATCATGATAACGCTAGACCTCACACATCTTTAGCCACCCAACAAAAATTAAGAGAGTTTGGCTGGGAGGTGTTAATGCATCCGCCGTATAGTCCTGGCCTTGCACCTTCAGATTTCCACCTGTTTCGGTCTCTTCAGAATTCTTTAGGCAGTGTCAGGTTAACATCACGAGAGGACTGCCAAAACCACTTGTCGCGGTATTTTGACCAGAAGTCCCAAAATTTCTATAGCAATGGGATCATGTCCTTACCTACAAGATGGCAAAAAGTTATCGAACAAAATGGTACCTACATACTTTAGTTAAATGTAAATAAACTTTATTAAAAAATGTTTTGAATTTTCTTAAAAAATGCGAAGAAACTTTTTCCCCAACCTATTATGCTACTTATATTTTTTATTTCGTATTAAACGTTCTGTTCGTTCTATTAGTGGCGTAACAGGTGTCTAATAGACCATTTACCACTAATAACCTAGTTCTTAATGCTAAGAAAACAAAATGTATAAAGTTCGCTTTACCGAATGTTAGGCATCTGGGACCCAACGTCGTCTTAGATAATGAGGTGCTTGAAACTGTAGACTCGGCAGTTTTTCTAGGCATAACAGTAGACGCGAAACTACAGTGGGGCCCACATATTTCAAGCCTAGCCGGGAGGCTCAGTTCGGCTGCCTACGCCGTCAGGAAAGTTAGACAATACACGGACGTTGATACAGCTCGATTAGTCTATTTTACTTATTTTCATAGCGTTATGTCCTACGGCATTCTGCTGTGGGGCAAAGCCGCGGACATTCAAAATATTTTTGTTCTTCAAAAACGAGCTGTTCGAGCTATATACCAACTAGGTACTAGTACTGAGTACTGGCCATCATTCAGTACCGATTGACACTGCATGTCGTTTGTTTTTATATAAAAAGAATAGTTGTGTCAAATAAAAAACAATGTCTATGAATATACGTATATTTTAATAAATAATTCCCTCACAAATTGGTAGCAGAGCGTGGTTGTTTGCAAATAAGAAAAAATGGCAACAACTACGAGTTATAGAAATAAAGAACCTTTGACCAAGTCAAACTATGATACTTGGTGTTTGCAAGCACAGGCGGTCCTGATCAAAAATGACTTTTGGGATATCGTAATGTTACGTATCTGCTTATCCTATTGGAATGAGAGGATAAAGGCAGATCTGTTACAATTTATTAGAGAAATATTAACAGGAGATGGGAAGTAAAGCTAAGTATAAAAGACCCTGCCTGGCACGCACTCTAGTTTGTTATACGGTTCTGTGGTCCAGCACTGAGGGACGGGAGCAGGCAGCAGAGCGGCAGGTCGATATCAGGGTTTCTTCGAGGGCTTCGTGTAGATCTTAGGATCCGCCAGGTGAGCTCCGTAGTAGATCTCGAGGCCTGTAGACTGGTTTCAAGTGTACACTGGCTTCAAGAGTAGACCGGGTTGGTTCAAGAGTAGGCCGGGGTCAAGAGTAGCCCGGGGTAAGAGTAGAACGGCTTCAAGAGTGGACTGCTTCAAGAGTAGCCTGGTTTCCAAGAGTCCTGGTTTCAAGAGTAGTCGGTTTCCAAGAATGGTCGTTTCCAAGAGTAGGTTTCCAAGAGTAGTCGTTTCCAAGAGTAGTCCCGTCAGCGGTTCGAACGCCCGTTTTTATATCAACGTCGTCTTCCTTTTCTAAACACTTCCAAATGTTAGCTTATGGCTATCATGTCATCTGACAGTGCAGTCGGCCAGGACATATTCACGAGTGCGTATAGCTGGCCACATGAGTGCGTGAAGAATTTTATAAATATAATTTTAAGTTAATTAGTAAACAATCGTAATAATTAATAAAATCAAATAGCTTAGACATATTGATAAAAAATAATTTAAAATTATATAAACCAAAAACTAGCCATTCATAGACTAAGCAGAAAAGTAACTGACAGTTGACAATTTGGTATGTCACAACATGAAAATTGAGTTAATATTTTATTTCAGCTATTTTTAAGTTAATAAATCGTATTTAGATAGATTTGCTGTGTGTAGAAATATAAACAAATAAAAGGAAGATAATATGTATTAAAGTATAGAATGAATAGTGTAAACATAGAACATAAAAAGGATGATAATCATGAATTGAAGTAAGTATAGCATGATTACTATATTTCCCCAACGACCCCGAGAAAATTTTTGGTCTAGAACAAAAATTTTGCTAGGTTAAAGTATTACAGCATTCACAAAACTTACATAACTCATTCAAACACACCGACATCTTACGAAGTTAGGTCAGGTAGGATTCACATTCAATGATCACTACTCAACCTGATAAATCAATAACTTTAAGGCTTATTTTAGGAGTTGTAATCCGCTCGCGTCTAAAACCACTAATGAGATGAAATAGAAAGATTTTAACAAAGGCTTATTTTTATGGAGTTGTTATCCGCTCCAATCAACTTTTAGGAGTCGATAGGTTGACTTTTAGAGTCATTAGTTAACATGGGCTTATTTTTATGGAGTTGTTATCCGCTCCAATCAACTTTTAGGAGTCGATAGGTTGACTTTTAGAGTCATAAGTTAACAATGGCTTATTTTTATGGAGTTGTCATCCGCTCCAATCAACTTTTAGGGAGTCGATAGAAAGAAACAAATTAGACAAACTAACTTGTAGAAAAGAAAAAGATAAGGAAAGATTAAATGGTTTAAAAACCGATGAATGAATTAAAAAAAAAATAGAGTTTTAATTACTCGAAAAGAACTCTATTATAGAGGAAGGATAGAAGGAAGGGATGAGTATAATGTAAGGAAAAAAATGTATTTTATAATTAAATCAATTATATTTTAAAATCCTTAACATGCCATTTAGCTTGGTTGCCTTGTTGATCTTCTAGTATGTATACTAATGGGGATAGTTTTTGCAAAACAGTTGACTTCACATATTTCGGCGCTAGTTTTGCGCTGAAATAAGTACCAGCCTGACTATTTACATAGTTTTTACGCCAAACCGTATCTCCTACGTTATATTCTTTAAAGGTATGACTTTTATTGTAACGAGAAGAGTTACGAGCATGAGCAATATGGAGGGCTATCTGAACCTTATCGAAAGTTGCAGACAATAAACCTATGTTAGTAGCATAGATGTCCCTAGGTAGGAAAACGATTTCATCAAGATTATTAATTGGTGTATAAAGTGAGCCAGAAGTGACTGTTTCTCGTCCGAAAAGCAAAAAATTAGGAGAAAAACCAGTGGTTACATTAGTTGTGCTGTTCATAGCATATTGGACTTTAGGAAGGTGGATGTCCCAAGATCTATGGTCATCACCAACCAAAGATGACAAAGCTGTGATTATAGTACGATTATATCTTTCAGTGGGATTAACTTGAGGGCAATAGTGAGGAGAAAAAAATATGTATGGTATGTTATATCTGCCCAGAAAGTTATGAAATTCATGGGATTGAAATTGTGATCCATTGTCCATAATAATGGTTTGAGGTACTCCATGAACTAGAAAAACAAAATTTTCTAAGTTAGAGATGATGTTAGCACTAGTAGCCCGTTTTAGTGGAAAGATCAGGGAATATTTAGTAAAACAACAATTAACCACTAGGATAAATTGATTTCTACGTCTTGTCATAGGTAGAGGACCCATTAGGTCCAAAGAAATTGTTTGAAAGGGCCTGGAACAAATTTTTGGTTTACCCATAAGGCCAAAGGGAGAGTGATTTGCGTGTTTGTAAGTTAAGCAATTATCACAGGTAGAAATTATTTTAGCGATATCTTTAAACATGGCTGGCCAGTAATATAGAAGTGATCGTTTTTTATAAGTTTTAAAGATTCCTAGATGAGGCTGACCTGGATACCCATGATTATCTTTAACAAGGGTTTCTCGTAGATTAGGATGAGGAACTTCTTTCCATGCGAAATCTTCAGTTAACGCGTGGGGGGATTGAGTATAGCGAAATAATTTATTTTCACGAATAGTATAATTGGGATATTGATCAGGATTGTTACGACATTCTAAAAGTAGTTTGTTATAGTGTTCTAATGTTGGAGATATAGGTTGGGACTCGAGTGAGACAGGATTAACGCCATGTGGATATGATGTAGAGTTACGAGAGAGTAAATCAGGGACTAAATTGTCTTTACCCCTTTTGTGTTTTAGGATAAAATTAAAAGATGACAACCTAAGAGCCCACCGCGCGAGTCTACCAGATGGATTGGATAATTTTAGAAACCATTTAAGTGCTGCGTGGTCTGTATAAACAGTGAATTGTTTACCATTATCGATATAACAACGCCAATGTTCTAAAGCTGAAATTACTGCAAGAGTTTCTCTTTCAGTAGTTGAGTAATTTCGTTCGTTTTTATTAAGAGATTTGCTCATATACGCTATGACTACTTCTTTGTCGTCTTTTATTTGTGTTAACATACCTCCAATGGCAAAGTTAGAAGCATCGCAATGTACAGAGAAAGGAAGATCGTAGTCAGGACAAGCTAGTATAGGAGTGGTAACAAGAGCTTCTTTTAGTTTATTAAATGCCAGAGTAGCATCTTTATCCCAAATGAATTTAGGGGCGTTTTTACCGGAAGAAGTTAATTTATTAAGTGGAGTTGCAATTGTGCTGAAGTTGGGAATAAAACGTCGAAACCAACTACAAGTTCCAATAAATTTTCTTACTTCTTTACGAGAAGTGGGAGTAGGGAATTCGAGTATTGCTTTAATTTTAGCTGGATCTGATCGTAAACCATATTCATCTACAATGTACCCTAAGTATTTAAGTTCATTTTTAAAGAATTGACTTTTATCGAAGTTAATAGTTAATCCAGCAAACGTTAATTTCTCAAGAACTTTAACAAGATAAGAGATATGCTCTTCAAACGATTCAGAGATGATTATTATATCATCAAGGTAGCAAAAGACCTTATTGTCAAATTCAGGAGTAAAAAGCATGTCCATAAGTCTTTGCTGAGTAGCTGGAGCATTAGTTAAACCAAAGGGCATGATAACAAAGCGATACATGCCGCGACCAGGGACATAAAAAGCTGTTTTATCTTTATCCGATTCTTCTTTTAAAGGGATTTCCCAAAATGCTTTAGCAATATCGATGCTTGAAAGAAATTTAGCGTTTTTAAGGTTATCCAAAATTTCATTAACAAACGGAAGACTGTACGCGTCTTTACGAGTAACTGAATTTAGTTTACGGCTATCAACACAGAATCGCCATTCACCATTCTTTTTAGGTGTAATGATAACTGGAGAAAGCCAAGGACTTTCGCACTTTTCAATAACGCCCCATTTTAACATTTTATCGACTTCTATAATGAGAGCTTTTTGTTTTTCAGGAGAAAGACGATAACATCGTTGTTTAATTGGAGGAGTGTCACCTGTATCAATATGATGACTAATTAGATGAGTGCGACCCAGTGCTCCTTTACTTTCGAAAGATATAGCTTTAAATCGTTTAATCATATCATCAGCAATAGTTTTTTGCTCTAAAGAGAGATGATTATAAGGAAGTATTTGTTGAGTAGTTTCAGTAACTACTGAACATTTAGTATTTGCTTTAAAAGCCGAAGAAAGTATGTGTGGAATAAGGTTAAACTTTTTCCAAAAGTCGACTCCTAAAATAATTGAAGGAGATATATTAGGGAATACGAAGGCTTGGATTAGATGAGTTTGATTATTGTATCTAATCGGAATATTAATTGAGCCAAGGGATTTACTTTTATGTTTACTGGCAGTAGTAATCGTCATTGAAAAAGACTTGGATAACGTGAAGCCTAATTTTAAAATTTCTAGGTGAGAGTTATTACCAAGTATTGTAATAGAACTACCGCTATCTAGTAAGCCGGAAAATAATTTGTCATTGATAGAAATATCAATAAAAGGACGATTAAAATCTTTTTCATTATCATATAGTGAAGTTATTTTATAACAATGAAAGAAATTTTTTATAGTTTGTAACCAATCATGCCAGTCTGATTGATTAAAGTTTTTATTACCCAAGTCGTTGTTTAGTTTTTTGAATTCTTAGTTTTACAGTTAGGACAATCAGTAGATTTGACATCTTTTAAACCACATCTAAAACAAATTAATGTACGAGGCTGAGAGCAATTAGTTAGTGTATGACCATTAGTGCGGCAGCGTACGCAAAAAGCATTATAATTAACTTTATTAATTGTATTAACTTTATTGTTAAAACGATTAAAATTTGTTCTAGGAGGGAACGCGTTAGAAGTTGAGGGCTTTGACGTTAGGTTACTAGATTTATAGTTAAATTCAACAGTTAAAGGATTATTAGTAGTTTGAGGTTCTTTAAAACGTTTTTCTTTGTCCAAGAATTCTTCATATTTTTGACAACATGATATAAGTGCCTGAATAGAATTAATATTATTATTCGCGATGTAAGGTGAATAGCAAGGTCGAATGTTACGAATAATAATTTGGAGTTTTTTAGTTTCCATTAGTTTTTCTGAAAGTCTGGAAAACATGCCAGATAATATGGAAACAAAAATAACTATAGGTTCATCTTTGCCTTGAGTTCGACTATTGATGGCTTCTAATAATTTATGGTCATAGTCAAAACCGCCAAAGTCTGTAATCAAAGCTTCGCAAAGTTCACTCCATGATGACAAAGAGTCACGTTTAAAACGATACCAATGTAAAGCGTTATCAGTTAATAATTCAAGCGCATGATCTAATAATTTGTCCTGAGAAATATTCCTAGAAATACTAAATTCCTGAATTTTCTGGATAAAGGAACGCGGACACGAGTTTCCGTCGTATTTTATTCGTTTTAATTCGTTAAGGGAATTATTAGGAATAGAGTTAGGTTGAGACTGAATGTCGGGAAGCATAGTATGAAACATTGTCTCATTGGGGCTATTAGGAGTCGAAGAAGGACGGTTAATTTGAGAGTTAATGTCGTTGGAAACCGTTGTTAAGGAATTAAATTTTGATTCTAAGGTGAGAAATCTTTCTTTAGTTTGAGATAAACGATTTACCTCTGAGGGATCGGAATCAATATCAATCCTCTCAAGTCGAAAGTAAAGATGGTTAAGAAAGGTTGTAATTTTTTTGTTTAATCTTTGGTTGCCCTGTTCCAATAATTGTATTTTAGATTCGGTATAATTTAGAGTTGTGGTAAGTTCATCTAAATCAGTTTTAACCTCCAATATAGAGTCTAAAATATCTTCAGAAGGAGTACGAGGTGCGAGTTGAAGAATTTGTTTTTTGAGTTGTATTACCGTATCTTCTGGTTCTTCTAATCTTATTTTTATTTCGTATTCAAGCTCAGCTTTATTTAAAAGTTCAAAGAAAATAATTCTATCCATGGTTATGTTGAAAATTGCAGTGACTAAGAAAAGTGTTAGAGAAAAACTAAAGGACTCAAGAGTTTTCGCACTCTTGCGTGTTAGGACTCGGAGAGGGTCCGATAATAATAAAAAAAATAGTAGACTAAGGAAAACTTTTGGTGGTATAATTGGGGAACTAAAGCATACAGTTTATATTATATATATATAAATATAGAGGATAGTGAAGTAGAGTTATGTAGATGTGTAGGTCTGTATAAACGTCCACAGGATATTCTCCTGTTTCCGTCGTGGAGTGTCTCAGTCCCCTAACTTGGGAGTGACCACAAGGTGGTTTTAAGAACACGCCAAGCGGAGACTGAGTACGATTACCCGTAGGTAACCGCAGTGGTGTGCAAGTGTGTGGGGTGCAGTGTAATGATGTGTTTGTAGAGAGTATGTGTAGGAGAGCTGAGGGAAAAAAAGTGTGTAGTAGAGCTGAGGAAAAAAAATTAGTTTAAGTCGAATAAGGAATCCAAAAGGGAAAAACTAGTGTTAGTTTTTTTTAGAATTTTGAAAGAGATAGTGGGCCCCACGTTGGGCGCCAAACTGTTACGTATCTGCTTATCCTATTGGAATGAGAGGATAAAGGCAGATCTGTTACAATTTATTAGAGAAATATTAACAGGAGATGGGAAGTAAAGCTAAGTATAAAAGACCCTGCCTGGCACGCACTCTAGTTTGTTATACGGTTCTGTGGTCCAGCACTGAGGGACGGGAGCAGGCAGCAGAGCGGCAGGTCGATATCAGGGTTTCTTCGAGGGCTTCGTGTAGATCTTAGGATCCGCCAGGTGAGCTCCGTAGTAGATCTCGAGGCCTGTAGACTGGTTTCAAGTGTACACTGGCTTCAAGAGTAGACCGGGTTGGTTCAAGAGTAGGCCGGGGTCAAGAGTAGCCCGGGGTAAGAGTAGAACGGCTTCAAGAGTGGACTGCTTCAAGAGTAGCCTGGTTTCCAAGAGTCCTGGTTTCAAGAGTAGTCGGTTTCCAAGAATGGTCGTTTCCAAGAGTAGGTTTCCAAGAGTAGTCGTTTCCAAGAGTAGTCCCGTCAGCGGTTCGAACGCCCGTTTTTATATCAACGTCGTCTTCCTTTTCTAAACACTTCCAAATGTTAGCTTATGGCTATCATGTCATCTGACAGTGCAGTCGGCCAGGACATATTCACGAGTGCGTATAGCTGGCCACATGAGTGCGTGAAGAATTTTATAAATATAATTTTAAGTTAATTAGTAAACAATCGTAATAATTAATAAAATCAAATAGCTTAGACATATTGATAAAAAATAATTTAAAATTATATAAACCAAAAACTAGCCATTCATAGACTAAGCAGAAAAGTAACTGACAGTTGACAATTTGGTATGTCACAACATGAAAATTGAGTTAATATTTTATTTCAGCTATTTTTAAGTTAATAAATCGTATTTAGATAGATTTGCTGTGTGTAGAAATATAAACAAATAAAAGGAAGATAATATGTATTAAAGTATAGAATGAATAGTGTAAACATAGAACATAAAAAGGATGATAATCATGAATTGAAGTAAGTATAGCATGATTACTATAGTAAGCGGCGAGAAAACTTTACCACCAGTTGCGGATGCGGCGGCGAGATTGGCGTTCAACAAAGAGGACTTGAAGGCAAGGGCTGAAATCCTACTTTTGTTATCACCGTCGGAATTAAAACAAATTAAAGTCTGCGCGACATCTAAAGCTGTATGGGACAAGTTAAAGGCTACTTATCAAAGCACTGGGCCTGCGAGGAAAGCTACCTTATTAAAACAATTGGTTCTAAAGCGAATGACCACAGGAGAAGATATACGTGACCACATAAATAACTTTATGGACATCGTGGACAAACTCGCAGATATGGATATAAAGGTACCTCCAGAACTGCTTAGCATAATGCTCCTCTACAGTTTGCCGACAACTTTTGAGAACTTTAGAATAGCCATCGAATCTCGAGACACCCTGCCTAATCCTGAAGATCTAAAAGTAAAGATTCTGGAAGAATACCAAGCAAGGAGTGGCAATGGACAGCCTGAAAGCTCAGAAGCCTATCACGTTAAGAAAAATAGGCAAAGGTTGTACTGTAAGAGCTGTAAAAAGAAAGGTCACACCATCGAGACATGTTGGGGCAAGAAGAAAAACCCGAATGAAAAGGACAACGGAAGCAAATACAATTTTAACGTTTGTCTGACCACCGTAAATACAGACGCTGATGAAAATGCCTGGTGTCTAGACAGCGGCTGCTCATCGCACATGTGCGGTGACGAATCAAAGTTTTCTACTATGACCCCTGAAATTGGCACCCTAAAGTTGGCATCAAACAAATATACCAGTAGAATTCAAGGCAAAGGGAAAGTTACAATCAGCACCGCTAAACACGGCTACAATTTCCATGACACACTGTATGTTCCGGATATTTCTGTAAACCTATTATCCGTCGCTAAAATAACGGACAGAGGAAATAAGGTTGTTTTTGAAAAAGAGAAAGCCTACGTCGTACACAAAACCGGTGAAATAACACTGACTGCTCGAAAGAGAGATGGGCTTTACTACTTTGAATCTGGACGAAAAGAGACTGCAAATTACAAAACAAAAAATGACAGTGACATAATGGAATGGCATCGCAAACTCGGCCACATAAATGAAAGAGACTTAAAGAAGATGTCTAAGGACAACCTAATGCATGGCTTAAACTTAAGTGATGAAGACATGGAAACATGTGAGACCTGCATCAAAGGCAAATTATCCAGGTTACCTTTTCTAAGACACAATGATCTGTACACAACTGATAACCTGGAAATAATCCATAGTGACGTTTGTGGACCGTTCGAATGCGATACGCTAGCAGGATCAAAGTACTATGTTACTTTCATAGACGACTTTAGTCGCTATTGTCACGTCTATTTTATAAAAAGGAAGAGTGACGTTTTCAACGTTTTCAAAGAATATAAAAATGAAGTTGAGACGTTCCACAACAAGAAAATAAAGAACCTGCAGACAGACAATGGCACGGAATACCGCAACAAGGAATTCGATGTTTTTCTCAAATCGCATGGCATCCAAAGAAGGTTGACCACAATTTATACCCCTCAACAAAATGGGATTAGCGAGAGAAAGAATAGATCATTATTAGATAAAGCCAGATGTCTGTTAATCGAGGCCAAGGCACCTAAAAAGCTCTGGGCAGAGGCGATAGCAACCGCAAACTACCTTATAAATCGTAGCCCTTCCAAAGCACTGGATGGCAAAACACCATTCATGAAATGGCTTGGCCGAATACCATGTGGGCATCATCTTTACGTGTACGGCAGGAAGACCTTTGTTTTGAAAAAGAACAAACGAGGCAAACTGACCCAAAATGCCAAAGAAGGCGTATTCATGGGTTACTCACTGACCTCAAAGGCTTACAGAGTGTACATACCCGAAGAAGATGATGTAGTGATAAGCAGGGACATAAAAGTCATAGACAAGATGTACTTCGAAGAAGAAAGTCAGAACTATGATAAACTTATTAACGAAAGAGAACACTCTCGGATACCTGAAAAAGAAAACAAGATTAAAGGAAATGATAAGAAAAATGAAAGAGTACAACCCATAGAAATTGAAATAACCGAGAATGAAAAGGAAAATACCTTACAAAATTTCAATGAGCAAGAAGATGAAGTTTCTTCGGTAGAAGACATAGAGTCTTACGATGATGCATCAGAGGTTATAGAAATACCTGAAAATGGGAGGCCGCAAAGAGAGAGGCGTCCACCCGCGTGGACCAGAGATTTTATATTGGACCAGACTGAAGAAAGTCAACTACTTTCAGAGATATCCAACACATGCGATGAGAATGAAGATTCTGAATACTGGCATGATGCTATAAAAGCTGAAATTAGAGCACATGTTAAAAATGGAACCTGGAAAATAGAAAAGAAGAACAAAGACATGAAAGAAGTGGACTACAAAATGGTTCTTAAAAACAAAATAGGACCTGACAACAGTATTACAAAGAAAGCCAGACTAGTAGCACGGGGTTTCACGCAGCGACCAGGCGTTGACTTCAATGAGACATACGCTCCTGTAGCTAAACTGAGTTCGATAAGATCTGTTGTTGGAATAGCCATGGAAGAAGGCTTGAAATTGAACCAGATGGATGTTACAACGGCATACCTGAATGGTGAACTAGAAGAAAAAATAGTAATGAAGTATCCTGACTATTTAGAAGAATATCTGACTGAAATCATGGTTGAAGAAAGTAAACAGGAAAATTTAACTTTGTACAACAAAACAATGAGTATGCTAAAAGACATAAAAAACAACCCTAAAGGGAAAGTTTGTCATCTCATAAAAGCTTTATATGGACTCAAACAGGCAGGGAGGCAATGGTACAAGAAACTCGACACAGAATTAAAGAACATAGGTTTCAAAGCATCGGAAGCTGACCCATGTCTATACATACAAGAGAAAAGAGGAGTTAAAGTTATAATAATAATATATGTCGACGATTTGTTAATTGCCTATTCATGTCCCAAAAAGCTTCAAGAAATAAAAGACATGTTAAATGCCAAATTTGAATTAAAAGACTTAGGAACACCTAAACGGATAATAGGAATAGATGTTACCTATAAGGGAGATGAAATCAAACTGAACCAAGAGAAGTTCATAGAAAACACTCTTAAAAAATTTAAAATGGAAGATTGCAAGGCTACATCGACGCCCATAGAACCAGGTCTTAAGCTAGAAAAAGGAGAAAGAGGTGATAAGAACCATCTGCCTTACAAAAATTTGATTGGCACGCTCATGTATCTGGCTGTTGCTACTCGACCTGATATAATGTATGCCATTAGCTATCTCTCTCAGTTTAATGACTGTTACGGCGAAGAGCATTTCAAGTGCGCAAAAAGAGTGCTGCGTTATTTAAAAGGAACCAAAGGCGTTGGTCTCATATTCAGGAAAACTCGCCAAGAATTACATGGCATGGCTGACGCAGACTGGGGCTCATGCAAGCTGGACCGGAAGTCTTTTTCCGGCTGTTGTTTTAAATATGCTGGAACGGCTATAAGCTGGATATCGAAGAAACAAAAGTCCGTTGCACTATCTACTGCCGAAGCGGAATATGTAGCATTGACTGAAGCTGCGAAAGAGGCCATTCATCTAAAAAGTGTATTCAGAGATCTTGGGGCCAACTATGAAAGCATAGTAATATTTAACGATAACCAAGCTGCCATCAAGTTAAGTCAAAATACTATGGTAAATTCCAAGTCCAAACACATTGACTTAAAAATGCACTTCATCAGAAATTGCATAATGGAGGGAATGATACAGGTCAGGTATCTGCGAACCGAAGACATGGAGGCAGATGTACTAACAAAAGCTATAGCTGGATCGCGGCTGTTGAAATTGCGGAACAGCTTAGGAGTTTCGTGAACTCCTGATGTCCACGATCATGCCGTGAAGAGGAGTGTGAGTACTGGCCATCATTCAGTACCGATTGACACTGCATGTCGTTTGTTTTTATATAAAAAGAATAGTTGTGTCGAATAAAAAACAATGTCTATGATTAAACGTATATTTTAATAAATAATTCCCTCACAGTTTCTCTGAGAGAGTTGTTTAAAGATATTGGTATTCTTACGGTGGCATCACAGTTCATCTTCGCCAACATCTTATATATTAAGCAAAAAATAATAGTTTAAAAAAACTAAAAACACGCTTCCATTGAAAACCAAACTAAAAAGAACAAAATAATGAAAAAAAAGCGTGGGGTGCTTTTTAAGGTATTTAAAAAAAAAAAAAACTAAAAACACGCTTCCATCGAAAACCAAACTAAAAAGAACAAAATAATGAAAAAAAAAGCGTGGGGTGCTTTTTAAGGTATTTTTTAATTGATATCAGGCACCCCACGCTTTTTTTTCATTATTTTGTTCTTTTTAGTTTGGTTTTCAATGGAAGCGTGTTTTTAGTTTTTTTAAACTATTATTTTTTCCATTGAAAACCAAACTAAAAAGTACAAAATAATGGAAAAAAAAGCGTGTGGTGCTTTTTAAGGTATTTTTTTATTGATATCAGCACCCCACGCTTTTTTTCCATTATTTTGTACTTTTTAGTTTGGTTTTCAATGGAAGCGTGTTTTTTAGTTTTTTTAAACTATTATTTATTTTCAATTTTTTAGGGTGTTTCGTATTTTGAGACGTATGTCAGCGTAGTTTGTGACGTATGTCAGCGTTTTAGAAGACAGTTTTTTTGCTGTCCTGGTAAACCCTGGCAAGGATAATGGCACAAATTAGTTTGTGACGTATGTCAGCGTAGTTTTCGAAGACAGTTTTTTTTGCTGCCCTGGTAACCCTGGCAAGGATATTGGCACAAATTTATGAAATTATTGCATTGTCATCGGTCCTTGACAGGTGTGCAAAGTTTGAATGGAATCTGGTCGTTTAAAGTGGGTCAAAATCGCGCTATAAGGAGTCGGTTACAAACAAACATACAAACATACAAGTGAAGCTAATATAAAGCGTGTAATATACATTTGTACACTAAAAACAGTGATATTCATAATATTAATACTAGAAATAAGGACAAGCTACGTGCTCCTTTTCACCGGCTTCATAAGGTTCATAATTCATTTGTTGGTCTTGGTATTACCTTTTACAACAAGCTTCCCTCTGCTTTCCTAGATTTGCAGATTAATGAGTTTCAAGCTAAAGTAAAATCCAACCTTTGTTCAAAGGCATACTATTCTATCAACGACTTCTTAAACGATAAGAATAGTTGGTCGCTGTTATTAACTCAAGACAATGTTTATGTTCTTTCAACCAGAATCAGAATTAGCTTTCCTCATCGTTGTGTATGTAAGCGGGCACGCCATTTATGCCTGGAGGCTCTTATTTAGGTTTTAAGTTCTATTTACGATTTTATTATTTCAGCTTGAGTTTAATTTTTAATGTTTTGTTCGTATATTGGCGTGTGCTAGCTGACATATGACGCATAATTTGATGTATGTTTTGTTTTGTTTTATAATATTAATTACTTACATAATACTGTATAGAATCAAGTTCTTCTAACTTAACAGACAGCTGTGCTGCTGGGGAGTTTGTTCCGCCACTTCTTTTTCCCAGCTAAAGCACTAGGAAGTGTCGAAGGGCGGGCGTTTTGGAGGGACTGTCTTATGTTACTTTGACGTTCAAAAAGTGCCTACTCTCAGCCTAGTTTGAATAAATGACTTTTAATTTTGATTTTGATTTTGAGACCTCAGCAAACACCTTTATAAGCAATAAAAACCAGTTCATTGAGTTAGTGGTCGCAAGCGCTCTACTGACCGAGAGGTTTTGGGTCCCGCTTCCAGGTTTGGTAAATTCTTATTGGGCCTTTCTATCAGGGATCTACAATAGAGTCCCGGAGCCTGGATTTGTGCCCGGCTGATGGTAATAGGCTTGCCCCCATTAAGACTTAGACGTAACTGACGAAATGGGCACACCACAGCTCAAAACTCTTCAGAAACAGACGATTTGCAATGCTATATTGTAAACTCGTTTTTGCCCGCGACTTCGCCCACGTAAATGTCGGTTATCGCGGACGCATAACAAGTCGCGGAATAAAAAGTAGCCTATGTCCTTTCTTGGGGTTCAAACTTACGTCATACTATCTCGAAAGCGTAACAGATAGACAGAGTTACTTTAGCATTTATAATATTACTAGCGTTTGCCCGCAGCTTCGCTCGCGATAAAAATAACAATAAGAAATTTTTTTTTTTCATAAAGCATATTCTATGTTCTGCGAGCAATGTGCCCTGCCCACTGCCACTTAAGTTTGGCAATTCTTCGGGCTATATCGGTTACCTTGGTTTTCCTACGGATCTCTTCATTTCTGATTCGATCGCGTAGCCGATGGGGTCGGAAGGTTCTGGAGTGGCGACCGCGAAGACGGAGCGTTGGAAGGCCTCCCACAAGATGGACCGATGACCTGGTGAAGGCCGCAGGAATACGTTGGATGCGAGAAGCACAGAATAGGTCGAAGTGGCGGTGCTTGGGGGAGGCCTATGTCCAGCAGTGGACGTCTTTCGGCTGAAATGATGATGATGATATTCTATGTTACTTCTAATACCTCCAAAAATATGTATATAAAGTTTCATGATGACCGGTTAAGTAGTTTGCGCGTGAAAACATAACAAACAAACTTACATTCACATTTATAATATTAGTAGGATTTATAATATTAGTATAGAAGTTAAGATTTTGTTTTGATTTTTCCTTTTGTTCTATAGTGGTGTTACAGGTTATAGACCTGTACGCGACCTACAGACACCTGTGACTCCTACTATCTATCAGGTGCTCTGACAGCCTGTTTGCTAATGTACATAACATAAACAAGATTTATTTTGATGAATGAACAATGTTGGATTACGTTTTCTACTTTGTTTCTAAAAAGCTTTGAGTAACTGTAGAATTCATTTCTGTTTTACTCTGTCTGTTTAAAAATTGAATCTCTGTGTAATGTTAAAATAACAGCTTTTGATTAAATGCAAACTACAAAAATAAAATTGTCTGCCTGTAGGCATGTTTCTTCCGGTTTATCTCCGAAAGGGCTAAACCGATTTTGACGGGAATTCCACAGGTAGATAGCTGATGTCATAAGAAGAAATATAGGTTTTTTTACTGGCTGGACGTTCCCGTGACATTCATGCGGGCGAAGTCACGGGCTGAAGCTATTTAGAGGTAAAGAAAGGCACTCGTTTGATGTGGTTGAAAAAAGTACTTACACAAAAGTAGGTAAAGTTTAGTGGGTTATGTAACATCACGCCTGTAATCTCCAATGAGTTAGGCAGAGATCCACCTATAGTACACCCACATTTCGCCAGTTATGTTTAAGTCCCATGTGATAGGGGGCGAGCCTATTGCTATCAACCGGGTAAATAGCTAGACTCCGGGCTGACCGAGAAATTTCTGATACAAACACACTGTGCCCGACCTGACGAATCGAAATAAGGCACAATGCTCAGCAGGTTGTAGCACTTGCGACCACTAGACTAGGGAGTCAGTAAAGTAAGTAGTAAATGGAACCTATTATCCCCCGTTGACAGGCGCGATACGACAGCGCGATCTGACTCTAGTTGAACATGCAATTTCTATGAAAACTTCATTAAATTTTTTCTACCAATAACGCATCGCACCAACCCGTCGTGTTGTCTGTGGGTACCTCTATTGATTCACTTTTTACTGCTTTCTTCGTCTTCAACAATTTCCTGACATTCTGATATTATTGAACTATTTGTAGCATTATCAAAATGTGTCGTATGGTACCGGACTTAAAGAAAAGCACCACCCCATTTCTTCCCGTGGGTGTTGTAGAAGGTGACTAAGGCACTCCCTAGAAAATGGGCAGCAGTGTTCTTTGTGCATTTTATCACAATACTGCGAACGCCAACACGCCTGCCAAGTGTGGCGACTAAGGTAAACTCTTCCGAAAAATGAACCGGTCAAATTGGCGGTGTCATGTGCAGCAGTGGACGTTGTTCGGTTGAAATGATGATAGCCTATAATTGACTGTTGACCATTCCCTCTTGACTTGAAAGTCTTTAAGAGTTACGAGAGAATGGTGTCTTTCTTAGTCGAAAGAGATCATTGTTGTATTTACCCTCATTATGTAAAAAGGGCAATCGTAACCACTTTCATTAACGCTTTCAGTCAAGTCTTAATTTCGGCACCTTGAGAACAAACAACATTCAACAGTATAATTATCTAAATTACACTTATAAGTTATAATCCACACCCCGTTCTAAGTGTTCTCTTAGATAATGGCTGGTACAGTCGGCCGCGACAAGATATTATGCAGTGTGTATCTGAAATGTGTGATCAAATTTAAGGGTGAGGTGCAGATTATCATGATGAACAACTTTTTCTATGGAACCAACATTGTAATCGAGAAAAAATTACCAACCTTCCCATTTTGGCTTTCTGATGTCTAAGGTTTCCTTTTTTTGTTGCTTTAATAAGCTGTAAGTCCTCCATGTATTAAATAAATGAATAAAATGAGTTGAGAATGTATTGAAGTTTTGTAGTTTTGCTGTTAAGTATACATTTGGCAAAAAATATTTCATTGTCTCAACAATTTATTTCATTGTTTCTTGTCATTCTTTGTTACAGTCTGTATGTCTATTTATTACTGCTAATATCCAAACCAATTTTTATTGGCAAATAGCAAATGTTATATGTCGTAGCATAGGCTTCTGTCACGGTAGTACGTTCGATAATTCGATCCGTGGGATAATTTCCGACATAGAAGGGGGCGACGACGCGGGTAGAAGCTAGAGTTTATATATAAGTTTTGTGGCTATATATTGATAGAGTATTAAGGTACAAACATCATATAATTGTCTAAAAAGATTATAGACACTCATTCGATTCTTGTCGATGTATAATTATTTTGCAAGACATTTGGAAAAATCGAGTTGATTGGGTCGAAAGACCGGGTTAATGGAAACTACAAAAGATTTACGTGAAAATACGAGCTAAGCGTCTATTGAAAGATTTATGCAATTTTGTGACGTATACATTTTATGAGGCTGAGTGTACAATTGTAACTGAGACTTGAACACTTAGTAGTGAAGTAATTCTACATAATCCGGCCACAGTTAAAGTTTTGTAACGAGATCCGAGTTAAATTATTGTCGTAGTTATTAATCCTTGGGGTTAGCGTAATGACAGATTAGCCAGGAGGCTGTAAGTTGGCAACATTGAGGTAAAAAGTCATGTAGAGAGAAACGTCAATGTAATGCCATTGTGACAGTTCGGTTATTATATGGCTGTTACGGATTGTGTCGTTACTAACATCCTATGGGTCAAAGTCCGCGTTAAAGTATTATCTTAACATTGTTTTCTTATTTAATAAATAATGGTTTAAAAAGCTAAAACAATTGAAAAAAAAAAGCGTGGGTGCATGATACCAATTAAAATATCTCAAAAAAAGCACCCAACACTTTTTTATTTAATTATTTTCTACTTTTTAGTTTGGTTTTCTATGGAAACATGTTTTTTTTAGTCTTTTTAAACTGTTATTTATTTTCTATTTTGTAGTTCGGCTAGCTACAAAAGAGTGTTTTTAGTTTTTTTTTTGCTATCCTGGTTACTACCATAAAGTAGATCCTAGAATCGTTGGCTTTGACTTTTAGCTGTTTCATAAATTCAACCTTTTTTACGATTAAAATGCATCTACTTACCCTTTTCCCTACTCTATTGTTCCAGTCTAACATGATTAAGCTAAATACCAGTATTTTACATGAAACGACTGCCTATCTGACCTCCACAACCCAGATACTGGGTGACATAAATTTTACTTCATAAAAATACAATTTGACAAACAAACCCCAAATTTTATATTCCAAAACATCAGCCCCCTGACACATCCCTTTCGCATCACCTTGAAAACTTCGAACCCAGTTATATTAATAACAAAAGAGTTTATCCCTCAGGATAAGTATTATACACGTAAGATATCGTTCACATTTCCGGGGATCGGTGTGGATTCCCCGGGGCTCGTTCCCCCGGTTTATTTTTTCCCGCTGTCAGTGTGACAGTAACCTTATTTAAAATTGGGAGTTGTCTTTAAACAGACATGCTGTAGCCCTTTTTTGTTTTAGAAGAGATCTGGAGTTAGGTACCGTCAACTATGGCATCTTTACTTTCCATGAACAACTTTACCTATGAGTAAAATATGATTAAAATGATAAGAGCGGCGGTGGCCGAGTGGTAGCGGCTGTGACTTACGAGTGGTAGGTCGTGAGTTCGAACCCAAGCAGGCGCTTTACTTTGTGTAAATTATTTCTTCACCACTGCTCTCAGAACGGTGAAGGAAAACATCGTGAGGAAACCGGCATGTCCTAGAACCAAACATTGACAAACATTGGCATGTGACATCTAGTATCCCGCACTGGGCCAGCGTGGTGGATTACGGTCCACTCCTTTATCAGAGGCCTGTGTCCCAGCAGTGGGAACATTATAGGCTGCTGATGATGAAAATATGATTATAAATAAAATGTGTCAGAATTATTAAAAACCTTCTACAAATACACGAGATTTCCAGTTTTCTATCGCTTTGGTACAAGGTGGCCACAGATGTTTAGTAATTGAGATATATTTAAGGACTGTGTTCATGGGTAAAGTTGCTCATAGAAAGTAAAGATGCCAGAGTTGATCGTAAGCTTGGTAAGTCTATGATAAATGCTAGAATTAAGAACTATTATTTCGATAGTTAATTTAATATGATTACTTAATTAAACTTTAATTTTTGAATCTCTTTGTAACTCGCCTTTAAGTTTTGTGGAGGTTAGAAGTTACTTTGCGGTTCAGGTGTTTAGAAAACACTGTTTTTGGTTGATTAAATACTTAATAAACTTCTTAAAACTAACTCTGTGTTAACCTCCTAGGTCAAAACATAGTATTTATCTAGGTAATTTTTTCAGTGTTGCCATTTTTTAAAATCAAATCAAAATATTTTATTTCACATAAACCTACTTATGAAACGTCAGAAGCTAGGTCACCATTATCAGCCTATATATTGTTCCCACTGCTGGGACACAGGCCACCTCTCGGTGAGAGGGAGTGGGCTGTAATCCACCACGCGGTCCCAGTGCGGGTTGGTAGATGACACATGTCTTCGAATTATGGTCCTAGGACATGTCGGTTTCCTCACGATGTTTTCTTTCAACGTTTCAGAAGCTAGGAGCACGGTTCTAATTGGTTACTTCCTATGGAGAAGAGCCGGCAAGGAATTCCACTAGTGCAATGGTTTCAAATTAACAATTAAACAATTTTATTTCCATACATTCAAAGTTACGAACTAAAGAAAATTGTATAAGCAAACAAACAAACAGAGCAAGCATGCTAACCAGTGGTAGTTTTCTCGTTGTGTAGGAAACTTTTATTATAACATGTTTAAGTAAACACCAGCCGACTTAGAGCATGCGAACTGCCACAGTATGCAAATGATCTGAGTAAGACCATTTAGAATGGAGCAGAGAGCGTTAATTTAAATGTTAACTGCAGCACCCATGAACTGAGTGAGCCGGTTGACTGTTCACCTATCAAGCTTGTTGGGTAAAATGTCTAATGCCCTCCAAAAAAGAAATGACTGCTTCTCCTCGGTTATGCCCCTATAGCTTTACTTTATATGTCTCATCATTTAGTAATTATTGGCCGACTGCGTCCGATGCAGTGGTAACTTTTGACTTTACATATCAAAAACTATTTTGCAAAAAAAAAAACAACCGAATTCGGGGGCAAAAAACTAAAATACAGATCCAAAGACACCGACTTCTAAAATTGAAAGTTATTTTTCATTTTGTAGTGTTTTTTTTTGGAAGTCGGGGTTTGTTTTGAAAAATAGTTTTTTAATTCATTACTCTGACTGGGGTGTATGAGACCTTGCGTTAAATAAGTTACATGTTGTGTAAGTTAGTTCCTTTTAACTAAATAAGTTATCTATTCTTTACCGACTACAGAAGGAAAAGTATTACAGCAGCCTGGCAAGGCAGCCAGTCTACCAACAACAAAAACACAGCGAAATAATGGAGAATTCCTCACAGATCAACGTCAACAGTCCTCACACACAATTGGACTGTATTGGTCAGTTGTGACAAATAGGTCATTCGCTCCGGCGCACAAAGAGTACGTAACAAGGATGTCTGACCCGGCTGCTAACTGCTTTGTTGTAGGCTGGGCCATTCATCTGATGATAGTGTGGGACCTATCGTGTTTCTGGTCGTATAATGCTTTAAATGACCGAGTCCTTTATCTTTAAGACTGTTAATGGTTGAATCTTACACTGGCTACTTTAATTAATAGAAAACAAAGAAGTAACTTCAAATTGTTTATTTTTCAAAAATAGAATACAAATTAAAAAAAAAGCGGGAAATGCACACTTACAAAAGTCTCGTACTCCATAATGAAAAGTTGGGTTAGTAGTCGATTCGCACGAAAATTATTCGTACGATCGTGCGAATCGTCCCCTTTCAATAAAAATATTTTTTTAGTAGGCGATTCGCACGGAAGTATTTAAATTGCGTGCGAATCGACCCCTTCAAGAATTAGTAGTATGCGATTCGCACACTTAACAAAATGTGCGAATAAAAATCTAAGTACAGTCATGTACAATATTCTAGAATATTAATATTAAAATTCAATAATTCTCTATTCGCATCGCAGTCAGGCACAAAATACTAGTTAAGAGGTAAGATGAAAAGTTTTGTCAGTATTTAATATGAAAACTTATAATATGAACACCATAAATGAGAGATTTAATAAATTGCCGGTGTATTTTTATACAAATAATACTAACTGTTAAAGATAACAAAGAAACTAATAACAAGAAACGCCCTTAAGTACTCACAATAGCAGATCCACTATTTTTAACAAGACTCAGGAGTTCATAAAAAGTTGATTTCGGTAAAAACTCTAATAAGTAGTAATTTGTGATGATTTAAGGTAAATGCAAGTGTACGGAAAAAGAGTACTTACTTGTAAAAATGCAAAACCAAATATTTGATTATAAATCGTACCTACTAACTGTGATTTTATTTGTAATCTTGGTTATAATTATGGTTTTAAGTTATTTAAACTGTGAATGATGTAAAATCACTTTCTGATAGATACAAAGTAAAATATAAAAACTTGATTTCCTTAAAAATCGTTTTATTTGTGTCCTGTATTAAAAGAAAGCATTTTGTACGTGATAGTACTTTTTTCTTGAAACTTTTCGATAAAGTATAGGTGTGTGCGAATCGCATACTACTAATTCTTGAAGGGGTCGATTCGCACGCAATTTAAATACTTCCGTGCGAATCGCCTACTAAAAAAATATTTTTATTGAAAGGGGACGATTCGCACGATCGTGCGAATAATTTTCGTGCGAATCGACTACTAACCCGAAAAGTTTAAGGTTTGACAATTTGGTCTAAAATAACATTTGTACGTACTTGAACTCACGCCTTTTTCTTCTGAGGGTAGACAGAAATTATACAACGCCACCTAAGATCCTTATATACTCATACTTTAATCTGTATACTAATAATAAATAAAAAAATATCTTAGGACAATCAACACACCGTTTATCTGAACCCAAACTAAGCAGAGCCTGTTCTGTGGCAAACAGACTACTGATAAACATACTTATATATTTCTTAAAAACATACATAATTATTATAGACTAGCTGACCCGACAGACGTTGTCCTGTCTCTTTGATGATATTTGAGCACGCATTCTGTCAATTCTATGTCATAATGTTACATTCAAAAAGTTTACATTGTCCTATTATTATGGTTGTTAAGTATTCTTAAATAAGTGTTCTTAAATTTTCTAATTTTCCGCGCAATTTTTTAATTTTTTTCTTTCGTAAGAACCTTCTCCTGACAATTACAAATACAAAAAAAAAAAAAAAAAAACTGAAATCGGTCCAGCCGTTCACGCGTGATGTCGTGACCAAGGGAAATAGGGATTCATTTTTATATATATAGATAAGTTATACCCAGACACAGAACAAATGATCGTGCTCGTCACACAAACATTTGTCCTGGGTGGGAATCGAACCCACGACCTCAGTCTCAGCAGTCAGGGTCACTAACCACTGGACTAACAGGCCAGTCAAAATGGCCGGCCGGTCGGTATAATCCTATCCTACTAATATTATAAACGCGAAAGTTTGTATGTATGGATGTGTGGATGTTTGTTACTCTTTCACGCAAAAACAACTGACCCGATGTTGATGAAATGTGGCGCACAGATAGTTTATAACCTGGAATAACACATAGGGTACTTTTTATCCCGGTAGTATGTTCCCGCGGGATAATTTCCGACCTCCACGCGGGCGAAGCCGCTGGCAAAAGCTAGTGAGAATATATACTAATAATAAAGCTGAAGAGTTTGTTTGTTTGTGGAACTGTCAGTCGGATTTGGAAAAATATTTTTCGTTTGATAGCCCAATTATTGAGAAAGGTCGCTAAGAGCACGCTAAGATCTTTAGAAGCCGACCATAAAGAAAAACGGCATGAAGAACGCTACGCGCAAATGACCAAATAACCAGTTAAACGATTTATCTATTGACTGCCTGTTGGTTTAGTGGTTGCAAGCGCTACTGCTGAGCACGAAGTCTTGGGTTTGAGGGATAGAGAGAGGTCGTGCAAAGTGTTATTGGGTTTTTCTATTTGAAAATTCTCAGTAACAGCCCGGAGCCTGGATTTGTGCCCGATCGATGGCAAGAGGCCGGTATTACATGGGACTTGAACATAACTGGCGAAATGTGGGTCTACTATAGCTACGCTTCTACTGAACTCTTCGAACAAGGCCTGATATTATGTTATGTATAATCTAACTACATATAAATTCAATCAGGCGAGAAAACGAATAAATCAATCAAACCCACACAAAAAGTGGAAACAAACTGCCACAAAACCAAAGCTTAAACTCTTTTCAACGCTCAAATTCACAAATCTTTTTTATAACCAACAACCCGAACTCGAACTGTGAACAAAACCGAAAAATGGCAGACATCACACAAATATTGTATTCTAATGAAAAAACTTCACACACATTCAAAAGTTACAACGAAATAAAACGATTCGTCGAACTTCGCGTAATTTCGTCTAAGTTCGTCAAACTTCGGGCTTCTCCGGAAAGTTTTCGGGTATCAACCGCTCAGGTGCCTAATAAATAAGTTAGTGTCTGCACCTTTTTCTAACTTTGTGGTTTTTGTGAATATTTTTGATTGCTTTCTTGAGTGGGATAATAAATTATTGGTATGAGTTTCTCAATGATATATTGAGGAATAGAATGGTAATAAATGAGACTGGAGTGAGTAGATGCACAGCTGTGGTTTTTTAAACTTTTTCCATGAATATGGGATGAACCTTGTGCTGAAGTGACTTAGAGGAATAATTAGGAGCGTCTAAAAGAAACTCACAAGAATTAGTAACAGAAAATATGTATATCTTTAAAACTCCTGCCGTCACCTGCACATGTGAGAACTTAATGTCTGCCACAGCAAATAGTATGCATTTTGGGCCAAACAAATTTAGAAGACAAATACACGAACACAAAATTGGCTCTGCCATAGATTTTACCATCTTGCCACCCTGTATAATGTGCAATTCATCCCCGCGCTAAGTACTGCGCTCGAATTGTTTCAAACGATTTAGAGCCTTATTTTATCATACAAATAAGGTTAAAGTTGGCTGGTACGCGGCGAACCAAATGTGGTATCTCAGGGACTATTCAGGGACTTAGAGGTACCTCTTGCACATTAATTGGTCAATTAGCCAGAAAAATAAGAGAGCCGTGGTGACTTACGAGTAGGTCGTGGCTTCGAACCCAAACAGGCGCTTTGCTTTGTGTAAATTATTTCATCACCACTGCTCTCAAAACGGTGAAGAAAAACATCTTGAGGTAGTTGGCATATCCTAGAACGTAAATTCGTAGACATGTGACATCTACCAACCCGCACTGGGCCCGCGTGGTGGATCACGGCCCACTCCCTCTCACCGAGAGGAGGCGTTTATACCAGCAGTGGGAACATTATAGGCTGATTACGCTAGCTAGAAATACAAAACGTAAAAAGAAATAGCAGGCTGAATTATGACGAAATCCTTTGCTAGCCGACAACATTTTTTGGGGATTGGGTGGGTCATCTGCTATGTTTCGCCCATAGACCCCATGTCTTAAGTGTCACTCATAGATTAGATCCCTAAGTCATCATCATCATTTCAGTCGCAAGACGTCCACTGCTGGACTTAGGCCTCCCCCAATTTGGGGGGCTTTGCCATAATCGTCACGCTTGGCAGGCGGGTTGGCGACCGCAGTATGGTGGTAAAATGCATAGAGAACGCTGCTGCCCATTCTCTAGTAAGTCTCTTAGTCGCCTTTTACGACACCCACAGGAAGAAATGGGGTGGTGTTATTCTTTACGTCCGGCACCACACGGTACACGGACCCCTAAGTGTTACTGTTTATCATAGATTAACTCATTTTTAAGAGTTTGAAATCTAGTTAAGTATTTTTTTTGTTAACTATACTAAGAATTTATATTTTATTTCAAATAATTATACATTATAGACTCCATATCTTCAGTGTTACTGTAACAAACTAAAAAAATATGTCGTTTTGAAGACGATGATTCTGGTTATTTTCAAAAACAAACAAAATAATTGTGTTTCGATTACAGTAACACTTTGGACATAAGGTCTATTGGGTGAAAGATAGCACATGCCCAACAAATATTTTCAGTCCATGCGCTAAACACCCTGTATAAAAAAAAATGGACAACATACAATCGCACTTTATTGCAAGCCCCGCTTAAACGCAATTAGTATTGTTTGCATAATTAATCATTTAGCTTATCCTAAATGTACCCATAATGTGTTGGTAATTTAATTAACATGAAACTATAGTTTTTATACGTTTATATTTAAAATATTGCCTGATAAAGGTTATTAATTAAAGCACATTTGTGATGGCGATAATATATGGTCGTTTAACGAAACATACTATAAAAAATGTCGGTAGTGAACGCGATTTTTAAACGAAAAATGCGATAATCCAGCCACGTTCTGATTTTAATAACATTATCAACACTTTTGAACGCATATAATTTAATCTATTATCGGGACGACGGATAAAATGTGTAGAAAATCGAGTGATTGAGACAGAGTAAAAACTACACACTGTAAAATCTTTTGAAACTTGGGTCATCATATATGGGCCCATAATGTTCCCACTGCTGGGACACAGGCCTCCTTTTTGAGAAAAAAAGTGGGCCACCACTCAGGCCCAGTGCGGTTCATGTCACATGTTTTCGATTTTTTGGTTCTAGGAAATGTCGGTTTCCTCACTATGATTTTCTTTTACCGTTTTTAGAGTAGTGGTGATGAAATGAACTACACAAAGTAAAGTGCCCGAACGCAGACGGTTCAAACTCACGAACTGGAATCGGAAGTGAAATGGCTGAAACCACTGAGCCACCACGGTTCCATAACTAAGCTAACTTGGGCGTAAATGTTAAACAATAAGCTTCGTTATCAGTAGAGAAAAAATTGCAGAATCAGAAGGAAATAATTTATATCATATTAGCCTGCGGCTTTGCCCGTGTGGACATCGGAAATTATTCCCCCGTGGGAATAATAATAATAGTATGTTCCCGTGAACATACTACTAACATAAAATATAGCCTATGTGGTAGCCCAGGTCATGGTCTATCTATGCACTAAAATACACAGAAGTCCGTTTAGCCCTCAAACAATAAAAAGACATCAGACATAGATATTCATACGAGAATCAAGGTGACCAGCACCCTAATTGCGAAACGCACAATTTATCAGAATCTGAATGGGATTGAAGATTATTTCTAAACCATTGCGTCATTTGTTCGAATAAATTGTCGGCTCAGCAACGTAAATAACGCAATGAATGTTGTTTAAATATGAATATTAAACCAATTCCTACCGATAAAAAGTTCCGCAATTACCCCACGGGTATGAAACCCAAAGAACTGCCTAACTTAAGTGTCAAAGAGCAAGACACATTGCTCGCCGAACAGATGGCCGATGCGGCCGTAAGGTTCTGGACTAGCGACCGCGTGCCGGAAGACGTAGCGTTGGAAGGCCTCCCATACGGTGGATCTGTGACCTGGTGAAGGCTGCAGGAATCCGCTGGGTTCGCATGGAACCGGTCGACCGAAATAGCGGTGTTTGTGGTAGGCCTATGTCCAGCAGTGGGCTTCTTCTTGCTTAAATGACAAGACATACAGAGTTACTTTCGCAATTACAATATCAGTATGGATTTTTCCGTCCCAGCGACCGAAAAGTTCAAATCCTCACGTAGGCCAAATCAAATATTTTAACTGAGCCAACTGGGGTTGGGGGTGAAGTGCTAAAGTTATTAGCAGTAATTGTACGTCGGGGAGCTCAACCCTGGGGTTGATTGTTAAAACTTTCCCAACGTCAACTTTCAAATTTAAAAAAAAACCTCGGTACGATACGAAAGATGCTCAGCTTTAAAAACTTGGTACGATCGGAAAGATGCTCTTCTTGACTCAGTTCGTTATAGTTGCCCCTTTGTTACTCGCCACTGGAGAATATAAAGTTTTAAAATATATTTTTTTCCATGTCGTTTGGCTGCGGGAACTTGGAAAATGTTTTTAATTTGTGAATTTTCTTGTGGCTCTCCTTTATCGAGTTTAGTTATTTATTTTAATATGAAATAGTAGATAGTTTTGTGTTTGATGTTTCAATTTCGTTTTCTATTTATTTTCTTCAAACAGCTTTTCAGTTATATTTTGCAGTTGATAAGAACGTACCTAATTGAAAGTTCTAAAAGTGGTAAAAACTGGTTTGGCAAAATATATGGCAGCGATTTCAACCTTGGTAACGTGACTACGACTAGCATAATCAGTCTATAATATTCCCACTGTTGGGACACAAGCCTCCTCTCTTCGAGAGGGACTGGGCTGTAATCGATCACGAGAGTCCTGTATGGGTTAGTAGATGTCACGGCTTAGAATTTATGATTCCAAGACTTTTTTTTTTTTGGATGGGAAATCATCATTTGAGGTCTCCCGCTCTTGGGTGGAGCGGGAGGGAGTGCCAGACTTTTACTGACTAAAACCCACCCGTGTTCCTTCAGTTGCCCATGTGCCAGGGTCACAGTGTTTCTTTCGAACAATCTCGCGACCCTGGTGATTCCAAGACATGCCAGTTTCCTGACGATATTTTCATTCGCCATTTTGAAATTATTTGGACAAAGTAAGTCGGGGCCAGTACCATTATGCTATTACTTCTCTTACTGGCAACGTGACTACGAGATTAAAAGAAGTGTCAGCTAGAAAACCATGATCACCAATCCGTCTGTCAAGCCTGTTGGTTATGCTCTATTCACCTTACCTTCTAAGCCTGTGTTCAACAATGGATAGAAGCAAAACATTAACAGCTTATAATGTTCCCACTGTTGGGATAGAAGTCTCCTGGTGTGGGAGGGAGTGGACTGTAATCCAACAAGCTGGCTCTGTGCGAGTTGGTGTATGTCAGGTGTCTTTGAACTATTGGTTCTAGACCTATTTTCCGATGTCTTCGTTCACCGTTTTGAGAGCTGTGATGATGAAATAAATTGTATGAATAAAATAGAGTATCATGCTAGCCTTGGATTGAACACACGACCTATAACTTGTCAATCAGCACCTTTACCACTGAACCACCACTGATACAAGGGCCATTGGTGATCGCAAATTGTTATTAGCACACTGAAAATTATTATAATTATTGAAGGTTCGGCAAAATCTATTAGTCCCTTCTAGTTGTTATAAATCATTTTTGAAAATCAAGAGTCTCTAAGGACCTTTCTGGCTAGCTCCCCACTAAATGTAGTCATGATATCTTTTCGCCTATTATGTAAAAACCATATATTTACTCTTACGTCTGCAAAAAACTGTTTATCGTAAATATATTCCCTTCCGAATACCAAATAAAATATAGCTGATATCATCTTTGGTATAGTCTGCCCCCCGGCGTGTCTTTCGTCCTTCGGGGAGAGAATTGTATGTATTATATCATGTATATTTTGTAAATATGTATAGGAAAATATCGCCTATCTTTGGCTGTGATACAAAATATGCTGAATGGGCTGTGGCGATTTCCTTATTATTTTTTTTTTATGTAGTTGTATTATATTTTGCGTTATTGGATGTGGTAATATCTCTTAATGATCAAAACAAAACAATGTCAGTCTGTAAGTATAGAAGTTTAAGTATAAATACTTACTTACTTACTTACAATATCACGAATTGCGCAATGATTTTGACCGTATCGAAATGAATAGAACATTATCAGCCCTAGGATCTAGGGTTAATATTGAAGATTGCGCAGTGATGGAACAATAGTTGCAAAGACTTTAATTTTTATTACGTACATAAATACACGCCTTTTTCTCATGGGGGTAGGCAGAAACTACAAAACGCCGGCTACTACGATACTTACATACTCCGTTTGCCTCGTGTAGGTTCATACATCTGGTTATACACGCACGCCGGTTGCGAGTACTACGCATCCGACGTTTCTGAAGAACATCACCAATAAGGTCATTATATGTTCTCATAGGGCGTCTCCTCCCGGCGTTTCCACTCCCATCTGCCTTGTATATCTGACATACCCTTTGGCTGCCGTCCTTCAGTCATCCTCTCAACATGACCAAACCACCTAAGCATGAGTATGCTTTTCAATTTTTGTCACCACATCTTCTTTTAAACCGTATCATTGTCTTATCACTATTACTCCTTATTTTTTCATTATAACGTAAAGGATGTCCGTATTGCGCAATATTTTTGCTCACATGAAAACACTGACTCTTATGTTATTATGACAATATAATTGACGAGTGACCGTTTGAGTGTAAGGCGTGATTGTATACTAGTGCATAATGTTAGAGTAGGTGTAGGGCCCACTTTACTGCAAAGATGCGTCGATCTGCACGCTTGCTCACTGGTTGTCAAATTCTCTATATTCATTATACCTTACCATCTGGGGAGATTAATAAGGATTTTGCGAGTCTTACTGATTCTACAGTACCCTTTCTTTTGCCTCAAAAACCCCGGTGTCACTTGCAGTTTTCCTCTACGAGATTTATTCTATTCTGGCACTGAAATTTGTGGTAAGCCAGAGGGGTAATTTCGTAGTACAGACGCCAGCACATCAGGCTACCCGAAACTGTCAAATTTTCCCAATCAACCTTGAACTTAGTACTTTAGAGATAAAGTTAAAGACCTATTATAGAAATTTGGCAGATTGTAGTAGCTTTATGTGGTGGCGTCTGTACACAATAATAAAAATATTAATTAGAGAGAAGTATTAATGTAGCTTAGTAAATGGTTTTCATTTTGACAGTTATTTACGTAGTTGAGCAGACAAATTTCTCGGTCGTATGAAGCAAGAATTGGCAATATCTGGGCAATTTCAAAAATTGTTGTAACCCCTTATTTTGTCTTGTCCCTCGACTTTGTTAATTTATTTTTTTGTGATGAATGACTTCTAGGAGAATATTTTTATTGAAGTGAAAAGAACATATTTTAAAAAATATATATATAATTTGTCGTTTAGTTGTTACGTTACTAAATATAAAACTTACTAAGATTTTAAAATATTGAACACCATCGAATATAGCTGTCCCCTTTCCAGCAGGCCTCAGAAAATCTTTGATTTCTAAATAAATCATTCATGCGAGTGGTTTAGTAAATATAATTTGAATTCTTAAAAGTCCAATTTATTAGTTAAAAGAATCAATTTTTTTTTTCATAATTTCTATTAAAAATAAATCTATATTAAAATCGAAAATTTAAGCTAACCGGAACATTCCATTTTGTGACCGGTCTTTTTTGCAAATATTCTTACAATTGTGGAATAATTCGGCACGAAATGGCAAAATAATATATCGTTCTTCATCGGAGACACCATTTTGCTTTCATTGTCTAACTAATTAGTAGCCAGCGCTGACGCATACTGTTGAAGTGTTCTGTGTTTCTATTTCTTTGCTCAGGTATGTGACCAAGTTTTACCATTATAAATCACTTTTTTTAAATTATTGTTATTTTTAAAACTTTGCAAAATTGGTATAGTATTCGATACTACAAAGTGAATAGTGCTAAGTACGATGGGTAATTTTTAAACAATTTAAAACTACAATAAGATGCCATTATGTGACCTCCGTTTTGTGACTAATTCTACGGTCACATATAGCGGAATGGCAAGTCACAACAGGTCGGAATGCATAAAACTTAGTTCACATTGCAAAACCTTACTGACCAAATTTATGAATACAATTACAAATAATCTATTTTTTTATATTTTTTTATTCAAATTTACAGATTGAACTTTACTGACAAAACTTAAACATAGCACTTTACATGTCAATGTTTTTTCTTTTTAAATATTATTGACATGTAAAAGTGTTTGAACAAACCTACTTACAGAAATAAAATCATTTATCACTAGCTTCTGCCCGCGACTTCGTCCACGTTAAATTTCGTACTCTCCCGACCCTTCCCGTCGCGTCGAATGGCCTACTCGTGCGATTTTCCCTGTTTCTGCAACATTTTTCATTACTGCTCCGCTCCTATTAGTTGTAGCGTGACGTTATATAGCTTATAATCTTCCTCGATAAATAGACTACCCAACACAAAAATATTTTTTCAATTCAGACCAGTAGTTCTTGAGATTAGCGCGTTCAATCAAACAAACAAACTCTTCAGCTTTATAATATTAGTATAGATTATGTGATTAGAAACTACGGAGTTCCTATTATCCTGCAAAGTTTTAATAAGACTGATGTCAATCAGTGCAATTTATAACGATAATTATAGTAATATAAGAATAGTTACAATTATTGTTTTATTTCTTACCTACTAATAATGGTATTTAGGCAATTTTTAAGTTGTGTGCACACATCTTTATGATTTTAAGACTTCCATTTTGTCACTGTCCCTTCAAATGGGTGGAATAAAATCTATGAAATTAGATAGACGTTTTACCTTTTAAACTTGTGCGGCCACAAAAATGTTTACAGTAAACGTGTTTTATTCTAAAAATATACAAATATTAATTAAACTATTATGATTTTTAGAGTAAAATTAAAAAATAACCCATTGAAATTCGACACAGTCACAAAACCGAATAAAAAACAATTATTTTGAGTTAATCCTTTAAAATAAGGCAATTTTCTTACATTTATCTATTAATTAGTATTATTTAGTTTAAATAAATTTGAAAAAGGCTTATTAATTTCATACTTTCCTTAAATTTCGCTTTTAAATCTAGTCACACAACGGAACCAGTTTCGCCACAAAGTCCGTTTTGTTTCGATATTATGGAAAAACTGCCTCTAATTCCGCGTATAATAAACTGTATTTCCTTAATATTTTCGTAAAATTTGTGAAAAGAAAAATTATAAAAATAAAATCGAATTTTACAGCAGAGTACACTCTTTTTTGAAATTGCCCATCTTCCAAATGATTCAGATTCTGCTTGATAGTGTGATAATGATAAGCAATTAGGGTGAAGTTTTGATAACTAACGTGAGAGTGGAAATCTGCTAACAGTTTTTTATCAGAAACATGATCAAGCATTTTGAATCTAAAGCTTTGCACTAAACTCTGCTTACCCAACAAAATAAAAACACTGAGTCATAACGGCCAACTTCCCACTAATTCATTCCACATTTTCTACTTGGCCTATTCGAACTTCAATCGCCCGTCAATAAAGAACGCGCCAAGTTTCGCCAAGTCGCGCCAAGTGTGCCAAGCTGAGTATTTCAATGCAGTACCCGCAAGTTGACGTTTATTAATTAAGTCTACATTTAGTCTGGCACTATTTAAACTTGACTTGGCAAGTTAGACGTTGATTTAAAGGCCAATAAATTTTATTTGCAAAAAATGGAGAATGTTGGAAGTCTAGTTGTAATGAAATGTGGGTTTTGAAGTCTTTTGTTTAAGTAGGGGTTTATAAAGTTGTGCTAGTTAGTAGGATAAGTAGAGATAAGCTCTTTTGTCTTTGTCCACTAGGTTTTACAGGCCTAATATAACTTTTTTAATTCAATCCTGACGGTAAAGAGGTCATGACTACATAATAACGGCTGCACTGGTCGATCAATGTTGTCCATTCAGTACATATCGGGACCCCTGCGTGTCTGGGAAACCACGATAAGCCGATTTCCCGGCTGTCATTTGTACATCTTTGACAGGTTTATGCCAAAAGGCTGAAAGTCAGACAACCAGTTTTACTAAGGGTGTTACCTAGTTACAAGTTTAAAAATAGTAAAATACTGGTATTCAGCTGCATCCGGTTAGACTGGAAGCTGACCCTAACATAGTTTGGATAAGGGTAAAGATATACGAGTACATACCATTATTCTTGTACGATTTACACTGAGAGGCATTTGGCCTTCTGCCCTAACAGAGATTGGTAACCGAAGGGCTTTTCTAGTATTTTCCAGAAATTATTTTGCAGTTAGTAGCGTGCATTACTTTTATGTATTGGTAGGCACTAGGCTGTCTGTTTTTGTCTAAGCAGACAAACACGAGTTTCTTTTAGGTACGATAATTTAGCTAGTTTCTTAATAATTTCGGGACAGACACTAAAATGTATTTGACAGACTTATTTTGATTTCGAGATAAGCACTGCTTATGTGCAATACACGCCACTGATTGCATTGGTCGTTGTCTGAAAAGTTTGAGTCTATTCTGTATAAATGTCAAGAATAAAAAAGTCATGAAAAAACGCTAGGCAGATGAGAATATCACAAGAAGAGTAAAGCTTCTAAACAGGCTCGACAAAATTTTACACAATTTCAAAATTCACCCAAAAACTGAAAAACGTCTTTTCACACCCAAACCAGAAACGACGTTCTAAAATAAACAATTTCAACACTGGCAACACTACACTAAATAACCTAGTATCATGCAGTGGCAACACTGAACGTTTAGGTGAAAAAGTAAAAGAAAATTGTGTCCCAATTGAATTTGTTATACAAACTAGGAAAGTTAGCGCTAAATTGGCTGTCTTTTATGTTGTGTGTAAGAGTTTCTTTGCTTACTTCGTGATACGGGGTCAGCAGGGATGGAGAGTTTACTTAGAAATGAAGTTTAGGATGGAGTTAGTTGATCATTTTGATAAAAGTGTTTTAAATTTTGATTTGACCAGCGCTGTGGCTGTCTCGCGTAGGGTCGCAGCATTATGCTAAACGATGGCCGTTTTGCATGAATATGATGCATGTTTTCCCTCAGATTTATAAAATTTTTGTTGTCTTTGGTCTTTCTTTGCGTCATGTTAACCGTATTTTCTTTCTTTTGTCTTTCTTTCATTTGCTTTGTGTTATGATATGTTTATTAGTGTGTAGATAAAGAACACATTCAAGTTGCTTTAGGATATTGGAAAAATTAAACTTACAAATCACGGCAATTAATTGTTTTTTTAAATTTTTTGGTAATTTGGCTACTGTATTAAATTGTCCGTATATTTAAATCACAATTGTCGTTCTTCAACTGTTTTTTGAAAATGATCGAACACCGCAAAATAAATAAAATATTTTCTAATAGAATAACTAGAAAATATTTTTTGATATACGCAACAAATATTTTTAAACTATGTGGCTATTGGCTTATAGCTTAATATACAATTTGAATGTAGACTATCCTAATTCTCCGATTTATTTCACCATATTCACACCGTATCTACCCAAACAATTTAACACAACCTGAGTCTCTACCTACCCGCAAGCCGCACACCACAACCAATTAAGATGTATACAGATAACATAATAGGTTCTATTGTACTCACGATCGTGATATACTCACTATTATTAGGGTTCCTCAAACAATGGTTCAATAATCCATAGGACAATAGTTATTATTGAGTTAGTTTTGGTTTAAATGGAATTAATTATAGCGTGCACGGGTGACGTTTCTGTCCGCCATTTTGGATTGTAAAACGCCATTAATGTCACATGTTCTTAAGCGGGAACCTAGTATGAGACTAAAACATGTATAAACAATGCATTTTATCTATACTAATATTATAAAGCTGAAGAGTTTGTTTGGTTGAACGCGCTAATCTCAGGAACTGCTGGTCCGAATTGAAAAATTCTTTTTGTGTTGGGTAGCCTATTTATTAAGAAAGGCTATATAAAATTACGCTACGTTCAAAAGGAGCGGAGCAGCAAAGAAAAATTGACGAAAACTGGCAGGCAATTCGATTTGACGCGGAGAGAAAAATTTGACGCGGACGAAATCGCGGGCAGAAGCTAGGCTAAGCTATTTAACTATTGCGTCTATGTTTCACTCGCGAATTTGTGCGTATACAGTGTGAATCAGAAATGTGTGGTAAATGATAAATGATTTTATTTCTGCAAGTAAATTCGTACAAACATTTTTATACGTAAATCATATTTTTAAAACTAGATGAGGTCGGCGTTTCCTATGTGAACGGAGAACTAGAAAGGCTGAAACCAACTCAGAGGTCTCTTTTAAAGTCCAGACATAATCTTGGTCAGATCATGTGAAGACCATGTGGATTGGTGTATGGAATGGTCTTTTGAGGAAAGAACCACACAGATTGAGAGGCTGGTAATCTCTGTGATAGGTTTTCCAAGTGCAGATACCAGTTTCTCACAAAGGATTTATACAAATGTTGTAATATTCGTATTTTTTAAGGAGCCTTTGTGGAAGAGAAATAAAATGTTTATTTATTTATTTCCTAGCGTGTCGATGGTAATCTAAATGGACTCGGCCCAGAAATCGTCTACGTGTTTGGCCAATAAGTAGCGACGGTTCCTGTGACATGCAGATGACATGATATTAACTGTCCCATCGTTTTGTAACAGCACCATCTTACAGAAAATCAAATACGAGTACATATTAATCTAAATCGAAGCTCTATCTGAACAGCTTTTACATGCTTTGGTCCGTAGCGGTATCTACCGCCACCACACCGACGTCATACAAAATCCTGCATCGCGCAAGCAGAGTTTACCGCGCAACTTGCATTATAACGTTCCGATATCAATCGTCGGGCAGTTGTCAATCAGACGGAACAACCGTCTGATCGGTGGAATCTCCCTTTTCTATGGAGACTGAGTGATTTTTACACACTGTTCCTCATGAAGACATAAAGATCAATCTACTGTTTCTAAACTTAATATTGAATCTGTAAACAAGAATAATTAAAATACCTAGGTGACCAAAAAAATAATTACTCACCAAAAAACCCTTACGCACCAAATCATTGTGCGATCTATTATTTTTCTGCGTACGGAGCAATATAGGCATTAATTAATAGATTATCTAAATAACGCAGTAATCAGTAGGTCGCCGGTAATTCTGAGGTACGGCCTGGGGTCTCATTACGACCGTAAATTGGACACTATCCACGGATTAGTTACGTGATCGAAATTGGTGATAGTCTGGCATTTTTTTTTAGTTGCTTACCCCTGTTCTTGTATGCAGGGTGGAAAAAAGAGGACAGGATGTACGAAAATATACATACATACAAAAAATCACGCCTGCCGTAATGGGGGTAGGCTGATATCACAGAACGCCACCTGCTACGAACCTTAAATACTCTTTTTGCCTCGTTTAAGTTCATAGATCTGGTTAAGTTCATACATTTGGTCATACGCCGGTTACCAGTATTACGCACCTGACTTTTCTGAAGAACATCACCAACAATAAGGTCATTAACTGGTCTCCTAGGGCGCCCCCTTTTGGCATGTCCAGTCACCCTTTATTCATTCTCTCAACATGACCAAATCATCTCTTTTCAACTTTTTCCACTATATCTTCAGCTTTTACTAAAATTTTGGGGAACTTAAATTATCTATGTTAACACTGTGAGGGACATTGAATGTCCACAGGCGTAATAATATTACAACTTCTATTGTGTCTCGTTCCGTGTCCTTCAGCCGATTTAAAAAGTAAGTCTTCGACACTAGAGTTATAATTATTATTATTTTTTTAAATAATTTTCCATGACTTCAGCACATGATTCAAACCCCTTAGCGACGATAATTTTCGTCAGTTTTATGAAAAAATTATAAAAAAATAAGATGAGTCAAAAGTGCGTCACCTGCGCGGTCGGAATGTATGAAAGAGCAAATTTTATTTAACCCGCAGATCATTTCATGGAAGGGATTTTCAAAATCATGTACTGATTACGCGTCGATGTCCCCGCCGCCCTGAATACAATGTTTTATGGTTACGGGATTTATGTGAGGTTTCATAATTTACATTTGATGTGTTTTAAACAGAATAATCTGATTGTTAAATGCGAACTCTGTTACGTGTGTGGACTGAAAAAGAGCGGTTTCTTCCCGTGGGTGTCGTAATAGGCGACTAAAGGACTTACTAAAGAATGGGCAGCAGCGTTTTCTATGCTATTTGAAAACCATACTGCGATCACCAACCTGCCTGCCAAGTGTGGCGATTATTGCAAACCCTCATATTGGGGGAGGCCTATGTTCAGCAGTGGATGTTTTACAGTTGAAATGTGTGACCTGTATGTTAAAGACGTCCGGTGTTCTTTTGTTTTAGGAATAATTATAACCACCAATTCCCGTAATTCAAACATTCAGACATTCAAAATTACAGTCTCATTTCACGTACTTAAAACCGAAATTAGAGTTGTTTTGGCTATATATTGCATACTGGGTTTGAACCTTCAGTAATGAAGAAGATTGAGAATCTAACAGCGCAGCGTGAGTGAATTTCAGCGCATCGAAAAATACAGTATTCGATTTTCAAGTTTCGGTATGCGCCGAAACTTGAAAAACGAACACTATGTTTTTTGGTAGTTCGATGAAGATCCAGTACGTAAAAATATCCGCTGTGATTTTAGTACGTCCGTGGGAACATAGGCTAACAACGTAGACGTTCTTAAAAAACAAGGGAATTGCCCACTCTGGTAGAATATTTACTTCATGTGAACAATATACGGGCTGGATCGGAATGATAGAAGAAAGAACGAAAATTGCGTTTATTGGCATTATATCATTTTAAAATAAAACCTTAAATCGAATAAAGTAAAGCAAAAACAATGATAATAATGCAAAAAGGGCCTCAGCTCAGCATAATGTCAGATGACAACACAAGGTGTGCCACCTGACGCTGATTTTTAGCTGCAACCCACGAGTACCATACGCTAGAATAATAAATACATAGGGAAGTATGTGTCCGTATTAATAAACTAAGAAAGTACCTTAATGATATTATTAGTTAAGGACAAATTTAAATCTACAAGCTCAGCGCGGGATGGCTCGAGCAAGGGTCGAGGCGGACATGGATTGGGACGTCTTAGAGGGCCTCGGCGGCGAGGACAGAAGGATGGTGGTCTGTCACGGTGTGTCTTGAGAGTGCTGGTGAGTTAACTACTCTCCTGGAGAAGGGTTGTAGCGTCATCGGGAATGGTTAAGGTATGCCTCGGTCGGCGAATACTGCTAATGCGGGAGGGAACAATATCGTCATCATCAGCAGCCTATACTGTCTGACTTGAACTTGAACTTGACTTGCCTGAATTGACTGGCCTGTTAGTCTAGTGGTTAGTGGCCCTGACTGCTGAGACTGAGGTCGTGGGTTCGATTCCCACCCAGGACAAATCTTTGTGTGATGAGCACGATCATTTGTTCTGTGTCTGGGTGTAATTTATCTATAATATGTATGTATTTAAAAATATATAAGTATGTTTATCAGTTGTCTGGTTGCCATAGTACAGGCTCTGCCTAGTTTGGGATCAGATAACGGTGTGTTGGTTGTCCCAAGATATTTATTTATTATTTACTGTTCCCACTGCTGGGACACAGACCTCCTCTCGTGTGAGTGAATAGGCCATAATCCATCACGCGGACCCTGTGCGGGTTGGTAGATGGCACATGTTTTCGAACAATTTTTTCCTTCACCGTTTTGAAAGCAGTGGTGATAACGTTATTTATACAAAGTAAAGTGCTTGCTTGGGTTCGTACCTACGACCAACACAACTCGTAAGTTGGCCGTTACCACTGAGCTCCAATGACAATATCGTTGGTCGTTGCAAAACAAGATCTATGTTGGGTGTTTCTACATAAATGAAAGACATTCCGTATATTGAATCTGTCACTGTATAAATTTAAATATGATTGAGGTGGTCTGTTTGTGTCGGGGTTGGCAATTACCAGATAATAATAGATATTTCGAGGGTGTTTTTATCCGCATCCCTTAGTTCCTATGGGGTGAGTAAAAGTTGACGCTTGTAGGGTAGTTGCGTGAGATACAAATAGTAGAAATGATTTCATTTTGACAGTTAAACAACATTCCTTGCGTTATTTGCATTGTTGAGCAGACGATTTTTTCGAAAATATGAAGCATTGGATTAGCAATAATAAATAATCCTTAAAATGATTTAAATCATTGTCGTTAAAGTTGTGTTTCTCAATTAAAGTGCTGGCCCTTTCTCACACTTCCCCTCACTGGTCTTCATTTATTGTAATTGATTTTAACCATTTTTAACCGACTTCAAAAAGGAGGAGGTTCTCAATTCGGATGTTTATATGTTTTTTTTTTCTTATGTATGTTCTGCCATAACTCCGTCATATATAAACGGATTAGCAAAATATTTTTTTTGTTCGAAAGGGGTTCATTCCAAAATGGTCCCATATAATTTTCATATAGATCTGATGATGAGTTTGGGAGACAGACACCGGAACTCTTTAAGAAATGACAGCAAATCAACCGCGATTTCTGCTATCGCATAAATATGCATTATTTGTTTGGAATTAGTGCAGGGTGAATACCACAACTAAAAATTTAAAAACAAAAACTTTTTTACAAAAAAAAAAACAACCGACTTCCTTAAAAACACTACAAAGTGAAAAATAACTTTCGACTTCCGAAATTAAAGTTATTTAATGGGCTTACCCCAATTACATGGGTCTCAAATGACTGAATCTGTGGCAGCAAGCCTTCTGCCATCAACTACTGGCTGCGGGCTAACTCAGACTCCGGGCTGCTACTGAGGAATTCTAGATCGAAAAACCTAATACCATTTAGCCCGATTTGAGAATCGAACCCGGATATTCATGCTCAGTAGTAGCGCTTACCTATTAGACCAATTCGGAAGTCTATTATTTTCGTATGAAATTGCGCACAGGGATTACTATCCAGTTTATTTCTTCAAAAATTCCTTTGCTTCAGTGGGTAAGTCTGCACACACCCTTACTAGAAAACGATAACCATAAAAAGCCTTCCCCAATTGATACTAACTCATGTTAAAACCTTTAATTAAAGAATAAGTCCTTAATTAAAACTGTCGATAAGACTTGGACAGATCCGTGAGAAAGTCCATCAATTTAGCCCCAAAATAAACGTTGGCTCATTACTCTCGGGGCTCATTTATCTATGTCTAAAGGGGCTTTGTGGCTCAGAAATGGGACTTAAAAAATGTCTTTTTTTATAGCCTTTCAGGAGTTCGTTGTGAGAAATCGAAGAACACAGTTTTCCTGCTATGATTTGTTTATTTTTGTGACGCGGAGTAGGTAGCTGTGAAGGTGCAAATTCCTAATTGTCACTTTTCAATATTGCATACGGAAATTGCTTATTAAAATCTATTTCTAAAGAACTTGTTTGAATGCTGGTAGATACTAGTTAAGCTTTAAAAAGAGAGGAAACTTTTGATTTCCTCGCAAAATTCTCTTTTACATGACATCCAAAGGTAACCAGCATACGAGTAGTTTGATCTTAAAACCACACAAAAAAATTGTATTATATAAAAAAAACATTATAAAAACAGTTCAATTAAATTACGGAACCCATAACAACTTCGGCCATTTCACTACATTTTCATCGGCAGTTCCGGGTTAAATTAAAATATTTTCACGTTACGTCATCCGAGTACCAATATTGATGTGTCAGCGTTGAACGGGTTAACCGAGGATTTTTTATTAGAGGATTATATCGAGAAATTGCTTCGATACATTTTTAATTTGACCTCATTTTTTAGGGGTTGTTTTTTTTATATCGAAGATTCGTATAAAATATCGGAGCTTTCAGTAGGGTTTAAGTGAATAGGGTATTTTGATATTGTTTTTTCTTTTAACTGGGTCTGCCATAAATAGAAAAGATTAGAAGATATTTATTTGGAAAGAATGTAGGTCTTATAAAAGATGTTATGAATATTGTTAGAGCCTTAAGGAGACACCCAAAGCAAACAAACATAGTTTTTTCTTAAAACCAAACAGACAATTTATATCACAAAAAAAATACAGTTCAAATAAATTACGGAACCCATAACAACTTCGGCCATTTCACTACATTTTCATCGGCAGTTCCGGGTTAAATTAAAATATTTTCACGTTACGTCATCCGAGTACCAATATTGATGTGTCAGCGTTGAACGGGTTAACCGAGGATTTTTTATTAGAGGATTATATCGAGAAATTGCTTCGGTACATTTTTAATTTGATCTCATTTTTTAAGGGGTTGTTTTTTATATCGAAGATTCGTATAAAATATCGGAGCTTTCAGTAGGGTTTAAGTGAATAGGGTATTTTGATATTGTTTTTTCTTTTAACTGGGTCTGCCATAAATAGAAAAGATTAGAAGATATTTATTTGGAAAGAATGTAGGTCTTATAAAAGATGTTATGAATATTGTTAGAGCCTTAAGGAGACACCCAAAGCAAACAAACATAGTTTTTTCTTAAAACCAAACAGACAATTTATATCACAAAAAAAAAAAAATACAGTTCAAATAAATTACGGAACCAATAACAACTTCGGCCATTTCACTACATTTTCATCGGCAGTTCCGGGTTAAATTAAAATATTTTCACGTTACGTCATCCGAGTACCAATATTGATGTGTCAGCGTTGAACGGGTTAACCGAGGATTTTTTATTAGAGGATTATATCGAGAAATTGCTTCGGTACATTTTTAATTTGATCTCATTTTTTAAGGGGTTGTTTTTTATATCGAAGATTCGTATAAAATATCGGAGCTTTCAGTAGGGTTTAAGTGAATAGGGTATTTTGATATTGTTTTTTCTTTTAACTGGGTCTGCCATAAATAGAAAAGATTAGAAGATATTTATTTGGAAAGAATGTAGGTCTCATAAAAGATGTTATGAATATTGTTAGAGCCTTAAGGAGAAGAGAAAGAGATTTAAGGCTTGCAAAAATTATAATTATTAATATAAAATGCCACGCAATTAATGTTTCTCATCCAATGATTCCGTGAAAGTTTATATTTTGGTATAGTATTTTTATCTCATTAAGCAACGCGCGCTTTACTTGTGATTACCAAGTGTACAAACAACGCTGTGAATGTGTGTGTCAGCGCAGGAGGTCTCGTTACCATCCGACACAATGGCGAAGTCGGAAGTGAGTACTGTCTCCTCTTCACGCACACATTCACAGCGTGTTTGTACACTTGGTTACCACAAGTAAAACACACGTCGCTTCGTAAGATAAAATACGGTAAAGATAGACAAACGGCAGGATTAGCGTAGGAAATATTGAATTCTAGAATTTTTCAAAGAAAGCCTTTGCAAATTGAGACACCTACCTATAGATTGAAACCAATTCATTTTCGCTTATCTAGGAGTAGCCTACGACCCGCAGCCACACGTGTCAGCCAGACAAAAAAGAAAGAATAGAAAATTCTACAATTTTCCCCGCATCATTTCCCCATTTATCTTCAAAGTCTAAGCAGAAAACTGTCTTAATTTTCCCCTGAAAATACAGGGTGATTTTTCACGTCGGCGGTATCAAACGGAAAGGGCTACCCTGAATTAGATTTGAACACAAAAGACTGTATTAAGTGATGTTTGTTGTACCCTACATCCATTGTTGGTCAAAATGTGTCGGACAAGAAAACGCTTTTTGGGGTTATACAATGTTTTTCTGTTTTATTTTAGGGTTAACTGGTGATGGGTCAGTAATTTATAGTGCTAGAGGGTTATGCGCATAATTGAGGGGCCAGCTGATAAATAAAAGATTTGACGGGAATATAATGGTCATCATTGTATTCAATTTTATGATGTTGATGAAACAATATAAAAACAGGCTTTTATACTTAGTGAAGAACAATTGCACCCAAATGTCATTCTCTTCTTTCTGACCATTCAAAGGTTAAGTAATAAATTGCCTTGTGTGAAAAGATCTCTCATACCAATCCAGTTCGTCTCTTGCTGCCCTCTACCAGCGATTCCTTTTTTTTTTTCTGGATGGGAAATCGTCAAATGACTTGTGGAGGACTTGAGGAGGGCATGTCAGACTTTTACTGACTAAAACCCACCCGTGTTCCTTCAGTTGTCCGTGTGCCAGGGTCACGGTATCTCTTTCGAACAATCTCGCGACCCTGGCAGACCAGCGATGCCCTAAGCCGAGGTCTGTACTCCACAGGGGGTATCTTTAGCGAGTAGTCGCTCTAGTTTTATTTGTTTTGAACCCCGGCTGGAGGCTTTGATTTATTAAGGTAGCCACAGGCAACTCTGGTTAAGCAGCCGACAACCTCATAGGTAGACGTGCGAGATGACATATCGCAAATAAAAAAAATGAGAAAAACAAAAGGGAGACATTAATTATTGTATTATGGCAATATTTATTGTCTATGATCCCTGGCCTTGACATTAAGCAAAGGACAAAATTTAAAAAAAAAACTTTAATTGTTTGAATACAAGGGTTTTGGCACTTTGGATGTACATGTGTACTGCAAGTCTTTTTTTAAAGTGCGATTTGTTTGTGCAGAAAAATATTACTTGAATGCGTAACTCCCCAATTAATGCAGCTGTCTGTACGTACCTACTATTCTAGATAGTTCTAGTGAGAGGGTGGTGACGCTATTTCTGGGTTAGTAGATGCAATTTGCAGATCCTTCGCACCCATTTGCATATTCGACTGAGAAGCGTCGCAGGGGTTGCATATACTATGCTATGTACATTTGTATGGTTAAAGTTTGGGTAATATACTCTTCGTTAGTATGTAGCGTCTTTGACTTTAGAAATAATAAATGTACTTCTTGTTAATGAATGTATTTTTTGGAGCAACAGCAGTGGTCCAGAGGTATCTGCCCTGACTTACGAGTTGTAAGGTAGTGGGTTCGAGCCCAGGCATACTTTGTTTAAATAATTTTATCACCAATGCTTTCAAAACGGTGAAGGAAATCATCGTGAGGAAACCGGCATGTCCTAGAATCAAAAATTCGATGACATGTGATATATACCAACCCGTACTGGGCCCGCGTGTTAGATAACGGCCCACTCTCTCCCACCGAGAGAAGGCCTATGTCCCAGCAGTGGGAACGATACAGGCTTGCTCACCAATCTGGTCTGGGAAGATTCCAGAATCTAACCAGATCTTTATTCCATATAGCATTTATTCTGCATGTGCCATCTTCTGCCTAAATACAACTTTTAATTCATTTTTACTTTGTAAATATTCTAAATCCACCTAGAAAACAACTTAAAACAATATTTAAAGCCACAACTTCCTTACAAACAGATTAGAGGCAAAAAATAAAAGTTTTTCCCATTTCAGTTTTATCTGAAAGGAATCCGGAAGCGTCAGGATTGTGTTATCTGCTTACACAGCCGACATCCGAGGAGGTAACAGCTTTGTTTTTATGGTAAATATCATGGTAAACGGTAAACAAGGGTTTTTCTGGATTCTTCAGGAGGATATGTTGGGGATATACGATCTTTATTTATGATGATTTTGATGAGGGGCTTGTAGATCAGTAATCATTGTCGCAAGGGTTCCGTGTTCCGTGTGCTACTGGACGTAAAGAATAGCTCGATTTCATTTCTTCCCGTAGGTGCCGTAGAAGGCAACTAAGGGATTTACTAGAGAATGGGTAGCAGCGTTCTCTATGCATTTTACCACCATACTGCGATCGCCAACCCGCCTGTCAAGCGTGCCGGTTACGTCAAACTCCCCAAATTGGTAGAGCCCTATGTCCAGGGTGGACGTTTTTCGGCTGAAATCAGTGAGTGACAAGGGTCGATCATTTAGGTTCAGCTACACTTGTAGCGGTTGGTCATTTTTATGTAAAGACCAAGATGCCCCGTGCCTCGGAAAGCACGTTAAGCCGTTAGTCCTGGCTGTTATTAGTAGATCTTCAATACTGCCCTACTAAGCGCAAAAGCGGTATCATAAAAATATCGTAAAGTTGATTTTAATGCTATCGGATAGCTGTAAAAAATACGCATTTAATGAACTAAGCCTTTTAGTGCTATATTGTTTAAAATATATGATAAAACACTTTAGAAAGATTTCTCTATCTCATCATGTAATTTACACACATACATACAATCACGCCTTTTTCCCATGGGGTAGGCAGAAACCACGGAACGCCACCTGCTACGATCTCTACACACTCCTTTTGCCTTTTCTATTTCATGTAATTTAAAAATTTGAATACTCTGTTATAAGAAGGCGTCACCTTCGTCAGCTCATTAGTTGCGTATTTAAAATGAACTTTACGATTTTTTTGAGATACTGCTTTTGCGCTTAGTAGGGCAGAACAGTCACTACGGGTCGTCAGAAGCCTGAAAGCTTGGCTACCAGTCTTACCAAGGGATATCGTATTACCCAGTATATGGGTTGTGGAGGTCAGATAGGTAGTCGCTCCATGGAAAATACTGGTATTCAGCTGCTTCCGTTTAGACTGAAAAGTGACTCCAACATACGTGTATACGTGTTTTCGGAGGCACAAAGGAGTCTTGGTTTGTAAAGAAAGATGGTCACCCATCTGAGGGCCAACTGCGACAACAAAGCTTAACCTGATTAATCGATTCTTGCGTCTGTTATCACACAGCCACAAGTTTCTAGTTATTGAAGAAAATTATTAAACAATAGTCTCATAAAAATAATACATTTTTCTACTTACCCACCTAGAAACAAGACGATCAAGAGTATTAAATCGACTACGCAGCAAACGCGAAAATGTTCAGAAATAGCCCAAAATATAAGAAAGTAAGTAACCACTTGGCAATGTTATTTTTCCATCGGCAGCCTCTTCAAACAATATTTCCAATAGGCTCGGAGATAATCCACTTATCAATAAAGATTCCATTCAATTACGTACATCAATAAGGGCCGCTATAAATTATAAGCTTTTGCAAATATTTGCATTTGTTTAATCAGGTACTGCGCACAATTAGACGAGACACCTGCGCACTTTTAGGCGGTGTGTAGACTTGGCAACTTTTGGCGATTATTTTGAAGAGGGTTTGTTGCTTGTTTTTTTTCTGGCATTTTGTTATTCTTGTAGACCCAGTGTTCATTAACTAGAATAATTTATTTAATTGAAAAATGATCCATACAAAATGGTTTAAATAAGTTTAATAAGACAGCTCACTTCTAATACAGTTAATTCGTCATTACGTCAGTGTCGGCTGTCGCTGAAAACCAGCGCTGGGCTCTATCTCGTATAGGGTCACAGCATTATGCTGAGCAAGGGCCGTTTTGCGTGGATGTGACGCATGTTTTGCCCCAGCATTTTTCTGTTCATCATGTTTACCGCAAATAAACGTATTTTCTTTCTTTCTTTAATTCGCACTGCACGAAGAGCTTGTATAATTCGAGGTCAGCAGCTTATATAAGAAATGTATTGTCGGTTATGTCATTTGATATACCAGACAACAATACATACAGGTAAATAAGACAATTTGATGTGAATACTAAATCACAGTTTAGATTTTCACATTTAAAGACACCATCATCCGCCTAACCTTTGCTCAATTATATTGGGGTCAGCTTCCAGTCTAACCGGATGCAGCTGAATACCAGTATTTTACATGGAGCGACTGCCTATCTGACCTCCTCAACCCAGTTACTGTATAATAGAATACCCCTTGGTAAGACTGGTTGTCAGACTTTCAGGCTTTTGACGAACCGTAATGACCGTTGAAGATGCACGAATGACAGCCGGGACCAGCAGCTTAACATGCTTTCCGAAGCACGGTTTTGGTTATGTTCGGGTATGCACCCATCCACCGACCAACCGTAGCAAGCGTACCTTAACCTGATCTATCAATCCTTGTGGCTGTTATTATATAGCCACAATCCCCACACACATTAAAAGATATATTACAGCTTAATTCCTTTTAAATATCTGCCAGCATTGTCTCACTCCTAAACAAAAACCTCTTGATTTTTTCCACTTATCGCTATCTTTTGCTAGTTTTCATCAATCCTCGCGGGAGTCATTTACAAAAGTCGTCTCACTTGACCAATAAAAAATAAAACTTTACTTTCTTTTATTGCGTTAACTAAAGCAAAATGATCAGTCGTCCGCTTGTGGAGGGCCTTACAAGAATTCATTAGAGACGTGTAAATAAAGTTATCTTAATTTGTAGCGCCGAGGGGCTTTTGTGTTTTATTATTACCTACTTGCACAGCTTACTGTCTCTGTGCCTTGGTGGAGAAGTATTTTTAGCTTCTTCACATCATCCCAGGACATAAGAAATATTTTTTTGTCACTTTCAAAATTTTCACGCGGTGTTCTATCCCTGAATACCTTCACTGTGGGGAAAAAATCTGCTGTGTCATACAAATAGCTCGACCAAAATATTAATACATTTTGGTCGAGTGATTTGTATGAAATAGCAGATAATTTTTTCGTGATTTTAAAGTTGATTCTAAGGTGAATGTTGTTCATAATAATAGGTAGAATACCCTGTGAAAATTTGGAAAATGATTTTAGTCTTTTCGTATATTGTTACATACAGTCTTACCTTGGGGTATCGTATCACCCAGTTACTGACACTTGGAGGTAAGTAGTAATTAGGTAGTCGCTTCATAAAATACTGGTAATCAGTTGCATCCAGTTAGACTAGAAGATGACCCTGACATAGTTGGGAAACGGCTAGGCAGATTGTACAGACTACTTTGTCCATATAATTTGTTTACTCCGTATGAGTATCGTATCTACCGCCCATAGTTCAATCACGGAGCTAATCAACTTTGGCTCTTCGAGAGAGGTTTTCACGAGAAAAATCAAACTCGAATTGTTCTCGACTGCACGCAATCAACGTACGATTCAGGACCCTGCTATAATACATTTGACGTTCAATTTGTATTGACACCGTATACTTTGACATGTTTTAATTAATATTAATCGAGGTAATATTGTTCACGCGTTCTCATTTTGTTCATTTCAAATCAATGATGTAATTTTGAGTTTTAACACGCTTTATATTAGCTTCACTTGTATGTTTGTTTGTATGTTTGTTTGTAACCGACTCCTTATAGCGCGATTTTGACCCACTTTAAACGACCAGATTTCATTCAAACTTTGCACACCTTTCAAGGACCGATGACAATGCAATAATTTCATAAATTTGTGCCATTATCCTTGCCAGGGTTACCAGGACAGCAAAAAAACTGTCTTCGAAAACTACGCTGACAAACGTCACAAACTACGCTGACATACGTCTCAAAATTTGAAACACCCTAAAAAATAGAAAATAAATAATAGTTTAAAAAAACGAAAAAACACGCTTCCATAGAAAACCAAACTAAAAAGTAGAAAATAATGGAAAAAAAGCGTGGGGTGCCTGATATCAATAAAAAAATACCTTTAATAAATAAAATAAAAATAAATAAAATAAAATAAAAATACTTTATTTCAGACATGAATAGTCCATAGGTTGGTTAGTGATGGTAGTAACAGAACGTACTTAAAGCTTATATTAGTATTGTTAGTAAGGACACAAAATACAATTAAATTGACTGAACCCGCCTTCAAGGCGCACCCTTACGACGGCGCAGGCCTTAAAAAGCACTACTTTTTAGTTTGGTTTTCTATGGAAGCGTGTCTTTTAGTTTTTTTTTTGTTATGCTACTTTCTACTAATCCTACTGATATAATAAATGTGAAAGTTTGTGAGGTTGTATGGATGTTTATTAAAGAAAGAAAGAAAACACATTTATTTAGAAAGGTCCATTACAGTTAGTTATAAAGCAGGAAAGAGTAAAAAATAAAAATAAAAAAGTGTAAGGTGAGATGCTCTATTACTCTTTCAGGCAAAAACTATTCAACGGATTTGGGTGAAGTTTGGTATGTAGATAGATTTTAACTTGGATTAACACATAGAACATAGGATAATTTTTATCCTGGTAGTACATTCCTGTAGGATTTTTGACATCCACGTGGGAAAAGGCAACGGCAAAAACTAGTGATATAATTTAATCTAATATTTTTATTTCTAATTCTGAATTAGAAAGTTACTAAGAAGTTTTCTAGGTTGTTACCAAATTCTAATAATTTATTGAAAATTTGTAATTGAAAAAATTTAAACCAAATGTTGGGTGTTAACCCAACAGTGATAAATGTTATTATGTTTGTTGGTTCGAACACTGTCCGAAATGTTAGCTGTTTGTTAGAAATGAGTAGACGTCCAAACTGTATGAAGGTTTTATTGCTACTAAAGTGAATATGTTATTATAATGTTTAGCCTAATTGCGATACTGACGTAAATGACGTATAAATTAAGGTCAATGTACAGCGTAGCTCGTACATATTGCCGCCTCACAAAAATAAGTAAAATAATTAAATGTAATTGTAAAAAAATAATAGAAGACAGAGTGTAAAATAAAATATGGAGTATAAAACAATACAAAAAGCCTTAAAATGTAAACTTTAAACATCGGGCAATATACGATTACGCGCAATAGGCGACGTTGTTTTGTTGAGTACGCGTGCACTTGGTAAGTGTACACTAGCGTAACCATCCGTGACGTCCGCAGTTGTTTGTTCAGCGATACTGGCTCGGGACCTCCTTCGGGGTGCTGGATGGTGTACCATAGTTGTAGCGGTGTTCTGTTGCTCCAGCTGTTTCGATCTAAAACGGCGTAGGCGTCGACCCCCATATAATAAAATTGCCAATGTGGCTGCTGCCGCCAGTATGTATAGTACGATATACTGGTGCACATCATGGTAGGTTATTCGATCCGATAAGTTGCCTTCAGTGGCTGCGGCTTTCATCTGTTCAATTTGTTTTCCAAGATCTCGCCAGGTCTTGTGCTCAATTAATGTCTCGTTTTCCAACTTCAATAGAGGTATTGATATGTCGAGAACGTTATTGATTGGAGGAATTTCCATAGGTGGTCCAACATCGACCTGAGCTTCAATTTCGTTCTTCCATTGTTTTTGGGTGGAAATTGTGAAAGTGTCGCTGTTCATAATGCAACCTTCTTCGAGTGATATAACGCCAGCTTTATTAATTAGGAAAAAAAATCGCGGCTTATTAAGATCAGCTGTAACGTTGCTTAGGTTTCCAATACCGATCGATGCAATTATTGTTTGCTCCCAAACATACTCAAGGTCAAATTAAATTGGTTAGCGAAACTTCACAAAAGTTTAATAGGTATCGTTAACTACAAACGAAAAAACAGATTAAAGACAGATCAAAACTGAAACCTTATTTACTTGAAGCAAGTTTCTTGCGGCATGATTACAGTAAAGTTAGAACAACAAATGACTTCTGTTTAGACGATGCAACTTTTATTGTTTTTCAACTTAAGGTATACCACAGGTATTTAAATCGCATCGTGTAAATCGGGCTTTAAGAAAAAAAGGTGGTTTTCAAAATGACTGTGACAGACTGGATGCGGCAGGCTGAGGACAGGGCGAAGTGGGCAGGCTGGGAGAGAATATCCAGCAGTGAACTACGATAGGCTAAGTTAATGCTCTCAAAACGGTGAAGAAATCAGTTTGAGGAAATCGTCATGACCTAGAAACAAAAATTCGAAAAGATTTTGAGCTCTACAACCCGTACTGCACCAGCGTGGCCCCTTTTTTCTCACAGAGAAGAGGCAGCTGTGTTGTGGAGTGGAGTGGAGTGGAGTGGAGATATTACAGATTGATGATGCTGTACTCAAACATGGTTAAGTTTACAGGAATATCATAAAGGAAGCGCCTTCTATAGCTCGTTCGTACCCATAGCTCGCTATTCCCTATTGTTAGTAATATTACAATCAGAATTGGTTTATGTGTAATAGGTTATCGTTACATAATGTAGTGCGAATATGTGGCTTATCTAGTGAGTTATAGTCGCATTATTTCAGCGAAATTTCGTGCGCGTGAAAGCATTTTAATGGGAATCCTGTTTTGTTGTTTATTTATGTATTTATGTGAAAGGATATTACCCTCGTTGATAAGTAGCGCTACCGCTGAAGAACTGAGTTCGATTCCCGGATCGGGCAAAGTGTTATTGGGTTTCGTTATTTAGAATTTCTCAATAGTAGCCCAGAGTCTGGATTTGTACCCCATTGATGGCAATACACCCCCCTCCTATTACATAGGACTTTAGCTTAACTGAGGAAATGTGAGTACACCTCTGTCTGCCAATATTGTCTTCTGGCTTTTAACCTAATGAGCCACTATCATGCCACCGCGATTTTATTACGTCGTGTGTATGTCGACTTCACAAATAAGTACTGCTTGCTCCTGAATGTCTTAATGTTACTTTTATTTCTTCTCCTACACACAAATATTTCTCGCTCCATCAAGTTTAGCTACACTTACCGGGGTTGGTCTGTGGATGGGTGACCATTATCACATACCGAGACTCCTCCGTGCCTCGTAAAGCACGTAAAGCCGTTGGTCTCGACTGTCATTCTGGGATTTTTGATAGTCGTTACGAATCGTCGGAAGCCTAAAAACCTGACAACCAGTCTTACCAAGAGATACCGTATTGTTAGATTATCTCCCATCTTAAATAATTCTGTGTATGTTTTTATACCTGAGAGAGAAAATAAATCAATGTATTATTATCATTATCTTACTTTCGTATTACCAAGTAACTGAGCTGTGGAGGTCAGATAGGCAGTCGCTCCATGTAAAATACTAGTTTTCAGCTGCATCCGGTTAGACTGGAAGCCAACCTTAACGTAGTCGGAAAAGGCTGGGCAGATTGATCGATTCAAACACTTCGCGCCATATTATCAGTAGAATTACTCCTACAATCCGATGTGTCACCTCCACGATCTTTCATCTTATTACCACAGCATAAAAAAGAAGTACCAACGTACCACGTTATGTTGTTTCATTACTTACCTCTCGAATCATATTACGGGGGCGACCATAAATTTTGTCAAGACCCGTATCGTGGGAGAGGGTGTAAATTTTAAAAAACCGGCCAAGTGCGAGTCGGACTCGCGCACCGAGGGTTCCGTACAAACCTGCAGGTCATCATCATCATCATTCGTCATCATCGTTTATGAAATTAAATGTTTTTTTTTAAATTTTTATATTTGAGTTGACTGAATGAAAGGTAAATTGTGGTTTACGATTTATGACGTATTAAAAAAAAACTACTTACTAGATCTCGTTCAAACCAATTTTCGTTGGTAGTTTTCATGGTAATGTACATCATATATTTTTTTTAGTTTTATCATTCCCTTATTTTAGAAGTTACGGGGGGGGGGACACACATTTTACCACTTTGGAAGTGTCTCTCGTGCAAACTATTCAGTTTAGAAAAAAATGATATTAGAAACCTCAATTTCATTTTTAAAGACCTATCCATAAATACCCCACACGTAAGGGTTTGATTAAATTTTTTTTTTGTGTTTCAGTTCTATGTATGGGGAACCCCAAATATTATTGTTTTAAAAAAAAATGATATTAGAAACCTCAATATCATTTTTAAAGACCTATCCATAGATACCCCACACGTATGGGTTTGATGAAAAAAAAATTTTTGAGTTTCAATTCTATGTATGGGGAACCCCAAATATTATTGCTTTTTTTCTATTTTTGTGTGAAAATCTTAATGCGGTTCACTGAATACATCCACTTACCAAGTTTCAATAGCACAGCTCTTATAGTTTCGGAGAAAAGTGGCTGTGACATACTCGGACAGACAGACAGACAGACAGACAGACATGGCGAATCTATAAGGGTTCCGTTTTTTGCCATTTGGCAACGGAACCCTAAAAAGTAGCTTGTTACACGCTTTATATTAGCTTCACTTGTATGTTTGTATATTTGTATGTTTGTATATTTGTATGTTTGTTTGTAACCGACTCCTTATAGTGCGATTTTGACCCACTTTAAACGACCAGATTTCATTCAAACTTTGCACACCTGTCAAGGACTGATGACAATGCAATAATTTCATAAATTTGTGCCATTATCCTTGCCAGGGTTACCAGGACAGCAAAAAAACTATCACAAACTACGCTGACATACGTCTCAAAATTCGAAATACCCTAAAAAATAGAAAATAAATAATAGTTTAAAAAAACTAAAAAACATGCTTCCATGGAAAACCAAACTAAAAAGTACAAAATAATGGAAAAAAAAGCGTGGGGTGCCTGATATCAATAAAAAAATACCTTAAAAGCACCCCACGCTTTTTTTCCATTATTTTGTACTTTTTAGTTTGGTTTTCCATGGAAGCGTGTTTTTTAGTTTTTTTAAACTATTATTTTTTTTCTCTGATGTTTTGTTTTTTTTTTGCAACGGCGACGTGACGTTTGGTTTTGACTAGAGACTTGTAAATATGAATTGGGTCGGTGGTTTAAATTTGACGTATAATTTAGACTTTATAAATGATTTTATTTCTATAAGTTGATTTGTACAAACACTTTTACACGTCAATAATATTTTTTAAACTAGATAAGGTCGGCGTTTATTATCTGACTACTCAGAGAAGAAAGGCCGAAACAATCTCAGAGGTCACAGTCTCTTCTATACTAAAGACATAATTGATTTTGATACAGAGAAGGCCTGTGTCCCAGTAGTGGGAACATTATAGGCTAATTATGCATGTACGAGCACGCTCGCCAACTTTATGCTGACGCTCGCGATCACATGTATGTACTTACCTTTATACATTATTACATGCGCATTACTAGAGTTCAGTTCAGTAAAGCTGCTTGGTGAATACACAAGTCGGGGTTTTTCTATATTACACTAAGAATTCCCGGCACACATTGCACCTCAGCGGTAGGACTCCATACATTTTTGGTCCTTCGAGCCGGATTTGAACCATCGACCTATGGAAGAATATTAAATTTTCCCCAATAAATATTTTGTCTTTAATCCTACCTCGATTTGATGTTTGATATTTTGGTCCGTGTCCTCATATGTATCTGTAACCCTAATATGATGCTTTCAGCATTGTTCCAGTTTCAAGTTGACTCAAAATCTTCAGTAACCTATTATTTCCTTGACACCTTCAGAGTGCGTGGGTTACAGGGCGTATAATGTTTCATACCCATTATGATATCTCTTACAATTCCATGTCTTTAGCTGAAAAATAAACCACTCTATCTACGTGAGTGTTGGAAGCTTTTAATGCATAAATCTTTGGGAGCACTAGTTTTCTTCTACCTCCGTATATTTTTTCAAGTTTATTATTTCTTACGTCAGCACTCCATCTAAAAAAATTGATTCATGAAAAATTCTTCTTTAGTTTGAAAGGGTTTACTTACCGAATAGTCCCATATGAATTTTGGTCAAGTTCTGATTAGTTGTTTTGGAGTTTCCTTCAGTAACACGTATTTTTTCCGCTTGGTTTATATTGAAGTTCCTGTCACTGTTATTTACTTAACAGTTGGTTCATGGGCCGTCTTTCCAGAGACCTCACCTTACCAATTTCTCCATGGTAAGATTTATTCAGGATAGCAGTACAGTTCTAGGGTCTAAATATGGCACATGGAAGCTTAAAAGAGACACGGGAAGTCGCTAATATGACGAGCTGAAAAAACTGGACTTCTCGAAAACGGGCTCGCCGCCCGCAAGGTCGCGCCTACGGTGGCCGGGAGTCAGCTATCGACTCCCGACGCCCGGGGCGTCTCCTCCTGCGGCGGCTAGGGACGTGAGGGCGGAGAGACTGCCACTCCCTCACGCGCCCCGCCTCCTCCTTCGCGAGCATTACTGCTTCGCAGAAGGAGGTGACGGCTTCCCATGCCCTCTCGCTCCGTACCATGGCTCGCACCAGGGCCGGTCGCGAGAGCTCGCCGCTAGACTTTGACCCTTGAGGTTGTTTCCCCATTTCTTGTCAGGGTTAGTCAGATAGGATATGACGACTTCACCTAGCTTATTTTTTTGATGATTATTGATGACTTGTATTAATAAAGACGGACGTAAAGAATAATGCATTCCTATTCCTTCCCGTAAGTGTCGTAAAAGGCGACTAAGGGACTTACTAGAGAATGGGCAGCAGGGTTCTCTATGCATTTTACTACCATACGGCGATCGCTAACCCATCTGCCAAGCGTGGAGATTTTTTGTAGGCTGAGGGTGATGATGATCTAACTTATAAAACGTAAGACGTTTCATAAGTGCCCACAACATGCATGAGAAGCGATCCTTTAAAATTAATTCTCAAAAATTAATTCTCAAAAATAAATCATGAATATTCCCTTTCCTGAAGATACAAAAGATAATAAAGTACTAAGAACGGCTAGTATAATAATATTAAAACTAACACAATAACGCGCACTGACACAACAAATTAAAATGTCCGCCTCCCTTACAGTGTGGAGTGAAAATAATTATTTTGTGCAGTCACACACCGGCTGTAAGGCGGACTGGGGGAATTTAATCTAAGCTGTATTAAGCTGCATGTTTTCCTAGTGGGAATTGTCTAAATTGTTGCTGGCTTGTGAGTTTTTGTGCCGCTTATGATGTGATTATTTCCCTTTTGATGCCTTGTGTGTCTGTTAGTGTTAAGAGGGTTAGATGTCAGGTTATTTGGACTTCACGTTGGTACATTATGCTTGACACATTTATGCTTTATATAAACTAAACCTTATTTGTTAATTTTCTAGAAAATTGTATATTGATATTATGAAGCCGAAGATTTTGGTTGGTTAATCTCAGGAACTACTGGTACTTCAGATTTGCGCGTTCGCGAGAAATCTTTTAGTGTAGCCTTTATCTTGCCCCTATAAATGGGCTATACCTATTTATAGGGGCAGGTTATAGGCTATATAACATCACACTAGGACTCTTAGGACCCGGGCAGAAAGAAAAAAGTCACTAATATGAATTACTCGCACGGGCAGGCGATTCAATGCGACGGAGTGGGTCGGGGGAGCACGAAATTAGACGCTGACGAATTCCCGGTCAGAAGCTATTTGTAATGTTGTAATACTCAAAATCGATTATTACGATATAAGCAAATGCTCCTGGCAAGGAAACCTTTACACATCCATCATTTGTGCATCACCCGGTACAGCTAAATCCTGTCTGGCATACAAAATCCTGCGTAAAAAGGAACGAATATGAAATATCCAATACTTTCATAGTATTATTGTGGTGGCAGTCTGCATTGGCTGCGTGCCAGTCCGACGCTACCCTTAAGTACAGTAGGCTGCACATGGATAGTCTCACTTTGACCTTACACTGGTCTGGCATAATACGAAGTTTCAGTAGAAAAAGAGGCCAGCCTATATTGGTTTTGATGCTACGTATGAAGTAAATACAATAAAAAAAATATCAAACACGTCTTGGCACAGTATGTTTTCTTATCTTTTTGGAGGACTGCAGTAACCCAAAAGCTTAGGAGTTGGTCTGGCAAGCAAGGAGGCGGCCGCAAGTTTCGAATCCAGCCGGTTGTTATTTTGTTTGTAGTTTTTGGTGTAGAAAATTAGGTTTTTCATGAAGTTGTCGATCTTCCCTAACGTGTCTATATTATAATAAATACGTGTAATTAATAATAAATAGTCTTTAAAACGCATTTGCACGTTCATCATAATCTTCCTATAGTTAGTTGGGATTGGTTCCCATTCTTCAACGGAGACTAGCTTTCGGCGCGGGAGATATTATAGTGCTCAAGTGTATGCGTAGATTTAGGTGTGCTCTCTCTCTTGCCGCATTCTGTTACAGACCGTAATCCGACACGACTAGACAAAGATCAGGCGAAGGACTAACCAACGACAAGGGTTATTACACCGCCAACTTCCAAACTCCGGGATGTTATTGAGAAATCTTAATGGAAAATCCCAATAACACTTTGCCCGACCAGGGATTCTAACCCACGCTTAGCAGTCGCGTGCGACCACGATACCAATGGGGCAGTTAATCCTAGTAATATTATAAATATGAAAGTTTGTGACGATGGATGGATAAATATGTTTGTCACGCAAAAACTACTAAACGGATTTTGATGAAATTTGGTACACAGATAGTTTATAACCTGGATTAATACATAGGGTACTTTTATCCTGGTTATACGTTCCCGTGGGATAATTTCCGACCTCCTCGCGGCAAAAGCTAGTAAATAGTACATATATACATAAATTCACGCCTTTTTCTCATGGGGGTAGGCAGAAACCACGGAACGCCACCTGCTACGATCTCTACACACTCCTTTTGCCTCGTTTAGGTTCATACAATTACCATTGATTACCTACGGGGAGCCTGGAGATCCGTAACACAGGGTTTCCCTAGTACGGACATCCACATCCACTCTCGCAAAGGAGCTTTTGATCACATTTACTGATTATGGCTAGTCCTAAGATGTTAATTCTAAGCCAACCTTTGTAGAGAGAGAAATAAAAATTTATATATACAATTGGTAAATAGTACATGTAGCTAGTAAAGTAGTATTCCTCTTGAATGAACTGTGTGCACCTTTCTTGGAAGGTGTCCAATCATAACGCTTGACAGGCGCGGGCTTGAGTTCTCACAGATCTGCGTCTTGTGCGCCACGTGATCATGTAATCAGGTGTGTAGTAATGCTTACCCTTCCAGCGTTATGCCCATTCTTACACACATCGTACACCGACGCCGACGCCTACGTACAGTCAGCGTCAATAATATTAAGACGAACAGACTGTTCAAAGGATCTAAATGAACTATGAAAATTAAATAGTAACTCAATGGCACAAGGAATGTTTCAGAATACACGACAACTGTTATTCTAATAAGAACTTTATCTAATTGAGATAAAGTTTAATTTGCTTAGTTGAAGATCTTTTTGAAGAGTCTGTTCCTCGCGATATTTTTGACGCTGTACAAGGTTTGGCAAACGTGCACCTATGGAATACCCACATTTCGGCAATTATGTTTAAGCCCCGTGTAATAGGGGGCGAGTACGTCGCCATAATCTGCTAAAACTATACAAAACCAAAGAATTGATATTGACCAAAACGTCCTCAAAACATTATTGTCTGTGTCCACAGTTTTGGCTGTCTTCCAACCAAAGTCTACACGTATCCACAAACATACACGATTTATACATAAACATAATACTATATGTAAACAACATACACAGTTAATTTATGAAAAAAAAAATTTTTACTCGACACATTTTAGGCTCCATATGCTCTTAACGTAAAATGAATTTTACGACACAGGAAATATGGTTCGTTTCGTTTTGACTGTTAAATGGACTGCTGATTTTTATACCAAAGAATGGGAAGTTCGTAATATACGGTCTATTGTTTTAACTGTTAGCTTTATATTTGTTTAGATCTGGTTTTCAGCCTGTTTTAACTTTTTCAGTTGATGTAGGTAATGGAACTAGGGACATTCTGTTTGTTTTTAAATTGTTTTATTTAGGTTGCCCTGATTGTATTTGTTTTTTTTTTTCATTTTTCATCGAAAAAATTGTTAGGGTACATCACACCCATCATAGGCTTAAATCCACAGTCATCATCATCATTTCAGCCAAAATACGTCCACTGCTACTGTACCGTGTGGTGCCGGACGTAAAGAATAACACCACCCCATTTCTTCCCGTGGGTGTCGTAAAAGGCGACAAAGGGCTTCAAAGTTTTTGCTTCCCGTATTATTAATTTATAGATCTTGTAGGGGGCGAGAGTATCCCTTACATTGTTGAAGGCATTAGAAATTATTATTTTTGAAATATTCGCGAAATCGTATGGTGGATTTTTACGTGTGCAGCCAGTTACAGAAAGAATAACATCATGCCATTTCTTCCCGTGAGTGTTATAAGAGGCACTAAGGGACTTACTAGGGAATGGACAGCAGTGTTCTCTATGCATTTTATCACCATACTGCGATCGCCAACCCGCCTGCCAAGCGTGGCGATTATGGCAAAGCCCCCCAAATTGGGGAGGCCTAAGTCCAGCAGTGGACGTCTTACGGCTGAAATGATGATGATGATGACGTCCACTGCTGGACATAGGCCTCCCCCAATTTAGAAGTGTTTGCTATAACCGCCACGCTTGGCAGGCGGGTTAGCGATCGCAGTATGGTGGTAAAATGCATAGAGAACACTGCTGTCCATTCCCTAGTAAGTCCCTTAGTGCCTCTTATAACACTCACGGGAAGAAATGGCATGATGTTATTCTTTCTGTAACTGGCTGCACACGTAAAAATCCACCATACGATTTCGAGAATATTTCAAAAATAATAATTTCTAATGCCTTCAACAATGTAAGGGAAACTCTCGCCCCCTACAAGATCTATAAATTAATAATACGGGAAGCAAAAACTTTGCAGCCCTTTTTACGAAAATTTCGCCGACGAAGAAAAAAAAGAAAGTAAGATTGTTTATTCCGCACAAGCAAAACGCACATTATGAAAAATAAAATAGAATAGATACAAAAAATACACACGTACAAGGTAGCCAACAGTTACGTATTCAAGTATAAAAAAAGTTTTACAATATTTTCTATTGCTTGTTGATGTCAGAGCGAAGGTATGAATTCCACTAAACCATTATTTCACTGATTCCTATGTAATATGAACCCTAAATTAATGATATAAAGGTTAATTTATGTAATCAAATCATTCCCACAAAGCAAGCAAATCTAAGGCCAGAGATATCAGGCCTCCCGGCTTACTCACCACAATCCAAGCCAAGTTTATATATTTAATCAGATTGCTATCCAGTCAGCTGGAACCCACAATTTATTCCCCGCTCGATATTATATTAATTACGACCACTTGTTTTCTATCTCCACGGCCGTGTAGATGAAGTGCGACCATTTATATCCATCGCGACCACGTTTAATTCGGGGTTCCCGTGTTGTGGTATATTTTTCCCGTTTAGCGTACGGTCCGGTGGTTCCGTTCAGTTGTTTGGTGACAGATGGTACGGAACTCCAAATGTGGCTTTTGTTTAGATCCGGTGAACGTTTTTTGATTTTGTTTGTGTAAAAAGATATATGGGTATCTGTTACATACTAAGCTGACTACAGTGTTCTAATGTGTACACTATCTATATATAAAATTGATAAAAAAAACTCGAAAATAGTCAGTATGAAATTTTGATTTTGTTAAGTTAACTAGGTTGAAAGCATGTCATAGGTAGCCCAACTATATCTTGTCGGCTCCCAGTCTCACCGGATGCAGCTGAGAACTAGCATTTTTCATAAAGCAACTGCCTATTCTGCACCCTAATTGCGAAACGCACAATTTATCAGAATCTGAATGGGATTGAAGATTATTTCTAAACCATTGCGTCATTTGTTCGAATAAATTGTGGCTCAGCAACGTAAATAGCGCAATGAATGTTATTTAACTATGAATATTAAACCAATTCCTACCGATAAAAAGTTCCTCAATTACCCCTCTGATCTCCACAACACAAGTTGCTACTGAAAAATTACTGATGGGATGTAGTGTGTGTGAGTAATAACATACTCTCGACATAGGCATCAAACTCAGATTGCCAGCCCAATTCTTGAGAAGCCTATGGGTTATTTAACATCACGCTACAACCAAAAGGAGCGGAGCTGCAATGAAAAATGTTGCAAAAACGGGGAAAATTTATTCCTCTTGAGAGCTTCCGTTGCGTGCAATACGTAAATAGTTAAAATAACGTAAATGACGGAATTGTTCCTCTATAAAAGTTCTAAAAAAAGTCCGAGATAAGTCAATCTTTTAAGGCACACTACAACGATTTTAATGTCATCAAAACTAAATATTATAAGCCGAGGAGTTTGTTTAGTTGAACGTACTACTCTCAGGAACTACGTTTAGTGTTGGATAGCCAATTTATCGAGGAAGATTATAGACTAAATAACATTACGCTAGGACCCTTAGGAGCCGAGCATAAAGAAAAAAAACTTTAGAGCTGTCAAGGGACACCTGGATGGAACGAAGTTCCTTTCCAGGATTCATAATTGTTATAATTTTTTTATTATTTATTATGTACAAAAAACCTGTATACACTCAACAAAAATATTCTCTCCCTCTCTCTCTCCCTATCTCCCTCTCCCTCTCCCCCTTCTCTCTCTCTTTCTCTCCCTCTCTCTATTCATAACAAGAAAACAACAACATACAAACAAATACAAACAACAAAATATATACGGTCGAATTGAGAAACCTCGTCCTTTTTAGGGTTCCGTTGCCAAATGGCAAAAAACGGAACCCTTATAGATTCGCCATGTCTGTCTGTCTGTCTGTCTGTCTGTCCGAGTATGTCGCAGCCACTTTTCTCCGAAACTATAAGAGCTGTGCTATTGAAACTTGGTAAGTAGATGTATTCAGTGAACCGCATTAAGATTTTCACACAAAAATAGAAAAAAAACAATAATATTTGGGGTTCCCCATACATAGAACTGAAACTCAAAATTTTTTTTTTCATCAAACCCTTACGTGTGGGGTATCTATGGATAGGTCTTCAAAAATGATATTGAGGTTTCTAATATCATTTTTTTTAAAACAATAATATTTGGGGTTCCCCATACATAGAACTGAAACACAAAAAAAATAATTCATCAAACCCTTACGTGTGGGGTATCTATGGATAGGTCTTCAAAAATGAAATTGAGGTTTCTAATATCATTTTTTTCTAAACTGAATAGTTTGCGCGAGAGACACTTCCAAAGTGGTAAAATGTGTGTCCCCCCCCCCGTAACTTCTAAAATAAGGGAATGATAAAACTAAAAAAAATATATGATGTACATTACCATGAAAACTACCAACGAAAATTGGTTTGAACGAGATCTAGTTAGTAGTTTTTTTTTAATACGTCATAAATCGTAAACCACAATTTACCTGTCATTCAGTCAACACAAATATAAAAATTAAAAAAAAAAAAACATTTCATTTCATAAACGATGATGACGAATGATGATGATGATGACCTGCAGGTTTGTACGGAACCCTCGGTGCGCGAGTCCGACTCGCACTTGGCCGGTTTTTTTTTTTGAAGTCGGTTAAAAAGTGTCGTTACAACTTTTCGTGAGAATTTTTTCGTCTAGCCCCCTTTCACAACGCGCGATAAGGAACTTAATTCCAAAAAGTCACGAATATGAAGACTGGGTTTGGGATATATAGATAGGATTGTTCGGGGGAGCAAGAAATTTGACGCGGACGAAGTCGCGGGCTGAAGCTAGTAATATATAAACGAATGGCAAGCTCATGAGACTTGAAGTGAGTTTCTAGGCGACATACGCTATGACCTAGTTGTACGTGACCTAGGATTTAGTATTTATTTACGCTTTCTTGTTTACTGTAGGAGATTGGATACGTTTTATTGTCCGCTCATTACCGTTTATCTGAGGATTGTGCCTGTGCGGAATCAAAAGTAATAACATATTTCTGGAAACACGAGCAGAATTATTTTGTTACGTAGTTTTTATTTTATGTTTTGTGCCAAAGGGCTTGTGGCAAAGCAATTATAGCAGCATGGGTCGATCGATCAGGTTACTCCTTACGGGGTTGGGCCATGGATGGGTGACCTGCTGGGACACAGGCCTACTCTCGGTGAGAGGGAGTGGGCCATAATCCACCACGCGTGCCCAATGTGGGTTGGTAGATGTCACTTGTCATCGAATTGTTGGTTCAAAGGCAAGCCGATTTCCTAACGATGTTTTCCTTCACTATTTTGAGAGCAGTGGTGATGAAATAATTTACACAAAGTAAAGCGCCTGCTTGGGTTCGAACTCACGACCTACTATTCGTAAGTCGCGGCCGCTACCACTAGGCCACCATTGCTCTCCTCTCCAGCCTAATTGGTGATGTTCTTCAGAAAAGTCAACTTCGCTTTTACATACACGTCTAACAACTACACAACTCAGTCAGTATTGTTTACCACGTACCCCTACTTTCACATTGTTTCCGGACTCTGGGCAAGCATTCCACCCTAGTATACTATGTGCTACAACCCATTCACGGTCATTTCACCTCTGATTTTGCGTCACTGTACAATCCAAAGAGATCTTTATTTTCGGTATCATAAGGTTGGTTTTGGGTTGCTGCCACTGACAAGTCAGCCAATATCACAGTGATCTTTATGCTCGTAAAAATAAAGTTGCTGTTGGCTTGCTACCGTCAGAAGTATAATTACTGTGAATGCACTGTAATGGCATCACATGCTACGTTGGGCACTCGGCCCCTGTGTAAAAGATAACAATAATCGCCCACCACTGAGGTTTTAGAGGTGTTTGTAAAAACTGTTAAATCTGTACATACAAATAAATAAATTTAAAGTGTCTGTCTAATAATACCAAAATAACGGCTTTAATCTAAATCATCAAAATCATTTCAGCCGAAACACGTCCACAGCTGAACATACGCCTCCCGCAATTTAGCTGAGTTTCCCATAATCGCCACGCTTGGCAGGCGGGTTGGCGATCGCCATATGGTCGTAAAATGCATAGAGAACGCTGCTGCCCATTCTCTAATAAATCCCTTAGTCGCCGCTTAACCCACTGGAAGAAATGGGATTGTGCTATTCTTTATGTCCGCCACCACACGGTACTTTTATCTAAATGCATATGAGAAATATAGTACAGTACTAAAAAAATAGTAAAAAAAAATAAAAAAATTGTCCGGTGATCTGTTCCGGCTTATGTGCGAAACGGCTGGACCGATTTTTAACCCATTAGCACGTTCCGTTCCGTTGGCACGCAATACATGCGGGTGGGATTGACGGGGTACAAGCGTGCGAATAATTTTACCGTAGGACAAACCACCTTTACTCACAGCGTGTTCTAAATAGTACCTATCTACGAGTACTTACGTCAGGACGGCCCTAATTGAGTAACACACTGTTCATCAAAGTCTGAATTATTATGAAAGGTAATGATAATATAATCCATTACTTCCTATGATCTTCCCCGTTGGTCTCGTGGTCGCAAGCGCGACTGCTGAGCGTGGGGTCCTGGGTTCGATTCCCGGGTCGGGCAAAGTGTTTCTGGGTTTTTCCATTAGGAATTTCTTAGTAGCAGCCCGGAGTTTGGAAGTTGGCGGTGTGATACCCCCGTGCCTCGGAAAGCACGTTAAGCCGTTGGTCCTACGCTTGATCTCTCTCCGGTCGTGTCGGATTGCCGTCCCATCGGACTATGAGAGTGAGGGAAGAGTGAGTGCTCCTGTGTCTGCGCATACACTTGTGCACTATAATATCTCCCGCGCCGATGGCTAGTCTCCGTTGAGATTGGCCGCCGTGGCCGAAATTCGGTCTGGAGGACTATATATATATATATATATATGATCGATACATTTGTCTGCTTTACAATGTAAATTACGCAATGAATGTTGTCGAACTGTCAAAATCCACTACCACATTACTGACTTGCTAATATTTTGACTAGGACACTAGCTATTCGATTTATTCTCATAAAATTCACCCCGATACTACAGGAGAAGTTCGCCCGACCGGTCCAACCTCGAAAATCGACGCAATTTAGATAATGAGAACGCCATTCTTAGAAGCCAAACGTCAAAGTTAGACAGTTGCCAATGTGCCAGTTCAAACAACAGTGGAAGTAGCAAGTTGGGACAGGCTCAGCTCCCGGTGACTGGTCGTGAAAGATGTAGGCCTGGAGTTAATTGTTTTAGTCGTATTTGTGGAACCAGTCGAATACCTAACGTCACCTTGTTACCGACTGTTTAATGAACTTTAGTGTCTGTTGCAAAACGTTGAAGTTGTCTGAAATTCGGGATTTGTTATTGACAGGTCGATTGATTTGAAATACAGAATAATCTTATTTTATCTACACTTAATATTATAAAGCTGAAGAGTTTGTTTGTTGTTTGGTTGAACGCGCTAATCTCAGGAAGTACTGTTTCGAATTAAAAAGTCTTTTAGTATTGAATAGTCCATTTATCGAGGAAGCTATAATAATATCATGCTTAGATCGAAATAAAAAAAGTCACGATTATGAAGTACTCGGAGGTACACGGGCAGGCGATTCGCGAATCGCCTGCCCGTGTACCTCCTACCTATTTTGTAAACTTTCGCAGTAGTTTGATACGGTTTGATCGATCTCAGCTTATAATCCTACTAATATTATAAACGCGGAAGTTTGTATGTATGGATGTCTGGATGTATGGATGTGTGGATGTTTGTTCCTCTTTCACGCAAAAACTACTGACCCGATTTAGGTGAAATTTGGCACATAGATAGCTTATAACCTGGAATAACACATAGGGTACTTTTTATCCCGGTAGTATGTTCCCGCGGGATAATTTCTGACCTCCACGTGGGCGAAGCCGCTGGCAAAAGCTAGTTATAGATAATTGACTGAAATTTTTTATTTGCAATTATAAGCACGGTTATTTGAAATTGAAAAGAGACTATAATATAATAACAACTTACATATTTGCCATAAATACGCTAAGAAGAATGTTATAATATTTTACATCATCATCTTCCTAGCCTTTTCCAACTATGTTGGGGCCGGCTTTCGGTCTAATCTGATGCAATTGAACACCTGTATCTTACATGGAGCGACTGCCTATCTAACCTCCATAACCAGAGGGGTAATTGCGGAACTTTTTATCGGTAGGAATTGGTTTAATATTCATAGTTAAACAACATTAATTGCGTTATTTACGTTGCTCAGCCGACAATTTATTCGAACAAATGACGCAATGGTTTAGAAATAATCTTCAATCCCATTCAGATTCTGATAAATTGTGCGTTTCGCAATTAGGGTGCAGGTTAACGGCCGGTTGTCAGGACGATTCGTAAAGACTGTCTAAGATCTACGAAAGACAGCGGAGACCAACGGCTTAGCGTGCTTTCTGAGGCACGGAGAGTTCTTGGTATGAAAAGATGCATTCAAGGACCAATCGCGGCATACGTAGCTTAACCAGTACCCTAATTGTGGAACGCTTTAGCATTCCGAATCTGAATCGTATTGAAGATTATTTGTAATACATTGCATCATTTGTTCGATTAAATTGTCGGCTCAGCAACGTAAATAACGCAATGAATGTTGTTTAACTATGAAAATGAAACCTATTACTGTTGATAGCCAGTTACATAATTACTCCTCTGGTTGGTAGATCTAGACGGATGTGAAAATAAAACTCACATATACAGTAGGTGCTCTGTTGATTTCTTAAAACGTAAGGTGAAACATCCAAAAAGCGAAAATAGTCAATTGGTTTACTTAGCTCTCATGTTTTTTATTTTGTAAAATATCACCACTGGCGATACTTTATTCACATTAAAATCTTAGTTCATTATCTAATAAGTATTGTAATTTAAATATAACTTAAGCTGCTCTCTCTCTGCTCTAGTAACTATAAGACTAAGAAATCGTTCAATAACGTCTTTCTTATGCATTTAGCTCTCATGTGTCTTGCAACCAGGCCATTATATATTCACGCTAATTTCCAAACTCTCAACCTCCACTGGAACAGTAATTACAAACTCATAATAAATACTCCGGACTTAAAACTAACATCAATTCAAGAGAACCTTTCTTCCCGGACCATAATAGCGTCATAATTCTAAAGGAAAATTAGCAAAAGAAAATGTTATGTCCTCAAACTACTTTTCTTCTTCATAGACCATTAATTTGAATACGTTCTCAAACTATCGGAGAGTGGTCGGTGTCCCCAAACGAGGACAGTTACGAAGAGGCCCATTTGTATGTAAATATCAGGAAAAAGTGCCTATTACTTAATGAGGGGGGGTCGTAAAAGTTAGTTGACTAATTTAGAAGAAGGGGGGGTTCTTGATCGAGTTTGTTTTGAATGTCATTTGGTACAGAATGGCAAGTTGAAACGTAAAGTTTGACGTTTTGGTTTTTATGAGATTCGAAGTATGTATTTACGCTGGATGACAGAAAAACTTTATTGCGGAAGACCAAATTTATTTGCCCGGTTGCTGAGGATTCTTACCCGGGTGTAAGTAGAAGTCCATCCATTTCGCCAGTTATGTTTAAGTCCCATGTAACAGGAGGCCTATTGTCATCAAACAGGCAAAAGTCCAGACTCCGGGCTGTTACAGTGAAATTACAGATGGCAAAAGCCAGTAACACTTAACCCGCCACGGGTATTCTGAGGAGAACGATATGATTATCCCGCGAACAAGAAGGTGAACTCTGAAGATATTTAACCCGAGTTTTTCTAATCGATAGTGTGGCTTCGATATCTTTTCAAATGAAGTTTTTAAATTCAATTAAGGAAGAATTCTAAAAACTTGTCAAGACAAGGTGGGTTAGCGATCGCAGTATGGTTGTAAAATACATAGAGAACGCAGCTGCCCATTCTCTCGTAAGTCCCTTAGTCGCCTTCAACGATACCCACGGGAACAAATGGCAGTCAATTCAATTTTGTTATTGAAAATAAATATCTAAAAGGAAGTAAATAATTTAAAAATTATAAGTATAAATTCTTATAGAAAAAAAAAATCATAGGGCATGAAAAAATACGTCTGCATCATTGCCCACGTTACAGGCTGGCAGCATAGCCAAGTTTTGCTGATTATTTGGCCAAAAATTGGGCAAAACCTCTGACCACTTGAAAAGATATTGATTTTTTATCTAAGTACCTCAAAAACAAGGATGGCCACGACTACCTGCTTAACTTATATTTAGCCTAAGACAACCCATCTCACGTGCCAAGCAATAATAAATATGCTTCGGTCGAAGAGTTTTCCATACAATTTGATGAGGGCGTCCCCTTGATATTCCAACGGCTTAATTTGTTGAGCCGTTAACGAAGTTTCTAAGAGGCTTACATGTTTTGTTTGTGTTTAAAATTATGTGATAATTGCTCAGAGCTCTAATTTTGGAGCATTTGGTGCTGCGTTAAAAAGCAATTTGGCTTGAAAAAAAAAACAGTTGGTTAAAAAAAGATTGGTTGAGAGTGTATTGGAATTAGTACAGAAATAAAATATAGTGAGAACAAAAAATAAGAATATTGTTGATATCACTGTTAACCTCATACATAAAAAGTAAAAGTTTGTAAGTTTCCGAGTTATTTTGTTACAAGTACAACTACAAGTTGGATTTCAAAATTGTTTATGAATTTGAAATTGGGCTAATTTAGAAGGAAGATTATTCAACATCATGCTACAACTCTTAGGAGTCCAGCAGAATGAAAAAAAGTTTTGATGAACGGTAAGTATAAACGAAGTAGGTAATAACGCGGGCAGGCGATGGGATATGACGTGACGTGTCGTGGCCCTAAATTGCAATGCTAGTACGTACATAAACACACACCTTCTTCACATGTGGGTAGGCAGAAACGACAGTACGCCATTTGCTCAAATCTTTCTCTCTTTTTGCCTCATTTACGTTCATACATCAATACACGCATCATCATCATCATCATCATTTCAGCCGAAAGACGTCCACTGCTGGACATAGGCCTCCCCCAAGCTCCGCTAATTCGACCAGTTTTGTGCTTCCCACATCCAGCGGATTCCTGTGGCCTTCACAAGGTCATCGGTCCACCTTGTTCGAGGCCTTCCAACTCTACGACTTCCTGTACGCGGTCGCCACTCCAGAACCTTTCGGCCTCATCGGCCATCTGTTCTGCGAGCAATGTTGCAAACACTACGCACCTGACAAAGGTCTGAAGAACCCTTTTGTATAATGTGTATACAATTAACCATTAGTGGCATTTAAATCTGACTCACTGTCATGATGCTATCAAGTTCCATAATTTAAAGCCAAATAGAAATCAAACAAACAGTTCCCAACTCCCAAAACCTGCAAAGAATTTTCCACCAGAATTTAACTAATACCCAACATTACCATAAAACCCAAAAATTACCTTATCCTCATTTATTTACCTTACATCACCTTCCTTGAGCAAAAATAGCATCCTGAACAACACAATTTGACGGAAACAAACGACACAATTACTTTCTTTCCCCCACAATGGACGTAATTAGTCCACCACCTCTCCCCCAAGGATGGGGGACGTAAGATGAGCCCCCATCTACACACGTGGGATGAACGTGTATTGATAAAAACACACATTACAAAGTAACGATCGTCATCCTTTGAGGTCAATTTACTGGCATTAAGAATTAGGGCTGTCAACTTTAGGAGAATTAAAATAAATAAATAAATATCTTGGGACAACCAACACACGGTTATCTGATCCCAAACTAGGCAGAGCCTGTACTATGGCAACCAGACAACTGATAAACATACTTATATATTTCTAAATACATACATATTTATAGATAAATTATACCCAGACACAGAACAAATGATTGTGCTCATCACACAAAGATTTGTCCTGGGTGGGAATCGAACCCACAACCTCAGTCTTGGGTGGGAAAATTTCATCTAGAACTATGAATGTCAACTTTGTTATGGATTAAGGCGAGGTGATTCAACACTCATACAGATTTGAGGGGGTGAGGTGCGGGGAAATCCGCAGGGCGCCTCCCGCGCGTCCTTCTTGTCGAACTCGTTAGCGCGCCAAAAGTTCGGGCGGCGCGGCGGCGGCGGCGGCGTAGCACAGACAGGTCATAGTGTAGCGACATCAGTATGTCCACAGTATTAGAAACCACAGAAAAAAAGATAATACGAGAATAAATATGTTTATTTATTTGTTTCTAAAACTATTTACATACTTAGTTCTTGATTGAATCCTCGTTGGAACATTTGTATACAGCTGCTAATTCTATCAAGTGTATCCCACTAATATTAAAAATGCGAAACTTCGTGAGTATGGATGTATGGATGGATATTTGTTACTCTTTCACGTAAAAATACTGAACGGATTTGGATGAAATTTAGCACGCAGATAGTTTATAACCTGGACCATCATTATAAATGCGAAAGTTTGTGAGTGTGGATATATGGATGGATGTTTGTTACTCTGTCACGCAAAAACTACTGAACGCATTTGGATGAAATTCAGCACGCAGATAGTTTATAACCTGGACTAATATTATAAATGCGAAAGTTTGTGAGTATGGATGGATGTATGTTACTCTTCAACCAAAACTACTGAACAGATTTGGATGAAATTTGGCACCCAGATAGTTTATAACCTGGATTAACACATTGGGTCCTTTTTACCCCGGTAGTACGTTGCCGGGCATAATTTCCGACCTCCAAGTAGGCCCCCATCCTTGTCAAAGCTGGTCACATTTGTGAGAGACCCTCTCCCTTGTGTAACGTCACATATTGTGCAATTTAACATCTAGACATTGAAACAGCAGTTCCAAAATTGGTTTTACTTCCATTTCAAATCAAACATTTGTTTCAATCAAAAAAATCACGTAATATGTTAAAAATTGCAAAATGGCAGAACTATATAAAAATAAAGAAAAAAAATTTGCCAGGGTTACCAGGACAGCAAAAAAACTGTCTTCGAAAACTACGCTGACATACGTCACAAAAAACGCTGACATACGACATAAACTACGCTGACATACGACATAAACTACGCTGACATACGTCACAAACTACGCTGACATACGTCACAAACTACGCTGACATACGTCACAAACTACGCTGACATATGTCACAAACTACGCTGACATACGTCACAAACTACGCTGACATACGTCACAAACTACGCTGACATACGTCACAAACTACGCTGACATACGTCACAAACTACGCTGACATACGTCTCAAACTACGCTGACATACGTCACAAACTACGCTGACATACGTCACAAACTACGCTGACATACGTCACAAACTACGCTGACATACGTCACAAACTACGCTGACATACGTCACAAACTACGCTGACATACGTCACAAACAACGCTGACATACGTCTCAAAATTCGAAACACCCTAAAAAATAGAAAATAAATAATAATTTTTAAAAAAACTAAAAAACACGCTTCCATTGAGAACCAAACTAAAAAGTACAAAATAATGGAAAAAAAGCGTGGGGTGCTTTCTAAGATATTTTTTTATTGATAGTCAGGCACCCCACGCTTTTTTTCCATTATTTTGTACTTTTTAGTTTGGTTTTCAATGGAATCGTGTTGTATGTCAGCGTAGTTTATGACGTTTGTCAGCGTAATTTGTGACGTATGTCAGCGTAGTTTATGTCGTATGTCAGCGATTTTTGTGCCGTATGTCAGCGTAGTTTTCGAAGACAGATTTTTTGCTGTCCTGGTAACCCTGGCAATTTTTTTTTCTTTAATTTTATATATTTCTGCCATTTTGCAATTTTTTCATATAACGTGATTGTTTTGTTTGTGAAACTACGCTGACATACGACATAAACTACGCTGACGTACGTCACAAACTACGCTGACATACGTCACAAACTACGCTGACATATGTCACAAACTACGCTGACATATGTCACAAACTACGCTGACATACGTCTCAAAATTCGAAACACCCTAAAAAATTGAAAATAAATAATAGTTTAAAAATACTAAAAAATACGATTCCATTGAAAACCAAACTAAGAAGTACAAATTAATGGAAATAAAGCGTGGGGTGCTTTTTAAGGTATTTTTTATTGATATTCAGGCACCTCACGCTTTTTTTCCATTGTTTTGTACTTTTTACTTTGGTTTTCAATGGAATCGTGTTGTATGTCAGCGTAGTTTGTGACGTATGTCAGCGTAGTTTGTGACGTATGTCAGCGTAGTTCGCGCTATAAGGAGTCAGTTACAAACAAACATCCAAACAAACAAACATAAAAACATACAAGTGAAGCTAATATAAAGCGTATAAAAAAAAACCCGACGTCGATCGTTCCCTCCGCGAAAATAAATTGTCAAAAAAATAGAAACATTGAAATTACATCACAACAATTCGCGGTGCATGTGGCGGCATTTATCAAAGAGGTCTCAGGCGGTCCGCGCGGGACACTGTGGATCGTGTGTAAACTCGCCCACAAAATAATTAGAACCTTATGCTTACAAAAATAAGGTTAATAGTTTATATTTCGTGTTTTATTAGTTACTTTTGCGTTTGGTCACGTGATCGCACGGAAAGCACTGACATAGGTCCACCGTCTAAGAGCGCCAACGCGCGACTAACGGACTGAAATTGGCAAGGAAAGTGGATGATCTCCCGATTTTGGTAGGTATTTTAACATAGCAATTATTTTAATGATTTTATCAGGACAAACTCAGCGCCTAGACCTAAACAATCTTATTACCTTTTCATTCACATAAGAAATAATAAAAAAACGTTTGGTTTGTAGCTATAAAATTGGTTTTAAATTACGATAAGAGGTATCTTTGGGTTTTTTTTCTATCGAGCAAAGTTAACTTAATCGTGTTTCTGAAAGTAACCACACATCCGTCAGATCCTTAAATTTGACATATATTTTTTTCACAATTGTATAACACTATTTTCCATGTTTTTCCATTGATTCAAAAACTAGTGAGCGCGGACTCTGTTGGATTATAGCGTCTTAATGGCACTGACAGCTGTTGAACGCGGTTACGATGTGCTGCTCGCAAACAGTTTCTTTGGTGACATTTGCTCTTAGGGTTATAAATATTATTTCAGCAATATTGTTGTTATTAATCTGCATTCCCAAAATTCTAAAAATTGGGCACAGCGAAATTAAACCGTTTTAAAAAAAAGACGACCGATTTCCAGAAAATGGACATTGTATAAGATAATTGGTTTATTTATTTATTAATAAGTATACAAATTGTAAGGCAGCTGAAATTACTTGTATTTGGTGTTTCGCGAACTGTGTGCTTATAAATGGTCCCCTTTCTTACTTAAACATAAAAAACTTTATGACAAAAATAAACTTTTTGCTTGTGGTAGGTACGTTTTTTTGTGGGAAATAATCAATGACGTTACCCCGTCTGGGCGGAGCAGGAAGGCGTGTCAGACTTTTACTGACTAAAACCCATCCGTGTTCCTTGAGTTGCCTTTATGTCAAGGCCACGGTAACTCTTTCGAACGAATCTCGTGACCCTGGCAGGCATCGGTCCTGGCGGACTTTTTTAGTCTTGCTAACAACTCATTGAGGTGCTTCACAGAATATGTTATAACGTATTATTGAAGCTAACTCAAAAATCACTGATCAGATCATATTTGCATGGGACAATATAAGTCTTGTATCTTTCAAAGATTTTTTAAATCGCTTTGTAAATGGTACTAAGGTAATAAACAAACATTAAAAAAAACACAAACGTATTTAGAACCTCCAACTTTTTTAAAGTCGGTTAAAAAAAGTTAGGCATTGGTGTAAAGGACACATATTTTGCCATTTATTTTCTAAGTCCCATAAGTAATAAGGGGCGAGCCTTTTGCCATTAACCGGGTACAAATCCAGATTTCCAGGCTCGGGGAATTTCTTAATGGAAAAATCTAATAACATTCTTCTTGTCTTTTGTTTAGCTGACGGGTTTTATTACAATACTAGCTGTGTTCGCGGCTTTACTCGCGTGAATGTCTGAAATCATGATACGGGAACGTGTTATCGTGACAAACGCCTTTGTTACTCTTTGTATCATCAGCTTTTTGCCAGTGTACGTCTTGTTATAATCGGTCCAGCCGTTTCGGAAAGAAGCCGAAACAATCAGATATTTTTTTTTTTGTTTTTGTCTTAATCACCGTATTTTTATACTTTTATAAGCAATTAGTCAACAGCTGTTATTAAGAAACTTCAAACAGAGCTTAAATTTTAACTATTTGTATTCATCGTTGTATAGATAACACTTTTCCAGAGCCAAACGCCAAATCCAGGAAGCTGAAAAGTCGCACTGGCAAACACTAGACCAAAGCGGTTTTTCGGCAAAAATAAATCATTCGAGGTAATACATCTGGATATTTCCCTGATATAGACTCGTTTTCCAAAAGCCTGATCAAATGGCTGATCAGTAAATCTACAGTCAAATCTAGGGTGGAACGAAATCACAACAAAAAAAAACCTAAGAAAATCGAATGAATTTTTACTGCGAAAGAATAAGCTTGCAGATGCCGAGCAATTTTCAGCTGAAGGAACACATATCCAGGTTTTAATTTTCCCACTGCTGGGACACAAGACTCCTCTCTGTGAGAAGGAGTGGGCCATAATACACTGCGCAGGCCCAGTGCGTGCTTGTGGGTGTCACATGTGTTCAATTTTTTGATTCTACAACATGTCGGTTTCCTCACGATGTTTTCCTTCATCGTTTTGAGAGAAGTGGTGATGAAATAAATTACACAGCATAATGTGCCTGCCTGGGTTCGAGCTGCAGCCAACGACCTGCGACCACCACTGCTCCAGGAGGATTAACGCTGGAGAAAATGCTCACTGTGTCAATGATATTAGAATTACTAACTTACTAGCTTGTACTATCCCACTGCAGGGCAAAAACCCCTACTTCCTTTCCACACAATTCTGTCTTCTGCTAGTGTTGGTTAGTCTTTTCAGTAGGAGACAAGCTCGTCCCATCATCTTCGCCATTTTAGAATAGGCAATCCATATTTTCCTCAACTTAAAGACAGTGCAGTTTAGATTGCCTTAAAAACTACAACAGTACCATAATTGTGTAACACACTATCAATCACAATCAAGCCCCCAAATTTTTCTTTTACGTATAACGAAAGATGTTATTTTAAAATGCTCCATTCAAATCGTGTGCCAACCCTACATAGGTTGCGGCTTCCCCCTAAATATAAAGCAATGCCATTAAAAATTTGCGTTTATACTCAATCACGACATAAGTGTACATCGTCTCCAAGAATCAGCCACCTGGATGCCATGAGACGAGGCTTTAAGGAGCTGAGTCATTTGTCACTTAGCTTAGCTTTGGACTTGTGGTTTTTTTAATTCAGTTGTTTTTAGGGTAGCTTACCTTAGTTTTCCTTGCAATTGTGACCTTTTTTCTAGGTATTAAGCTTCATAAAAGGTGATTAGGAACCTGGCATAATCTCTTCACCACCCTTGGTTGACTGGTAGAATGCCTAAGGCATTAAGTCCGCCTTCGTACCTTTTTTGTGTGCGAGAAGTTTAAATAAATAAATTAGGCGATTATGTCAACAGGATGCATATGGCGTCTCCCGTTTTTGGCAAAATTTTGCATTAACCTATTGTGGAGCAGTGCGCGGCTGCCTGGATTCCATCCCATAACCACATTATGAGATCGAATCCAGGCAGGTACATTCCTTTGTATATTTCATCACAACTGCTTTTAAAACGGTGAAGGAAAATATCGTGCGTAAATCGGAGTGTCCTAGAACCAAACATTCAAAGACTTGTGGGGAGTACCAACACGCATTGGACCCGCGTTGTAGATTATCGACCACTCCCTCTCACAGAGCGGAGGCCTGTGGTCCAGCAGTGGGAATATTATAGTCAGTATATTTTTCATGTAATCCCAGCTGAAAATTGGATTATTCAACGAAATATCTTCTCAACATCTGCCAGTTATTCTTTTCGCAAGCAAAAGATTCATCAGATTTTCTTACTTTTTTTACTATTGACTCTTGAAAACCTGATAAGTGCGAGTCGGATTTGCAGACAAAGGGTTGCGTACCACCGCACAATATTTAACAACACAATTTTTATTTAAACGCACATTTCTTGTGGACCGCCTTTAATTTTTAACTTTGTTTTTATCTTTCGTTGTCATAGCGACAACAAAGGGCACAGTGTAAAACAATCTAATGTCTATCTATTGTGGTCTATGAGATACAGCCCACTGACTGACAGACGGATGAACGGACTGCGAAAATTTGGGTCATCATCATCATCCTCATCATTTTAGCCGGAAGATGTCCACTGTTGGACATATGCCTCATCCAATTTGGGGGGATTTGCCGTAATCTCCACGCTTGGCAGGTGGGCTGGCAATCGCAGTATGGTTGTAAAATGCATAGATAATGCTGCTGTCCATTCTCTAGTAAGTCCCTTAGTCGCCTTTTACGATATCCACGGGAAGAAATGGAATGGTTCATGGTGCTATTATTTCACACGAAACAACGCGATGGGTACGAAACAAAAAAAAAAAAAACTGTCCTTCAAATAAATGCATAGAACTCTATTTCCTCAACACTCCACTCCCAAAAAAATCGCTCATCTCTGACATTCCTCGCTCATCTCATGTCATCTCATCTTACCCCCAGATTTGTACATTGAATGTCGTGTTAAGGGTATTATCTTGAAGCACGCATTAGGCTGAGTGCGGATATATTCTAATATATTGAATTGTGCGTGAGTGCTGTGTGTACCCGCTTTATAATGTGTTTTATACCACCGCAATGGGTTGGTGGATTTTTCCTCTGTGAAGAGATATTGAATATTATTAGGAAAAAGGTATGGAGAGGTAGAGAAAGTAAGTTTTCAAAGGGTTGTTTTTGATATACAAAAGGGTAAATAAAAGTCTTGTCGGATTCTTACATTAACTTTATTAAATTGACTTTATTTGGGGAATGTTTTTGATCAGAAAAAATGTTTTTTTTTTTGTAGACGCTGCTTTTTTTTAGACTTAGTCTTAAACGCAACTTGTAAGCGTAGGATTTGGGATTCGATACAGAAATTTTAAATAGTAGCCTGGAGTTCTGTATTATGTTCAATTAACGTCACTTAGCTTATTTTCCCGGTTCCTAAGGGGTTGTAGCGTGATGTTGGGCTATGTTGGGCTATCGACGCTAGTTCCAGAGATTACTTCCTATAAACAAACTTACAAACTTTACCTTTTTATTATTTGTGTACACTACCAATCGCGTGCTGAGACATGGACTTTAAAGGAAAGCGAGAAAAACTTTTTAACAAAAAATTGAACCGCCGAAAAAACAGAAAAACAAAAAATAATAAACCTTTTTTTTGTTAAAAAGTTTTTATTTTGTAATTTTTTGTAGCTTTAATGTACTACTAATACTTGGCAAGGTCAATGAAAAAAGAATTATCACAATCGGACTACTCTGTACAAAGTTATGCGTGGTTATCCATTACAATCAATGAGTGAACAATCAATCATCCCCTGTTTTCCGACCCTTAGAGTTCGATTTTGTTTTCCAAATTTATATGGGACCACCCTCGGAGTATACACTTTCCAATAAAAAAGAATTATCACAATCGGACTACGATGTAAAAAGTTATGCGTGGTCATACATAAAAAACATAAAAAACAAACAAAAAAAAAATATACGCATCGAATTGATAACCTCCTCCGTTTTTTTTCGTCGGTTAAAAAGAAGATAGACGCTTTACAAATATGGTGCTGGAGAAGGATGCTTAGCATAACCTGGACAGAATTTCGAACCAACGTTTCAATCCTCCAAGAACTTCGCATCAAACAGCACCTTTTGTCCATCTTCCAAAGTCGAATTCTCGCTTTCTTTGGACACACCAGGTCAAAATTTCACTTAAAGGTCCACTTCACGAATGTACGAGAAGGGCTGCAGTACGAGAGGAATAGCGACGGATTGTGAAGCACGCCACCACACCTGATATGACGACCACGACCACTTTGTCAAGAGTTTAACGACAAAGAAGAAGACCAATCGCGTGTTTGTTTTTGTGGGTAGGACATCATCAAATGACATCTCCCGCTCTAGGCGACCCACCCTTCAGTTGCCTATACGCCAGGGCTACGGTAACATCAACAATCGCGTCTGCGGAGTAAACTCCTCTACTCTAGCCAATTTAAAATAACCCTGTATAATCAGAAACAGCTTGTTATAACTCACGACGGCCTCCTTAAATCTTACTCAACTATAATATGTAGGTCTAAGTTCGGGTGTACCCTAAATAAGGTCTTCTAAGGTCCCTAATCCCATATGGCTGGCTCCAGTTGGATTATACCACTACTGCCCTTTCAGACTATCAAAATGGTCGTTTAAGGCTGCAAAGGGAATTAGAAATAACCTTACTGTATACAAGTTTGATTCAGAAGTTTTGGTCGGGACGAAGTTTGAGATCCCCTGTGGGTGTTTTTGTGTGGTGAATGTGCGTGGGTGTGTGAGTGTGTGGTTTTATTACGTGTAATTGGTTAGTTTATGTCTGGTGAATGGTATAGTCAGTCAAAAAGTTGTGTCTATGCGTACAATGACACGAATACAAAACTTTAATCCGTAATATTGTGGCAATGCGTAGCCTGAAAATTTGTAGCACATCATCGGCCATCTGCCTTACCTTTTCTTAACTATGCAGGTCAGCTTACCTGATGCAGCTAAACACCAAGTTTTTACATAGAGCGACTGCCTATCTGACCTCCACAAACTGGTTACTGGGTAATACGATAACCCTTCGTAAATCGAGGTCAGTCTTTCGGGCTTTTGACGACTGTCAAAAATCCACAAATGACAACCGGGACCAACCTAGGCACAGAGGGATCTTGGTATGAAAAGATGGTCACCCATCCATGGACCAACCGCGGCAAGCGTAGCTAAACCTGATCGTACTGAGTTGTAGCTATTCGTTGACACGGTACTATGAAACACAAATTATTGTCAGAAAAATAATTCTTGTTGTGACTTTACTATTAATAGTGTAGGTACAACTTTTGATGATTTGAACGAATTTATCCATTATTAGCTTTTGTTCATGGCTTCGCCTGTGTCTGTAATTATTTCACAAGACTGTACTGCCAGGGTAAAGTACCCTATGTTTTAATCCAGGTCATAAACGAATTTCGTGTCTTTCATTTAAATCCGTTCGGCCGTTTTATCGATATTGGTGCCGATTCCCTTATTCACAAACTAAACTAAATTTAAGTTCAGTGCATCTTTTTCTTTCTATTTCATTAAGGAAAGGACAGAAGATAAATTTTAGTTTAGTCCTGTCAAATTAATCGGCGCTTGACGTAAATTGACGTAATTTTAGTAGACAAGTTTTTAATCACGTCTAAACGTGTATGGAGCGCTGATTAATTTGACAGGACTAAACTAAAATTTTTCTTTTGTCCTCTTCTTAATGAAATACAAAGAAGAAGATGCACTGAACTTAAATTTAGTTTAGTTTGTGAACAAGGGAATCGGCACCATTGTGTGAAAACACATCCAAACTTTCACATAAATATAAATCGTGTATATTAGAAGCCAGAATGCTTTAAAGATTACACGAGAAACTGACGGCTGCCTCCGCTTCAGCTCAGCTTCGCACGGGTACGGTCATGTCTTAACAATGAGATGTCTGTGCTATTTCTAAGTTAAATATTGATGTATTATACACACATCCCTTCTCGTATAAAATGATATTCCCTAAATGACCTAGAATTTCGTTTAAAAAAATGTAGCTACTACATCCTCAACTGGATTCTTGTACTTCTTTCATCTTTCTGTATGTTGCGTTTATAGCAGTTTCAGCTGTATTTTTTTTTCGCTCACATAGCAGAGTTATTTCAGTAAATCAGCTAATAGGTTGATTTGTATTTTCTAACAAACGTAACATGTATCGTGTGGTGCCAGACGTAAATAATACCACCATCCCATTACCTTTCGTGGGTGTCGTAAAAGGCGACTAAGGGACTTACTAGAGAATAGGCAGCAGCGTTTTCTATGCATTTTACCACCATACTGCGATTGCCAACCCGCCTGCCAAGCGTGGCGATTATGGCGAAACCCCAAATTGGGGAAGGCCTTTGTCCAGCAGTGGACGTCTTTCGTCTAAAAGTTGATGATGATGAACAAACATAAATACCTGTTACGTTGTATACAGGTTGAATTCAATCAAATTAGCTAGCGAAACTTAAGACGTAACATTCACAATTACGCAATTCCCGTGACGAATGACCAAAGAAAGTTTCTCGTCTTTGCATCCTTGCTTAACACGTTCCTATGTTAGTTTAGGCCCTGTTTACACAAACAGCGTCCAGTTAGTAAATCACAGGATAAAGGTAGATTTATGTGGTCAACTCACACTGGCTTATAACCCATAGGGGACTGAGTCGTGGTACGAGGAAGGTGTTTCATTATTTCGGAACCTATGTTTAGCTGCGTGATGGAATTCCCAAAAAAAATAAAGCCACGCATCCTTTTATAAAATAGTTAATAACGCGTTAGTAAGTGGTGTCCTGTGGACAGCCCTTGCAAATACTTATTACCGTGACATTCGTCTAACTCATTAGTTTTTTTTTTTTTTGCAGGACATCTCGTAGTTAATCTGAAAAGATTCTGACTACTTAAACGGATTTTTGCCCGGCGATTTCTAAAAAGTTAAACTTTTTAGACCTCCAGCCGAGCCATAGGTAAAATTAAAACTAAAGCGAAAGTCCTAAGGGTAACCCCGAGGGGGTTTCACACCTCGGCTTAGGCGATCACTGAGGGAGGGCAGCATGGGACAGGGTGGATCTGGGTACTCATTAGTGTTACACTGTAACATCATCATCATTCTTTCAGCCGAAAGATGTCCACTGCTGGACATAGGCCTCCCCCAAGCACCACCACTTCGACCTGTTCTGTGCTTCACGCATCCAACGTATTCACATACTCTGTAACACGTTACTTTTTATTAGCGTCGTGGTCTATGTACCAACTATATTCTGTACACTAGCTTCTGCCCGCGACTTCATCCGCGTTAAGGCGAGGTTGCAGTACTTTTTAACTTTTTTAAACCTCTGTAAATCTAGCAAAATGGCTAGTTTCTGTAAAAAAAAAAAATATTTAGGAAAATTTAACATACTGTTAAGCGCTGTGTGAAGATAGAAACGTGAATTAAAACAATTGGCTCGATAAAAAATAATCATAAAGTTGACACTAAATCGCCATTTAAAACGTGTACCTTGAAGAGATTCCATCATTAAACCATGTAAAACTCATACCAAAAGATAGGTTTTATTGTTTTTTAGGGCATGGTGAGAAAATATTTTATAATTTCCTTATCATTTTGTCTCCACGAAACAATTATACACAAAATCTAGCAGCTCAAGCGCTCGCAACGACCGGCCAGTGTTCGCCGAAACGTCTTCAACTACAAGAGGGCCTTAAATTTCTTGTGCCCCCGACCCTTCCCGTCGCGTCGAATCGCCTACCCGTGCGATTTTCCCCGTTTTTGCAACATTTTTTATTACTGCTCCGCTCCTCTTGGTTGTAGCGTGATGTTATATAGCCTTTAGCCTTCCTCAATAAATAGGCTACTCAACACAAAAATAATTTTTCAATTCGGACCAGTAGTTTCTGAGATTACCGCGTTCAACCAAACAAACAAACTCTTCAGCTTTTTAATATTAGTATAGATAAAATGCATTGTTTAACCATTCATTAGTCTCATACTAGGTTCCCGCTTTAGAACATGTGACATTAGTGGCATTTTACAATCTAAAACGGCGGCAATTCAATCAAACAAACAAACAAACTCTTTAGCTTTATAATATTAGTATAGATATTCTTCTGTTTATTCGGACTTGTGTATACAGTGAACCTTTACTTTGTCCCCATAGGAACCTAATAAACTTCCTTGGTCAGTAAATTCGTTTGTTAGCAAATATGAAAGCAATATATGGGTACAACATCTGCTTAGCCATTTCCCAACCATGTCAGGGTCAGCGGCACGTGCTTTTCGAGGCATGGAGGGGTCTCGATATGTAATGATAAGTATATATTATATCGATATGTTGTACGTTATATTCGTTCGACACGTGCGGCTGTTAATAGTTAGCCACAAGTCCCTTGAGATACTAACACTGACGTATTAATCTTTTAGTGAAATCAGAATTAATTCGTGACTAGCTGTGCCCACGGCTTCACCCACATAGTGTTCAGAAATTATCACACAGGGACGTGCTACTCAGAAAAAAAGTAGCCCCTGTTATTCCTTATAACATAAGATATCTGTCCGTGAAAATCCCGTCAAAATCGGTCCAGCCGTTTCAGAAATTAGCCGGAACAAACAGACAGATAGTTTTTTGATGTAAGTACCATATATACTTTCATAATATGCATTTATTGAAAAACTGTTAATTTGAAATTACAAACAGATACTTTAATTTTATTTATTTGTGGTGCGTATCACTAGTAACCGGCGTGCTTGTGTGACCAGATGTATGAACTTAAACGAGGCAACAGGAGTATGTAAGGATCGTAGCAGGTGGCGTTCTGTAGTTTCTGCCTACCCCCACGGGAATAAGGCGTGATTTTATGTATGTATATACATACATACAATTTTTTTTTACGTTTACGATTTCATACGAAATCCGGAATGTCTTCGATGGGTTATATCCTAGCTTTACATACTAAGATCTAACTTTCAGTAAGATTTAACTTCATGAAACTCAAATTCCAAACATTTATATCAATTAAACCATAAATGAACCCTTTTGATTTGTCAAGAAGTCGGTCAATCAGAAATAAGTTGCTAGTTGCCCATTCCTAAGCGTAGTATTATAGATACCTTGATTCTTAATGCAGCAATAAACATATTTTTCCATCATTTAAAGGCTCTTATGGTACTAAGAAAATGAAGGCTGTACAGCATTATCATCGAAATACTCTACTTATGCCTAAAGTATTATAGCATGATCTTCTTCTACTTTTAAACGGCCACTATACAGACTTAGGATATTTATACAGCTGTTGGCCCACGACTGAACTTAGTGTTATAAGTGTTTACAAATGCTTTTAATTCACCTATTTACCGAAAGTGATCTACTAATCAGCAATTTGTGTTATTTAGGAGTAGCAACCACAATTTTTCTAATGTTGTATAGTCCTCCAGACCGTATTTCGGCCATGGCGGGCAATCTCAACAGAGACTAGCCATCGGCGCGACAGATATTGTAGTGCACAAGTGTGTGCGCAGACACAGGAGCACTCACTCTTCCCTCACTCTCATAGTCCGATGGGACGGCAATCCGACACGACCGGAGAGAGATCAGGCGCAGGATCAACGGCTTAGTGAGCTTTCCGAGGCACGGGGGTATCACACCGCCAACTTCCAAACTCCGGGCTGTTACTAAGAAATTCGTAATGGAAATTACCAATATCATTTTGTCTGACCAGGGAATATAACCCAGGACCCCCGCTCAGCGGTCGCGCTTGCAACCACGAGACCAACGGGGCAGTTTTCTCATGTTACACGTAAGCAGAAAATATATAAATCTTATATTAAAATCAGACCATATCAGACACTTGTCCAACAAAATATGGATCTCCAGCATACATGTATAGCTACCCAAATATCGTTAGTCCATCCCTTTATGTTAATTTTAGGGCTCGATCCTCCTACGTAGAACAGCGACCTTCCTAAGTCAACGACAATATTTGATGGCTTCTCCTTACTGTATAAATAATAACAAATAACTCAGGATTTGTCTACATAAGTCTGTTTTGATGTTAATATTTTGGAAAATCTTATTTTATATTTGTGTCCAGCACGCGTAGCATGACCACCATGGAAAGAATTTTGTCTATTCTTGGTAGAATTGAGATAGAACTGTCATGCTACGTCAGCATAGAAACGGGTTTTGTCGACGGAAGAATAGACAAAATTTTACCGTTTTATGCAGGCTTAGCATGCCGCTTTCATTTCTACGAAGAATAAACACAGCTCTTTATAAAATTTGAGAAACAAACTGTCAGTTTGTCTATTCTTCCGCCGAAAAACCCCTTTCTACGGTGGTCATGCTACGCATGCTGGTATATGGGTTTTCTTTATTATTCGCGTGGTTGTCTTAAAAGGGTTATTAATTGACTAGGGGGTGGACCCCACATAGTCTTTGTCTGAACAATACTGAACAAATACCTACCTTTTTTTTTTTTTTGGATGGGAAATCATCAAATGACTTCTCCCGCTCTGGGCGGAGCAGGAGGGCGTGTCAGACTTTTACTGACTAAAACCCACCCGTGTTCCTTCAGTTGTCCATGTGCCAGAGTCACGGTATCTCTTTCGAACAATCTCGCGACCCTGGCAGGCATCGGTCCTAGCAGACCCCTACATTGCTGCTGACATCTCTTTGAGGCGCGCGTGGAACACTACGCGCCGTCGACCCGAGCCTGGTCCTTACCGGGCGGCGAGCTACCCATTGCTCGCCACCCGCAAGCTCACGCCTACGGTGGCCGGGAGTCCGCTATCGACTCCCGACGCCCGGGGCGTCTCCTCCTGCGGCGGCTAGGGACGCGAGGGCGCAGAGTCTGCCACTCCCTCACGTGCCCCGCCTCCTCCTTAGCGAGCATTACTGCTTCGCAGAAGGAGGTGACGGCTTCCCATGCCCTCTCGCTCCGTACCATGGCTCGCACCAGGGCCGGACGCGAGAGGTCGCCGCCGCCGATAACAAACAAAATAACAAATACCTACCTAATATTATGATCACACTTTCTGTCTTTGTATACAGGGTCAACTAAAATTAGCTGGCAATACTCACGTTTTGGGTACCGATATCCAAAACAAATGCGTACACTGACTGGACAGTTCCACTCAGTCTGTGTGGTTCTTTCCTCAAAAGACTATTTCAGACACCAATCTACATGGTCTACACATGATGTAACCAAGATTATGTCTGGACTTTAAAAGAGACTGTGATCTCTGAGTTTGTTTCGGCCTTTCTTCTCAGAATAGTCAGATAGGAAACGCCGACCTCATCTATGTAGTTTGAAAAATATCATTGATGTGTAAAAGTGTTTGTACAAACCTACTTACAGAAATAAAATTACCTACTTTTATGAATGGATAACAAATCCACATACAAACACGGTTTGTGTCAAGTTTTGAAACCAGAACCCTTCGTTCAGAAACAAGTAAACACAACTATTAAGCCATCTATACGTATTAGTCTAAAGTTTCAGTTTACTAATAGTTCAAAACTTTCAACACCGTACTTAATTATTCTTTGACGAATCATAAGACTGTAGTCATATGGAGGTGAGCAGAGAACCATCGCATCAATGAAGGTGGGGTCTATGTATCTACCTACAAATGGCTTGTCGAAAACTTGTTGAAGTCTACTTAACGAAATCGTGTTTCACATTCGAACTGTTCTGAATTTCATTGTACACACGGTTACACATCAAGCTATACATTTCCAGTTTTAGCTGACCTCGCATTGTATAGACTTTTCAAACAGTGAGAGACAGCAGTCAGCTTATACTGGACATGTATAGCTTGACCTGTGTATCTGGTACGTCATACACCATTTTAAGTATTTCCCAAGCCAATATGATGTACGTATATTAACAGATCAATATGTTGGGTTGAATTTTATTGAGTGCTGATTTGGTGGTGTTTCGATTTGTACCCTAATTGCGAAACGCACAATTTATCAGAATCTGAATGGGATTGAAGATTATTTCTAAACCATTGCGTCATTTGTTCGAATAAATTGTCGGCTGAGCAACGTAAATAACACAATGAATGTTGTTTAACTATGAATATTAAACCAATTCCTACCGATAAAAAGTTCCGCAATTACCCGTCTACTTACCTTGTTCCCAACTATGTTGGTTTCGGCTTCCAGTCTCACTGGATGCAGGTAAGTTTTTAAAAGGAGTGACTGTTTATCTGGTCTTCACAGCCCAGTTACTCTGAAACATCCTTTGATAACCATCCTCCTCTTGAACCTCTCCAAAAATACATTCTTGATTATAAACGACTAGCTTTTGCCCGCGGCTTCGCCCGCGTGGATGTCGGAAATTAACGCAGGAGGACGTACGACTGCGGTAAGAATGTATTGTTACGAGCTGGGGTTCGGGATAAATTAATTTAAGCCAAAATTATCGAAACACACCACAGTTTAATTAAACAATCACAATATCGCAATAGTCAAACAGAATCACTTGTTTCGCTTGTAGTGTATCGCTTGATTCGTATTCGCTCGCTTCCGAAATCGAACTGCCCATCGGGCCGACAATCCGCTATTTATATCCCGAGCAGAACATTCGCGAACATTCAATACTTTTCCACAGTTTACAAGTAGATTCGAAACTTCGAGAACCTTCCACAGACATCTATTTACTGTTTAATCCCGCTACTCAACAATAGATGGCGGTGGCGTCTACGTACAATTATTCGTAGTACTCGCTACTTGATAACAGATGGCGTTAGCGTGTCGTATCTAGAAGTTTCAACACTGCCCCATCCTTAGATGGAATTAGCGTGACGTTTCTAGACTTTTCGATCTACGTAATGTTGTCCCTTTCTGAGATGGAGTTAGCACGATGTTTCTAGACTTTACGATCTACGTAACAGTATTAATCCAGGTTATATAGGTAATATAGACTCTGTGTGCCATTTTCGATCCAGATCCATTCAGCCATTTTTGCGTGATTGAGAAACAATCACCCAGTCATAAATATTTTCACATAATTTATAGTATTAGTAGTAAGAAGGATTATTATTCATATTACTTCGGATTCATTCAGTTTATGAGAATATCATGTGTGTAAATAAAACTAATAGTATTCAGAGTAAGAAGACTGCGGCATAGGGATTGGTTTAGTTGAATCTAAGTCTTCCTGGTTTTTCTTAACGCTCGTATTCTTATAGACACTCAATCATTTACCAGGAATACCATAGGAATTATAGAAACAGAACTTTTGCCAGTGGCTTCGCCCGTATAGCTGTCGGATAATATCACCTGGGAACCTACTACCGGGATAAAGTATCCTATATGGTAAGTATCCAGGATAACCAAAAATCCAAATCCATCCAAAAATCTAAACATCTAAGCCATACTTCGCGGTATCTTACTTGGAATAATACTATGAGGTTTATTTTGACTATAACGAACACACATGATATTCGCATTTACTATGAAGCCTAAGTAATATGAATTACAATCCTACTAATCCTGCACTACCCGACCGCTACCAACCGGGACGGACGTACCTACGGCCTGCCAGCCGCTCCACCCCCGCTTTTTAAATCTCTGATATCTTCTAAGATATTCATTTAAATTACATGCTGTCAAGGGCCATATTGATCTATATTAAATGCACAATATATTTAAGGTACTTAATTGGATAAGGATTAATGCTATATTGATTAAAATCGCTTCGTAAATAAGCCATTATTTCTCGTAAAAAGTAAAGGATAAAAAATGGTTATTGTGGGTTATCCCTAAGAGATAGACATATACCATCGCAAACTTTTTGTAGACCTTTTTAAGGTGTACAATACTGTAGTACTTACATTATTTTGATCTATTTTGTAGGGTTCAGCCAGCGTTCGCAATGTAAGCGCAAAAAAATGAGTTTATTTGTGACATCACATTAGAAATTTCTAAAATTATCAGCGTTTCTTTACTATATTATGCATGTTATACACATATAAACCTTCCTATTGAATCATTCTATTTATTAAAAAACCCTGCGTCAAAATCCGTTGCGTAGTTTTAAAGATATAAGCATACATAGGGACAGACAGACAGCAAAGTGACTTTATTATTTTATATGTAACAAACTTTCATCCCCTATAGTTATTTTACCCCCTTAAGGGTAAAAATTTAACAAACTTTAAATATAATTCATAAATATATATCATGTAATAAAAGCCAAATAAAAAAGTTTCATCATTCTAGCTTTAAAAATGAAAATACTTCCCTACAACCTTTCATCCCCTTAAAACCCCTTTTCCGCAATAAAAAGAAGCCTGTGTCCTTTCTCAGGCTCTAAACTATCTGTGTACCAAATTTCATTTAAATCGGTTCAGTTGTTTTAGCAGGAAAGCGAGACAGACAGACAGACAGAGTTACTTTTGTATTTATAATATTACCAGACAACCCAACAAATAAACCTTTTAATCGACAAATACAACGGAACCAATTTTGAAAACAACCACCAGACAACCCAACAAATAAACCTTTTAATCTACTAATATAACGGAGCCAATTTTAAATTTACGATACGATCAATCCACAATTCCACGACAGTACCGAAGCGCTCGGCCGATACCCAACCAAATGCGTGTAACGAAACCATAGCGCGATCTATTTCGATCCCAACGCCATCTATCGAGCATAGTGACAACTCATTTATCTATACTCCGTTCGGGCATTTTCTTTGTACTAAAAGTTTTATTATATTGATATTATTTTTTTCATACCTTTTTACTATTTATTTACTTTTTTCCGATGAATTAAAACAATAACATGAACCGAACTCGTGTAACGATCGACACCATTGCGCGATCACCAACTCGACATATAGTACTAATAGAATTATCTATACTCCGTTAGAGCATTTTCTTGGTACGAAAAGTTGTATTATATTATATTTTCATACCTTTTTACTATTTATTTACATTTTTCCGATGAATTTTCAGTACTGAATTGATGCCGACTCTTGACCAATAGATGGCGCTGTATGTCCGGAATAAATTTTATTTTTTATTTTATTTTATTTTTTGTAATAAAAACTATCCTATGTCCATTCTCAAGTTCCAAACTATGTCTGTACCAAATTTCACACAAATCGGTTCAGTAGTTTAGGCGTGAAGCAAAGACAGACAGACAGACAGACAGATAGACAGACAGACAGACAGACAGAGTTACTTACGCATTTATAATATTAGT